>OY744613.1:21844136-21876636 GCA_963556255.1 Allolobophora icterica | reverse complement strand
TCTTCACGAAATATTTCTGTGAGCGTCTTTGACTCGAAGTTGCGATCATGAATAAACTGGTCCCATGAGCTTACAATTGCGATTCTATGACACAGTGTTTAGCATATTCATGCAGTGCAGGTATGTCTACAGCCTATATAATTTGCTCCTTGTATGCATGTAATCGTTGTATACAGTGTAATGCATGTGCGGTTGTCAGGTGCAGATAGACTGTTTACTTACTTATTTACATACTTAATTACTTACTTACTTACTTACTTGCTTACTTACTTACTTATTTACTTATAGGCTATTTAAGACGCTGGTACCCATCTGCCGTATATTTGTCAAGTTCAAACAGTTAAAGGAAGATGATTTCAAGACGGTGGGTTTTTGCTAAGACTTCGTCTTCCTAGTTAAACGTCTTGCAGTTTTTCGGCTTATGTAGGGTCTACATGTACACTCGAATGCTTTAATGACAATTATTAGGTTACTAAGTTGAAATGGCTGCCGAGAACTTCACGGTTTGAGTGGAGTATTTGTATTAACAGTAGCAGAATACGTTTCAGTATTGTTCTGTAGGCATTGCGTCAGGTTACATCACATTACAGTGTAATATTACGCACTATTACGTTACTTTACATTTATATTACGAAACTATCGGATTCACTTACCGCAATTTGTCTAATTAAATTACGAACGATTTGTATGAATTAGTCCTAAAACTTAGAAAGCCGAAGAAAGATTAACTCGGTTATGGCGATATTTCAATATAATATCGTTTTTCACAAGTTTTCTTAGTAGAAAATAATATTAAACATTTAGTACCTGATTTAAAATAGCAGTGATAATGATCCACTTTAAAAACAACATCTGTAGATATGATCAGTTCCTATACTTTGCTATAACATAACTCAAACGTTTTCAAAGATTCCTTGTTTAGGAAGAGAAAGCAAGGCTAAGTTGTACAAGATTTTTAAAGCTGTGGAACAACTGCAGGTGAAAATAAAAGGCTAAAGTTGCAAAGCGTTTAATTATTTGGTACAAGACGACGACTCGTTTATGTAGGGCCTATCTTTCCGCAGTTCTACCGGCCTTTCAAGTAAATCTCAAAAGCGCTAGAACATATTAACTTCTAGCAGGTTATACAGAAAAGTAAAGTAAGATAAGGTTCAGTTCTTAAAAGGTGCGTCTTAAGTTTGTTAAAAGTTTTTGCTTAAAACCGGCCATCAGAGCTAATACAGAAAACAAATGCTAAGAATAGGAGAAGGAGCGGACAAGAGGGAATGGCCGCCCTGCGTCCTGCCGAGACCTGAATAGCGCCGATCATTGCTTGAGCTGCTGAGTCTTGCGACAGTTTGGAAGAAGGATTTCCATGTGGAAATGCTACGTCTTGCGACAGTTTGGAAGGAGGATTTCCCTGTGGCTGTGAACGGGTCTGGACGGTATAGACAGCAGAAGCCTGACTCTTCTCCTGTCTTGTAACTAAAACAGTACACAACGCTTTTAAATGTAGCATATCTGACCATTATTACGGAGCCTTTACAGGCCTCTCAAATGCTTTGAAACAGGTATAAACATATGTGATCCAGGTAAGCTGGAAATATTGTCATCAGATCGAACTTGTCTAAAGTCAAAAACAGTCGATGTTACGTTTAATGTGCCTGGTAACCTAGAAACTGTAGATCGATGGGAAAACGTTATTGGAAGCATGAATGCCTTTATTGTTGAGATAATCGAGCCATTTGATAAAACTAGATAGGCTTTTTGCTCAATACTTATCGTAATCGTAGCCTTATCAAGATAAAACTGTTTTCCTTAGTGCTAACAGAAGCTAAGTCATAGAAAAAACGCTGCCACTCTAGGCGCTGAGTTAGCTATAGGGGCGCTAGCGGACTGGATCCCCTAAAATATAGCTGTTGACCTCGGTGGATAAAATCCGGATATCTGGGTTGACATTGACTATGCACATACCACACATACATACATACATACATACATACATACATACATACATACATACATACATACATACATACATACATACATACATACATACATACATACATACATACATACATACATACATACATACATACATACATAAATGCGTACGTAAGGGCCTACATAAGTACAAACATACCAGTCACTTTAAGTCGGTATTGCAAGTCAGCCCCAGGCAAAGCAGCAAAGACTCTGGGATCGACGATGAGTTGGTTGGCCGTGTTCTGACTGGAAATATTCTTCTTCCAGTCAGACTCCTTGATGGCGTTCATCTGACAGGTAGACTCCAATTCCCAGAGAAATTCCAGCTTCTCGACACTCGTGCAATCGAGACAGGTCGCGTTGAGCACAAGGCGTTCGTCGATGTTCAGGAATTCGTCGCAGTTTGATTGGCAGACGATGCGTATCGATGGAGGACCTTTCTGGAGGATGACAACCACTTGTTGGCTGCTCATCGGAGTTCGACTCGGTTTGCTGATGAAGACGTGAACAATAAAGACAGCTGGAAGGCTGCGGAAGATGGAATGGTCGGATCGGAAGATGAGTGAGTGACTGGTGCCTTTCGCCAACTGGAGACCTTCTCCGAAACAACCTCCGCCACTTCCTGCAAGGCCGTAACAAATTATAATTATTATTTTATTATTATTATTATTATTATTATTATTATTATTATTATTATTATTATTATTATTATTATTATTATTATTATCATTATTATTATTATTATTATTATTTTAGTATTTTATTATTATTAGTAGAGCTATTATTGCTACTATTAGTTTATTATTATATCCTTGATATTAGACCAATTATTATTTGTTATAATTATTATTAGACCTATTACTGTTATTCATTTATAAAGCGCCACTATCAAATAATAAATAATCAATTGATGTCACTGAGCATTTGTGAGTGGACTTGGTCAAGGTCACCACACAACAACCGTCTCGGCTGGGACTCGAACCCATGCTCCCCGCGTTACAAGGCGAGAGCTCTAACCGATCGACAACTC
This sequence comes from Allolobophora icterica, assembly GCA_963556255.1. NCBI lineage: Eukaryota > Metazoa > Annelida > Clitellata > Crassiclitellata > Lumbricidae > Allolobophora > Allolobophora icterica. The sequence goes on along the minus strand of OY744613.1, from coordinate 21,873,641 downwards.
TGTCCCACGCATCGATACATTGCAATAGCTTTCAACGCGTAGTCAGGGTCTAGACAACTGACTGACTTTCTGAATATTGACCAATAGATTACCTTGATATCTGCGATTAAGAGGTTCTTGTGGAAGTTCCTCGTTGGGTCCTGTGCAGAACCAGGTGAAGACTGGATCACTGGAACGGATATTCGGAGATTCATCTACGTCTCCATAGTTTACAGCTGTTATGGTCACATCTCTAAAATAATCTAAAGCAGATCATTCGAATTAAAGGTAAACATCACTCATCTTCATTGCCTTTCATTAATTAGTAGGTCTCATTACAATTAATGAGCCACCTCATTTCTTTATTATTAACGATTATTCGTGATGAAAGTAGGATGATGTTCTTAAATAGCATTCGTGGTAGTTCACAGTTTGAGACAAGTATAGCCTACTCCAATCAGTCTCAAATGCTGCGACTCGGCTGATTTGCGGCAGTCTTAAACTTAGTCATATATCCAGGTTCACAAGGGAGGATCTGCATTGGTTAGCTACGTACAAAGTACATAGAGGATATGCATTGGTTACCTATGTACAAAGTACATAGAGGATCTGCATTGGTTACCTGTGTACAAAGTACTTAGGTAAATAAAACAGAGAAGCAGTTAAACTGTTCAAACTCAGCCTTCACTTACCTGTTACGACGACGGGTCCACCAAGAAGTTCTACGTGCAAAGGACTTGGTTCAATGGAAATCCACGTCTCATCCCGTATAACTAGATCGCTCGTAGAGGCATTTCCTATGCTGACCTATTAGTTATGCAACCATTATTAGTGTAAATATAAAAACATGTGAAACGCCAATAGCTTAATTAATATAGTCTGCTAATTACGCAAACATAGGCCAATTAGGCCTATAGGCCCGTGCTTCTCAACTTTCTGCAAGCCGGTAATTGTTTTATCAGCTTTACTGCGGATCGGTTTTGCCTTTCAATATCATAATACATAACTGACTAGGTAACAATACACTAAAATTTAGATTTTATGGAACTATAGTTTTGTTGCTTCATGTTTGTTTATTATGTATGAACACTTTGCCTCTTCAGTAGGGCCTAGATCAGGGTCAACCGCAAAATTATATTTAAATTAGAAGTACCATTTTCATTAACCCTCGGAATTAAAACATTTATTATTTCTTTAGCATTTTAACGACTAGAGTAATCGTAAATTTGTATAACTCCACTTCGACAGAAACTCCTCACAGGCGCCCCGACCTGACAATTAATTCACAATCGAAAGCAATGGGGCAAAGAAAGACCAAGAAAGTGTCCTAGAAGCGACTTGGAAACCAATGCAGCTTGCCGTTAAATTGTTAAGTAACAAGTATTTAGTATAAAGTATTATTGAATAAGGCCTAATGGTGTTTTAATCTAACGTACAAAAACATTTTGTGTTTTATATACAATTCAATATTTTATTTGAGTACGATCACTGATCCCTGTTATCACTCTGCGACCCGACAATCAATCACCCGCGGACCAGTACCGGGCAGCGGACCACAGTTTGAGTAGCACTGCTATAGACCATATCTAAATTCGCTTTAGTAGGAATAGCATAATACTATTTTAGAATACTTATCATCTAGACATACTAGATATCTAAGCATGCTAATCATATTGTTGGTTACATTAAGTTTCAACATTTACAAGGATAGGATGAAGTAGTGATCGCGCACCTTGACGATGATCTTGTATTTTCCGTAGCGCAGCGAATACGCATCCAGCGTCAACTTCCGCTTGTCGGAAGAGTCCTTCGATCGACCGAGTTTCAGAAGTCTTGGACGCTCCGAGTGTCCGTCGCCTTCATCTATCTCCCAGACGAACGTCTCCTCGTCGACGACCAGGCAGTCGGAGTGAGTCACGGCCTCCAATCGGATTGGTTCATTGCGACGAAACTTCCCCGGCAAATCAAAGGATATACCTCCGCCGCGTATTGAGACGGAGCAAGGCCGGCACTTCAAGGCCGGTGGCTTGGCCGTTGGCATCGCCGTTGGCTTTTGCTGAACGACGGGAATTTGTTCTATCAACACTTGGTGCTTGATAATGAACTCGGTGCTGTCCTTGACGCGAAATCCTACCTCAGCGCTAACGAATACTTGTAGTTCTCTCTTTCCAGCGGTCTGATACTTATGGTAGAAGGCGGCGCCATTGTATTTATATGATTCTGTCGATCTGGTTCCGTTTCGTTGAGCTGCATCAGCCATCTTCTCTAAGATTGGATCGTCATTTGTACGAATCCAGTTAGGAAGAAGAAACTCAGAAGACACGATGAACGTCTCCTCCGACGAATTGTCTCCGAAACTGACTCTAAAGTTTAAATGTTCCTGGTGATCAATTTGTCGACATAGGAAGACGAAGCCGACGATTTTTTCGACAAGAAGAAGGCTGGTGTTCATGATTCCACATTTATCTTTCAGCAGTTCGCTCAGTTTGGGCATCTCAACAGCAACGACCTGGATGCTTCTGATCACGTTTTCCCATCGATCTACAGTTTCTAGCTTACCTGAAACATTAAACGTCACATCGAACGCTTTTGGTTTTAGAAGCGTTACGTTTGTTTCAGTCCAGTATACGTTGCTCGGCATAATCTCATTAAGGAAATTGCCAGACGTGTAGTAGTTTCTTTCCTGTAACCAGTCTGGGAACGACACGTTTTGCTTAAAGACCAAAGCTCCTTTCGACGGATGAGCTTCCCTCTCCGACCTTAAAGAATGTTGAAGTTTCGGGTAATAATTCTCAACTGCTACGATGCAATTTGTCTCTTCCGACGCATAAACTGGTTTATGGACAAACAGCGAAATGCGACCGATTTCCTGGGACAAGGTCGGTCTGGATATTACAGCAACTGGAATGAATAACTGATGGAAATCAACTTTTCCAACCGCCCCAACTTTTCCTGATACATTAAGCCTTATGGAGTAGCTATTCGGTGTCTTGTAACGGCAAGTGGTTTCTGCTGAGGAGAAGGATCCGGTAGTGAGAAGGAAGGTCTTCAGTTGCATAGGATTCGAAGGATTCGCGACGATACTATCGTTGCCGTTATTAATCCAATCAGGTATTTGGATCAACGGGTTCGTAAACACGGTTTTAGCAACCGATCCTTCTCCACAGTCAACCGTGTAACTGAGATTGGACAGATTTCTCGGAAGAAGCAAGAAGACGTTGACATCCTGATTCGTATACACGCGATTCTTAGCAACCATGACTATATCGTTCTGCACAAATTCCGACAGATTGGGTCTTCTCTGCACGTGGACCGCCTGACCTGTAAAAACCGCATCGCACTTTCGGACAACCTCAAGAAAGCCGGTTATGTAAAGCAGAGCGTTGTAACTCCCAGTTGTCCTGTAAACGTGTTTGACCGTCTCCAGGCGGAAACCTGACACGTTGGCACCCAGAAAGAAGTCAGCATGGGTGGAACTTTTGTGTTTGTTTCGACTCCAGTCCGATAGAGAAAGCGTCTGGTTGGCCGCGAATAAAACGTGTGAAGATAAGTCGCCGAAATTCAACGTATACCTGAGCTCTGGGTAAAAGTATTCTGTGCCTATCAAAAACGTTGCGTTTTCAGTAACATAAACTGGCGACTCGACCAACATAAATGAATGACCGATTGCTTGTGATAGCGTTGGCCTCGACTTGACTTCTATTTCGGCTCCCATCCGTATGTCATCTGATTTGAGTACAAGGGGTTGATAACCCGAAATTACGATCGTGACGTTGTGGGTTCCGATCGCTCCGTAGGTGTGGTTGAACTCGTGTCCAACAAACAAAAGAGTCGAATTTAAGAAATCTTCAACCTGAGAGTCGTTCATCCCATGGGCCTCATAAAGAAAATCACCCGACAGCCATGACGGAGCCGAAAAGGATTGAGACAGATGCAACAGTAGGCAGTCGGAATCATCACCAAACTCAACCCCCGCAGATAACGACGGATGATTGTTTTCGACAAGGAAAGCAAAAGAGACTGCTTCTTTTTCGTAACACGGACTGGATGCCACGAGAACTAGTCCGTCCACAAGCTCACTTAGTTTCGGTCTCCTCTGTACGTCGACGCTGAGAGTCGTGATGTGCTGGTCGTGCTTGTTTACGACCCAGATATATCCGGAGACGTTAACACTAACGACATAGTTGCCTGGCTTCATGTAGACATGGTCGAACAGCAGAAGGTGATGGAGAGGCCAACTAAGAAAATCTGGCGCCTTCCTGTCGCTTTCGGCTTCCGTGAAGTTAATACTGGAGAACGTACCATTGTCGGTTAATAGCCATCGTGGAAGCTCGGCGGAATCATTGCGGGTTTCAACGCAACTTGAATTGAATGCCTAAAACGGAAATCCAATAAAGCTTCGTTCTTCCAAAATAAAAGATGTGTATTTCACTTAAATTCCTGGACGTCAATGAACCATGTTTATTAGATGTCTGTACACCAAAGTGCGATTAGCAATTGATTAACAAAGAATATACTTACTTAATTACTTACTTATGATCGAGCTTAAGTGACTAATGTGAAGAATCTGTTTTCTGTTCTTTTGCTACTTGGATGTGTGATAGTTTTAATTCTTGTTTGCTGTGCACATAAATTAAAGAGGAAACTAAAATATCTTATCTAACGCTTCTTTTATGGTCATCTTATTGAATGACATAAATTTATCGAATACCTTACTTTAATTAAACATTCAGTGGAAAATTTCTTATCTATGATAGTCACTTCTCATGTGGTCTTATCTGATGTAATTTGACCGAATGTTTTATGATTTGGTTCAATCACATAATTATGATCTAAACAAACTACTAATTAATTAATTACTACTAATTACTAGACACGTATATAAACTGACAGCGACTCGTTAAATATTTCCAACTCGGGGTGGCAGAATGGCCGAGCGGTTAAGGAGTTGGGCTCTGACCTCTACGACCCCGGTTCGAATCACAGGTCCGTCAATGAAAGAAAAAAAATAGGTCGCATTATTAAACGAAAAGTCTTTGGTATGAATGCCATCTTAGATCCAATTAACACACCTGAGTGCCGACAAAAATCCAACGCACAAACAAGAGTGCCAACTTAAATCGAACACACACGAGTGCCAACTCAAATTCAAAACACACACACCTGGCTGCCAACTTAAATCCAACATACTCATACACATGCATACACATGAGTGCCTGCTTAAATCCAACACATATACGAGTGCCAACTTAAATCCAACGCATCCACATGAGTGCCTGCTTAAATACAACACACACACACCTACACACACCTACACACACCTACACACACACACACACACACACACACACACACACACACACACACACACACACACACACACACACACACACACACACACACACACACACACACACACACACACACGCTTTCAGACAGCTGAGAATCTACTTTATCCAACACACACATACCTGGAACTCTGATCCATCACCGAAGTTGACAGCGAAGGAAAGATCTGGAAAGCTGTTCTGCAGCAAATAGATGAACTCGGTAGTTTCATTGCTGAAAGCGAACGATCTGCTTACAAGCAAACTGACGTTGATCAGCCCAGCAAGCGTTGGTCTTCGCTGGATTTCAACAAGCGCTTGGGTAGTGAAACTGTCTCGGCCATTTCTTAGGGTAAGCTGACCAGAAACGTTGAAAATGACCGCAAAATTACCAGTGTCGTTATACACATGACTCAATTCGACCCCAAAGTAACGTTGTGATGTTGCTATCTTCTCACTGAACCAGCCTGGAAGGAGACCGTGTGCCCAGTATGGTATGTTCGGGCGCCGCTCGAAGATGTCATCTAGGGTCATCGATTCGTTGGCTTCAAATTCGACAATGTAGGTCAAGTTTGGTCTCAGTGTTCCGACGATTATCAGGAAATTGACATTCTCGCTGACGTAGGACGGCGTCTGAGCAAGAAGGGCAATTCCGTCACTCAGTTTTTCTATCGAACGCAGGCACGGGTCAAACTGGATGCCTTTCTGAGCTATATTTGCAATAAATATATTAAAAAGTTGTTAGTAATAGACTTCTTTTAGTAATGAACTTCTTCTTAATCCTTCTAAAACTGAATTTATATTTCTAAGCATAGGCACGGATCTCCTTCTGAGCTATATTGACAACAAATATTAACAGGTTGCTAGTAGTAAACTTGTTATAATAATAAACTTCTTCTAAATCCGAAATCTGCAAGTGTATTTCTTCTTCTAAGCACAAGCATGGCTCTCTTTCTCAGCTATAAATCAGCAGTACTAACGGAATTGCCATATATTGCCACTGAAATTCCTTTTAAGCTTTTAGTGAAAATCGTTAAATAGACCTGTAATGGGTCTGGATGTTCCAGGGCGGGTTGGTCTAGGGAGACGATTAATAAGCCAAGCCCCATTACTAGTCGAGCGCTCTACCCAGTGTTTTAGTTGTGGCGGGTGTTGAGAGTTCAACCACCTACCTCTTCATCTAACCCCCTCGGCTACGTAACTAAGACGATGTTGGGGTCAGGTCTTGACCCCCGGTTCCTTCACTACATCAGTGGTCTGTCTCTTACAGCATGTAATGCAGAAAACTGTTATTTCTTGTCTTAAAGTTGGCAGGCATGGTGTTTTGGACAAAGCAAGCTGGACTACCAAAGAAAAGAAGTTATTAAGTTCAAAATTATTTGTGTAAAGTGTAAAATTTCTGTAAATTGTGTTTTCTGTTTTTCGTGCACACACCTATTTAGATGTGTGAGTGATCATTTAACTCTTGTTTCTTGTGTAAATAAATTTAAAGGTGAAACTGTCATATGTCATGATTTGTTAGTTTATTTCTTGTGCAACATGTCAGCATTAGATTTTGCGTTCGTGTACTGATCCGTTAAATAGTCGACCTCTCTTTTCAACAACTAAAGGCCAGCCACACTAGGTTATGCTGCATCATACGGTGCTGACTGCATTTAATCAAATACATTACTCCAAGTTGCAATGTGCTTGTTCAATTTAAAACGAATATTTCTTATTCACGGCAGTGTTATTTTTGCAATGCATCTATATAAAATCAACTGAACTTGTATAGTCGCCACGTATTAACAACTGAAATATAAGTCAACAAAGCCTGTGCGGGTCTGTTGGACCATTTTGGACCTATTTTGACCTATTTTTGACCCTTTTGACCTATTGACCCTTTTTGACCTATTCTGACACGTTTTTTAAACCCTTTTTGACCTCTGAATCTTTGTATTTAATTGTTGCAAAACTGTATTGATTTGAGGTTGATGTTGAACGTTAGTAAACGGTTTTTAGTAGCCGTCAGAGGCATTACACAAAATAACTAGAATTTTACCCATCGAGTGGAAACAGGGCGGTTGTCTGTGCGCGTGGTAACAGCATCCACACTCGGTACACAAAACCTCGTCATAGTAATTGTCCCCGCACTGTTGAATAGACGTCGCCTCGTCTTCTTGAACGTAGCAGACATTAATTTTTGTGCCTGAAAAAGTAAATGAGTCAGACCTAGATTTTAAGAGGTTAGAGGTTTGAAACCAGACAGTCATTCGATTGACTCACGTAGAAGTCACCACCCCTCTCTGTTGACAAAAACCCTCAGTGTCAATCATCCATTATATACTGACTAACTTAACTGTCTTCATAGAGCTGTCTCTGTATCTTTCTGTTACTATCACTGTACGAGTATGTCTGCCTCCACGTCTCTGTTTGTCTCTCTACGTCCCTCTGTGTGTTGAGAAGAAAGCTCCAAATTTAGAATCATTCGATTTACTAACCCACCAGTTTTTGCATATCTCTTCATTCATTCATTCATTCATTCATTCATTCATTCTGGAAATTTATATAGCGCCCCTTCAAGATACCTACTCAGGAGCGCTCCCAGTCCAGCCACGGCTAAAAAAGAAACACTTAAGTGATTTATTAAACGCAGGCAAATTATTAAGAGGTAGTAATCGCAGTTCCAGTGGGAGCCCATTCCAAGTGGAGGGACCCATAACTGCGAAAGCCCGGCGCTGCCCAGTAGAAGAACGAGCACGTGGAACCAAGAGCTCCCCTCTGGTCGAGGAGCGTAGTGACCGACGCGCTACGACGTCGGATACCGGGCGGCAAAGGTCGCGAAGGTAAGATGGAGCGCAGCCTAGAAGACAGCTCTCTGTCTCTCTGTCAGTCAGTCAGTCTGTCTGTCTGTCTGTGTCTGTCTCTCTGTCTTTCTTTCTCTCTCCCTCGCTCTCACTGTTTTCAAAAGAAAGCTCCAAGACTAACCCATCAGATTCCAACTCTGTCTCTGTCTGTCTGTCTGTCACTCTGTTTTACCTTTCTGTCTCTCTGTCTTTCTGTATGTCTGTCTGTCTGTCTGTCTGTCTGTCTGTCTGACTCTCTCTCTCTCTCTCTCTCTCTCTCTCTCTCTCTCTCTCTCTCTCTCTCTCTCTCTCTCGCTCTTTCTCTATGTTAAGAATGAAGATCAAAATGAATTCGCCATTAGAGTGACTGATTTACTGGCGTCTCTGCTGAGAAGAAAGCTGAGTTCCTCTTCTTCGTTGCTAAATCCGACGTAGCTGATGGAATCCAACTGGACATCGTTGAAGGGCGGAGGTGTCCAGCTGGTCAACACCACAGGGCGATGACGAGAATGGTTATTTCGAATCCCAATGGCCACCAACGGAGACCGGAAGATGATCCAGAAAGTGATGTAACCAAAACAGTACATTGGTTTCTGATGCGAACTGTTCCGAATTTCGCACCAAGACTCGTTTCGACACTCGCTGAAACCAATAATCATTTTCGCATATTTTATGTATTTATGTATTTATGTATGTATGTATGTATGTATGTATGTATGTATGTATGTATGTATGTATGTATGTATGTATGTATGTATGTATGTATGTATGTATGTATGTATGTATGTATGTGTGCATGTGTGTATGTGTGTATGTGTGTATGTAGGAATGAAAGTATGTATGCATGTATGCATATATAATATATGTGTATGTATGTGTGTATGTATGCATGGATTGGAAATGTGTATATGTGTATAAAAGTATGTATGCATGTATGCAAGTATATGTGCATAACAGTATGTATGCCTTTACGTGTGTATGAATGTATGCATGTATGTATGTATGTATGTATGTATGTATGTATGTATGTATGTATGTATGTATGTATGTATGTATGCATGTATGTATGTGTATAAAAGTATCTATACATGTATGTGTATGTATGTATGTATGTATGTATGTATGTATGTATGTATGTATGTATGCATGAATGCATGCTTGTATGTTGGTATCTGAACACTTACATAGCGCATTTTAAATAACCCCAAAAGGCGCGTAACTGTAAATATACATTTATGTTGCGCCTCCACGAGAGGAATCCTTAGAGGCACTCGATAATAACGTTGTCAAAACTTAACGCACCGTTTAAGAACCTCAAAGAGGCTAATTATAGTTACTAGTTTATTTGTAACAGAAATTATCAATTTAGTATCGATTAGCTGGGACTTACGTGCGTGTGGGGGCGCAATTGGTGACCTTTAGATCCGAGCAACATTCGAAATTAAACGACGTTGTTCTTGGTTAACTCTGAGGGAGTCTTAAAAGACGTTACATCGTTCGATTAAGTACGTGCATGTGTAGCGGATAGACGCAGTGGGTAGACTGAAGAGAGACAGACAGACAGACAAAAAGAGGAGAGAGAGACAGACAGACAGACCAACATAGAGAGAGACAGAGGGAACTAGAGAGAGACAGACAGAGAGAGAGAGACAGAGGGAACTAGAGAGAGAGAGAGAGACAGACAGACAGAGGGAACTAGAGACAGACAGACAGACAGACAGACAGAGGGAACTACAGGGAGAGAGAGAGAGAGAGAGAGAGAGAGAGAGAGAGAGAGAGAGAAAGAGAGAGAGAGAGAGTTAAGTACAAGAGCGGGAACCAATGTCAACGCTGACGCGCTTTCGAGGCGCCAATAACCATCCACAGCAGGTCCTCATGATTCCGATGAAGAAAATCTCTTTTGGCAGCTACTACGTTACACATGCATAGTTGTGCCGGAAGCATTTGTTTATTGCATCTGATTCATATTTGGATACGAAATATCAACATTATATACTTCTGATACAACTAAATTGGAAGTCATAAAATACAGGTCTTTATTGTTGTATTTTGGAAGACCTGATTCTAAGTGGCTAACTAATAGAGACAAAGCCAGAAAAAAGGTGTCGAATTGCCACTGAAACATTCGCAGTATACCTGTACGGTATAAATAAATTAGTTTACCTATACCTGTTGTCTCAGCGTAACAATTCGAGCGCACTAACCAATCGGCCGCCTTTTATCGCTAAACCCTGTAAAATCAAAGTAAAATCTTTCTGTGCTTGCCTAATCTGGGTGAGAGTGTTGTCGTCCTTTCCTAGAATGATCTCCAGAAAGTCTGTGAAGTTGTCCGGCTCTTTGAGCAGAATGATTCTTGCCCCTGCGCAGCCCCTTAGTCCGAACTCCAGTCGGGAAAGACCGAGGACGTTAACGAGAGTTAGCGATGGATCGGATGGATAACTGACGGAGGAATTTCTCTCCGGCATGAAAATTTCCGTCAGAACCTCTAGGTTAAAAAATCAAGAGGCTTACTTAGTTTAGTCCATTTTATTGTTACTCATTTATGTATGTATGTATGTATGTATGTATGTATGTATGTATGTATGTATGTATGTATGTATGTATGTATGTATGTATGTATGTATGTATGTATGTATGTATGTATGTATGTATGTATGTATGTATGTATGTATGTATGTATGTATGTATGTATGTATGTATGTATGTATGTTTGTATGTGTGCAAGCATGTATTCGTGTATGGTTGACTTATGTCTGTGTGTATCTACGTGTGCATGTAAGCATGTATGTATGTATGTATGTATGTATGTATGTATGTATGTATGTATCTATATATGTTAGGTATGAATGTATATTAAGTATGCAAGCATGAATGCATATATGTGTGCGATTCTACTTATGCGTGTACATATGTATATATATATGTATATTTGTGTGCATGTATATATTTTTTATGTTGGTATGCAGGTATATATGTGTTTGCGTGCATGCATGTACGTATGTATGTACATGTGCATGTATGTATGCCTGTGTTTCTGTATTTTGTATGTATTATGCATGTATGAGGACTTTCACGAGGCGTCATTTAAGACACTTTCAAAGGTATTCATTAATATTCAGTCTCTGTCGTTCGCTTACGATTAATAAACTCAAATGTTAATATACTATCAAATATATCGATGGCCTGTAGACCTAGGCCTATGTCGACAGACTGAAAACTTAATTGGATGAATAGGCTATATGTATGTTTAGGCCTACTGTACAGCGCAGTGCGTTTGCAGGCGCTTAATTAAAGAACAATATTATATTATTATATTATTATAACTCCAAAGGAAAGCCTACAAACTGACCACTGAGGATGGAACTGTATAGTTGGCATGGGAATGTGATGAATATGTAGAGCAGTCCGATAACATCAGTGTTCTGATTTTCGAATGTGAAATTTGATAATGACACAAATTAATTCTTCGCCTGAAAATGTGACTTGCAAATATGCTACGTGCAGGAGAGATATATACGGATCCACCAACCAACAAATAGAGACTTGCAAATCGTCTTTTCAAAAAGTACGATTTAAAGCGCAGTCACAACGCGAAGAATTAGACCTCTTTATTAACATAAGGCCTATAATTATATTCAGTGACGTAACGAAAGGGGGCAGAGATAGGCAACCGCCCCCAGGCGCTGCACAAGGGGGCGCAAAGTTAGCGACATAAATTGTATTTTGAAGTTCAATAATTCAATATATTAAATTTACAAATATTCAAAAAATAAGCACAACTTGGTTTTCAGTTTAGAACGTGGCCAGAATAGTGAATACCAAGAATCTGCTCGATTGGCGTGTCGGTTCAAAAAAGAAAAGGTTCTCGCACGTTTCGTGAATAAATTACTCACGTACTGTCAAAAGCATTAACTTCTCTTTTAGCAAGCTGAAGTTGATTCTGGCGTATTCATGAAGCATAAAGAGCCTAAACCGATTGAGGACTTTATAACTGAAAAAGAGGTTTTCGATCAAATCGATTTTGACAAAATAATAGATGCGTTTGCATCTGTAAAAGCCAGAAAAATTAGCTTGTAACCAGTAGCCAGCAGCCTTAAACCCATGTCGTATTTGACTTGTATTAAATTAGTACACACTGTAACATAGTTACACAGTACTAAGACTTATTATATGAACGATTAAAAGTCAACAAGAAAATTAAAGAGGGGCGCGGTCTTTAAATCTTGCCCCTTGGCGCTTAAACCCTTCGTTACGCCACTGATTACGTCTATATTTACCTGCTTCGATAGCCTGCATCCATATACCCATGATGCAGGGAAATAGGATGATGTTAAGCTGTAAAAATGATCCCATTGCAACCGAAACTCCAAAATACTAGAATACTGAAGATATACATAGATATATATGGGCCCTATATATATGATTTGTTAAATTTCAACAGGTATACGATTACTTATGTACAAGATTGTTTTGTAAACATTTCGCGCCACGTCATCAAGGAAATAATATTGGGCTATTTTACGTCATTGTGACGTAGAGCCTAATAATCAGTTCATGTTCTGTTACGGATGTTAACTGTTACAGAAGTGAGGGAATGAGATTTCACCTTTCAAATATGGATTTTCATGTGGATTTCTAAGCTTATCCCTGCGCTGAAATGGTTTCGTCTGAGAGTCTGATCATTAGTAGGCCTATATCATTCCTGGTTCTTGCGGAATCGAGTTGACATGGTACCGGTGATAGGCTGGTCTGCTTGACGCAACATTCTTGTGGCGTTAATACATTTCTGGGATCTACACCGTAGTTCGAGAATTCGCAGTTTACGAATTTTAACGAATTTTAAAACTGGCAGTGAATTTTATTATTTGTTTAATTTTCAACTTTTTAAACAAGTAAATATCAATGTCATAGGCAATCAATCCGCCGTAAAAGATAGCTGACTAGCAACACAACATTAACTGAATATCATGGAGTCTTGAACTTCGAATTCTATCATATATGAAATAAATTCTCGCCCCTAGAATTACAAAGATATCAAACAGAGAAATCTTTATTTCAAAATACTTGTTGATCTTCTGTTCTTGAATTCCCTAATTGGGGTGCTTGACTGTGAGTGTCAGTCAGCAGAACGAGAAATCACCAGTGCCCCAGCTGCAGTGTGACCAGTCAGTCATTGGAAATGTAACAAAGGCCCAAAAGATTTTTTGCAAATTTCTACGAATTTTAAAATAGGTAAAAAAAAGTTCACGCATTTTTCCGAATTTTTAAACCGAGAGTCACGAATTCTTGTACTGTGATCTACACTGAAACCGTAGGCTACCCGTTGGTTTTTACCCAAAAGCACATTTACATTTCCAAGTGTAGCTAAGCCCATACGCTTTAAATAAGCAGGGTAATACAGAACTATTGGAGAAGTCGAATGTTGTCTTCTTTTGAGCTGATTCAAATTCCAATTAAGGTGAAAGCTTATAGTAACGCCTTTTATTGTATTGTATTGTATTTAAACAGTTATAAAGCGCCTCTAGTAGGGTGAACCGTTCAGAGGCGCTCCCAGTGCTCAAGGCCGAGAGAAAAGAAATAAGTCTTGAGGAAAGCAAAAGAAGACGAGGGGTTACCTATTAAAATTTGAGAGCGAGTAGAAGGAGACAGTGTATTCCAGAGAGAGGGACCAATTGAGGTAAAAGATCGGGACTTCGCCATAGCTGTTCTAGAACGAGGAACTGACAGACCAAAATTGTTTCAGGAGCGAAGTGCCTTCCGTGTCTGTTTTCGAAGGGACCCCCCATAACAGTTCAAACTTCAGTGCCCAAAAAATGTAGGCCAGCCTCTGCCTGCTGTATTTATAACATGATTAAGAGTAGCGATAAGAGTTTGAGCACTTTGCTGTTCGAACCGTCAAGAACCCGGAAGCCAATGAAAGCCCCACATAGTTTAAAATAAGGCTTGCCTCTGAGACATATTAAGTCAGTGGCCTACATTTCTAACCTTACCAAGACGCTCGTGACAGTGATCGAAAGCCCTCCCTCTCTTCCGGAATATTTTAAAGCCTCGTTCATTGCGCATCGTAAGATATTTTGTACTTAACCAGAAGTGGCCACACAACTCGCAGAAGACTGTTTATGAATCGTCCGGTCAAAACCGCAGCTTACGAGACATCAGACTCGCTCCGGAACAGCCGAACAGGTCGTGGAAATCCGTTCTTGTAAATAAACTACCTGCAAGAAGTGCCGACATAAAGAATCGGCGGCGCTCTGAGCAATCATTCGGTCTCTTCAAACCGTCTGCTTGTCACTCACTGACTGAGAGACGATTACCGAACGGTAGTAAGTTTAATTGTGAGTTTTAGTGGTCCACCAGGTTTGCTCTTGGTTGTAAGCCGAGCGATGGCGTCTGTGTGGACATTCCTTAAACGGAATCAGTTTTCGGTGGTCGTGCTTCTGCTCCAGTCAGCATTCCTCGTTCTGTTTGGAGTCTTCGTGGACTACACGAATTTAGGACTTCCGCCGCAGAACGTTCGTAATGAGACCTTTGAAGCGAACAGCTCTGCACCAAAGATCGATGATGACAAGTCAGTTGTTGAACAACACGCCAAAGAGGCGAAGTCCAGTATCCTGGAATCGTACGCAGGTGCGCAACCGGGTATAATTGTAAATAGATCACGTAGAGAGAGATTCGCCCATATTGAAATATGACGTGCAGGACGCTTGAAAGTGAGTGAGTAATGAAACGGATGTTTATGCAGACCAACAGGTTCTCTTATTTTATGCGGTTGGTGTATGTTGTCGGAACGTTATGATGCAATTAGATGCCAGTAGACTGGAAAATAGTGAGGAGGGGAAGACAAGGCGAAGAGGAAGAGGAAGAAAAAGAAGAAGAAAAAGAACAAGAGCAGTATCTTAAGCTAATTCTGAGAGGCATCCGGGGGCTTGAAATGTTAGGGACTTAATTTTCTTAATCTCGGCATACGAGGGCGAGTGGCCAGCCATATCCACCGTTACCTGATCTACTCACCGACAGTGTATTTCATAGCTAAATTCGCTATGGAACGCACCTTGCCTTATCTTATGTTACTCCTTCATCTGACCGCATCTGCCTCCTCTTACATTACCTTATAATTCCTTATTGCCATACTTTTACTCACTCGTCTACCCTCGTCTTGCTTTCTTGCACGTTTGAATAGCATCTTGACATGGGCTTGTTTATTTAGATCTTGGACACCCAGTGGCGGCGCTACCATAGGTCGCGGTAGGTCATTTGACCTGCCTATTTTACTATTGACCTGCCTTATGTCCTGCCTACAACCTACTGCTGTGTAGAATTCTTTGGAATTTTTAATATCTTTTTTACATTTAAAGCATCAGCATCTGTCCCATAACATCACTAGTGTAATTATTAGATCTAAACGACTTTTTTTACGTTTTATCTATAGTGTGTGAATAGAAGTATATGTTGTAAACTCTAAAATTGAAATGCTTCTTCGACCTGGTGAATAACTCCCATGACCCTGACGCGACCTGCTGAAATTATGTAGCTGGCGCCGCCATTGTGGACACTAGTACAAGTATAGTCTTGGTGTAAATGTTCAGCATTTCAAGACATTCATACGATGATGTTCATTGGTTTCGGATTCCTGATGGTCTTCCTAAAGAGATACAGTTTCAGCAGCGTTGGGCTGAACATGCTCGTGGCAGCGCTTGTCCTTCAATGGGCCACGCTGACAGCTGGTTGGATTCTGCATTTCGATGATGGACGGATACACGTCGATATGATGACGTAAGTTTTAAGGTGATGCAAGTTTCAGGATGACGTCAGTTTTAAGATGACGTAAGTTTCAAGATGGCGTAAGTTTCAAGATGGCGTAAGTGTTAGGGTGGCGTAAGTTTTAAGATGATGTAAGTTTTAAGATGACATAAGTTTTAAGATGACGTCAGATTTAAGATGACGGCAGTTTTAAGATGCGTAAGTTTGTAAGTTTTAAGATGACGTCAGTTTTAGGATGACGTGAGGTTTAAGATTATGGCAGTTTTAAGATGACGTAAGTTTGTCAGTTTTAAGATGACGTCAGTTTTAAGATGACGTCAGATTTAAGAGGGACACAGTAAGTTTCCGATGAACGGTTATTAAGTTCAAATCTAATCTTATAACTTCGTCAACAGAACGCAATAGATCGATTGCTGTTCGATATTAAGACACAAAGACATCAGTCGACAACCGCTTCTTTTTAAAATCGATATTCTTGAGGAAATCCACGGTAATTGTAATTAATCTCCTTTATCACGGTGGTGTCTGATGCACAAGACATCAACGGATGGCGCACCAAAACAAACCATCTTCAGATGTAGATATGCGGAATATCAGTCGTTCACATTCAGAAGGTCAGGGTGAGTTTTGTCTTACTGGAGTCGGGAGCGCCTCTGAGTAGCCCTCTTGAAGAGGCGCTATATAAATTTCTTAATGAATGAATGAATGAAAAAATAGGAGTAAATCGGGGTGAAATTTCTAACGAATCATTTCCTACAGACAATCTGTAATTGTTTAAGGAGGGGTATCTTAAAAGCAAACCACTGTTCCTGTTCCTTCTCCTCCTCCTTCTCCTCTTCCTCCTCCTCCTCGTCCTTCTTCTCCTCGTCCTCCTCCTTCTCTTCCTCCTCCTTGTCCTCTTCAGTCGATATTCTCGACTGCTAATTGAGCTTATTGAGCTCTCGAACATGACAGGAAGTTTACAAATGGCCTGAGACATGATGCATTTAATCTTGACTGTCTGTTTGCCCAGGACTAGACCTATAGACCTATGTGTATTTTTCTGTATATATATATATATATATATATATATATATATATATATATATATATATATATATATATATATATATATATATATATATATATATATATATATATATATATATATATATATATAGGCATTTGTACAGAAAAATACACATAGGTCTATAGGTCTAGTCCTGGGCAAACAGACAGTCAAGATTAAATGCATCATTTGTGTGTGTATGTGTAGTAGTTGTGAATGAGTTCATATTGTGCTGCTAAATATTGGCAAAAACCATGTATACACTGAAAGCGACGAAATTCGAAAACTTTTTATGGCTGTCACAAATGCCAATGAACAGTTTTCTGAAGTGCAACATATGGTCTTATCATGCCAATAAAAATCTGGCAAACCAATTAGTAGCGGACGGGCCAGGACGGAAACTGGATATAGACCTGCTAGTAATTTAAACGGTCACTTGAAGTACAGACCTCATTTACCATAATTACAGTCCGTCGTACGACAGGATGAGTCCAGATCTTTAGGATCAGATAGACCTAAAGGATGAAAATTCAGGCAATGAAGAATGAGGGAGTTTGAAAGGATAACTCTGCCGAAAATGTTAAGCAGACTGAATTAAGTATAAGAGCAATTTCAGTAATTCACGTATAATATTATTTGTAAGGACCCATAAGTCATTGCAACTTAATTTTGGTTAAACTTCTGGTTAAATTTCTGGTTAAGCTTCTGGTTAGACTTCGTTCTATTCAAGATCTAGTTTGTCTTGGAAGCAGAAGATAGACTGTGGTATAAGCCTAATTATAGTAATTTGAAAATTCACCGATAGAGATTAGCTGAGCCAATTATGGGGATGTTCTCGTGCAATTTGAATCCTTTTTATGTACTAACATGGTTTACTTTTTTGTTTTAAAATCTAAATATTATTAACTTGATTACCTATCAGTGTAACTACGGAATAAAGCATCCCAAAAGGGGCCAACCATTTGAATGAATTACGTAAGCAAGTAAGTAAGTAAGAATATTCTGTAATAAACCAGTTGCTAACCGCATTTTGGTGTAAAATCAACATAGTCTATTATAAATCTAGACACGACAGTCTGTCTTAGTTTGTTCTTAAGCTTATATATCATCCTAGTGATGAAAGTTTTGCGCATCAAGTTATCTATCTATGGGATGGTACGGTCATGAGCCCGAGGGCTGAGGGGATAGGTGGTAGTTTTGATAGGTGAAGTAGGTCATGCGATACAAGACCTCTGTCCGATAAGATCGAAGAGAAGAGGCATGAATCCGCCCTCAAGCACAACTGCTCAAATGACGAGGTATCATATGTATGTATGTATGTATGTATGTATGTGTGTAGTTATGTATGTATATAATTATGTATGTATGTATGTATGTATTCGTGCATTGTTACATACTGCACAGATAGAACTGAATATACTGAGTTGCAAGTTGCACGCCGTCTTTCATAAGTATAAACATGCAGATATACATACATACATAAAGTAAGTAAGTAAGTATATTTTTTATTACACCATTAGCAAACGCACAATGGGACAGAAGCTAGAAGCATTGATTGCAAAACATTGAAGTAATGATAAATCGAAAAATAAAAATGATAAAATAAGTAAATAAAAAAGCAAGTGTTTTCTTATCATTAGAATTAATTGGTAATTAATAATATTGGTCTCTTTAGACTGACTGCATGATTAATTTGTTTGCTTAGGTCGTCTGCATGATCAATTAAACAATACATACATATTATATACATGATTATATACACATGCATACATAATAATAATAATAATAATAATAATAATAATAATAATAATAATAATAATAATAATAATAATAATAATAATAATAATAATAATATTAGGCTACCCTCCCGATCAGGATGGGAGGGCTGGGCATTAGGAAGGTGACTTCGCTGGCACTACCCGCCTTTTTGGCTTCAGCCGCAAGCACTCTCTCAGTCCAGTCCCTCATCTTGGGCGTGGCCTCGAATACCGATGACGCTGCCAACACGTCTGCACTATCTGACTGGCTGCAGATCGTTGGAACTTGGGACCCAACGAACCTCCCTGGCAACAAACAGTCACAATGGGACAAGCCGCTGCTCCTCGGGGTGACATCGTCTGTCGACGCGAATCTGCACAGCCCCTACGATCAGGCACGCCTAAAGGCCATAACGACATCACACGCCTCTGACTGGTTACATGCTCTCCCTCTCACCGCATTCAGCCTCAGGCTGAGCGACGAGGCCGTGCGCGTGGCGGTCGGCCTGCGGTTGGGCGCAGTCATTTGTGAACCACACACTTGCGCATGCGGCGCCCCCGTCTCAGCAAGGGGATCGCACGGCCTCTCGTGTTCGCTCGGTTTCGGTCGACAAGCCAGACATAGCGCCATCAATGACCTTATTCACCGCACTCTTAATAGAGCGGGTACCCCGGCGATCAAAGAACCATCAGGACTGACCAGATCCGACGGAAAAAGGCCGGACGGCCAGACTCTGATCCCTTGGAGTGGCGGACGCCCTCTGATATGGGACGCGACCGTGGTGGATACGGTAGCCGCTTCATATCTTCCCGAGACAGCGATCACGGCCGGAGGAGCAGCAGAAAGGGCGGCCACAAGGAAGCACGCCAAATATTTAGAACTAGAAACGAGATACACCTTCGTGCCGATCGCCGTGGAGACATTGGGCCCTACAAACAAAGAAGGTCTCGCCTTCGTTTCTGAAATCGGCCGCCGATTGACGGCAATCACTGGCGAGGCCCGCGAGACAACCTTTCTCTTCCAGAACATTTCAATAACAATTCAACGATTCAATGCCGTTGCATTCCAGGGCACCTTGTCAGGACTACCCGGGATCGAGGACCAGCGGGCCCATCCAAGCTGGACCTAACTATACAATCTTGAAGAAAACGTTGCAAAATCGAGATAATAATAATAATAATAATAATAATAATAATAATAATAATAATAATAATAATAATAATAATAATAATAATAATAATAATAATAATAATAATAACAACAGTGACAATTTATATGGCGCCGTAACACAGTGTGTATATATGTATACATGCATACATACATACATACATGCATACATGCATACATACATACATACATGCATACATCAATCAATCAATCAATCAATCAATAGATCTTTACATACATACATACATACATACATACATACATACATACATACATACATACATACATACATACATACATACATACATACATACATACATACATACATACATACATACATACATACATACATACATACATACATACATACATACATCGTGGGGCGTGGTGGCTCAGTGGTGAGTTCGGCGCCTTGTGACCGGAGGGTTGCAGGTTCGAATCCCACTCTAGCCGCTGCGTACGGACCTTGGGCAAGTCCTTCACTCGCAATTGCTCGTGGCACTTCGGCGTGAAAATTCCGGCACAGTATCAAATGCTGTAGTCGGGAGCGCCTCTGAGTAGTAGTTGACTTCGAGAGGCGCTATAGAAATATCCGAAATAAATTTAAAAAAAACTACATATATACATGTATATGCACACATACATGTATGTATGTTTGTATGTAAGTATGCAAGTATGTGTGTATATGTCTTTGCATCTACTGTAGGTTGATTGGATCTGATTTTGCTGCGGCTGCTGTGTTGATAAGTTTCGGTGCAGTTCTGGGTAAAGCGAGTCCAGTCCAGCTGATAGTAATGGCTGTCATCGAAATCGTAGTCTTCCAGTTCAACGAATTGATCGTGTTCTACGTACTCAAAGTAGGCCATCTTCAACCAAGTACTTCATGTTTAATTGATCATGCAGTCGACCTAAAACAGACGAATTAATCATGCAGTCAGCCTAAAGAGACCAATTAAGTTTACACACCAATTAATTCTAATCAAGTTGAAAGAAACTTTGTTGAAACCGATCTGTCGTATTACTTGTCCTTCTTAATCAAATAATTCAATCGTGTCGGTTAGACTGCGTCACACACTAAAAAGCTGGTACTATAATAAAGACATCATGCGATATAGAGAACAGAAAACGACTTACAGAATAAACATATGAACACGGTACATGGATCAATATACCTGCTGTGTTCGATGTTAATCAGTTGTTTCTTACTTGGATAGGAAAGATAAGTTTCAGCTAGAACACGGTGGTACACCAAAGAGGGAGCTGCGTAAGTAGGCCCTAAACCGCACGAAAGCGATGAAATAGGAATATATAGACACAAAGATAAACACAGACAACTATCATCATCATCATCATCATCATCATCATCATCATCATCATCATCATCATCATCAGCAGCAGCAGCAGCAGCAGCAGCAGCAGCTTCCGAGTCCTGACTCCAGTCATTTGACGGCGATGGTTGGAATAAATGTTGTCCTCTGTCGTATGTCATGTCCAGTGCACCTTGCAGTGTTAGTCCAAGTGAAGTTATGTCCTCGTTAAATTTATATACAGGAAGTGAAAGCGATAAATCTGGAAGCAGGCACACAGAGATAGAGATGAATAAAGAGATCGAGGTAGAGTGAGAGAGGCAGGGATAAACAGAGGCATAGAGAGGTACATACATGGATACAGAACCTCTTTTAAATCGTCACTGTGTAGGGAAAATGATCCAGTTTTTAACACACAAATGCCAGTGATTGCTGCTCGTTTTTGTTCTCTATATTGGGTGATGTATACGAACCATACGCTCTGATTCAGTGCATGATTGTGTTTCCATAAAACAGACTGATAATTAAAAAATTCTCTTTTCAGCCCTTTTTGTTATCCTACTATTAGCCAATATGAGCCAGGATTTCCTTTGGACAAAATTCTCTTTTGCAACTTTTGCTTTCACATTTTTGACACACCAACGTTTCTCTTTTAAAAAATCTCCGTTGAAGCCTTGGTGTCTTTAAATTATTTGCAAGGTAGCGCCATTGCTTCTCTGCGCCATCAATTCTGTTTATCAATTCCGTTCATCAATTCTGTTCATCAACTCTGTTAATCAATTCTGTTCATCAACTCTGTTAAACAATTCTGTTCATCAACTCTGTTAATCAATTCTGTTAATCAATTCTGTTAATCATTTCTGTTCATCAATTCTGTTCATCAATTCTTTTAATCAATTCAGTTAATCAATTCTGTTCATCAGTTCTGTTTATCAATTCTGTTCATCAATTCTGTTCATCAATTCTGTTCATCAATTCTGTTTATCAATTTTGTTCATCAATTCTGTTTATCAATTCTGTTCATCAACTTTGTTCACCGATTCTGTTTATCAATTCTGTTCATCAATTCTGTTTATCAATTCTGTTTATCACTTCTGTTCCTCAGCTCTGTTCATCAATTCTATTTATCAATTCTATTCATCAATTCTGTTTATCAATTCTGTTCATCAATTCTGTTTATCAATTCTGTTCATCGATTCTGTTCATCGATTCTGTTTATCAATTCTGTTTATCAATTCTGTTTATCAATTCTGTTTATCAATTCTGTTTATCAATTCTATTTATCAATTCTGTTTATCAATTCTGTTAATTAATTCTGTTTATCAATTTTGTTCATCAATTCTGTTTATCAATTCTGTTTATCAATTCTGTTCATCAATTCTGTTTATCAATTCTGTTTATCAATTCTATTCATCAGTTCTGTTTAATTCTGTTCATCAATTCTGTTCACCAATTCTGTTTATCAATTCTGTTTATCAATTCTGTTCCTCAGCTCTGTTAATTAATTCTGTTTATCAATTCTGTTCATCAATTCTGTTTATCAATTCTGTTCATCAATTCTGTTCCTCAGCTCTGTTCATCATCTGTGTTCATCAATTCTGTTAATCGATTCTATTTATCAATTCTGTTTATCAATTCTGTTTATCAATTCTGTTCCTCAGCTCTGTTCATCATCTGTGTTCATCAATTCTGTTAATCGATTCTATTTATCAATTCTGTTTATCAATTCTGTTTATCAATTCTGTTCCTCAGCTCTGTTTATCAATTCTGTTTGTCAATTCTGTCTATCAATTCTGTTTATCAATTCTGTTAATCAATTCTGTTCATTAATTCTGTTCATCATTTGTGTTCATCAATTCTATTCATCATCGCAATGCTATCATGCAACCATTGATTGCATTTAATTAAATGCAATACTTCTTTGTCTAGGCAACGGATACTGGCGACTCGATGGTCGTCCACGCGTTTGGCGCCTACTTTGGCCTGAGTGTGTCTCTCATGCTTGGTTGTCCTTTTGAGGAGGCAACGAAGAGAAAGCAAGGATCCGTCTACCATTCCGACGTATTCGCTATGATCGGCAAGTAGTCGATTGCATTCGCCTTGGTTGATTGGATGTTGTTGTTGTTATTGTTGTGGTTGTTATTGTTGTTGTTGTTGTTCTTCTTCTTCTTCTCCTCCTCCTACTCCTCCTCCTTATTCTTCTTATTCGCATTCTTCTTGTTCTTGATATTATTATTATTGTTATTATTATTATTATTACTACTACTACTACTACTACTACTACTACTACTACTACTACTACTACTACTACTACTACTACTACTACTACTACTACTACTACTACTACTACTACTACAACTACTACTACTACTACTGGTACTACTACTACTACTACTACTACTACTACTACTACTACTACTACTACTACTACTACTACTACTACTACTACTACTACTACTACTACTAGGCCTACTACTACTATTATTATTATGATTATTATTATTATTTTGCGACATATTAAATTCTTCATGAAGCCAACAAACTCATATACAGACGAATGATATTTACTGCTTGCAGTCACTGTGTCTATAAACCGTCATTCAGTCCTGGCTGCACGGTCTCCTGATTGTTCCTATCCGAGGCTTAAAATAGATAGGTAGTTTCCAATTTGAAGGGCGACTGATAAGCGCTGGAGTTGACGGCTGGTCTCGCGCAAGTCTCTTGTCACTGCTTTAATCTTGCTTCCTGGTTCTTGGACAAACTCCAGTGACTCGGTGTGCCAGCTTCCTGCGGTTTCGACTGCAACAGGGACGAAATGATATGACAGTGATGTTTGCATTCCTTATTATGAGCTGCTTTTTCCGCTACGGCACCTGCGCTTTGCGATGTTAAATGCTCAAATGATGCTGCGAATGTATCCGGCACAGTTACATTCCACGCCAAGTGACGACCTCTGGACCAAGGTATAACGGTGACTCCATCAGGTCTTTTTGCCGTCAGACCTGGATAGGCGGCTCTTTGATGGCCGATATTTTGCCTCAGGTGAAAGCCCGCCAAATCACGTCATTTGTCATGTCATGTAGTTGTATCCCGATACTTTGATGCAAGAGAATCCGTGATGCGCATTATAATTATAATTATAATCATTATTATTATTATTATTATTATTATTTCGTCTTCTTCTTCGTCTTCCTCTTGTTCTTGTTCTTACTATTTTTTCTCGTGTTTTATTCTTATTCTTTGATTGCATGCAGGTGTGCGTGTGAACGTACTAGCATACATACATGGATACATTTTTTATGTTTCGGCCGTAGTAGCAAATTGTAGGCCCTACTGGCTACTCGATGATAGTTCAAGGATTTGTCGACATGCTTGATTGGAGGATAGCGTGCGTGTAAGTGATAGTCAAGAAGTTCCTTGATTTTCAAGATTACGAGAAGGAGAAAGAGGAGAATAAAGAAAGGACGAGGACGAGGACGAGGAGGGGGAAGAAGAGGAGGAAGAAGAAGAGGAGGAGGAGGAGGAGGGAGAGGAGGAGGAAGAAGAAAGAGAGGAGGAGAAGGAAGAAGAAAAGGAGGAGGAGGAAGAAGAAGAAGAAGAGGAGAGGGAGCAGGAGGAGCAGGAGGAAGCATAGGAGGAGGAAGAGGAGGAGGAAGAAAAAGACGAGGAGGAGGAGGAGGAAGAAGAAGGTGAAGAGAATAAGAAAATGCAGTTGATTAGAAGAAGAAAGGAGGAGAGGAAACAGACTAACAGTTATAGCAGAGGAAGAATAGGAGGAAAAGAATTTAGAAGGAATCACGTCGAATTAAAGAAGGTAGCTGTTCGCTTACCCCACGCCCATTTCACGAATCAGACACAAGAGCGAGTCTGAAAGTAGTTTTTTTTTATTCCTTCCTCGTTTCCACTGCATTAACCATATTACATTAAATTTACAACGAAGAAGAGCAGTCCCTTAAACTAGCCTGTGTGGCAGCCATGTTTACGACTCTATTTTTCTAAGCCTCGTCATGTGAAGGTGGCTGCCAGTCCTCTCCCTCGCCGTCTCCTCTTCCCACCAACAGTGTAGTCAGTATACTCATTATGGATGAGTCTTGGTTAGGAGGCGCAGGTCGAGGATAAATCTCGAAACAAGCTTCATCCGCGGATGGGATTTTAACCACCGACAAGCACGCTATCCATTAGATTGTGGTTGAAATCAAAATATTATTCCAGTTATGTAACTGTTTGTCTTCCGTTATCCATTCTTGTTTTCATAATCTCTCTCAGGAACTGTATTCCTGTGGCTCTTTTGGCCGAGCTTCAACAGCGCAACGGCCGTCGATGAAGGCCAATACAGAGCCGTCATCAACACCTACTACGCCTTGGCCGCTTCGGCCGTCGTCACTTTCGCCATATCAGCCATCATCGGCAAATCCAAGTTTGATATGGTGAGCGTTCAGATGCGTTTATCCGACGTAATCCCAGAGTCACTGGAAACAGAACCTCTCAGGAACCACGGGCTTTCCATTCCAAACTAAAGTCCCGCCTCTTCAAGAATTCCTACCGTAATGCATCCGATCCTACGTCTTCCATGCTTCCTCATCCTCAACGAAACCCAACTTAGCAGCTCCTCAGCCTCCTCTCTCTGTTCTCTCTGACAACCGGACTCGGAACTACACTGGACATCTCTGAACAACCCTCTGACATGACGCAGCGCTCGTGAATAAGCTGGTGCCCTGCGTTTAGATTTCGAATAGCTCTGTATTATTATTTGGAGCTTATGATTATCCCATTACGTCATATCTTCCCGTTTCTAGTTTTTTTAAATGCCTGATGTTGACTCCCTAAAGTCATAGTATATGCTAATAACAATAAATAAAATAATAATAATAATAATAATAATAATAATTATAATAATAATAATGATGATGATGATGATGATGATGATGATGATGATGATGATGATGATGATGATGATGATGATGATGATGATGATGATGATGATGATGATGATGATGATGATAATAAATCAAGATGACCTTGCATTGATCAACTTCTTCGGCTACCGCCTTGCCCAAATAACAGGAGACAACAGAGAGACTACCTTTCTCTTTCAGCGCTTATCTATGGAAATCAAACGCTTCGCAGTCGCTTTTGGTAGCAACTTTCACACCGATAAAACCATCTGTGAAGACTAGCCATTCCAGAACAATGCCCCCTAATTTTTGCAATTCCGAGAGATCCTATATACCTCGGGGAAAAATAATAATAATAATAATAGTGTGAATAAGCTGGAGCCCTGCCCTTAACTTTCGACTAGCGTTTTATAAATTAGGAATTTATTATTAAAATCGATAAAACAATGAATAATTATTGTTAGAAAGCCAGCTTCATATTTCTCCACGATTATTCATCTCTACATTACTCGTTTGGCCAAACCATATGAAGAACCAATAACAACGACGAGAAACATTCATATAGCGCCTCTCTTGAACAACCAATTACATGTGCTGCTGTCATCAGAGCACACACAAACACACAACTTGTATGTATGTGCGATAATATGTGAGTTTCACTGCCTTCCTTTGCTGTTTTCTGCAGGTTCACATACAGAACGCGACGCTGGCAGGGGGCGTGGCAGTTGGCACAATGGCTGACATGATCATTTACCCCTGGGGAGCAATTCTAACAGGGTCATTGGCAGCCATCGTATCTGTTCTCGGGTTCCGCTATCTAACGGTATATACCACGTTTCCTCTGGGCATTTAAAAAGAGGCCTTTCCAGGAACTTTCTCTTCTGGATGTTTCATTCTCGTTGTGCTTCCTGTAGACCTATCTACATGCACACAATGTCATACACATACGCACACAGAGACACACACACGCAGACACACAGAAACATACAAAATACATACATACATACATACATACCAACATACATACACATGCATACATACATACATACACACATACATACACACATACACATACATTAATACATACATACACACACATACATACATACATACATATATACATACATACACACATGCATATACATAAATGCATACATACATACATGCATACATACACACACGTACACACATACATACATACAGACACATACATACACATACATACATACATACATACACATACATACATACACATACATACATACACATACATAGATACATACATACATACATACATACACACATACATACACACATACACATACATAAATGCATTCATACATACATACATACACACGTACATACATACATACATACACACATACATACACACATACACATACATAAATGCATTCATACATACATACATACACACGTACATACATACATACATACATACATACATACATACATACATACATACATACATACATACATACATACATACATACATACATACATAAATACATACGTACATACGTACATACATACATCCACATACATACATACATACATACATATATACACACACAATACACATAGATACACACATACAAACACATACATTCATACACACATGCATACTGTACAAAGTATGAACTAAATAAATTTGTCAGTCTTGTTGTCACGACCTTAAACTTCATACATACATCCAAAATATCAAAAGACTATCGTAATTTGTAAAAAAAATGGCCGTTCGAGTTTGGTTGTCTGCTCCGTCTGACCCTGTTGTTGTCTTAAACAGTCATGATCAATCAGTTTATAATCGATGGCTACTTTTAACAGCCGTTCCTATCGAACAAGCTGCGGTTACATGATACCTGTGGAGTGCACAATCTTCACGGAATGCTGGGAATCATGTCTGGCCTCGGAGCAATGATACCCTCCGCGTTTGCTACGGAAGCCGTCTACGGAAACAAGTAGGCACCATGTCCATATTCATCTGTAGGCCTACATCGTAGAAGTTGAGAAACAGTAGCAAATATACACGAACGGTAAAGCTAATCAAATAGTTGATCATAAAATTTGTAAATGAAAAAATGAATAGTAGCTAAGTATGAGAAGTTACCCGAATCATAAAAACTAAATGAAAAGAATATTTAGGCCTATGTATGCATGTACGTATGTTTGTGTGTATATGTATTATATGTGTGTGTGTGTGTGAACGTTGTACGTGTGTATGTATGCAAGGAGGTATATAAGTGTATGTATGTATGTATGTATGTATGTATGTATGTATGTATGTATGTATGTATGTATGTATGTATGTATGTATGTATGTATGCATGTATGTATGTATGTATGAATTTAATTTATGTATATATCTAAACATTTAATATAGTAACTTTTAGTTGTCTAGTTGATTTCCTTGTTCCTCAGATGGCTAGTACCGCCATGGCTCAACACGATGCTTTGCCATCCTTGGCCCTGCCTTGTGGAACGACCAACCCCGCTCAAGCCGTAGTAAGATTTTGGTGGGAACTTCGCTCCTTCTCTCCGCTGCCTGAAGACCATCTTTTTCCCTCGGGGCTGTCACACTGACAGCGCCTCTGAATAGCCAATACTCGGAGCGGCGCTTTATAAATTCCCAGATACGATACGATACGATAACAAAAAAGTTAGCAATAAACAATTTAAAGTGAAATGATTCTAAGATTACAACCAAGTGCGTTGCGATCTTAAGCTGAAGATACCTGGATTGGTGGTACCTGCTTTAAACGATCGGTACAAAACAACAGTGCATGCTATTATTTCTTGCCTCATAATGCAATGTAACCGGAGACAGAGGCACAAAATAATAGTCTGGCTGTTGAGGAATGAACTTTGAGCAGAAACAGATCAGATTTCTGCGTGGTTAGCATAAGATATGTACTCCTCTTCTCCTCCTTTTTTGCTTTGTTCTTTCCTCTGCCTATATATTGCTCATAGTCTTCATTTTCTAGGTATGTCTATCTGTCTGTCTGTCTGTCTATCTGCCTGCTTGTCTATCTGTCTATCTGCCTGCTTGTCTGTCTGCCTGCTTGTCTATCTGTCTGTGTGTCTGTTTATACGTATGAAGATGCCTGGAGCGTCTGATAGGTTCAGCTGTCTGTCTGTCTGTCTGTCTGTCTATCTGTCTATGCGTATGAAGGTGTTTGGAGCGTCTAGTAGGTAAAGCTGTCTGTCTGTCTGTCTGTCTGTCTGTCTGTCTGTCTGTGAACTCCTGTTTTCTTCCACACCTGTGTTTTCCTATATTTGCCCTTCTTGTTTTTTGTTTCCATTCCTCTTGTTCGTTTTCCACTTGATCAGATTTCTGCGTGGTTAGCATAAGATATGTACTCCTCTTATGTACATATCTTATGCTAACCACGGAAGCTGTCTTCTTCTTTTTTGCTTTGT
>OY744613.1:21696636-21841636 GCA_963556255.1 Allolobophora icterica | reverse complement strand
ATCCCAAGAAAAACCCCGGTCAGTGCTAATCTTCTGACTCCCATTACGCATGCTTAACCTGTAGGAACCTATTGATTATCGCACAGTCTGGGGCCGTCCACATATTACGTACGCAATGAGGGGGGGTCGGGGGTCGGATTTAGGCGACTTTGCGTACGGGGGCGAATGGGGGGGGGGTAGGGGGGGGACAAAAGTGTACGTACGCAAAATAAATTTCTAATTATGACGTCCATATTAGCCTATTTATAACTCTATATTGTCCTATAGTCGTCCGATGGCATTTTATTACATTATATAAAACCCATGTGCAGTTATTCTGTGCTGTGAACGAGACACCTATAATTTGTCTATATTGGCCCTCACTCATCCTTCAATCTGGCCTAAAGTGCAGACAGTCGGGCTTCCTGGAGCTGTCGAGACACTTTCTGCAGCTGGTCCCCGGGGGGGGGGGGGGTGTGCGTCAAGCGTACGTACGCAGGGGTGTGGAAGCAAGTACGCTTGCGAACAGAGGGGAGGGGGTCCAATTTTCCGGGATTTTTACGTACGTAATATATGGATGGCCCCTCTACTGGTGTATCTTTTGGACTGGAAATAACCAATGATACCTTAAATATGCATCAACGATTTTGTTTGATTTTATTGTATTGTTGTTGTTATTAGTGTTATAATCAACGTCGTCGTCTATAATTAGTTAATAACAATGACAATATTAATAAATAGTAAAAATAATAGTAATAATAATAATAATTAGCATAGTAGTAGTAGTAGCAGTGCTTGTTGTTGTTATTGTTGTTGCTGCTGCTGTTGCTTTCGTTTTTGCTGTAGTTGTTATTATTGCTGTTGTAGCAACAGTAGCAGTGTCATTTTCATCTTAAAATGATAGTGGTTAACTGATCGTGCTACTATTGTTATTGTTGTACTGTTGTCTTTTTCATCGTCATCATCACCGTTGTTATAGACTTGAAGTCCTAGACTCAAGGTCATGAACATTTTACCCTCTTGCCTGTATTAACTCTTTCTGGCCTAATTATTTTACTAATTAGTATTACAGAAGAGAGTTGGTCATCCTGGCACCGTTCGAGACAGGTACCAATTTCCGGTGAAGGATTAATGGAAAGAGTCATACGATTGCGAATGAAATGAATGTGGTCAATGCATCCTAG
Source organism: Allolobophora icterica (assembly GCA_963556255.1). Lineage (NCBI taxonomy): Eukaryota > Metazoa > Annelida > Clitellata > Crassiclitellata > Lumbricidae > Allolobophora > Allolobophora icterica. The sequence goes on along the minus strand of OY744613.1, from coordinate 21,840,473 downwards.
CGTGATATAGTCAAAATACCAGATCTCATAAACTCGCATGCACCTGTTGCCAGTATTGGAAGATTAATTACTATAATTATTAGAACTAGAATCGTCATCGAATTATCAGTGTTAGAATTATCATATTATAACAATATATTAGAATCATCATATCAGCATATAGGCCTACTCGTATTAGAATAATCATATCATCAGGGCTGTAGTGGTAAAATTTGAGGTGAGTATACGCTACCGGTGACCAGCGGCGTAAAAAAATTAGAAGACCTTCTTTTTAGGAAAAATTTCAGACTTTTCACAAATTCCCTCCAAATTTTCAGACTTTTTACGATTTCGTCTCTGAAAAAGTTGATGACCTTTTTTTTTTAGTCATTCGCCCTAAAAACCTAAAAAAATGTCAAAACCTCTCTTTTTCCTCCAAATTTCATTACTCAGGTCTCTACAGAGGTAAGTATACGCTCTATACCGGCGTATACGCTGGACTACAGCCCTGCATATCATCAGCATTAGAATAATCACATCATCATAATATATTAGAATCATCATATTATCATCGTCAGAAACATCATATCTTGTTATATATCAGAAGAAGAGGAGGAGGAAGAAGAGTATCATAATCATAATAATGTCTTTTCTGGAATGTCCTGCGTTGATGGCTTACTGTTCTCTCTGTGAGTTTAACAGCAGCAAAAACGATAACCCTGAGAGTTTTAGGAAGAAAGTAAAGGAACTTCCCTCAGCATTGGTTCAGTCTATGCCCCGCTTGAGAAGCAATGGCAAAGGAGGCCACACAGGCAATGGAGAGGGTAGATGCGGATGTGACGATAAGAGAGAGAGAGACAGACAGACAGACAGAGACACAGAAAGAGACACACAGAGAGAGAGGCGGTGAGATGGAGAAATAGTAACAAAGAGGGGCAGAACCAGATAACCTATTATTTCCGTTCATTTCTCTCGTTTATTTCGATCCTGATCATATGTCTTCCCATTGCATCCATACCTGGCCCTAATGCGCAATTTGATACGCCTCAACGATATCAGGAGATGACAATGAAAAGCTGCAGAAAATGATTTTTTTTAATGAAGCTCACCGCCATTTAAGTGATTCCTTTATGACTTCCTCATTTCCGTATCTCTAGTGTATACTGTACCAAGTATGAACTAAATAAACTATCAGTCTTCTTGTCTAAATCCTAAACCTCAAGACCAAAACTTTGAATCTGAAGACCAGACCGAGACCAGGACCCAAAATATCACAATCATATCCAGACTTCTATTGTTTATTAAAAATTGTCAAGTAGGACTACTCGGTGTGTTAACGAAAACATGTCTTTTATTTTATTCAAGCAAACCAACTCCAAATGCAGACTGCAGAGAATTCTGAATTCGTATTTAGAAAAGCCCTTCATGCGAAATGTTTTTCCAAATTCCTGTTGCATTTTATAAAAACCAATTCGCTCAGAATTTTCTGACCAAGACGTGACTGTGGGTGCCTCTACGGGCGCTGAAGTCGCTGGTACACACAGCAGCTTTTCAAGCACTGGATGTAAATGTACAAAATCGTGAGTCTTTTTTAAATCCTGTCGTGGTTTATGGGAGGATTTCCAAGACCAAAACCAAGACTTTGAACCTCAAGACCAGGACCAAGACTTTTGGTCTCAAGACCAAGACTTTTAAAACGAACTCGAGTGCACTCGAGACCCAGACCTTGGTTTCGAGAACAACAAGACCGTAAACTATTCCCAATTCCGCTAGCTCAGCTAACTATTTGCCTCCTGTTGGCCAATTCCTAAGTATCCACTAACCTTAGCCTTGAAGGCTTGAAATATCCATTTAATGAACACATGAACCGGACTTATATCGGAATAAACCGAGCCATAATTCTAATGCGACGCTGCGCTGGAAGCCACTTCAGTTCGGTGGCTTTGCTATAAAAAGTACAGCAATGGAAAATTGCTATATCAACAGGAAAGCATCTGTCGGTCATTTTATAGCTGACGACGGAAATAATAAATCACTATCGCTATATAAATAAATGTGATTCGAATGGGAGGTGGAGGAGAAGGAGGAAGCGTGTGCAGTTTCTGGAGTTTCTATGTTTTATGGATGACTGGCGGGAATCCGCAGGACTCAATGGTCTAAGACGAGCTTAGTAAAACTAATTCAGTGGAAAGAAAACGAATGAGGAAGACAGAGGGGTAGGAACATAGACGCCGGCTTTTGCTTTTATCTCTGGGTGCATGGGTCCTTCTTCCCTCCCTTCCCCCTACCTTTCCCCAGTTCCAATGTTATTATTTATTTATTTTAAATAATAAATAAATAAATAATTTATTTATGAACGGGCTATGACTGTGAGATAATGCAATGTTGGATATTTGTGTGATAGATGTACTTCTCAAGTTGTGATATCACTGCTTAGATGTAAAAAATTTGAATTTAAGGTCCGAATTCTTCTGGGTGCGACGCACCCACTGAACTTTCTCTCTGGGTGAATTCGCACCCAAGGCTCCTAAAGAGTCGGCGACTATGGGTAGAAATGAATAGCTCAGGAAGGAAACATACAGAACTGCAAGGGAGAGAGTCGGGAAGGCATGGGAAGAGAAAGAACGGGATGCACACAGGAAGGAAACGACTGGAATGGAAACAGAATAGGGGAGAAAGTGGTAAGGAGAAATGGAAAGAGAGAGAAATTCTGGAAAGAAAACGTGATAACGAGAGGGGAAGGAGACAAGAAAGAAGGAAAAAATCCAGCAAGGAATTATTATTACTTTTTATTTTTATTTTCATTATATTATAATTGCTACTACTACTACTACTACTGCCACCACCACCACTTCTTCTACTACTACTACTACTACTACTACTACTACTACTACTACTACTACTACTACTACTACTACTACTACTACTATTATTATTATTATTATTATTATTATTATTATTATTATTATTATTATTATTATTATTATTATTATCATCATCATCATCATCATCATCATCATCATCAGTATTAGTATTGTTTGTTATTCTATTACAATTATTATTGCCACAATTTGTATTTTTAATAAAAATTATTGTTATTGTTATTAAGCTTATATAAAGATTTTTAAACTGCAAGTTAATTAAACTAAATGCCTCTACAATGCTCTGCACATAAAGAGAGATAGGAGCGAAGAGGAACATAGACAGAGAGGAAAAAGAGAATGGGGAGAAGCAGAAGAGAAAGACAAGAAGATGAAACTATATTAAAACCGGAAGTTTGACTGCGCGCTTGATCGAAAACGACGCAGAAAGTCTAAAGGCCGTCGTACACCGATCCGTCCCGATCCCACTGGTGAAACGCATCGGATGGGTTCTGTGTACGGTCGCCTTAAGGCTGTAGAGATGTCAATGAAGTATTAAAGTTCTTCAATCGGGTTTATTAACAGGGTTTGAGACGCCCGAGCATGGGGCGTGTTTTATGTTAGAACAAGAAGTGGTTAAAAATGACCATCCTCCTTCCCTCCTTTCCTAATTGCAATTACAATTACTAAGTCCTTCCTTCGTCTATCCGATCCTCCGTTCCTTCCGTCATCCCTTCCCTCCTTTCTCCGGATCTCAACGCCACAGCAGACTTCGTATAGGCCTACGTTGAATGAGCTTCCGTTAATCAAGGTCGCAATATTTTTGGCCGAATTGAGTCTAATCCAATCTAAGCTATTCTGGAAATTTCTGTAGCGATGCTATGGCCATAAAAATACGATCGTCAATCAACTATCATAAAAAAATCTCCAACAGTAACAGTTACTTTATAAAGCAGGTAGCCTAATAAGCCTATACCTGAATTAACTGTCAGCAATAATTTCATAAGATCTTCCGCAAGCCTTAGTAATTAACGTTATAGGCACTAATGATCTCAATCTACATCGCATACAATTAATATTAAATCGTTGCACAAATGCAAGCAATGTTTTGTTTATCGCATCAGCTGATATTTAAAAAAATCTGAACTTACATATTTTCTTACTTACTTGTAAGTTGTAGACGTTGAAAATGACGAAGAACTGAAAATTTTCAAGGCTTCCCTTGGCGACGACTAAACCGGAAGGTCACACATCATCGACGCTGTGCCATCGCATTCAGAGAAAACGGAAGTCAAATCACTGCTTCATGTAGGAATACGAGGCACATGGGACTGTTTACAGAAAATTGACAGAATCTAGTTGAGAAAATGGTTTTACCCTTCAACTACACTGCTGACGAGCTAAAACCACGTAGATAATCTGCTCAGCTGTCCTAGTTTAGAGGAAATAATGTGCTTCTCAGTTGTTTCGTTCCCGTTGTTTCCTTCATTTATATATATATATATATATATATATATATCGCACATAGGCCTATAGGCTATATATTTTCGCATGTAGTTGCTTGAATACGGTTCGGATGGACTCTAGCACCGTGGTAAACCTTCTGGCGAGCTTATATTGTCATTGTACCAAATAAGAACAGTCTTCAACTTCACCTTACGCAATCAGGTGTAGTTTGTCGTTAATATGGACAGCGTGCAACTGCGTGCAAACTATATGGTTCATACATATCTTATATTGTATTTGGAATAATGTACATAGCGCTGCTATTCAGATGCGCTCCCTACGCTAACCTAAATAATGTTGAATGTGATTTTAAGGATGAAAATTTCATCAGTAAGTAAAACAATGCAAAAAACCATCAGAATCTCCAGTGACTGGCTCACACCAACAAGTAAAGCCCAGCCATTGAATTGCTAAACAAATTGGAAGATGACATAGGGCTTGGTGTTGAGAGTGTCTGGACCAAGTGGCGTCGACAACGTGAAGCAACCACAGATGGTATCGTCCTCGATACACGATATCACCACCACCCGGCGGTTACTCGTTAGCCGCCGAGTCCACGCAGAACATCTACATGTAGGTTATTGGTCTCCTAAGTCCTAACGGTTGGTAAATCGAAGTGCTATCAGTGACTAACGGTCGTGGTCACTCCAAAGACACGTATTGCTCCTCCACCGAGATGAAAATTACCCGACTGTATTGTATTGTATTGTATTTATAAATTTACAAAGCGCGTCTCTCAGCACAGCGCTCCCAGTGCAAGAACCCCGATGAAAGAGAACAGGTTGGCTGGGCTTCACTGTAGACGGCATACGTATAAGGTTCGAAGATCCGAGACTCGAGGGCGCATAAGGAAGCCCATTCCTCGTCATGCAGTCACGTAGGCCGAGATTATACCATGTGGAGAAATTACCGTCGAAATGTACAGAATTGCTGATGAAACGAGCAGTGATTACGTCAGGCAAACGCAGCAACAGTGATCTCGAAAGGGGTCAGAAATTATGGAGCAACTTCTGCATTCAGACAAAATAATCCGCAAAAATGACTCAGAAGGCGAATCGAGAACAGACGAGGCTGCTCACATGCGAAAGAGTCCTAATATAAGCCTATATATATGCATAAGAATACATATAAATACACATATTTGTATATGTATATGTATATATATAAATTGATATATATATGTATATGTAGATATATAAATTTATATATATATATATATATATATATATATATATATATATATGTATATATATAACGTCCATCATGATTTTTTTATTCACCCTGATATTAGCCGCCTATGGATTTTCCGAATTAACAATTCTGTGCGCATAACGTATCCTGCTTGTATAGTTCATTGTACAATTTTTCTAAGCTGTCGGGTTTCATTTGGCTATTCAAATCTCATTCCCTTACATCTCTCTCACCGCTTCAGATTTTATGTATATAGGCCTAATGGTAACGTAACTGTAAAGCTCTAAATTTTCTCATCCGCCATAAAAGCCACGACATAGAGACCAACTATACACCAGCGCTATATAAAATCTGCACGTGTTACATTTTGCGATTTTTAATGAGTTTCTTTCAGTCATTTAGAGCAATTATATAGCGCCCTTCTTAAGCTGTAGCTTTACCATGAGCCTGTAGGGCCAGCAACTGCAGATGGGCCCGAATCTATAGAGGGGACCGGATAAGAGCCTGGTGAAGCACAGTCACAGTCCCGACTGCAGGTAGTTTGGCTAAAAAATCTCAGGATGCTGTGTGAAGTGGCTATAGTATACCCAATGGGTAATAAATAACATAAACGGGGTATATTTGAGACAAATATTAGCAGTTAATATAAACATATTATTAGTATATAATCTTTATTAAAAAGATCAAGTTGCTGAACACCAAAATGCGGTTTGCAATATATATAGGTTCCAATAAAGAATATTCGATTCTATTTTAGACGAAGATAAACATCGCAGCTGTTAGATTATAGAAAGTGCAATTTGTGACTGAAAATAGTGGGAAAGACTTTCGAACATATGCTTTATTCTGTAATATCCCAGTGTTACAAGAACAGCAGAGCTGGATCAGTGTGGCAATTGTAGAAAAAATACTGAGGTTGAACATTTTGTCCGTATTTTACAAACTGATGTCAACGAAATTTGAAGGCATATGATTTCAACGCTAGCAGTTTTGCAAGTCAGACTCGAATCGAAATCATTCCTCTGTTTAGAAAATAAAAAATTCATACATGATACACCATGGAAATTTCTTCTCTTTGTCAGAGACTCAGAGTCAAATAATGCTAAATCACACTAGCACAACTGAGGGGGTTGGAAACGAACCCCTGGGGTGTGCAATGAACACTTAACTGTGGGGTCCTAAGAAAGACTAGGGAGTTGAATGTCATTGGCAGAGATTTATATGACTATGACTGAAATATATGTACATTGGCAGGGAGGTTTCTGTCAATACAGCCGACAGTGGCAGCGCTTTAAAGAAGTTCCACGAAGTCGCTAATGAATATCTATGTTCCAACTGAAACGCATCATAGCTGCGCGGTGTTTCGTATGGAAGTGGACCGGATCCTCGTTCCCTGCGGCATAGATATGTACAGCTGAGGTCGCGAATTTCTACTTTCCGTTTCCATGTCTGGTACGAAGCTGGGCACGAAGAGCGCACGAAATGTGTTGCGGAACTGACGACTCATGCCGCAGTAGATGAAGAAATTGACAGGGTAGCTGACGAGGATGAAGAGATTGAGGACGAGGGAGGCGGAGTGGCGCGTCTGCGCTTCCACAATCTCAACCCCAAAAGTGTTTTCCGTGATCATCATAATCAGAAACAACATCAACGGAAACTCTACGAGTAGAAACACTCCAACGACCGTCACCAGCATCAGAGTCGTCGATGCGCTCTCGTGGGACCCTCGCCCGCCGCTGACCGTACCCCCTACACCCGGGGTCCCAACAATGTTGCTTTCACACCCGCCAGAGTATTCGTAGCAGCGTGAGTTGGACGACTGAAGCAGCGTCTCTCGCTTCAGCTGGGCCGATCGCATCGTCTGAATGAGAGCCGCGTTGAGGATGACGAGCGATAGACACGGAAAGATGTGGATGAACACCACGCGGAACCAGTAATACAGGCTGAAGTACAAGTCCTGGTACTGGTGTACGATTGGCGTCAGGTCGTAACAGCACGTCTTCTGAACCCTATCGGGGTCCACAAGCGACGGTACTTCGACCGGGTCGTATTTATACTCGGTGAATCGACACAGCTGCGAGACTAGCGCGCTCACGTAGATACCAACGACGAGTTTGACAACGTTCGACATGGTACACAGCCTCTTAGCTCGCACTTGGTGACAGACGTAGATATATCTCTGCGCCGCCAGCGCCACAGTCAACCATATCGAAGCCGTGTGGAAGATTGTCGGTATATAATCAGTGAGGCAGAAGTAGGCGAAGCACCAGTCGTACGGTACGTAGTCGAGGTACCGGTCGGTGGTGTAGAAGTAGATGAAACAGGGTACTGGCCAGACCCCGGTCAGCGTATCGGAAACGGCCATTGCGACTAGGATGGCGTTCGTGCAGTTGCGCATGTGTTTCTTGATCAACACTGCGCAGACCATCGAGTTTGTTACGAGTGTAAGAAGAACGAAGATGGGTGAAATGCCACCGTAGATGGGAACAGTCAGGTCGTTGGACTCGAGACGAAACAAGCAGAACGGTAAGTTAGATCCATTGATTGATTGATTCGCAAAAGTTCTGCTGCTCTGGGTCGGGGTCATGGTATCGGTCGACAACGCCATGTTTCTGACGAAAACGTAGTTGGACCTTATAACTTCCGGTTTATCGATCACTTGGTTTATCGATCACCTACACTGGGTTTATCGATCACCTACCCTGCTGATCTTTCAGGCTCTGTTTAACGATCTTATATAGTTGATGATCGGTTTTATGTTTCCAGTTTCAGTTTACTTGTGACCGGATATGAGTTTTGAGTGTCATATCATATAGTGATTAATCTTACATTCAGTCTCATGATCGATTTCATCTTTTGTCCTATTGATTGATATTATATCCCGTTTCCTACACTGTTGAATAGTCTTAAGTTGAGTTTCATTTCCAATTTTATCGATCTAATAGTTAGCCCTATGTTCGATCGATTGATCTAATACTCGGTTTTCATCAATCACTGACCAATTGAATTTGCTTCTACACTTCGTCTTCTGGTTCATCAGTATTTACTTTCGAGTTATCCGTTGTTAGGAATCTGCTGTTATTGATCCAATCGTTAGCCTCTGTTTCCGTTTTATCGATCATCGACACAATCACCTCATCGATCTTGTGCAGTCAATTTCCGATTCACCGATCCCAGATTCGATTGAGAACCGATGATTCTGAGTTTCCAGTAGATACAACTGATTCGGATATTCTGCGTCCTGTTTTATGCTCGATGTAGATTGCTTTCTGGATCCCGGTTCATCGTTGATTCTCGGTGCAACTCTTTTATCGCACTGACTCGTGTCAATCAGCCGTCCGCAAATAACGAAGCCGCTTCTATACACCGTGATGCCGATAGCTGTAGAAGCTGTCGCTTGGAGCTACGGATTCTAATGTCGTTTTCACTAATCTAGTCATCAGCCGTGCAGTAGACTTCTCTAGGTTGTTGCATGTTGACGGACCAAAGGAATCTCAGACTGAAAAGAAAACGCCAAATGGATAATGTCTTATTAGCCTATAGATGCATCATTGATAGTTTTATTTACAGTCATATTGCAGTAAACGGTGACACGATAAGAGTGGATTTCTAGCGGTCACAGAAAGTGAAGCAGTTTCTGGTCAAAACACGAAGCTCAATTTCCAGTCTTTTTCACAAAACTAAATTTGGCGAAGCACATTAAGTAAAGCAACTCAAATTAAGCTAAGCAGTAATTGATTGATTGATTGATTGATTGATTGATTGATTGATTGATTAACTGACTGACTGCAATTACTGGCCTGCATTTCACTACATTTTGATTATACACGGTGGTTCAATGAAAAGTAAGCCAAACTTTATAGACAAATTTATTGTTACTTGAACTATATTTTATTAATAATATTTTCAAAATAAAAATATGCACATACTTACTTTTTTTTATTTTAATGACTTCCGGTTTTTACTGCCTACTAAAAAAGGCAGGTTACTGCAAACAGACTGTTGCCTACGCGTACCCATTTCAGCAAGTCTGTTATGGTGTCCGTTGCGGTTTCGACGCTTGGTCGTTCCCATTTGGTCTTCATTGATCCTGGAGTAAAAATTGACGGAGCCTATTATCGCGACGTTCTGCTGTCACAACATCTTCTACCTGTTATCAGAAATCTAGCCCCAGAAGGCAATCCATGGTGTCAGCGATCTGAAGCAACGCTTGCTGGAAGTGTGAGATGGTCTGGATCAGAGGATAATCGACGATGCTGTTGCCCAATGGCGCCAGCGCCTCCAGGCTTGGGTGCAAGCAGAAGGAGGACATTTTGAACATCTTCTTTAATTAAATAATCAAACCATACTACTGAGAGTTTTTCAAAAAAATATTAAATACTGTTTTCATCTTAGAACTACTTATATGAAGTAAAAAGTTTGGCTTACTTTTTATTGAACCACCGTGTATATTGCTCAATATCTTGATGCGCATAGCCTTTAAGATGTACTGACCTGCTATGTAAAGAAAACTGAAGCAATACTAGTCTATTACACGCAGAGAATCTGCGCACTATAGTTCAACAATATCCCTTCTGCTACTCGTTTCTCCCTCTCCCACTCCATTCTCCTACCTCACGCCTTCTTCTCCATCCACTTCTCCTACCTCAACCTTCCCCTTGTCCCTCCCATATCTCTCCCACAATCCTCCTCCAAAAATATCCTCTTCCCTGCCTCTCTGTCCGCGCATTCGTGTTCCTAGTTCCTCATTCTGGCAAAATGGAATTGGGAATGATTTCGCAATAAATGGACCACTGGTGGAGTGGCTAAAACGGGCTCCATTTAGCTGCAAATGCTCTAAAATGCGTGGTCAAGCGATCAGTACTAACTGTACTCAGCGATCCATGGACCACGGACATACACGTATCTAAGCCTCTCATGAATAGATGGATGAAATGATGGACGCGGACGGCATGATAACGGCAAATAAGACTCGAATAAGCAATGAGAGCAGCAAATGCAGGACGCACATCTTTACGCGTTCTGATTCACAATCATTGATGCGTGATGTTTGTATCGGTGTTTGGTAATACATGATGTTTATGCATAGCTACGCTACGCTTGAATAGATAACGGAGGAGATGTAAGATAACCCAGCCTACTAGGCTACTCTGGTAAACCGGCTACTGAGGTAGGCTAGGCTAGGGGGGGGGTATAGAGAAGGTTACTTGGGTAGGCTAGTCTACTGGGGTAGACCAGGCCCAGTAGACTAGGCTACTGGGGTATAGGCAAGGCTACTGGGGTAGGCTAGGCGGGTAGGCTAGGCTACTGAGGTAGACTAGGCTACTGGGGTAAACTAGGCTACTGAGGTTGGTAAGGCTATTGCGGTAGGCAAGGCTACTAGGGTAGACGAGGCTAGTGGAGTAGGCTAGGTTACTGGGGTAGGCTTGGCTACTGAAGTAGGCGAGACTATTGGTAGACTAGGCTACTAGGGTAGGCTAGGCTACTGAGGTAGGTAACGCTAACTGGGATAGGCTAGGCTACTGGGATAGGCTTTGGCTACTGAAGTAGGCAAGATTATTGGGGTAGACTAGGCTACTTGGGTAGGCTATGCTATATACTGTAATAGACTAGGCTACTGAGTAGGCAAGGCTACTGGGGTAGACTAGGCTACTGTAGTAGACTAAGCTACTAGGATAGACTAGGCTACTGCAGGTATAGGCAAGGCTACTGAGGTAGGCTAGGCTACGCATATATGAGTAACAGGCAGGCCTAAACAGATCATAACAAACGGAAAGAGGAGATAATTTTGAGAAAATCAGAGAAAGTGAATGAGAGTGACTTCGAGTGAACGATACCAAGTGGAATGAAAACAGAGATGAGGTCAAGAAAGGAACGAAATCTATGACAGTTATAAAATTATTGCAAACGATCTATTGACCTAAGAGTTGACTGCTAAGATTCACTCATTTTTATGACTAGGCCTACTGCAGTGCATATTTTAACCGTATAACTAGTGGGACAAAGATTTGTCCCAGTAGTTTGGGTGATTTGTCCCAGATAAAGTGGCTAAAACGGGCTCCGTTTAGCAGCAAATGCTCTAAAATGCTTTGTCGGCTGGGGCTCTACCCCAGATTACACTGGCCAGCTCATGACGCTCCCCCATGCCCCTTAGTCGTGGCCGACTTTGCCCCAGTAGTCCAAATCTGTTAAGATATGCATTGGCCTATACTGTGGCTGGTGATGCTGCAATAACTATTGGACAGTTGATGGACGTGTCCTATACATACAGCTACTCAGCATCCAATGTATTTTGCAGCCATAACACCTGCTTACATAACACCTGCTTACATAACACCTGCTTACATAACACCTGTCTAAATAGCACCTGCTTACAGGTGTTATCTGTCGTAATCAACATCTATCGTAATCGTAATCTCCAGATTTCTTCAGCGCCCACAAAGATTAAGCCGTGCGGACCGACTCAGCTTAGTCATTTACGCCTAGCCGGAAGCAGAAATCGGTAAGGCAGATATGATCAGGTCTGGTTCCAAGTCTAGTTTGATTTTTTTTGTAATTGTCAAAGTCCATCAGAGACGCTAATTCGAAATCCGATAATTTAGAGATACAAGAAGTCGAGATGTCATGGTATTCCACGAACTGACGGTCGAAGGTCCAACTACTAACCCCGCTCGATACGTCTTAACTTCTCTGCCTACCATCGGTTGATGCCTTTTACATTAGGCCCACTATATGCTACCCATTGTGTGAGGTAAACTAGGCCTACTGTATACAAGTTATACATACATACATACATACATACATACATACATACATACATACATACATACATACATATATACGATGTCGGTAGGCTAGGTTGGTCGATGGGTGCAGACGCTCTGGAAAATAACGATTAATTATGCTATCTGCCGAATGGATTTAACTAATTTTTCTGTTCAATCTGCCGGAATTACTACAAAGCTAGTGAGAAATCGGAAAAGTATCCTCGAAAAGTAAATATAAGTAAATTTTATCGTCTTTTGTGTCGGAAATCTTGTCAGCGTTATAGAAAGGATGGGCAGTCTATGCTAGAGAACGTACAGCTGGACTTTTCCTCACTCTACAACCTAGTGTACAAACTCTTTCGAGTTAGGCAAGCACTCGCAACTCTATTAATAGTCATAGCGGTCGCTCTCTGCTGGGCGAAATCTCTCTTCACTCGCCATTTAATACATACAACGAACTCGTCATGGCAAAAAAAGCGGCGGCTAAAGTTGAGGAGATAATTGAGATCTTAAGAGACGACAAAGCAACTGAGGTTATAATCGGTAAGCTTGGAGATACCTGGGCACCAGCCATTAAAAGCATGATAAATGAAAAAATGGACAAAATCATCGACGCGGTGTTACTTAAACTGGACTCCATCATCGAAAAAAAGATCAATGAACTAGTTACCCCACAACTGGAAATAATACATCAGAAACATGACAAGCTCGAAGACGAAAATCAGCAGCTGCGCACCAGGATTTCGCAACTCGAAGCAGAATCCAGACTCTCGGATCTGGTCCTGCATGGGCTAGAGGAGACGACTCCTTCGGATACTACACGTGAAGCAGCGGAGCGGGAGGCAATTGGGGCAACACTCAACCTATGCGTCCACACGCTGGACCTACAGATCACGGAGGCGGACTTCTCAACTGCCTACCGTCTTCCCAGAAAAGGAAAGGAGAAGTGTAGGCCGGTAGTTGCCAGGTTCAATTCCATCCGAGTCAGGAATATGATCTTCCGAGCTCGTACCAAACTGCGTAAAACACAAGTATATATAAACGAACACTTGTCTTCTGTAAACGCACAAATCTACGCAAGAGCGAGAAATCTGGTCAAAGAAGGCAAAGCCTCCTCCGCTTGGACAGCGGGGGGGATTGTCTTCCTGCTGTCGGGCGAAGGCCAGGGTCTTAAGCCAAAGAAGATAGCGTCCCTCGCCACTCTGGAGAAGATGACATGTGCCTCCGCAACGTACCTCAAGGAATCGGGAGGCTTACTGCCTTCCAAAGATGGTCTCTCAACTTAACTTCCCTGAAAGCGTATATCAGTGCCGCACTAGAACATGGAATACATTATGACTGACTCCCGCTAACAATCGGGTTGTCATACGCGGCTTAGTTGACCTGTGAGTGCCTCTCTCATTTGTAATTTGCACCTTAAAGGCACGTCTATTATTTTAAGCTTTTTGTCTTAAGTTCTTATTTTTGTGCATCTTTCGGAATTGTAACTCTACCGGTTAATATATGATTTATTCTTCATATTTAATCATGGAGGATTGCTGAAACCTAGAGAAGGATGTTCCGCAATGTGATGATGCTAGAGGATCAGGCATGTGCTCAGGACTGAAGTACCCATCCTTGTTAATAAAATTTTGCCATGTTGGGGCAATGATTGCTAGGTACAGACAAACCTGTGAATCTGATAATTTATAGGAAAAGTCGGCTAATTGAGTTGAAGAATTACTCTTCTGTGATGCACTCTTACTGTAGCGCTACGGATATGATAGGCCATTGAGTGTATACTATTAACATAAACAACGATGATACTTGCATGCAGTTACGATAAACAGTAATGCTTATAATGAACATCCTTACGCGTATTATTAAGTTAGGAGGAACATTAGCCTAGAAAATACTATCAATTATAGCTACTGACGGATGATTATGATTTCAAGGATTTCAACACCTTGGAAATATAGGTATACAAGTGTGGTATTAACGAAAATGACGAAATATCAGGCTTCGATCTGCGTTTATGCTTGGCCAATTCATCATGGCAATATTGGAGACTCTCATTTAAATCTATTCCTCCTGTTTCACACTCTAGCCATGTTGAAGCATGTGTCCATGTATAATCTTAGCCGGTATACCAGCCGGTCTGAATATGACTTAACCTGTCTGTTCTTAGTTAAGCGATTCAATCTGTTCTTTTAGTTAAGAGAGTACTAAAGTGGATTGTTGAATGTATATATATAGTTTTCTAGTTAGGTTTTTCTTTTTCATGCATGATGTTTGAAGCCCAACATTCTGCATATTATGTTTGGCGGGCAGTTCTTTACAAAATAGAGTGTCTGCACTTACCCACCCGTTCTGGCATCCTATGATTTCCCTGCAGTCTCCAGATGTGACGTCGGTACTGGCTCCTTTGAGGATGGTGATGATAGGCTTCGTACAGATACGAGGGTGGAATTTAAAAGCAGTAGTAATATTATTAACATAGAGGAACTAGACAGCAATGAAGAGTACGAAGAGGATAACGAAATAAGTCCGAGGGTCTACTTTACTCAGGACATCGAACTCGAAGTCTTTTCTCCAGTAGAGGAACGTGGTACATCCAGGGATGACAATAACGTTGACCCCGACCTCAATTATTTTCAGAATAAAAGCTGGTCAAGTAACTATATATCGCTGGATAGTGTGCAAAATAACCAATTAAGGGATTATGATGGAGATTTGAAACTTACGATGCTACATATAAACTGTAGGAGCATAGCGAGAAAAATTGAAGATATTAGAGATATTGTAGAGAAAACCCAAGCAGCAATTATTGCAGTGACTGAAACGTGGTTGGATGATAGCGGACTTGATACTGTGGGGCTACCAAACTACCAATTTGTGGGCAAGGCTAGAAAAGGGGGAGGAGGGGGAGGAGGAGTCGGATTCTTCATCAGTGATAAACTTACTTACCAACCTATCCTCCCCAGCCCCGAGGGAAAAGAATTTACTACCTTCGAATATTTATTTCTTAGGCTGAATTTGAAAAAGCATGTCCCAATATTTGGGGTAATATATAGATCTCCAGGCCAATGTTTAAAAGAGTTTCTTGGTGAGTTTGAGCAAATGATGGACAATCTAAAAACTAAATCAAAAGAAATCTTCCTGCTCGGGGATTTTAATATTGATTTATTAAAAGTAAATGAACATAAGGAAACTAATAATTTTTATAATAGTTTGGTGGCCTGTCATTATCTGCCTGTGATCACTAGACCAACAAGGATTACACCTACCTCTAAAACTCTGATAGACAACATATTCTGCACAGCCTGGTCCAAACTGGAGACAGCAGCCATTATTTTATCCGACCTTTCTGATCATCTGCCAATAATGGCTCAATTCTCTTATGAAAATAGTTATGCCAAGGCAAGCCAAAATTTGGAAAATAGACTTATAACCCCTTTAGGCCTCGAAAATTTTTCGCAAGCTCTACTTACAGAAGATTGGAATGCGGTCCACTATCAATGCCAACAAGGTATGCCAAATGAGGCATATGAATGTTTCATTAAGAAGTATACAAAGGCCTACGAAAATGCCTTTCCAATTAAAACGGAATTGAAACGAAAAAATGCCAGACCTAATAAACCATGGATGACTCCAGGACTGCTAAAGTCATGTAAAAAGAAAAATCGTCTATACACTAAATATTTAAAGAATCCAAGCCCTGCGAATAAAACTAAATTTGTTGCTTATAGAAATAAGTTTAAGTCAATAAGGATTACTGCTGAAAAACTGTACTATACGTCTGAATTTCTCAAACATCATGGGGATTTGAAATCAACGTGGAACTTAATTAGGACAGCGCTACAAACAGATGATAATTGTAAAAAAATTAATCTACTAATAGTCAATGACAAGGAAGTAGATGATCCAGAAGCTATGGCTAACTGTTTCAACGACTACTTTGTCAATATTCCTAAGGAGTTGGCAAGGAGCCTACCTACCTCCTCTTGCTCCCATGTACAGTACCTGCCCCAGCCTAACCTATCCTCAATGGGCATGCTGCTGACTTCCCCGGAGGAGATAGTAAGTGTTGGGAACACTATAAAAAAAACTCATAGCAAGGGGCTGGATAATATTGATCCGTATATTGCATTGCCCTATATATCCCAAGTTGCCAATCCCCTATCGGAAATTATAAATTGTTCCTTAACACATGGGATTGTCCCCGATCAACTAAAAGAGGCTAAGGTTGTACCAATCTTCAAGAAAGGAAATAGACAGCAACTTTCTAATTATAGGCCCATCTCTGTACTCCCATTCTTCGCAAAATTCTTAGAAAAGATTATGCATTCCAGGCTCAACGCGTATATATCAAAGAAAAATTTGATCCACCCATCACAACACGGATTCCAGGCAGGACACTCCACGTTTATGCCCTTACTGGAGATGGAAGATAAAATCTCTCAAGCAATAGACGCCAATGACTACTCTGTGGGTATATTCATTGATCTGGCTAAAGCGTTCGACACGGTAGATCATAAAATATTACTAAATAAGTTAGAAAACTACGGCATTCGAGGAACTCAGTTAAAATGGTTTAGAAGTTATTTGGAAGGTCGAATTCAGAGAGTCAGCTGTAACGGCGCTTTATCGAGTTCTGGCTATATTACCTCGGGAGTTCCCCAAGGGTCGAATCTGGGACCACTCCTCTTCTTGATTTATATAAACGACCTAGCCAAAGTCTCGTCTGCACTCTATCTCGTATTGTTTGCCGATGATACGAGCATATTTTTCACACACAGTTCATGGACATCCCTTGTAGAAATAATAAATAAGGAATTATCTAAAGTAAATAAGTGGTTCATAGCTAATAAATTAACTCTGAACATAGATAAAACAAATCTTATAGTTTTTAAGTCGCACAGGAAAATAAAACCGACAGTAGGAACCATATCGTTGGACGGAGTCCCAATTGCTGAAGTTGACTCTATAAAATTCTTGGGTGTTTACATTGACAATCATCTCACTTGGAAAGCACACATCAATTACATTGCCTCAAAAGTGGCCAAGAACATCGGAATCATATCAAGAGTGGCACGATTACTACCTAGGGATATCAGATTGAACTTGTACTACTCCTTGATTTTTCCATACCTAAGTTATTGCAATCTCGTGTGGGCTTCAAATTATGACTCCCGCCTCCATAAGTTATGTGTACTTCAAAAGAAAGCGATAAGAATGATTATGGGGGCATCATCAACATGTCACTCACTGCCAATATTTAAGGAACTCAAGATACTTGAACTAAAGCAGATTCGGATCCTCCAAATTGGTGTATTATTTTTTATGTATGTACAAAACCTTTTACCGATTACATTTGCTGGGTACTTCACGCTTACCTCCACGATACACGATCATTTAACTAGAAGCGCTTCTTTATATCGGCCAATCAAAGCGCGCACCAATACCAGACTGTTTTCACTAAAAGTTACCGGTCCATCAGTATGGAACGCATTGCCAATGGAAATCAAATCATCAAATAATAAATACGAGTTCAAAAAAAGGTTACGTAATTTTCTTGTAACCACCGATACAGCATCATAGGATGCTTTATCTATCATGATTGCCTTGAAGTAACTCTTGTTAGCGGACGTCACACTGGAGACGGGAGCTGTAGTTAAGGATAATTAAGTTTTAAAACTAGCTAAACAATCTCCTCTATTTGCGTTGGTAAATTCTTTGCTACTTTAACGAATGGGAGGATGATCTCTAGCCCTATTGCATCAAACTGACTAGATACATGTGCATGCGGTATCCCCATCTTAGTGGGACTCTCATCCTTTGGGGGGTACCCATTGCCGTTGATGGCAGTACTATGTATCCAGAAAGCTTATTGTCATTATCTCAAATGATGCAAGTTGTTTAACTCCTTTAAATTGTGATCTGCCTGCATGTAATTATGCTGAACGTTGTATGTTATTGGTTATATGCTGTCATTGATGTCAATAAAGATATATTGATTGATTGATTGATTGATTGATACATACATACATACATACATACATACATACATACATACATACATATAATTATATTCAATTCAAAATCATTTATTGCATCCCAATAGACGTAATGACAAACAATCGAGATAAAAAAAAAACAAAACAAGAATACGTAGCAGATCACGCCTGATACGTAGCAGGTCACGCCTATATATATATATATATATATATATATATATATATATATATATATATATATATATATATATATATATATATATATATATATATATATATATATATATATATATATATACATATATATATATATATATACATATATATATATATATATATATATATATATATATATATACAATTATACATACAATTATACATATTATTGTAAATTGGCAGCCAAGGAACAACAACAGAAAGTTGACAAGCGTTAGTTCCGTCTTATTAGGCCTACAGAATTGGTCATTGACGTCTTCCTTTTCTTAATGCTTTTGTGATGGGTTATTTGTCTTATAATTCAAGAGTCAATGTTTAGATTCGTTGATTGGACCTAAATAGAACTATCGCGTCGGAAGAAAGTAGGCCTAGGCCTACTGCACTTCAACAAATAGGCCTACTATCCTAATTCCTGTCTTCCCCTTGCCTCTCTCGCCACTTCAATCTAAACACCATTCACCCTAGCCTTCTGACAGTCTGCCTATCTGACATTTGCATCTTGACCTGGAAAAAATTCTGACCCTACCTGCCTGTCGATTTTTGTTTTGACTGAGCGCCTGTGAATAAGCTAGTTTCTGCGACTTAAGAGTCTTTATGCTCTTATCTGTAGATTTCTTGAGATCACGATGACGAAGTTGGATGGCGCCAACTATGCACTGGACCCACAGAGCACGTGACTTGACCAGGACCGTTGTGATCTAAGAATAGGTATGGTTGTGATTTTGAAAGCGGTGAAAGTGTTGTCTTCTGCTAAAACCTTGTGTTCTTATAATGTTATTTCATTATTTTAAATCGCAGTTATAATTGTTTCAATAAGGTCTGCCATGATCGGAAAGCAAGTGTTTTTAGAGATCCTTTTATATTAGGCCTATAGTGATCCATTTATATTAAATTCGCTTGCAAGTCATTCGCTTGCAAGTCATATTCCAGGACTTAACGAAGCTATTATGCTCTGGATAGGCCCTAAACTTTTCATGATTCTACTCTGATTTTTTATCTTAGTACTTAAGATCGCAGTTGTTCTTGAGTCAGTAAGATTTACAGAGTTGACAAAACATTTATGTTTTTGAAAACATTTTAAGGTTATAGTTTATAACCTCAAAATTGTCAAGTCGGAATACTAGTTATTGCCCGATAGCGCATTGGATAACATCTGGCGTAGAGTGCGAGAGGTACAGAGATCGAGTCCCATAGGCGAACATGCTTTGTAGGCTGCAATTTGCGCCGTGTATTGCAGGCTGTCTGTTCTGTTAGTAGTTAAGATTTATCGCATAACATGTACATGTACAGCGCAGTGCGTTTGCAGGCGCTTAATTAAAGAATAAATATTATTATTATTATTATCGTTTTAGCGTCCGCGTTTATTCACCCATTATAGCATCGTTTCCGCGTCACAAATTTAGGACGATGAAGTGATAGGCTAAATGCAGTCTTGTTGTCAAGACCTTTAACCTCAAGACCAAGACCTTGAACCTCAAGACCAAGACCTTGAACCTCATGACCAAAACCAAGACCTTTAACCTCAAGACCAAGACCAAGACCTTGAACCTCAAGACCAAGACGAAGACCAAGACTTTGAACCTCAAGACCAAAACAGAGAAAAATACCCAAAAATCACAACCATATCCAGTCTTCTATTCCTTACTAAAAAATTGTCAAGTCGGACTACTCGTTATTTTAATTAAAACATTAATCTTTTATTTTATTCAAACAAAACAACTCCAAGTGCAGACTGCAGAAAATTCCGAATTCGTATTTACAAAAGTCCTTCATGCGAAATGTTATTCCAAATGCATGTCGCATTTTATAAAAACCAATTCGCCCAGAATTTTCTGACCAAGACGTGACCTGTGGGCCTCATAAAATTTCTGCCCAGTGAAAAATACGTTCTACAGTGCTGAATTCACTGGCACATAGAGAGCCTTTTCCAGTACCGGATGTAAATTTACAAATTGTGAGTCTGTTTTGAAATCATTCCATGGTAAATAACCGGAAATCAAAATAAATGTCCAACACAACAGTAAAGCCTCACTCACACCGTGTAAATACTAAAGCAATTGTATTAGTAATTATTGGATAAATTTTTAAAATCCTTGCGTTTTGTTAAATGACTGTTCATATTGTCAAAAGTCATGGTCTTGGTCTTGCAAAACCAAGACCAAGACTTTGAGCCTCAAGACCTTGAACCTCAAGACCAAGACCTTTGGTCTCAAGACCAAGACTTTTAAAAACGAACTCGAGTGCACTCGAGACCAAGACCTTGGTCTCGAGTACAACAAGACTGGGTAAATGGTGGATAATGACGCGGAAATATTTCTGAAAAGTAATCAGAGTACAAGTATAAATACTTGATGACACAAGCATTTAAAGTACAATTACTTTTTTGTGAATATTTTGAAAACAAGTATAAAATACTCGTTTGGAAAAGTATTTTAAATATTAAGTACAAAATATTTCAAGTCAAAGTTTACCCCAAAAATCTGGCCAAATAAAATTGATGCTTTACTCCTAACACAGAACTATGAAGAGTGACAATAAGTTTTTTCAGTTAACCATTCTTTATGGGTTAATTAGGAATTGACCTTAATAATGAGTAGTCACTCAAAATGATTGTCATTTAAGTGATTTCATCTTAGCAATGAAATGAGAGATTCCTTGGAAAACAGTCTAGTGCATCAACCACTCAGCTGCCATTCCCCTTATTATTGCATCACTAGTCAAATGCTTTAATGCCCCAAATTAAAACTACATTAAAATTAAATTAGTGCACGCACGAGTATTGTTTGAAATCGGGCATATTTTTGTGTCGGAAATTACTGAGAACATGTGAAGATTCAGTAGTTCTGTATAGCTTCAGTTAAAACTGAATTAATGCACCAGTATTGTTCGAAATCGAGCATATTTTGTGTCGGAAATTACTACCATCACACCAGTGCCATGACTATGACTATATATAGGCTACACACTGGGGCGTTGGAATGACTTCCACCAGCGGTTTCTTAATTATGCCCTATGATATCTGCTGCAGCTCTCAGATGATCCTTGTGAAATGGTACTGCTTGGCAAGTCTTTTGAACTTGCTGCAACAGAGGCAGGTGTCTAATAAGCTCATTAAACAATAGTTACAAAGCAATATTGAAGGCATTAAGCCTGTGCTGCAGGCTTAATACCTGCGATATTGCTTTGTTATTAATTTTAAAATAAAGTAATTTGAAATTGTATTTCATCATTATAGTTTAAAAACAAAATGCTCAGAATAGGTATTTAAAGTAGAAATACAAATACTTCCAAATTGACTAAATGCAAGTGCAAAATACTTTAGTATTTAATTTAGTATTTTAAATACTAGCATTTAAGTTAATCCTCATCGCTGATGGTGGAATAATTTTGCGGATGCTACGATAGATTACCCAATTTGATATCTGTATTCTGGTCTTGGCAGGTTTTATTGAAAGTCAAAGTGACAAGCTCAAGCAATGGCTGGGACGAAAACGAGTGAAATGGAGGTTTGGGAACAACTGAAAGACCTAACAGAATGTTGTGTCTGCAGCAAAACTTACAAGGATCCAAAGATCCTGCCATGTATTCATACATTCTGCAGGACATGCCTGGAAGAGATAGGATGTAAAACTAGCAAAAGTCCTGGCAACCAAATGCCATGTCCAATTTGCAGAAAGGAGTTCATGATTCCAGTGGAGGGATACGCAGCCCTGCAGAAAAATTTCTTTGTGGAAAAGCTAATAGAGATGGCTCAGATCAAAGACTGCCTTTCAAGTGTAGAAGTTTGTGAGTCTGAGGTTCTTGACAGGAAAGTAATTCCGAACTGTGGGATGGAGGAGTATTGTGAAAACTTGGCTAGCTTAAAACTTGAAGTTCTTGGGCAGACAGATGCAACTGTGAAGCTTGTCAATGAACATGCTAACCTCATAATGCAAGATATTGACCAGTTGCAACTGCAAAAACAGAATGAAGTTCAGGCTCAAATTGATTACACTGATCGATATTTGACTTGTGTAGAATCTTTTAAACTTGACTGTGCCAAAGTCATGACAGATGGATCAGCAGGTGACGTAGGTTGTGCCATCAACAAATTAAAAGCAAAAGCCGAAGAAATCAAGAAGCAGCTTGAATCAGAAACTGAAAAGAAAATTCATTTCCATAAAATGTCTTTTCAGAAGTCTGACCTGGAAGAATTTGTGAAGACAGTGGACTACAACATCATTGGAAATATTCAAGGTTTGCTGATTATTTTTACTGCTTTAAATTGCCATAAACTGTCTGAAAGGTGATGTGGTGTGGTACAGTTTAAGTGGTCTTGTAATGATATACAATGCAGAGTTTTATCTTAGAATTGTGATATGATCCTAAAGATATCTGTTTACTTGGGCTCCTGGTCACTTAATAGCACTTATAGGAAATGTAAATGTAAATCTCCGAAATTTCTCAGCGCCACACAAAAGCCACGTCACGGAGACCAACTTATTCACCGGCGTTATACCAAATCAAGTCGGCATTAGCCATATCCGCCTTATCCGTTCCGGTGCCAGGTTAGAGTCCGAGGAGGTCAAGCCAAGGAGACAGCAGGGTGCTACGGTGGTAATCAGTGATGATGGCGGTTGTGTGGTGGCGCAGGAATGGAATCAGGATAGGATAGGTTGAAGAGTTAGGTTTTCAGTCGTGAGTGGAAAGCAGCGGAGGACAGTCACTATATGGCCTGGTCAGTTGGACACAAATCTTCTGTACGTATTAGGGCATAGCCGGTTACTGACCCGGATACCCAGAAATTCCGGGTATTGAACACTCGGAAGACACCCGGACCCGGAGCTGAAAGGTCATCCGGGTCCGGGTGGGTAAATGTCAACTAACAGTAACATAATGTAATGACATCAGGAACAGTAAGTTGCCTTGGCGACGGCCGTTGGCTTCCATGATCTGCCGGCGTTTTCTTTTAATTATTGAGAGCTCCAGCAAGCCCTTCTCCCCTCCTCAATTCGCCTATGCCCCGACGATTTCCTTTGATGTTGAGAACTCCATCAAGTCCCTATCCCCTCCTACTTTCGCCTAGACACCACAATTTCCTTTGATGTCGAGAACTCCACCAAGTCCCTCTCCCCTCCTCCTTTCGCCTATGCCCGGACAATTTCCTTTGATGATGAGAACTCCATCAAGTCCCTCTCCCCTCCTCCTTTCGCCTATGCCCCGACAATTTCCTTTGATGTTGAGAGCTCCAGCAAGTTCCTGTTCCCTCCTCCTATCACCTATACCCGGACAATTCTCTTTGATTATTGAGAAAGACATCTAGTCCCTCTCCCACCCTTTTCGATCATTGCAGTTGTTTTCCTTGTTTATTAAAATGTTCTGAAGTTGATTCGTAGAGG
Source organism: Allolobophora icterica (assembly GCA_963556255.1). Classification (NCBI taxonomy): domain Eukaryota; kingdom Metazoa; phylum Annelida; class Clitellata; order Crassiclitellata; family Lumbricidae; genus Allolobophora; species Allolobophora icterica. The sequence continues at coordinate 21,816,579 of OY744613.1, read as the reverse complement.
GTAGTGTGGAGTTATTTTTTCGCGACATTGTCTTCGGATTAGAGATTTGAGATTACTTTTAGTTTTAATACCCGGTACCCGGACGGTTTTTATTCAAACTACCCGGACCCGGTACCCGGTTGAAAAACGGCACCCGGCTATGCCCTAGTACGTATGTATCTATCTTGATGCTTGCAATGGTATAGTAACTTAGTTACTTTTCAAAAGTGCTGTGCCGATCAGACTAATTGTTCTTAACTTCATTAGGAACATAATTTCATATGCAAGCAACTGAAACTCTGATGACTTGTATATGTGTTCTGGCTCTTGTGCGCATACACAGCCTAAGCAGTGGAGTTCTATCCAAAATTTACAATTGGCTCCATGTTCAGAGTTCCTGGTCCACGTTGCATTGTGCTTCGTACGCCCGCTAATTCAGTTTGACTAATCCCTGGTCACTAACTTAGGCCTGCCTTCTGACAATTGGTATTAGTCCAGAATTGAATTGCTTTGTTTTCAAAGGTTTAAAGTTGAATCATTATATTATTGAGCAATGAGCATATCTTTTTCGTTGCTACCATCTGCGTTTATTAGCCCTCCTAGATAGACGAATTGTTCTACTTGCTCAATAGCTTCTTGGATAGTGATAGTTATTAGTGTCTCTGATCTTTTCAATCACCATTTTTTCAGTTTTCTCTGCTTTGAACAGTAGCTGAATCTCCTACTGGTTTGGTCAGTTGTGCCATAATATCTTGTAGTTCCTGAAGATGAAACAGAAACTACCTCCGACAAAATCTCAGATGATAGCAACACAAATGTGGAAGATGATTGCAGAGTGCCTATCTCTGGTAACAATGGCATCCTAGCAAATATCAACCACTTGAAACAAGAACTGGAGATTGAGCGACGTCGAATATGTGGATTAGAAATGGAAAAGAAAACTTCTGAAAAGGAAGTAAATGAACTCAAACTCGAGCTCGGCATTAAAAGACCACAGATATCCACCTTCTCGGGAAGTGAAGTGGCACAGCCTGCACAGCGAGTAGCTAAACGTGAGTACATAACTCAATTACAGAGAGTTAATAAGGTTTAGTAATCAGGCCTAGATTTGGCTACACTTATGATTTTGGAAGGCTTACTGTGCTACGAGGTGGGGTACTTAGATTCGATCCAGCGCAGTACACACTGTCTGTTATCTGAGCTAAGTTGATGTTTAAGGCACTGAAATACTGTATACACCAAATTTATCTGCAGCCATTGCCTGACCACGTGTCCATATTTTGGCTTGCGGACGTCTGTAATGGATGACCCCTAATAACATCTGATTTACGTAGAACTTTAGGTTATAAGTAACTGTTCACCTGTAATCAAGATGTGAGGATTTTGACGTTAGAACAATGCAACTTTAAAATAAAGCAAAGTTAAGCACATTGATCACGATGTTAGGCTTTCGGTTTGGTCAGTGTCACTGTCTTCATTCACCCTTTACAGTTATGTGCCTTGATGCTAGAGATGATTCAAGTACTTAGATTAAAGTACAAGTACTGAGGTCTCAAGTAAAAGTACTTGGGTCTCAAGTACTTTGGCCTCAAGTACAAGTACTTAGGCTATACAAGTGCCAGTCACTGCTGCAAGAACATGGCAATATTTATTTAGTTCAAAAGTAAGGCCAAATCAATTATGTATATTCACTGATCATGTCTTGACATATGCACTCATTTAGAATTGCTCTTGAGAAATATTGGCTAACTGGTAACCTATCTGAGTGCCTGTAAAGCTTATTAGTTGTTCATAAGCTGTTTTAACACCTGAACGATGATCGAGTTGCATTGGTTTTCCAGTCAGTTTCCTGGTGACCCGAATGAAAACGTTACAATGTGGTTAACTTTGTTACATTTAGTGCACCCTCGTCGTTAAACCGTTAAAAGAACTTTAGTCACACATGTGACGTCTCGAGTACAAGTTCTTTGGTTACATGTATGAGTACAGGTACTAAAACCTACTTGAGTTGGACTCGGAGTACAAGTACCGCTTTCCTGGTCACCAGAATGAAAACCTTACATTGTGGTTAACTTTGCTACATTTAGTGCTGCCCTCGTTGTTAAGCCGTTAAAGAACTTTTGTCACACACGTAATGTCTCGAATACAAGTTCTTTGGTTACAAGTATGAGTACAGGTACTAATTTAAACTATTTGAGTTGGACTCGAGTACAGGTACCAAGGACATCTCTGGTTGATATATACCGATATCTATGCATACATACATACTTGCATACATACATAGATACATTGATTGATTGATTTTTTTATTGAATTCTTTATTGTAACCACAATTAAACAATCGCATAGAACACAAAATACAATGGTTAAACAAGCTGGTCACAAAGGTAGGCCCAAAAGGGAATACTCCCGCTACCAGGGACACCTATTTTCCAGTCAATTTACATAGCGCAGAACCAACTTGGAAGCAAAAAGTTAGTTAAACAGAATCGAGGTTAACTTAGGTTAACAGCTAGGACTGCCACTACTTGTGCAGTAACACAAAGCAATGAGATAGAAAGAAAAGGAACAAAAATTAAAAACGAGGAAAGGTAGAAGACTGTACAGGTGAGTAATTAGATGAGGGAGACTCTGCCCAGGAAAGCCAGACAGTCAGTTTGTCGATTTGTGAACCCGATCTCGTAGGTCATACACAATGATAATTATTCTCAAGGGGACCGAGAGTAATCATGGTGGCCTTCATTGGCTAAGATCAATTAGGTGTAGTCGCAGTAATTTCTTAAGCGCCATGAGTGAACCCACCTCTTGAAGAGGTGGGGGGAGAGAATTCCATATTTGAGGACCTGTTACCTTGATTGAAAATCTTCTTGTATCAGTATGAGCATAAGCCGATCTATATGTGGTTGCACTTCTAGTATCATGGGAATGTATATCAGAGCCCGTATTAAATAGTAGCTTACATTTCGAGGGCAGTAAATTCCTTGTGAGTTTATACATGAATAAACCACCTTGGTAAATCCTTATTTGATCAAGCTTTAGTATCTTGAGTCTGGAGAAGATTGGGCCAGTATGGGAGCCCCATGGAACACCACTAATCGCACGAACTGATCTTTTTTGTAGAGTTACTAGTTTATGAAGCCTAGTGGTGTAGGTAGAAGCCCAGACTATACAGCAATATGATAAATAGGGGTAGATTAATGAATAATATAGCTGGAGGCGTATTTGAGGCGGTAGTTTATTGGAAGCACGGTAGATTACTCTGGCATTTTTTGCTATCTTTCCGGAGATGCTCATGATATGTGAATTCCAAGTTAAATGTTGATCAACTATCACCCCTGAGAACTTAGTGCTTCTAACTTGGCTAATAATATTATTATTAATATAAAGTTTAATTGAATTGTCTGGTGGACCAATCTTTCTATGCCACCTAAATAATACAAAGGCTGTCTTATCAACATCCAAAGATAATCTATTTGATGAAAACCATTCTGATATATTCTTAAGTTCATTATTAATTGTGAGGACAAGATTGGTGTATGATTTATCAGAGTGAAATACATTCGCGTCATCTGCAAATTCAATGAAGGATAAGACAGATGACGCATTTGGCAAGTCATTGATGAAGATGATAAATAGAAGAGGGCCAAGATTAGAGCCTCAATTGAGGTACTCCAAATTTAATTCCTTTGATATCCGACATGGCGCCATTGCAAGAGACATATTGATACCTGCCACTTATAAGGTAGCTAGCAAACCATTCCAGTTGAGTGCCTCTTATACCACAGTGGAATAATTTATGAAGAAGGATATCATGATTTACCGTGTCGAAGACCTTGGCTAAATCCAGGAAGATACCTAGATATTTATAGAGTATTCATTATTATCAATTGTATGGGACATTTTATCATACATATTTATACATATACATATTTATACAAATACATACATTCATACATACACATACATACATGGCCTTATAGTTGTCCCTCGTATGCGCTCTACCACGGCATAATCCACGAGTTTTGCCTATGTTGCCCCTCTGCATGGAACTGTCTCCCCTTGTATCTCTGCCAAGAGCGTCTTGCCCTCTCTCCTCTCCAGTTCCGTAGACGCCTGATAACTTTCCTTTTTGCCGGTGCTGGCATTTATCCAGTTTGAAAGCGCCGCTCTTCCGAGTGGCGCTGTATAAGTTTTCAGTTACAAATTACAAAAACACATTCATACTTAAATACATCGTAAACAAACATTCTTGGATGCATACATGCGCATGTCATATATACATGTAGACAAACATACATGCTTGCATGGGCGCATTGTTTTAGTAAAGTCAAGGACTTCATAACTTACTGGTAAACTATGAAGGTCATGATATTGAAAGTAGAATGCCAAATGGAAGCAGAGGGCAAGATGAAAAATACATTTTTCTGTATGTTATACTTATTATGGTATAACAAACCTATTAAGGTATAACATACCTTAAGGTATAACATACATGCATGCATATGAGAGATAAATTCAATATCTAGTTTCTTTATGTACGTCTTCATATATACATTCATACATACATACATTCATACATACATTCATACATATATACATACATTTATACATACATGCATTCATACATACATACATTTATACTTACATACATTCATACAGCCATAAATACATGCATACATAAATTTGTACATGTGTGGTAACTGGTGATGATCTTAATTATTTAGAAGTACATCCAGCTGGACTCTCTATCGATTACAAACGATCTCCAAATCTGGTGAAGACACTACAAAGTCTGAAAGGTGACCGATCACCTGACAGAGAAAGCATCTTTGGTTTCACGGTCATGGATGATGAACTGTTCTTGGGATGTTTCATTGATCATTCTGTTGCAGTTGTAGAAGTTTATGATGTTGAAACATTCAGGTGTAAACGTTGGTGGCAAATTAGGTCTAAAAGTACTTTGGCTCATATGAGCAGTTGCTTGGCGTCCTGTGCCAGAGATAAATGTCTGTATGCATGTGTCGTTATTTTGGTGGGTTTTGTTGGAAGACGTTATCTAATACAGAGGACAGATGTGAATGGATTAAATGCAAAGGAATGGAGTATTAAAGGTAGCATTTCTGTTTCAAATTTATCAGTTACTGGAGAGGGAAATGTTATTGTAATTACTGATAACAGTTCATTAAGTGAGTACTCAAGAGATGGTGTACTAGTCCATGATATGAAGTTGCCATGCAATTTGTACATTGACCACCCATTACATGTGTTAAAACTGGCCAGTGGTGACTTTGTGGTCAGTCACGGTCTTGGCAAAGACCTTCTGCACAGAGTGGTTATATTGTCCGAAAGTGGACAAATTCTAAAGTCGTTTGGTGAGATGCCAGAGTCAGGTGAACCAGAACTGCTGTATGAACCAGTCTATTTGACAGTAGATGGTCTGGGGAATATTCTAGTGGCTGATTTTGGTAATAACCGGATTTTGGTCTTGAACTCAAATTTGGAGCTCGACAGCTCCATAAATACAACTCAGCCTTTACAAAAGCCAAGCTGCATGTGTTTTGATGCTGCCAGAAGACAACTATTTGTATGTGAAGGTGTGAAACAGATATCTGTGCTTGAGTTCTGTGCCTGATTTCAGTAATTCTGTTCTCAGTTTTTGACTTTATAAGTCAGTAACCATTGATTGATTTCTGTATGTTTAAGTAAATGTTTTAAGCTTTTAGATAGTTTGGTCTTAGTATATAATATTTCAGTTAAAGGTCTGCAAGTGCACTCTTTATCACATTTTGTTTAGAGTCTATTACACTATTATATCATTAGTTCACATAATTTCAAAACCGTCTTTGTCTATCTGCGCAATGTTTCCTTTGTCTTCATGGGACAGTGCGATACAATAATGTAGTAGTCTATGATATTATGATATTGTATGGTAGGATAGGGTTGGGGTGAGTTCTTTAGAGTAAGAACACTATGTGCCAAATGCCCCTAACCAAATGTTATTGCACACAATTCCCTATTATGAATATCCGTAGGCTTTTTGGGTTATACAGGGCATTTGTTCAAGTATTACCACTAGATCCTTTGCAGGAGAGGAAACTGAAAATGCTGCTCTTTGACAAATGCTGTATAACCCTATCGAAATCATAATCATCCCAACCCACTCACTTATCCCAACCCTGTTGTATACGATGCCATGTCATCCACTGCTACTGCTTATGTTAGGCCTACTCTATAGTATACAGTGACCGCATTGTGTCAAAAAGTGTGACTTACAGTTGTCATCAAACTCGCCTACCAAGTTGTGTGTTGTACCATTACATGTAATTCGTAGTTTTCAAACTTTGAATCCAACCTAAGAAAGTTTTCGTATCACTCTTGCAATTCTCTGCTAGCCAGTAGATTTGTAAGATTGCATTCCTCTCCCAGCTTACATTGCTGCTGCTATGCATGTTGTGAAGATATGACGGCTGATCTTGATTCATACATTATGTTTGAGTTATATGATGTTGAGCAGCCACCAGCCGAGAATAATCACCAAAGGATGATGAAGAGATGGTTGATAATGATGCTGTGGAGCGTGATGTTTGACATGGTTATCTTGCATATGATGATCACTAACGTTTGTTAGTTGCAACATTTAGTACTTGACTGTAAAGCATTATAAATGTTGGTGATTGCATTGAGGACAGTAAAATGCAACATTTTCTATTTCTAAGGTGATTGTTCGTATGAAACGATATGTCTTTTTAGTAACCTTGCACTGAATTTATTTTCCATTCGGTTATTATGCGAATGCATTTATCTGGATGGAGGTTTGGCATAGTTGTCTGACTTTGTATAATGTATGCTAACAGAGAAAATATGCCTTTATGTGGTAGCAACTTGTAGTAAGGTCAGAATAAAACTTTCAAAACAAAAAAGAAACAAAAAAGTAGGCAGTTGTAGGAGAGAAATACAAAATAACATCAGCATAACGTTTAGAGTAGGCCTACTTTGCATCCCGCTACAAGTAGTAAAAATATTTTAAGCCAAAAACTAGTCATCTGACCTCTCCCCACTCCTGACTTAATTAAAATGGAATGACAGCATAATGATAAAACAATTTTTTGTGTTTACCCACATTTTTATTTTAAGCTTGAGTTCTCCTGTGTTCATTCAAGCAGCTGAGTTACACGAATGCTTGTATGCATGGTATTTTAGAATTTAAATTTGACAGTGTTCAGTCTTTCTATTTCATGAGAAAAGGGGTTACTGGAAGTACAGTGCAGTTTTAATTTTCACTGGCATGGCCGTGCAATTTTTGCCGTGGCTGTTTGGTTTTGAAGTGCAGTCTTGCAAATATTATCTAGTGGTGAGCTAGAATGTAAACCATGCTCCAATGTTTGTGTTCATTGATTTATTTCTGTACAACCATAAACGTTTAAAGTATAGTAGTTAAGATGAACTTGTTTGCTTTTAATGTTTGAATTTCACTGTTTCAAAGACTTTATATATAAGAATTGATATATATATTTATGAAAATATATATAAATATTTATAAAGTATAGCAGTTAATTTATGTACTTGTTTGCTTTTAATGTTTGGATTTCACTGTTTCAAAGACTTGATATATAAAACATATATATAAGACTTGATATATACATATAAATATATATAAATATATATATATATATATATAAAGTATAGTAGTTAATTTATGTACTTGTTTGCTTTTAATGTTTGGATTTCACTGTTTCAGAGACAATATATACGACTTACATATATATGTATTTTTCAGATTCAGATTGTTTTATTGATTGTTTTATGTATGTATGATGTATATATATATATAATATATATATATATATATATATATATAAAGTATAGTATTTAAGATGTACTTGTTTGTTTTTAGTGTTTGGGTTTGTCTGTTTCAAAGACTTGATAAGACTTGATATATAACGGATATACACTAAAACAGTGGGTGTTGATTGTGGAATAAAGAAGTCTTGTTGCTCAGTTGCCTGAATTGCTGGTTGACTCGATTTCTTGGTCATTATCATCCACGCCACGTTCGTAATCTTTTAGTGTTCTGCTAAGTGTTGTAACTTTTGTTTATTGTAATCAAAGAGGGGTTTATGGTCAGATTCTATGACGCCAGTATGAAGACATTAGTCATTTTGGTCAAGATGCAAGAACAGTGATGGAGGGACTTTGATGGTTGTCAAATGAACATACACTGGCAGCCATAAAATATAGCTTAAAACTAATAAATGACTTTGTTACAAACTCTCCAACGCTTTATAAATACGTATTAAATGTCGTTCAATCGCCAGTTCTCGTATGCTGTGCAGTTTAGGCTCTTCCTGTGGCAAAGAATCATCATCAGTTACTCCATCGTTTAAAGAAATGTGAGCTAAGCCGACATCAACGGCCCTGACAGCCACAAGATAACATTGAATAGTATGACAAGCATTCAACAGCTTACCTCTGCGCTGGAGTCGAGCTGCGTATTCCACCATTGAAATCCTTTATCAGTTATTAGTTTTCGAATCGTAATTGTATCAGTAAACAATGGCTCCCCTTTTAAGAGGTGAATAGGTCTACAGACGAGATACTGAAGTTTATTAATAGTAGTCGTAAGCAGTACCTCTGTTTATCAAAGCCGAAAAGAAAGTAGGAATGTATTAAGATGACGTAGATGTCATCAGATAAAAGTCACGTGAATGTTTGCATGTGAACCTCTTGAAAGCAAACCGTGCTCTGTTCAATCCTCAGAGGTCTGCGTCCTTAATACAACACATCGTCTGCTTTTGGACGAACATAACGCACAAAATTAGTACCCTCGCAACGCGGTCAAGACATCTAAGCAAACTGATGCGGCAGTCCGATGCCACTGCTGCTGCTGCTGCTGCTGCTGCTGCTGTACCGTCGATCGAGTGTTTGCATCTCAGTAAATGTGCGCTGGTGTGAATATGGCGATGCGAGCGTAGGCGAGGCAGGGTGGCGAGGCTAGATGTATTCTTTCGCCGACATCCTATGGCATATGTCGTCGGTGGTTTAACGACTCGTCGCAGGTCAAACTAGACTGCAGACTAAATTGTAAACAATCACATTGAGCTGCGATTTCTGCTGACTGGCGCGTTCATTTGCTAACCACGGAACAACAAGAGAATGGTTGAAACTATCTCTCAATCTATTTACCTCACAACTACAAAGTAATTGTTATGTCACAAGTCGCATATCAAATACAGAGGTGCGACTTGTTAGAAATCACTTCGTAATCGTAATCTCCAAACTTCTACAGCGCCACTCGAAGGCCAAGCGCAGGGTACCAGCTTATTCACGAGCGTTACGTCAAATCAGAGGCGTTTCCCCGAGATTAGTCCAAAGGAGGTCCGAGTCCGGTTTCCAGAGAGCCAGATCAAGATCGGAGGCAGATCAGTTGTTAGGATTAATTAACCTACGAGCAGGCCTAATTGAGGTAGGCCTAATTATGAAGAAAATAGGAAGACACGCTTCGGTGCTTTTAAAAGAAAATGACGCCAGATTACATATGCAATGTAAATCTTATCTAAGATTTTCTAAAGTTGAGATTCGTTTAGCGTCGTTACCTTAATGCGTATCAATGGATGATCGCTCCTAAGGGAAATCGCATTCTGAAAGCACAAACCGTTGAAAATGTCCATTCGAAATCAGTGAGTCTTTTGTGTCATAATATTAGACCATGACCTTTCTCGGCGTCATGAAGACCAGTTTTATTCACCGACTCTGAATCGAATAAAAGTCTCATGTGTCAGTTTGTCAGTTTGCTTATCCAGCATAGGCTCTCTCCCCCCTCTCTCTTTCTCTCTCTCTCTCTCTCTCTCTCTCTCTCTCTCTCTCTCTCGCTCTCCCTGTCTGTCTGTCTGTCTGTCTGTCTCTCTCTCTCTCTCTCTCTGTCTCTGTCTCTCTCTGTCTGTCTGTCTGTCTGTCTCTCTCTCTCTCTCTGTCTCTCTCTCTGTCTCTCTCTCTCTCTCTCCTCTCTCTCTCTCTCTCTCTCTGTCTCTCTCTCTCTCTCTCTCTCGCTGGATATTGACCTGATTACGTTTGGCAACGCCATCGGCTGATGCCTTGTGCATTAAACGCCGGCGCAATAGAAGTTAAAAAGTTACTTATTAAAATTGCAATTGATTGGTCGGTTTCGATATCCAGGTCAGACTTATGAGGAGAGTCCAAGTGACCTGATTCCTCTTCCTCGTCTCTCTCTCTCTCTCTCTCTCTCTCTCTCTCTCTCTCTCATCTCTCTCTCTCTCTTCTCTCTTCTCTCTCTCTCTCTCTCTCTCTCTCTCTCTCTATCCTCTCTCTCTCCTCTCTCTCTCTCTCTCTCTCTCTCTCTCTCTCTATATCTCTCTCTCATCCTCAGATTTTAAACACAACCACAGTAACCGTCTGACTGTCCTGCCTGCCTGACCACTAGATACTATTTTGCCCTTATCTGCCTCTCGCTTTTGGGGGCGCTTAGAAATCTCTAGAGTACGCAGGGACGTCAATTGGGGGGCAAGGGGGGCATTTGCCCCCTGCTGATTTTTTAAAAACAAATTAAAAAGTTGGAACAAGAAAAGGAGAACAAGAAAGGGGTAAAAAAGAAGAAAAATGCTACTCAAATTCATGGAATTATTATATACCATTAACAAAACCAGAGTCTGCATAGGTTTTTTCACAAGACCACGCCTCTTTGACGGGGAGGGGGCACATTATGGAGTTTTCCCCGGAAAATTTTCAAGAAACACCCAAAAACTGTAATATTTCTTCGCTCTTTTTTTACCTCTTTTTTTACGTCCTCGTCCCCTGAAAAAAGCTGAAATGACATCCCTGAGAGTACGATTACGATCATTTCATGCGAAACGCGCGCATGAAAACAACCGTCGAGGAAATCAACTCAGAATAAGCTTATAAGCAGTAATTGATTGATTGATTAACTGACTGACTGCAATCACTGGACTGCATTTCGCTACATTTTAGTTATATATTGCGCTATATCTCGATGCACATACCTTTAAGATGTACTGACCTGCTAAGAAAAGAAAACTGAAGCATTGCTAGTCTATAACACGCAGAGAATCTTCGCACTAGTTCAGTAATATGTCCCTTCTGCTACTCGTGTCTCTCTCTCCCACTTCCGTCTCCTCCTCACGCCCTCTCCTCCATCCACTCCACAACCTCCCCTCACCCTCCCATATCTCCAATCATACACATGTATTTAGGTATGTATAGGCCTATATAGGGCATATATAGGCCTAGCGGACCCCCGGAATAGCGGACTCCGGAAAATCGGACCCAAATCATAAGAATAGCCTGCATGGAAGCTTACTATAATGAAAATGAAAAGTGACGGATTACAGTGGTCCATCTTGCCCAAGGATTGGGACAAGATGGACCTTAATTTTTTTTTAAATAATTAGAAAATTCTCCTCCTCCAAAAGGAATGCAATCAAATTTACGTTACCCATAGCTATGTTACCTCGTGGGCTAGGAGTAGAACCAAAATTTGTCTTGCTGCACATTTACGGCTTTTTAAAACCGGAAATTCCATACGGGATCAATCTCGCTCATAGTTCCCCTACGTTGAAACATGACAGTACAATCAAATCTTAACTAAACACACGGTTTGGCTGCCTTGCAAGGCGCCACCCTAGAAGAGGGAGGGGGTTAAGGGTATCGAACCGCACATCTAATGCTCTCCTCGCCATGAGTGTTACCACTACATAATCCCCAGAACTCTCGCGTCGGAAGTAAAGTAGACCTACCGCTCTTTAACAAATACTATCTGATTTCTGCTCTTTCCCTTGCCTCTCTCGCCACTTCGGTCTAAAAAACCATCCACCCTATGGCCTTCTGACAGTCTGCCTACCTGACATTTGCAACTTGACCTTGAACCAATTCTGACCCTACCTGCCTGTCGATTCTTGTTTTGGCTTAGCGCCTGTGAATCCCCCTCTGATTTTATTTGGCCAACTGGAAACCAGACTCGGATCTCTTTTGGATTACTCTCTGGAAACACCCTCTGATTTGACGTAGCGCTCGTGAATAGGCTGGTGCCATGCGCTTGGGGTTCCGGTCCGCTATTCCGGGGGTCCGCTATTCCGGGGCCCACTATTCCGGGGGTCCGCTATTCCGGGGGTCCGCTATTCCGGGGATCCGCCGGAATTTACATACAGACAACATACATACAGATATACAATTATACATGCATACATAAACACGTACATAAATGCATACATACATACATATATACATACACACGTACATACATACAGACGTACATACATACACACGTACATACATACATGTACATACATACATACCTACATACACACTTACATACATACATAGATACATGTATGTACATACATTATGTACGTATAATACGCACATACACATACACACATACATACATACATACATACATACATACATACATACATACATACATACATGCATACATACATGCATACACACGTACATAATACTACATACATACATACAAACATACGCGCATACATACATACATACATACACAGTTACACACGTGAATACACACATTCATACATATATATATATGCATACATACACAGATACATACATGCATACATACATAAATACATGCACACGTACATACATACATACAAACATACATAGATACATGCATACACATACATACATGTGCGTACATACATACCTACATACGTACATGTATGTACATACAAACATACATACACAGTACATACATATAAATACGTATATACTTAAATGTTTGTACATGCATACATGTATGTACATACATGCATACATTAATAAACACGTAAGTACATACATACACAGATATATGTATGTACATACATACATTAGGTACGTACGTACACACATACAGACATGAAAACGTAAATGCATACATACAGACATCCATACATACATCAACAAGTACCTACATACGTACATCTACACGTATGTACATACATACAAACGTACACACCAACATGTATATACATACATAGAAACATATATGTACAAACAAACATACATACATGCATACATAAACACATGAATATACATACATGTCTGCACATACATACAAGCATGTAGATACATACATGTACATACATACATACATACATACACACATACATAAAAACATACATACATATACCTACATACATACATACACACATACATACATGTATATACAAATTATACATATATACATGCATGTACATAAATACATGACTGTACAGTGTACAACATACATAAAAACACATACATACAAACGTACATATACACATACATACATACATGCATGTATGTATGTATGTATGTATGTATGTATGTACGTAAGTATGTATGTATGTATGTATATATATAAGTGCGTGTGTATCTATGTGTGCATGTATGTATGTACGTATGTATGTATGTATGCATCTATCTATGTACGTGTGTATGCACATACATACAAACGTACATATATACATACATACATTCATACATACATACGTGCATGAATGTATGCATACATACACACATACAAACATACATACATACAGTATTTATGTGTGCATGCATGTGTGTATATATGCATGTATATATGTATGTTTGTATGTATCTAGGTGTGTATGTATGTATATATGTATGTATGTTTGTATGTATGTATGTGCGTGTGTATGCATGTATGTATGTATTTATATGTGTATATATGTATGTACGTATGTATATGTATGTATGTATGTATGTATGTACTCATACATGCATGTATTTATGTGTGCATGAATGTATGTATGTATGTATGTATGTATACATGCATGCATGTATGTATGTATATTTGTGTGTATGTATGTGTGCATGTATGTGTGTAAGTTTGTATGTATGTGTGTACGTGTGTATGCATGTATGTATGTATGTATGGTGTAGGTATGTATATTCCGGCGGATCCCCGGAATAGCGGACCCCCGGAATAGCGGACCCCCGGAATAGTGGGCCCCGGAATAGCGGACCCCCGGAATAGCGGGCCGGTACCGCGCTTGGCCTTCGAGTGGCGCCATAGAAGTTTGGAGATTACGATTACGATTACGAATAAGCTAGTTCCTGCGACTTTTTATGCTCTGTTACAGCTGCAGATGTCTTGAGATTAAGATGACGAAGTTGGATGGCGCCAACGATGCACTTGACGCTCAGAGCACGTGATTTCACAAGGACCAACAATTCCGTTGTGATTTTGAAAACCGTAGTAAATGTGGTGATAGTGCTGTCTTCTGCTAATATAAAGCCTTGTGTTCTTATAGTTTATTTTATTATTTTAAATCGCAGTTATAATTGGTCTGCCGTGATCGGAAAGCAGGTGTATTTAGAGATCCATTTATAATAGTATAGAAATCCATTTATATTAAACAGTTCCTTTTCATTCGCATGCAAGATATATTCCATGTAGGACTACTTACGAAGGTATAATTATATGCTCTGGATAACCTTTTCATGATTGTATTTTTATTTTTATCTAAGGACTTAAGAACGCATTTGTTTGTGTGTCAGTACAGAGTTGACAAAACATATTTGTGAAAACATTTGGAGGTAATCTGTCGTTTTAGCGTCCGCATTTATGCACGTTTTATAGCATCGTTTCAGCGTCACAAATTTAGGACGATGAAATGAAGTAAAAATACTTGATCATACAAGTATTTAAAGTACAAGTGCAAGTGCAATTACTTTTTATGAGTATTTGAAAACAAGTATAAAATACTCGTTTTGGAAAAGTATTTTAAATACTAAGTACAAAATACTTCAAGTCAAAGTTTACCCCTAATGATCTAGCAAAATCAAATTACAATACAATGCAACTTATATTTATAACGCGCCTTAATAAAACAGTCTTACTCAAAGGACGCATTACAATGTAGTGGTTAATTATAGTACTTAGAGAATAAATGGGTTTTGAGTTTAGTTTTAAAAGTATTTATTGAAGTGGAGATATGAACTGATTCTGGCAGAGATTTGATGGTAAATTGATGCTTTACTCCTAACACAGAACTATGAACAGTGACAAACAGTTTTTTGAGTTCAGCACTCTTTATAGGTTAATTAGGAATTGACCTGAATAATGAGTAGTAGCTCAAAATGTTTGTCATTTAAATGATTTCATCTTAGCAACGAAATGAGAGATTCCTTGGAAAACAGTCTAGTACATCAACCACTCAGCTGCCATTCCCCTTATTATTGCATCACTAATTTGTAATGCTTTAATGCCTCAAATTAAAACTACATTAAACTTAAATTAGTGCACTAATATTGTTTGAAATCGGGCATATTTTTGTGTCGGAAATCACTGAGAACATGTGAAAATTCAGTAGTACTGTATAGCTTCAGTTAAAACTGAATTAATGCAGCAGTATCGTTTGAAATCGAGCATATTTTTGTGTTGGAAATTACTACCATCACACCAGTGCCATGACTATACATAGGCTACACACTGGGGCGTTCGAAGGACTTGCACCAGCAATTTCTTAATTATGCCCTATCAAAGGCTATCGTTAGTATGCTAAGATATCTGCTGCAGCTATCAGGTAATCCTTGTGAAATGGTACTGCTTGGCAAGTCTTTTGAACTTGCTGCAACAGAGGCAGGTGTCTAAGAAGCTCATTAAACAATAGTTACAAAGCAATATTAAGCCTGTGTTGCAGGCTTCAATGCTTGCAATATTGCTTTGTTATTAATTTTAAAATAAAGTAATTTGAAATTGTGTTTCATCATTATAGTTTAAAAACACAATACTCAGAATAGGTATTTTAAGTAAAAATAGAAATACTTCCAAATTGACTAAATACAAGTACAAAATACTTTAGTATTTAATTTAGTATTTTAAATACTAGCATTTAAGTTAATCCTCATCGTTGATGGTGGAATAATTTTACGGATGCTACGATAGATTACCCAATTTGATATCTGTATTCTGGTCTTGGCAGCTTTTATTGAAAGTGCAAGTGACAAGATCAAGCAATGGCTGGGACGAAAACGAGTCACATGGAGGTTTGGGAACAACTGAAAGACATGACAGTATGTTGTGTCTGCAGCAAAACTTACAAGGATCCAAAGATCCTGCCATGTATTCATACATTCTGCAGGACATGCCTGGAAAATATAGGATGTAAAACTAGCAAAAGTCCTGGCAACCAAATGCCATGTCCAATTTGCAGAAAGGAGTTCATGATTCCAGTGGAGGGATACGCAGCCCTTCAGAAAAATTTCTTTGTGGAAAAGCTAATAGAGATGGCTCAGATCAAGGATTGCCTTTCAAGTATAGAAGTTTGTGAGTCTGAGGTTCTTGAAAGGAAAGTAATTCCGAACTGTGGGATGGAGGAGTATTGTGAAAACTTGGCTAGCTTAAAACTTGAAGTTCTTGGGCAGACAGATGCAACTGTGAAGCTTGTCAATGAACATGCTAACCTCATATTGCAAGATATTGACCAGTTGAAACTGCAAAAACAGAATGAAGTTCAGGCTCAAATTGAAGACACTGATCGATATTTGACTTGTGTAGAATCTTTTAAAGGTGACTGTGCCAAGGTCATGACAGATGGATCAGCAGGTGACATAGGTTGTGCCATCAACAAATTAAAAGCAAGAGCTGAAGAAATCAAGAAGCAGCTTGAATCAGAAACTGAAAAGAAAATTCATTTCCATAAAATGTCTTTTCAGAAGTCTGACCTGGAAGAATTTGTGAAGACAGTGGAATACAACATAATTGGAACTATTCAAGGTTTGCTGATTATTTTTACTGCTTTAAATTGCCATAAACTGTCTGAAAGGTGATATGGTACAGTTTAAGTGGTCTTGTAATGATATGATATCCAATGCAGAGTTTTACCTCAGAATTGTGATATGATCCTAAAGATATCTGTTTGCTTGGGCTCCTGGTCACTGACACTTATAGGAAATGTGTCACTATATGGCCTGGTCAGTGGACACAAATCTTCTGTGCGTATGTATCTATCTTGATGCTTGCTATGGTATAGTAACTTAGTTACTTTTCAAAAGTGCTGTGCTGACCAGACTAATTGTTCTTAACTTCATTAGGAACATAAATTAATATGCAGGCAACGGAACTCTGATGTCTTGTCTATGTTTTGGCTCTTCTGCACATATATAGCCTAAGCAGTGGAGCTATATCCAAAATTTACAATTGGCTCCATGTTCAGAGTTCCTGGTCCACGTTGCATTGTGCTTCATACGCCTGCTAAATTCAGTTTGACAAATCCCTGGTCACTAACTCAGGCCTGCCTTCTGACAATTGGTATTAACCCAGAATTGAATTGCTTTGTTTTCAAAGGTTTAAAGTTGAATCATTATATTACTGAGCAATGAGCATATCTTTTTCGTTGCTAGCATTTGCATTTGTTAGCCTTCCTAGATAGACGAATTGTTCTACTTGCTCAATAGCTTCTCCTTGGATTGTGATAGTTATTAGTGTCTCTGATCTTTTCAATCACCATTTATTCACTTTTCTCTGCGTTGATCAGTAGCTGAATCTCCTACTGGTTTCGTCAGTTGTGTCATAATATCTTGTAGTTCCTGAAGATGAAATAGAAGCTACCTCCGACAAAATCTCACATGATAGCAACACAAATGTAGAAGATGATTGCAGAGTGCCTATCTCTGGTAACAATGGCATCCTAGCAAATATCAACCACTTGAAACAAGAACTGGAGATTGAGCGACGTCGAATATGTGGATTAGAAATGGAAAAGAAGACTTCTGAAAAGGAAGTAAATGAACTCAAACTCGAACTGGGCATAAAAAGACCACAGATATCCACCTTCTCGGGATTTGAAGTGCCACAGGCTGCGCAGCGAGTAGCTAAACGTGAGTACATAACTCAATTACAGAGAGTTAATAAGGTTTAGTAATCAGGCCTAGATTAGGCTACACTTTTGATTTTGGAAAGCTTACTGTGCTAAGGGGTGGGGTACTTAGATTCGATCCAGCGCAGTACACACTGTCTGTTATCTGAGCTAAGTTGATGTTTAAGGAACTGAAATGCTGTATACACCAAATTTATCTGCAGCCATTGCATGACCACGTGTCCATATTTTGGCCTGCGGACGTCTGTAATGGATGACCCCTAATAACATCTGATTTACGTAGAACTTTAGGTTATAAGTAACTGTTCACCTGTAATCAAGATGTGAGGATTTTGACGTTAGAACAATGCACCTTTAAAATAAAGCAAAGTTAAGCACATTGATCACGATGTTAGGCTTTCGGTTTGGTCAGTGTCACTGTCTTCATTCACCCTTTACAGTTATGTGCCTTGATGCTAGAGATGATTCAAGTACTTAGATTAAAGTACAAGTACTAAGGTCTCAAGTAAAAGTACTTGGGTCTCAAGTACTTTGGCCTCAAGTACAAGTACTTAGGCTATACAAGTCACTGCTGCAAGAACATGGCAATATTTATTTAGTTCAAAAGTAAGGTCACATCAATTATGTATATTCACTGATCATGTCTTGACATATGCACTCATTTAGAATTGCTCTTGAGAAATATTGGCTAACTGGTAACTTATCTGAGTGCCTGTAAAGCTTATTAGTTGTTCATAAGCTGTTTTAACACCTGAACGATGATCGAGTTGCATTGGTTTTCCAGTCACTTTCCTGGTGACCAGAATGAAAACCTTACATTATGGTTAACTTTGTTAGTTACATTTAGTGCACCCTCGTCGTTAAACCGTTAAAAGAAGTTTAGTGACGTCTCGAGTACAAGTTCTTTGGTTACAGGTATGAGTACAGGTACTAAAACCTACTTGAGTTGGACTCGGAGTACAAGTACCGCTTTCCTGGTCACCAGAATGAAAACCTTACATTGTGGTTAACTTTGCTACATTTAGTGCACCCTCGTCGTTATGCTGTTAAAGAACTTTTGTCACACAAGTAATGTCTCGAGTACAAGTTCTTTGGTTACAAGTATGAGTACAGGTACTAATTTAAACTACTTGGGTTGGACTCGAGTACAGGTACCAAGGACATCTGTGGGTGATATATACCGATATGTATGCATACATACATACTTGCATACATACATAGATACATTGGTTGATTGATTTTTTTTATTGAATTCTTTATTGTAACCACAATTAAACAATCGCATAGAACACAAAATACAATGGTTAAACAAGCTGGTCACAAAGGTAGGCCCAAAAGGGAATACTCCCGCTACCAGGGACACCTATTTTCCAGTCAATTTACATAGCGCAGAAACAACTTGGAAGCAAAAAGTTAGTTAAACAGAATCGAGGTTAACTTAGGTTAACAGCTAGGACTGCCACTACTTGTGCAGTAACACAAAGCAATGAGATAGAAAGAAAAGAAACAAAAATTAAAAACGAGGAAAGGTAGAAGACTGTACAGGTGAGTAATTAAATGAGGGAGACTCCGCCCAGGAAAGCCAGTCAGTTTGTCGATTTGTGAACCCGATCTCGTAGGTCATACACAATGATAATTATTCTCAAGGGGACCGAGAGTAATCATGGTGGCCTTCATTGGCTAAGATCAATTAGGTGTAGTCGCAGTAATTTCTTAAGCGCCATGAGTGAACCCACCTCTTGAAGAGGTGGGGGGAGAGAATTCCATATTTGAGGACCTGTTACCTTGATTGAAAATCTTCTTGTATCAGTATGAGCATAAGCCGATCTATATGTGGTTGCACTTCTAGTATCATGGGAATGTATATCAGAGCCCGTATTAAATAGTAGCTTACATTTCGAGGGCAGTAAATTCCTTGTGAGTTTATTCATGAATAAACCACCTTGGTAAATCCTTATTTGATCAAGCTTTAGTATCTTGAGTCTGGAGAAGATTGGGCCAGTATGGGAGCCCCATGGAACACCACTAATCGCACGAACTGATCTTTTTTGTAGAGTTACTAGTTTATGAAGCCTAGTGGTGTAGGTAGAAGCCCAGACTATACAGCAATATGATAAATAGGGGTAGATTAATGAATAATATAGCTGGAGGCGTATTTGAGGCGGTAGTTTATTGGAAGCACGGTAGATTACACTGGCATTTTTGCTATCTTTCCGGAGATGCTCATGATATGTGAATTCCAAGTTAAATGTTGATCAACTATCACCCCTGAGAACTTAGTGCTTCTAACTTGGCTAATAATATTATTATTAATATAAAGTTTAATTGAATTGTCTGGTGGACCAATCTTTCTATGCCACCTAAATAATACAAAGGCTGTCTTATCAACATCCAAAGATAATCTATTTGATGAAAACCATTCTGATATATTCTCAAGTTCATTATTAATTGTGAGGACAAGATTGGTGTATGATTTATCAGAGTGAAATACATTCGTGTCATCTGCAAATTGGATGAAGGATAAGACAGATGACGCATTTGGCAAGTCATTGATGAAGATGATAAATAGAAGAGGGCCAAGATTAGAGCCTCAATTGAGGTACTCCAAATTTAATTCCTTTGATATCCGACATGGCGCCATTGCAAGAGACATATTGATACCTGCCACTTATAAGGTAGCTAGCAAACCATTCCAGTTGAGTGCCTCTTATACCATAGTGGAATAATTTATGAAGAACGATATCATGATTTACCGTGTCGAAGACCTTGGCTAAATCCAGGAAGATACCTAGATATTTATAGAGTATTCATTATTATCAATTGTATGGGACATTTTATCATACATATTTATACATATACATATTTATACAAATACATACATTCATACATACACATACATACATGGCCTTATAGTTGTCCCTCGTATGCGCTCTACCACGGCATAATCCACGAGTTTTGCCTATGTTGCCCCCTCTGCATGGAACTGTCTCCCCTTGTATCTCTGCCAAGAGCGTCTTGCCCTCTCTCCTCTCCAGTTCCGTAGACGCCTGATAACTTTCCTTTTTGCCGGTGCTGGCATTTATCCAGTTTGAAAGCGCCGCTGATCCGAGTGGCGCTGTATAAGTTTTCAGTTACAAATTACAAAAACACATTCATACTTAAATACATCGTAAACAAACATTCTTGGATGCATACATGCGCATGTCATATATACATGTAGACAAACATACATGCTTGCATGGGCGCATTGTTTTAGTAAAGTCAAGGACTTCATAACTTACTGGTAAACTATGAAGGTCATGATATTGAAAGTAGAATGCCAAATGGAAGCAGAGGGCAAGATGAAAAATACATTTTTCTGTATGTTATACTTATTATGGTATAACAAACCTATTAAGGTATAACATACCTTAAGCTATAACATACATGCATGCATATGAGAGATAAATTCAATATCTAGTTTCTTTATGTACGTCTTCATATATACATTCATACATACATACATTCATACATACATTCATACATATATACATACATTTATACGTACATGCATTCATACATATATACATTTATACTTACATACA
The DNA here is from genome assembly GCA_963556255.1 of Allolobophora icterica. Classification (NCBI taxonomy): domain Eukaryota; kingdom Metazoa; phylum Annelida; class Clitellata; order Crassiclitellata; family Lumbricidae; genus Allolobophora; species Allolobophora icterica. The sequence continues at coordinate 21,795,152 of OY744613.1, read as the reverse complement.
TTCATACAGCCATAAATACATGCATACATAAATTTGTACATGTGTGGTAACTGGTGATGATCTTAATTATTTAGAAGTACATCCAGCTGGACTCTCTATCGATTACAAACGATCTCCAAATCTGGTGAAGACACTACAAAGTCTGAAAGGTGACCGATCACCTGACAGAGAAAGCATCTTTGGTTTCACGGTCATGGATGATGAACTGTTCTTGGGATGTTTCATTGATCATTCTGTTGCAGTTGTAGAAGTTTATGATGTTGAAACATTCAGGTGTAAACGTTGGTGGCAAATTAGGTCTAAAAGTACTTTGGCTCATATGAGCAGTTGCTTGGCGTCCTGTGCCAGAGATAAATGTCTGTATGCATGTGTCGTTATTTTGGTGGGTTTTGTTGGAAGACGTTATCTAATACAGAGGACAGATGTGAATGGATTAAATGCAAAGGAATGGAGTATTAAAGGTAGCATTTCTGTTTCAAATTTATCAGTTACTGGAGAGGGAAGTGTTATTGTAATTACTGATAACAGTTTATTACGTGAGTACTCAAGAGATGGTGCAGTAGTCCTTGAAATGAAGTTGCCGTGCAATTTGTACATTGACCACCCATTACATGTGTTAAAACTGGCCAGTGGTGACTTTGTGGTCAGTCACGGTCTTGGCAAAGACCTTTTGCACAGAGTGGTTATATTGTCCGGAAGTGGACAAATTCTAAAGTCGTTTGGTGAGATTCCAGAGTCAGGTGAACCAGAACTGCTGTATGAACCAGTCTATTTGACAGCAGATGGTTTGGGGAACATTCTAGTGGCTGATTTTGGTAATAACCGGATTTTGGTCTTGAACTCAAATTTGGAGCTCGTGAGCTCCATAAATACAACTCAGCCTTTACAAAAGCCAAGCTGCATGTGTTTTGATGCTGCCAGAAGACAACTATTTGTATGTGAAGGTGTGAAACAGATATCTGTGCTTGAGTTCTGTGGTTGATTTCACTGATTCTGTTATCATTTTTTGACTTCGTAAGTCGATGACCATTGATTGATTTCTGTATGTTTAAGTAAATGTTTTAAGCTTTTAAATAGTTTGATGTTAGCGTATAATATTTTAGGTAAAGGTCTGGAAGTGCACTCTTTATCATATTTTGTTTAGAGTCTACTACACTATTATATCATTAGTTCACATAATTTGAAAACCGTCTTTGTTTATCTGCACTAGTCCATGAAATGAAGTTACTGTGCAATTTGTACATTGACCACCCATTACATGTGTTAAAACTGGCCAGTGGTGACTTTGTGGTCTGTCACGGTCTTGGCAAAGACCTTTTGCACAGAGTGGTTATATTGTCCGGAAGTGGACAGATTCTAAAGTCGTTTGGTGAGATTCCAGAGTCAGGTGAACCAGAACTGCTGTATGAACCAGTCTATTTGACAGTAGATGGTTTGGGGAACATTCTAGTGGCTGATTTTGGTAATAACCGGATTGTGGTCTTGAACTCAAATTTGGAGCTCGACAGCTCCATAAATACAACTCAGCCATTACAAAAGCCAATCTGCATGTGTTTAGATGCTGCCGGAAGGCGACTGTTTGTATGTGAAGGTCTGAAACAGATATCTGTGCTTGAGTTCTGTGCCTGATTTCAGTGATTCTGTTATCATTTTTTGACTTAGTAAGTCAATAACCATTGATTGATTTCTGTATGTTTAAGTAAATGTTTTAAGCTTTTTAATAGTTTGATGTTAGCATATAATATTTTAGTTAAAAGTCTGCAAGTGCACTCTTTATCATATTTTGATTAGAGTCTATTACACTATTATATCATTAGTTCACATAATTTGAAAACCGTCTTTGTTTATCTGCGCAATGTTTCCTTTGTCTTCATGGAACAGTGCGATACAATAATGTAGTAGTCTATGATATTGTATGGTAGGATAGGGTTATGATGAGTTCTTTAGAGTAAGAACACTAACCTTATTTTAAACTGAATTTATTTGCATTTGGTTATTATGCGAATGCATTTCTGTAGATGGGGGTCTGGCATAGTTGTCTGACTTTGTAAAATGTATGCTGGCATAGAAAATATGCCTTTATGTGGTAGCAAAGTTTTTGTAAAAAGGTCAGAATAAAACTTTCAAAAAGAAAAAATTCAAAAAAGTAAGCCGTTGTAGGAGAGAAATACGAAATAACATTAGCATAACGTTTAGAATAGGCTTACTTTGCGTCCCGCTAGAAGTAGTAAAAATGTTTTAAGCCAAAAACTAGTCATGTGACCTCTCCCCACTCCTGTCTTAATTAAAATGGAATTACAGCATGATGATAAAACAATTTTTTATGTTTACCCACAGGACTATTTTAGGCTTGAGTTTTCCTGTGTTCATGCAAGCAGTTGAGTGATATGAATGCTTGTATGCATTTTTTTAGAATTTAAAATTTGACAGTTTTCAGCCTTTCTATTTCATGACAAAGGGTCCTGGAAGTACAGCGCAGTTATAATTTTCACTGGCATGGCCGTGCAATTTTTGCCGTGGCTGTTAGGTTTTGAAGTGCAGTCTTGCAAATATTATCTGGTGGTGAGCTAGGATGTAAACTATGCTCCAATGTTTTTGTTTATTGATTTATTTCTGTACAACCATAAACGATTAAAGTCTAGTTGTTAAGATGAACTTGTTTGCTTTCAATGTTTGATTTCACTGTTTCAAAGACTTGATATATAAGACTTTATATATATAAGACTTGATATATATATATTTATAAAAATATATAAATATATATATATATATATATATATATAAAGCATAGCAGTTAATTTATGTAGTTTTTTGCTTTTAATGTTCGGATTTCACTGTTTCAAAGACTTGATATTATAAGACATATATATATATGACTTGATATATACATATAAATATATATAGAGATATATATAAAGTATAGTAGTTAATTTATGTACTTGTTTGCTTTTAATGTTTGAATTTCACTGTTTCAGAGACGATATATACGACTTACATATATATGTATTTTTCAGATTCAGATTGTTTTATTGATTGTTTTATGTAAATATATATAAAGTATTGTATTTAAGATGTACTTGTTTGCTTTTAGTGTTTGGGTTTCTCTGTTTCAAAGACTTGATAAGACTTGATATATAACGGATATACGCTAAAACAGCGGGTGTTGATTCTGGAATAAAGAAGTCTTGTTGTTGCCTAAATTGCTGGTTTGCTGGATTCCTTGGTCATTATCATCCACGCCACGTTCGTAGTCTTTTAGTGTTTGTGGTCAGATTCTACGATGCCAGTCATGAAGGCATTAGTCATTTTGGTCAAGATGCAAAGTGATCGAGGGACATTGATAGTTGTCAATTGAACATACACTGTAAGATTGACGTCAGCGACCCTGGCAGCCATAAAATATAGCTTAAAACTAATACAATGACTTTGTTACAAACTTTTAAACGGCTTTTCTCCAACGCTTTATAAATAAGTATTAAATATCGTTCAATCGCCAGTTCTCGTATGCTATGCAGTTTAGGCTCTTCCTATGGCAAAGAATCATCAGTGACTCCATCGTTTAAAGAAATGTGAGCTAAGCCGACATCAACGGCCCTGACAGCCACAGGATAACATTGAATAGTATGACAAGCATTCAGCTTACCTCTGCGCTGGAGTCGAGCTGCGTATTCCACCATTGAAATCCTTTATCAGTTATTAGTTTTCGAATCGTAATTGTATCAGTAAACAATGGCTCCCCTTTTAAGAGGTGAATAGGTCTACAGACGAGATACTGAAGTTTATTAATAGTAGTCGTAAGCAGTACCTCTGTTTATCAAAGCCGAAAAGAAAGTAGGAATGTATTAAGATGACGTAGATGGTAAAAGTCTGGCGTGAATAAAAGTCTGGCGTGAATGTTTGCATGTGAACCTCTTGAAAGCAAACGGTGCTCTATTCAATCCTCAGAGGTCTCCGTCCCTAATACAACACATCGTCTGCTTTTGGACGAACATAACGCACAAAATTAGTACCCTCGCAACGCGAGCAAGACATCTAAGCAAACTGATGCGGCAGTCCGATGCCACTGCTGCTGCTTGCTGCTGCTGCTACTGCTGCTGCTGTAGCGTCGATCGAGTGTTTGCATCTCAGTAAATGTGCGCTGGTGTGAATATGGCGATGCGAGCGCAGCCGAGGCAAGGTGGCGAGGCTACATGTATTCTTTCGCCGACATCCTATGGCATATGTCGACGGTGGCTTAACGACTAAATTGTAAACAATCACATTGACCTGCGATTTCTTTTGACTTGCGCGTTCATTTGCTAACCACGGAACAACACTACTATCTGTCAATCTATTCACCTCACAACTGCAAACAAATTGTTTATGTCAAACGACGCATGTCAAAGACAGAGTTCGACTTGTTAGAAATCACTTCGTAATCGTAATCTCCAAACTTCTAAAGCGTCACTCAAAGGCTAAGCGCAGTGCATCAGCCTATTCACGAGCGCTACGTCAAATCAGAGGGGGTTTTCCAGAGAGTAGTCCAACGGAGGTCCGAGTTCGGTTTCCAGAGGGCCAGATCAAGAGTGGAGGCAGATCAGCTGTTAGGACTAATAATTCTACGAGTAACTATGAAAACAATAGGAAGACACTCTTCGAAGCATATAAAAAAATGACGCCAGATTACATATGCAATGTAAATCTTATCTAATCTTATCTAACCTTATCTAACTTGGAGATTCATTTAGCGTCGTTGCCTTTATGCGCATCAATGGACGATCGCTCCTAGGCAAACTCGAATTCTGATAGCACAAACCGTTGAAAGAGCCAGTCGAAATCAGTGAGTCCTCAGTCACTCAGTGTCATATAATATTAGACCATGGCCTTTCTCAGCGTCAGGCGAATCGGAGTCATATTATGGAGAACAGTTTTATTCGCTGACTCTGAATCGAATAGAAGTCTCAGGAGTCCGGTTGCTTATCCACCGTAGGCTGCCTCTCTGTCCTACAAACTGATCTTCTGGATATTGGCTTTATTAGGGCTTGGTTTTTGTGCGCCATTGTTTGCTTCCTTGTGCATTAGACATTGGCCCGATGGAAGTTACAAATTACAATTACAATTCGTTGGTCGGTTTCGTCAGACTTGTGAGGAGAGTTCAAGTGAACCGACGGGTCAGACTTGTGAGGAGAGTCCAAGTGACCGACGGGTCAGGCTTGTGAGGAGGGACCAAGTGACCCGATGGGTCAGGCTTGTGAGGAGAGTCCAAGTGACCCGACGGGTCAGGTTTGTGAGGAGAGTCCAAGTGACCCATTGGATCAGGCTTGTGTGGAGACTGGAGAGTCCAAGTGACCCTATGAGTGTGCGGGTCTGTTGAAGACAATTACCTGATCCATCCCTCGGACTCACCAAAACCTCACCTTTTGTTATTTCTTCACGCTTTAACAGGTTTTTCACTCAAAACTGAAAACTCTCCTTTTCTACAAATCCTATCCTGAATCCTCCTCCTCCTCCTCGTCCTCGTCCTCCTCGTCCTCGTCCTCCTCGTCCTCCTCCTCCTCGTCCTCCTCCTCCTCGTCCTCCTCGTCCTCCTCGTCCTCCTCATCTCTGTCTGTCTGTCTGTCTGTCTGTCTGTCTGTCTGTCTGTCGGTCTGTCTGTCTGTCTCTCTCTCGCCGCTCAGATTCTTAGCATCATCCACCGTAACCGTCTGACTGTGCCTGCCTGACCATTAGATACGTTCCTAGAACCGATTTTGCTCTTACCTGCTTCTCGCTTTTTGGGGCGCTTAGATAATCTCTAGAGTACGATTACGATCATTTCAGATGAAGCCAAGCAGTAATTGATTGATTGATTAACTGACTGACTGCAATCACTGTCCTGCATTTCACTACATTTTTATTATATATTGCGCAATATCTCGATGCACATACCTTTAAGATGTACTGACCTGCTACGAAAAGAAAACTGAAGCATTGCTAGTCTACTACACACAGAGAATCTTCGCACTAGTTCTGCAATATGTCCCTTCTGCTACTCGTTTTTCTCTCTCTCTCTCCAACTTCATACCCCTCTCTCATGCCTTCTACTCCCTCCCCGTCTCCTACTTCATCCTCTCCCCTTGCCCTCCCATATCTCTTCCACAATCCTCCTCCAAAAGTATCCTCATCTGTCCGCTCATTATTGTCCCAAGTTCCTCGTTCTGGCGAAATGGAAATAGGAATTATTTCGCACTAAATGGACCACTCACTGGTCGATCGACAATTACTAACTGTACTCAGCGATCCATGGACCACGGACATACACGTATCTAAGCCTCTCATGAATAGATGGAAGTGGTTAAGTAACTATTCGTGACAGCACAGCTCATGGCGTCCTACTATTCGTGACAGCACAGCTCATGGCGTCCTACTACTCGTGACAGGACAGCTCATGGCGTCCTACTATTCGTGACAGCACAGCTCATGGCGTCCTACTATTCGTGACAGCACAGCTCATGGCGTCCTACTATTCGTGACAGGACAGCTCACGGCGTCCTACTATTCGTGACAGCACAGCTCATGGCGTCCTACTATTCGTGACAGCACAGCTCATGGCGTCCTACAATTCGTGACAGCACAGCTCATGGCGTCCTACTATTCGTGACAGCACAGCTCATGGCGTCCTACTATTCGCGACAGCACAGCTCATGGCGTCCTACTAGGGTTGACAGCACAGCTTATAACGTCCTACTGAGGTTGACCGAACATCAAACCCTACTGAGTAATTCTTTTAATTACATTTAATATATTTTGATTATATTTGAAACCTAATTTGTACTCTCACACGATTTATTTAATATGTTATTGGAGCAGTATATTTCAGATGGGTATGTTGAATAAACTTATTTCTTATAGCAATTTTAAAATATGTATTTTATTATTTGAAGTATATTTAAATTATATTTACAATATATTTTAGTCATTTTAAACTTCAACGATTTGTATAGCGCCATAGCGCAGCGAAACTTATTTGAATATGGGATTGGTGTAACCTAGTTGGTTGGGTTTTTTAAATATATATTATGTTATAATCTAATGTATACCGGTATTAAAAGTTGTACTCTTGCGCGACATATTTGACAAGTCTATGCATTAGTTGAATAAAAATTCTAAAATTAGCGTCTTATTTGAAATATAATTAAATCTAATTTAATTTTAAAATATATTACTAATATGTATTACAAGCTATATTCTTACAAGCATGCTATTTGAACAACGTATTTTGACATCTTAATGATATGGAAGCGTTTAAAGCAAGAAGAGAGAGAGGACCCTTAAACTAACCCAGAAGCGGCCATGGGTAGTAAGCATAGATGTTAAAACCGTTTTTTTCGTTTTTATTTTTTTCCAAAAAACGTCGTTTTTTTCGTTTTTTATTTTTCTCGTCGTTTTTTTTCGTTTTTTTATGTAATTATTTATTTACTGTCTGTTAATGTTTTTCAGTTTCTGTTTAATTTTTTGTCTGATATTCCTGACGTTGTTTCCGTACTTTCAAGGATTCAGCTAATTTGCCTCACTATTTACGTCATCATTTGAGAAATAAATACTTTATAAAATATCACAGTACAAGAAATAAAATTTTATAAAGTTATTTCTAAGTTATCTAAAATGCCAAAAGAAAAGGGTGCGGAAGGGATTCACGTTACTTTGATAAAAGAGAAAGACAAAAACTCAGCATTGGCTAAATTGAAATGCATTTACTGTGAGAAAGTTTACACTATAGGCCTATAGTCTATACCTATAAAGTTTAGTTTTTAATTGTGTTAGTTTAGTCGGCATGGACTTATGTGGACTTATGTTTACAATTTAAATTTGAGAAGATTTCAATATTTTTTTAGAAGATTTCAATATTTTTTATTTCTCAAGTTCTTATTAAACCAGACTTATAAGAACTAAATAATTGTTGTAGCTTGATGTTACTTAGTGTTTACTAATGAAGTTGTGTTATTTGCTGATTAAATTCTGTAAACAAGGTTTTAATTTTAAATTGCAGTAGGGCCTACAAGATGTGAGAAAGTCAAATTATTTTCGTTTTCATTTTTTCCCGTTTTTTCCCCGTTTTTTATTTTTTTGAAAAAACGACGTTTTTTCCGTTTTTTATTTAGTTTCTATCGTTTTTAACAACTATGGTAGTAAGTGTTAGCAACGTCAGTTTCTTAGACTCGGCATATGAGGGTAGGCGGCCAGCCCTCACCCTCACCATCTCATATTCCCACCGACAGAGTTCAGTCGGTGTGCTCATTATAGCTGAGCTGGCTTTGGGGTGCAGCAGGAGCAGAAATCGAATCAAATTTCTATCCGGACGGGGATTCGAACCCCAGACCTCTCCATCGATAGTTTAGCACGCTAACCACTACACTATCGTGCACCCGCTCTAGTTTTAACCAAATAAGTGTTTAAATACATTTAATTACGAAACGCGAAGAAACAAAGATCGTTAGGTTCTACTGTTGGGTATGTACATTGTACACACAGGCTGTCATGTATTAACCTATAGTTGAATTCTCTAACTTATTTGCTAAGAAATACAAAACTGATAAGTATGAAGAATGAAAATGCGAGCAGAATTTAAGAGAAGGTACATTTTTAGTGGCTTAGCGCTGGGAGGAGCGCTGGGAGGAGCGCAGGAACGCTGGGAAGCTGCGGAAGCAGCGGAGAGAGCGTTGGGTGGAGCGCCGGGAGAAGCGCAGGAACGCTGGGAAGCTGCGGGAGCAGCCGCGAGGGCGCTGGGAAGCCGCGGCAGGAACGCTGGGAAGCAGCGGCAGGAACGCTGAGAAGCTGCGGCAGCAGCGGCAGGAACGCTGTGAAGCTGCGGGAGCAGCGGAGAGAGCGCTGGAAAGCATTAATGTCAAACTTGCAAAGCAAGATGAGAGAGCGCAGGCAAGATCAGCAGCAGTTGCAGAGCGTGAGGAACGATATGGCGGTAGCAATGGAGGTTTCTCTGTTGGCAACATCACCTGAGGAAGAGGCGTCATCAAATAGCTCAGAAAGAGAACCGGAACCTTCAACGTCAGCTGGACCACCAAAGTTGCGAAAGGGAACAATCTCTGTAGTTACCCGTGATGTTGCAGCAGCTCTAGATCGTACCAAACCCAGCAGCAGGAATGCCTCTCACATTTTCTCTGCTCTCGCTGCATCCAATCTATATGCAGCACCAGCTGGTGAGCTGATCATCAGTCCTTCTGCTATCCATCGAGCAAGGAAGGATAACCGTGCAGCCCTAGCAGCTAAATTCGTGAATCTTTCGATCCGAAGGTTCCCCTTACTATCCACTGGGACGCCAAGATAATGCCAGATTTTACAGAAACTAGACGAGTGTGCGTTGATCGTCTTCCAATAATGGTATCTGGTAAGGATGTGACCAAACTATTGGCCATCCCCAAACTCCAATTCGGGACTCCTGCCTTCATGGCAGATGCGTGTTTGGCCGAGATCAGAAGTTGGGGAATGGAAGACAGAATCGTGGCCATGTTTCGACACAACGGCGAGTAACACGGGTTGCAAGGGCGGCGTATACATCAAGCTGGAAACGGAATTAGGAAAAGACCTCTTGAACCTTGCCTGTCGACATCATGTTTCTGAAATTGTTCTGGAAAATGTATTTTCACTGCATGATTCTGTAAGGTCTCCAAAATTGGAATTCTTCAGTCATTTCTGTGACTTCTGGCCGCAAATCGATCAGACCAAGTATCGCACAGCAATGGAGAATAAAGACGCAGCAAAAGAGTCAAATAAATTCGACAGAATGTCATCACCTTCGCACTGCAGCAACTGAATGCTGAATACCACAGAGACGACTACGAAGAGCTACTAGAACTAACAGTCATTTTCCTAGGAGGAATTCCACCGAAAGGAATAAAGTTCAGGTACCCAGGGGCATTTCACCGCGCGCGTTGGATGGCACGTGCGGTTTATGCAATCAAGATGTGGCTTTTCAGAGAGCAGTCTCCCATTCAACAACACCAGAGGGCATCTCGACAATCTTACTCTCAAAAGATGTGGAATCATCTACTTCGAGTTTCACTTTTTGTGACCACAACCTACGCGGAGTACTGGTTCACCCTTACATCACCCCTTGAAGCCCCAAGGAACGATCTTCAATTCTTGAAGGCAATCCATACTTACCCAGAGAAGGAAGTCTCACAGGTCGCCCTAACAGCATTTTCCCGACACCTTTGGTATTTGTCGGAGACCTTGGTTGGCCTCAGCCTTTTTGACGATTCAGTCACCTTCGACGAAAAACAGCGCATGGTCTATAACATGCGGAACAATCAGGGATACGACGAACCTCCAAAGAGGCTTCCTCCCATACATGATCCATCTACAAAAGCGCTATCCGATTTTTTTACCACTTCTACCATCAAACTTTTCCAGCTCCTCAAATTTGATTACGCTTTTCTTGATCGAGATCCGCAACAATGGGAGTCAGAGCATTCGTTCAATGAGGCGAAAGACATCATATCCGCCCTAAGAGTGACGACCGATTTAGCGGAAAGAGGAGTGGCTCTAATGCAGTCCTTCAATGTAGCCCTGGTTCGAAATGAGGAAGAGAAACATCGAAATAGATTCCCAAAAGCACTAAAGGGACTAAGTAATGACAAATAACTGAAGGTTCTTGGTTTGCTTTTGCCTCATTTTTTATGTTTAAGTGTTGAAATTGTTTGGATCTTCGAGAATTACAATGTATGACATTGTTTTCTAAGTGGTAATTTTTCCCGGGCTTTGCGCCAGTTCTAAATCTCTTTTGATTTTCATCTAATTAGGCAAATGTTAATGTTTCTCAAGGTGGAACACAAAAACAACCTGGCCGATATTTATTTTGAAACTTCAAATTATAGACACACCCTAATATATATATATATATGTGTGTGTGTGTGTGTGTGTGTGTGTGTGTGTGTGTGTGTGTGTGTGTGTGTGTGTGTGTGTGTGTGTGTGTGTGTGTGTGTGTGTGTGTGTGTGTGTGTGTGTGTGTGTGTGTGTGTGTGTGTGTGTGTGTGTGTGTGTGTGTGTGTGTGTGTGTGTGTGTGTGTGTGTGTGTGTGTGTGTGTGTGTGTGTGTGTGTGTGTGTGTGTGTGTGTGTGTGTGTGTGTGTGTGAAGGAAACAACGAGAACGAAACAACTGAGAAGCACATTTTTTCCTCTAAACTAGGACAGCTGAGCAGATTATCTACGTGCTTTTAGCTCGTCAGCAGTGTAGGTGAAGGATAAAACCATTTTCTCAACTAGATTCTGTCAATTTTCTGTAAACAGTCCTATGTGCCTCGTAGGCCTACATGAAGCAGTGATTTGACTTCCGTTTTCTCTTATTGCGATGTCACAAGACGCCTGTGCACAGCGACGATGATGTGTGATCTTCCGGTTTAGTCGTCGCCAAGGGAAGCCTTGAAAGTCCTCAGTTCTTCGTCATTTTCAACGTCTACAACTTACAAGTAATTTAGAAAATATGTAAGTTCAGATGTTTTTAAATATCATCTGATGCGATAAGCAAATCGTCGTCTGAACTTATGCAACAATTTAATATTGTAGGCCTACGCTATGTAGAGCGAGATTATTAGTTCCTATAACGTTAATTATTAAGGCTTGCGGAAGATCTTATGAAATTATTGCTGAGAGTTAATAATAATAATAATAATAATAATAATAATATTTATTCTTTAGTCAAGCGCCTGCAAACGCACTGCGCTGTACATCTACAATTGTACATGTTATGCGATAAATCTTAACTACTAACAGAACAGACAGCCTGCAATACACGGCGTAAATTGCAGCCTACAAAGCATGTCCGCCTATGGGACTCGATCTCTGTACCACTCGCACTCTACGCCAGATGTTATCCAATGCGCTTTCGGCCCCCCCCCCCGATAATCAGGTATAGGCTACCTGCTTTATAAAGTAACTGTTAATATTGGAGATTTTCATTATAGCTGATTGACGATCGTATTTTTATGGCAACAACAGCGATACAGAAGTTTCCTGAATAGAAGAAAAATTTAGATTGAATTAGACTCATTTCGGCCAAAAATATTGCGACCTTGATTAACGGAAGCTCATGCAACGTAGGACTATACGAAGTCTGCTGTGGCGTTGAGATCCGGAGAGAGGAAGGAAGGGATGAAGGAAGGAACGGAGGATCGGACAAACGGAGGAAGGACTTAGCAAAGGAGGGAGAGAGGATTGCCATTTTCAGAAAATAGTTTCGGCGATTCGGGGGTAATACCATTTCGGCGATTCGCTACGCGCCCGTACACAGAAGCTATTCAATCCGTTTCACCAGTGGCATCGGGTCGGATCGGTGTACGACCGCCTTTAGATTTTCTGCGTCGTTTTCGACCAAGCGCGCAGTCAAAACTTCCGGTTTTAATATAGTCTCATCTTCGTGTCCTTCTCTTCTGCTTCTCCCCATTCTCTTTTTCCTCTCTGCCTGTGTTGCTCTTCGCTCCTATCTCTCTTTATGTGTAGAGCATTGTAGAAGCACTTAACTTAACTAACTTGCGGTTTATAAATCTTTATATAAGTTTAATAACAATAACAATAATTTTTGTTAAAAATAAAATTGCAGCAATAATACTTATAATAGAATAAAAAACAACACTAATACTGATGATGATGATGATGATGATGATGATGATGATGATGAAGATGATGATGATGATGATGATGATGACGACGACGATGATGATGATGATGATGATGATGATGATGATGATGATGATGATGATGATGATAACAATAATAACAATAATAATAATAATAATAATAGTAGTAGTAGTAGTAGCAGTAGTAGTAGTAGTAGTAGTAGTAGTAGTAGTAGTAGTAGTAGTAGTAGTAGTAGTAGTAGTAGTAGTAGTAGTAGCCCGTAGCCGCCATTTTACATCCATTCGTCATAATAATGTGATTGTGTGCTGCAATCTCGATAATTAATTTGACGTCATCCGTGTAACTAAGGAAACGTCTGAGTCAGGAGCTGTTTTTAGCCAATCAGAAAGGCGAAACGACGTTTATGTGGTCAGAATTGTGTATAAATAAGCTAACCTCTGGCCAAAGTAAATTAAGTTAAATTCGTTTGTTACAATAACTTAAAACGCGGCTAGTAAAGCCGCATTCAAAGGTTCTCTCCTGTCGTTTCAATGTAAACTCTCTGCTAAAAGATCCACTATTCTATCCGCAGTAAGGATCCTAACAGGAAGGTCATATTTAGGACATGACACCCAAATGACATTAATGCCATTTGGTCTGCGTAATGTCTCTAATGTGAGGTTTCTGCTGAAGGAGTAGTTTAAGGCATGCAAATTTCCACGGCGTTTAAAGCCTGAAATCACAAGGTGAATGTGGTTTGAATACGAACACACGGAGCTGCCAGACTACTTGACATATCTGTTGGTTGAATGAGGATTTCAATAATTTGCTCGTTAAGCGCCAAAACCGAGTCTTATACCTGACGTTTTAGTTAGGTCCCGCGGGTGTGTGCAGAGCCGCTGGTGGCTACCGGTTGCCTGTTATGGGTCTCAAGGGGTGCAACTAAGGCTCAGGACATGTTTTCCCCACTTTCTTACTATTCTCATTTGTGAGTTTAGTTCTCATTTCTTAATTAACTATCTCTTGAAAAAAATACACCCACAACATAAAACTTTCAATATGAAAACCAGGGGCGTAAATTTGGTCTAAAAAGTGGGGGTACCAATTTCTTACATACACGAAGCAAGGCTGAGACTGCGATCTCTGGGAAGGCACAATAATAAAATATTCATTGGCATTGTTCAAAAAGTGGGGGTACGGTACCCCCAGTCCAAAAAGTGGTGGGTACGGTTACCCCTCGTATCCCCACAAATTACGCCTATGGTCTGTACGCTTGGACCTTAGCTGGCGTATATGTGGCACCCAGGCAAACCAGAAGCAGTGGAGTGATGAAGAATCTCATCCGATCAATTCATTTGAAAATAAGGCATATGAAAGTCTAATGATAAGCCTCCTGCATCAGGAGGCTTATGATTTGAAAGGGTTATTTGATAACGAAAACTAAGCAAAAACGAAAAAGAATGGATGTAAAACTAATAAAAGCGAAAATGATTTTTGGAACGAAAAGTATTGAAAATCCAACCTTGTATTTTAATAAAAACGAGATTCGAAAATGAAAATCCAATCAGGGCAGCCATCTCCTTTGTTACAATTTCGGCGCACAAGTCTAAATTTTGGTCAGGATAACAACTTCCTGTTTCCAGTCCATCATCTCTGCCGAACTGTGGCAGTAAAGTGAGTCTAGTAAAGCTACAGACTCTTGATGCCTGCATTTCTAGAAAAAGAACCTCATACTCGACTGATTCTACAGAATATATAAAGCGACTGAAGTCTATAACGAACATAGAAATTGGCTATCCTGCAGCCATGGTGGATCACCAATATTTTAAAACGATGCAGCGGACATTTGATCCAAAGTTTCAGCCTCCGTGTGCTGCAACGGTTACAAAGTCAACAATGTCGCGATTTACTGCAGGCAAAGAACAATTAAACGAGAAAATTGAAAACTGTCGAAAGTTAACGATATGTTTGGATGGCTGGTAAAAAATGGATTTAGCCTTTTCCTTTCTCGGAATATCAGCCTGCTTCTTCGATGTATCCAGCAACAAGGCAATTCATGTCACGCTTGCCATCGACAAAATCCAACATCCTCACACAGGCAAGATGTTGTCAGATTACTTGTTCACTACACTCAACATCTGGAAAATTTCATAAGCGTTTTGAAATATTACTAAACCCACACTGCATTGATTTGATTGTAATCCAATACCATCAGCTTCCTGGGTTTTGGATCCAACTGTTGCGGTTTGTCTTTTAAATTCAGAAATGGCAGGCCTGCTGCAAGCAGGAAAATCGTTTGTCATTTTACAGACAACCAACCTTCGTGCATTATCTACATCAACTGTTTCAGTGGCAACCAATTCAGATCCAATTCAAAATGAAATATCAGATGAGAAGTTGAGAACATTTTATACGATTACAGCAACGACTACAGCAGTTTCTTCTTAATTAAAGGTAGGTTAAACTACTTTTTCAAAACTAACACTCAAACTAATATGATGTGAAAACGAAAACTAAAACTGAAATGATTTGAAAAACGAAAACTAAAATGATTTGATATTGAGAAACTGAAGAAGATATGGTGTTAGCAGAGAAGCTTGAGCGCAACAGCCAATGGTGGTGTTTTTTCCATCGTCAGCTTCGACGTCAAAATTTGTTATTTCCATATAGAGACAACGAGTTGTGATTGTATTCAACCAAAACAATGTATTTCCTACGATGTAAGAAACATACTGAGACTTCAAATGAAACAATCGTCGAGCTACGAAACGGTCGGCCAGCCAAGAAGGGAAGCTGTGCCGTCTGCTGTGCAAAGAAAAACCAAATTTTGCCTTCTAAAGCGTGACAGACTGGAGGTTCTCTCCCGAATAGCGCCCTCAACGCTCTGCCTCTACCAGAAATGCATATGAGCCTTCCATCCGTTATGTCTTCGGAAGATAATCCGGGAGGTTCTTTTCAGAATACAGGAAAGTACTCTTACTGTGGACCATTCACAAAACTCGATAAACGGCTGTCACAGCGCTATCACGGTGTTAATCAGCTCGACCGTGCGTGCCTCCACCACGATGTGGCTTATGCAGTTCATAAAGATACTCCGGGGCGCAACCACGCAGATGATATCGTCGCTGCAGCCGCGTCTAAGATCGCACTCACCGATAAACTCCGGATTATGAAAAGAAAGATGCCCGGCTCGTATCGGCCATTATGTCGGCGAAGTCGAGGCTGGGGATGGGTGTCGGAAGGCGAAAACGCAAATGAATGTAAACGAAATTTTTCATTTATGTTTGTGTTTTCCTGTTTGAAATATAAAGTTTTTTACCGAAATGTCTACGCACCTTTCAGCCGTCTATAACAACCCTAGGGGTTACTGGCGAGGAAAGGCTGCGGTGAAAAAACTAGCATTAGCCGCCAAAGTTTCAGAGGCCGAGGCTCGTGATTGGCTGAAGAAACAAGCTGTGTGGCAGATTTATCTACCCGTGCCCCGCCGCATACCGCGTCCAAAGCTCGAGGGAAATCGGCCAAACGCCGTACACAAGGCCGATCTCTTGTTTTTACCTCACGATAAGGTAGGCCGCAAGACTTATAAATACGCTCTCACTGTTGTCGATGTTGCTTCGCGATACAAAGAAGCTGAACCGTTGATAGATAAAAGTGCGGCTGAAGTCGCCGCCGCTTTAAGCCGGATCTACTGGAAAGAAAACGTTATAAAGAGAGGGGAAGGAGACAAGAAAGAAGGAAAAAATCCAGCAAGGGATTATTACTTTTTGTTATTTTTATTTGTATTATATTATTATTAGTACTACTACTATTACTGCCACCACCACCACTTCTACTACTACGACTATTACTACTGCTGCTATTATTATTATTATTATTATTATTATTATTATTATTATTATTATTATTATTATTATTATTATCATTATTATTATTATCATCATCATCATCATCAGTATTAGTGTTGTTTGTTATTCTATTATAATTATTATTGCTACAATTTTTATTTTTAATAAAAATTATTGTTATTGTTAATAAGCTTATATAAAGATTTGTAAACCGCAAGTTAATTAAACTAAATGCCTCTACACTGCTCTACACATAAAGAGAGATAGGAGCGAAGAGGAACACATACAAAGAGGAAAAAGAGAATGGGGAGAAGCAGGAGAGAAAGACACGAAGATGAAACAATATTAAAACCGGAAGTTTTGACTGTGCGCTTGGTCGAAAACGACGCAGAAAGTCTAAAGGCGGTCGTACACCGATCCGACCCGATGCCACGTGAAACGGATTGAATAGGTTCTGTGTACGGCAGCCTTGTGGCTGTAGAGCTGTCAATGAAGTATTAAAGTTCTTCAATCGGAATTGTTAAGAGGGTTTAAGACGCCCGAGCATGGGGCGTGTTTTATGTTCGAACAAGAAGTGGCTAAAAATGGCCATCCTCCTTCCTTCCCTCCTTTCCCAAGTCCTTCCTCCGTCAGTCCGATCCTCCGTTCCTTCCTTCATCCCTTCCTTCCTCTTTCCGGATCTCAACGCCACAGCAGACTTCGTATAGGCCTACGTTGCATGAGCTTCCGTTAATCAAGGTCGCAATATTTTTGGCCGAAATGAGTCTAATTCAATCTAAATTTTTAATCTATTCTGGAAACTTCTGTATCGCTGTTATTGCCATAAAAATACGATCGTCAATCAACTATAATAAAAAAAACTCCAACATTAACAGTTACTTTATAGAGTGGGTAGCCTATACCTGATTAACTCTCAGCAATAATTTTATAAGATCTCCCGCAAGCATTAGTAATAAACGTTATAGGCACTAATGATCTCAATCTACATCGCATACAATATTAAATCGTTGCACAAATGCAAGCGATGTTTTGTTTATCGCATTAGCTGATATTATAAAAAATCTGAACTTACATATTTCCTTACTTACTTGTAAGTTGTAGACGTTGAAAATGACGAAGAACTGAAAATTTTCAAGGCTTCCCTTGGCGACGACTAAACCGGAAGATCACACATCATCGACGCTGTGCGCATGCGCGACGTCTCGTGACATCGAATTCATAGAAACCGGGAGTCAAATGACTGCTTCATGTACGAGGCACATAGGACTGTTTACAGAAAATTGACTGAACCTAGTTGAGAAAATGGATTTACCCTTCAACTACATTGCTGACGAGCTAAAACCACGTAGATAATCTGCTCAGCTGTCCTAGTTTAGAGGAAATAATGTGCTTCTCAGTTGTTTCGTTCTCGCTGTTTCCTTCATTATATATATATATATATATATATATATATATATATATATATATATGCACACAAATAGCACCATGGTAAACCTTCTGGTGAGCTTAAATTGTGATTGTACCAAATAAGAACAGTCTTTCAACTTCGCCTAACGCAATCAGGTGTAGTTTGTCGTTAAAGCGGACAGCGTGCAACTGCGTGCAAACTATGGTTCATACATATCTAATATTGTATTTGAAATTGTATATAGAGCGACTATCAGATGCGCTCCCTACGCTAACCTAAATAATGTTGAATATGATTTTAAGGATGAAAATTTCATCAGTAAGTAAAACAATGCATAAAACTATTAGAATCTCCAATGACGGGCTCACACCAACAAGTGAAGCCCAGCCATTGGATTGCTAAACAAATTGGCAGATGACATAGTGCTTGGTGTTGAGAGTGTCTGGACCAAGTGGCGCCGATAGCGTGAAGCAACCACAGATGGTACGTCCTCGATGCACGATAACACCACCACCCGGCGTTCACTCGTTGGTGGTAAATGACGCACGTCCGACCGACTCTCCCTCTAGCCGCCGGGTCCAAGCAGAACAACTAGGCTATTGGTCTCCAAAGACACGTGTTGCTCCTCCACCGAGATGAAAATTACCCGACTGTATTGTATTGTATTGTATTTATAAATTTATAAAACGCCTCTCTCAGCACAGCGCTCCCACTGCATGCAAGAACCCCGATGAAAGAGAAAAGATTGGCCGGGCTTCACTGTAGACGGCATACGTAAGCAGGGCTGTAGGGGTAAAATTAGAGGGGAGTACACGCTACCGGTTAGTTTTCCGAAACAAATTAGAGGCGAGTATACGCTACAGTATTTTAATATAAATAAATAAAAATATTTTGTGAGGTGAGTATACTGTCTCCAGAGGTGAGTACATGCTGTATACCCGCGTATACCCACGACTACAGCCCTGTACGTAAGCTTATAAGATTCGTAGATCCGAGACTCGAGGGCACATAAGGAAGCCCATCCCTCGTCATGCAGTCAAGTAGGCCGAGATTACACCACGTGGAGAAATTACCGTCCAACCGTACCGAATTGCTGCTGAAACGAGCAGTGATTACGTCAGGCAAACGCAGCAACAGTGAACTCGAAATGGGACAGAAATTATAGATCAACTTCTGCATTCTGACAAAATAATCCGCAAAAATGACCCAGAAGGCGAATCGAGAACAGACGAGGCTGCCCACATGTATGAGAAAGACTCCTAAAATAGGGCTATATATATGCGTAAGAATACATATAAATACACATATATGTATATGCATATGTGCATATATATGTGTGTATATATATATATATATGCATGTGTGTATATATATAAATTTATATATATATATATATATATAACGTCCATCATGATTTTTATTCACCCTGCATGATGTTGGCCGCCGATGGATTTTCCGAATTAACAATTCTGCGCGCATAACGTATCCTGCTTGTAGTTCATTAGTCCAATTTTTCTAAGCTGTCGGGTTTCATTTGGCTATTCAAGTCTCATTCCCTTACATCTCTCACCGCTTCAAATTTTATGTATATAATGGTAACGCAACTTTAAAGCTCTAAATTTTCTCAGCCGCCATAAAAGCCACTTCATAGAGACCAACTAAACACCAGCGCTATATAAAATATGCACGTGTTACATTTATCGATTTTAATGAGTTTTATTCAGTCATTTAGAGCAATTATATAGCGCTTTATAAGCAGTAGCTTTACGCTGAGCCTGTAGGGCCAGCAACTTCAGATGGGCCCGAATCTATAGAGGGGACCGGATAAGAACCTGGTGCAATACGGACTGTACGGTCAGACTCAAAAGATCCATTTGAGCAGTAATTTTTGAAGATATATAGGGCCTATAGCGACATCTGTGAACTGGACTGTTTTAGTGTTGCTCCTTAAACATAGCGTTTGGCTGTATCGCCTGAACTTGATCGTCTCCCTGTATTTTAGATAATTATGGTTTCTGCAATTAGCAGTCTAAACTGCTTCATATAGCATCCCGATGATTAACGATTTTCTAGCCAAGCTATCCTGACTGCTGATAGTTTGGCTAGAAAAACTTTTTTCGTCGGAATGCTATATGAAGTGGCTATAGTATGCCAAATGGGTAATAGATAACATAAACGGGGTATATTTGAGACAAATATTAGCAGTTAATATAAACATATTATTAGTATATAATCTGTATTAAAAAGCTCAAGTTGCTCAGTTTGCTCTACACCAAAATGCGGTTTGCAATAGGTTCCAATAAAGAATATTCTATTCTATCTTAGACGAAGATAAACATCGCAGCTGTTAGATTACAGAAAGTGCGATTTGTGACTGAAAATAGTGGGAAAGACCTTTGAACATATGCCTTAGTCTGTAATATCCCAGTAATACAAGAACAGCAGAGTGGGAATTGTAGAAAAAATACTGGGGGTTGAACATTTCATCCGTATTTTACAAACTGATGTCAACGAAATTTGAAAGCAGCTGATTTCAAAACTAGCAGCTTTGCAAGTCAGACTCAAATCAAAATCAATTCCTTTGTTGAAAAAATTCAAAAATGCATACATGATACACCATGGAAATTTCTTCTCTTTGTCAGAGACTCAGAGTCAAATGACGCTAAATCACACTAGCACAACTGAGAGGGTTTGAAACGACCCCCTGGGGTGTGCAATGAAGATTTAACAATTCCCACCCTGAGCTGGATGTTACTCTTCCTCCAGAATTTGTAACTTGTCGATATCTTGTATTGAAATAAAATAAACTTCCATCAAGGCTTCGTATCTTAATTGTACTTGAACATTTATTTAACACCGCTCAAAGAGTAAACCAATCAGAGGCGATCTCTGTTCTAGCTATGATAGCCTTTATGACCCTTTAATGTCATTGGCAGAGATTTATATGACTATGACTGAAATATATGTACACTGGCAGGGATGTTTCTGTCAATACAGCTGACAGTGACAGCGCTTTAAAGTAGTTCCACGAAGTCGTTAATGAATATCCATGTTCCAGCTGAAACACATCATAGCTGCGCGGTGTTCCGTATGGAAGTGGACCGGATCCTCGTTCCCTGTGGCATACATATGTACAGCTGAGGTCGCGAATTTCTACTTTCCGTTTCCATGTCTGGTACGAAGCTGGGCACGAAGAGCGCACGAAATGTGTTGCGGAACTGACGACTCATGCCGCAGTAGATGAAGAAATTGACAGGGTAGCTGACGAGGATGAAGAGATTCAGGACGAGGGAGGCGGAGTGTCGCGTCTGCGATTCCACAATCTCAACCCCAAAAGTGTTTTCCGTGATCATCATAATCAGAAACAGCATCAGCGGAAACTCTACGAGCAGAAACACTCCAACGACCGTCACCAGCATCAGCGTCGTCGATGCGCTCTCGTGGGACCCTCGCCCTCCGCTGACCGTACCCCCTACACCCGGCGTCCCACCAACGTTGCTTTCACACCCGCCAGAGTATTCGTAGCAGCGGGAGTTGGACGACTGGAGCAGAGTCTCTCGCTTCAGCTGGGCCGATCGCATCGTCTGAATGAGAGCCGCGTTGAGGATGACGAGCGATAGACACGGAAAGATGTGGATGAACACCACGCGGAACCAGTAGTACAGGCTGAAGTACAAGTCCTGGTACTGGTGTACGATTGGCGTCAGATCGTAACAGCACGTCTTCTGAACCCTATCGGGGTCCACAAGCGACGGTACTTCGACCGGGTCGTATTTATACTCGGTGAATCGACACAGCTGCGAGACGAGCGCGCTCACGTAGATACCAACGACGAGTTTGACAACGTTCGACATGGTACACAGCCTCTTAGCTCGCACTGGGTGACAGACGTAGATATATCTCTGCGCCGCCAGAGCCACAGTTAACCAGATCGAAGCAGTGTGGAAGATTGTCGGTATATAATCAGTGAGGCAGAAGTAGGCGAAGCACCAGTCGTATGGTACGTAGTCGAGGTACCGGTCGGTGGTGTAGAAGTAGATGAAACAGGGAACTGGCCAGACCCCGGTCAGCGTATCGGAGACGGCCATTGCGACTAGGATGGCGTTCGTGCAGTTGCGCATGTGTTTCTTGACCAGCACTGCGCAGACCATTGAGTTCGTTACTAGTGTAAGAAGAACGAAGATGGGTGAAATGCCACCGTAGATGGGAACAGTCAGGTCGTTGGACTCGAGACGAAACAAGCAGAACGGTAAGTTAGATCCATTGATTGACTGATTCGCAAAAGTTCTGCTGCTCTGGGTCGGGGTCATGGTATCGGTCGACAACGCCATGTTTCTGACGAAAACGTAGTTGGACCTTATAACTTCCGGTTTATCGATCACTTGGTCTATCGATCACCTACCCTGGTTTATCGATCACCTACCCGGCTGATCTTTCAGGCTCTGTTTAACGATCTTATTTAATTGATGATCGGTTTTGTATTTCCAGTTTCAGTTTACTTGTGACCGGACTAGAGTTTTGAGTGTCTTATCATCATAGTTATTAATCTTACATACAGTGTCATGAACTATTGATCGATTTCATCTCTTGTCCCATTGATTGATATTATATCCCGTTTCCTACACTGTTGATTAGTCTTAACTTGAGTTTAATTTTCTATTTGATCGATATTATAGTTGGCCTTATGTTCGATCGATTGATCTAAAACTCGGTTTCGCATTCATCGATCACTGAACAATTGTATTTGCTTCGTCTTCTGGTTTATCCATATTTACTTTCGAGTTATCCGTTGTTAGGAATCTCCTGGTATCGATCCCATCGTTAGCCTCTGTTTCCGTTTTATCGATCATCGACGCAATCACATAATCGATCTTCTGCAGTCAATTTCCGATTCACTGATCCCAGATTCGATTGAGAACCGATGATTCTGAGTTTCCAGTAGATACAACTGATTCGAATATTCTACGTCCTGTTTTATGCTCGATGTAGATTGCGTTCTGGATCCTGGTTCATCGTTGATTCTCGGTGCAACTCTTTTATCGCACTGACTCGTGTCAATCAGCCGTCCGCAAATAGCGAAGCCGTTTCTATACACCGTGATGCCGATAGCTGTAGAAGCTGTCGCTTGGAGCTATGGATTCTAATGTCGTGTTCACTAAATCTAGTCATCAGCCGTGCAGTAGACTTCTCGAGGCGGTTACCAGATGACTTCCAGACTGAAAAGAAAACGCCAAATGGATGTCTTATTAGCCTATAGATGCATCAATGATAGCTTTATTTACAGTCATATTTCAGTAAACGCTGATAGTCATGGGCGCCGACTTTCGCTTTTGTCTCTGGGTGCCAATCAGGGGCGGATCCAGAAGGTTTATAAAAACTTTTTAGGAGATCATCTCCGAAAAAAACTGACCTTTTTTAGTCATCCTGAAAAATTCCACGTTATTATTTCGTCATCCATCGTCTACTACGTGTCTACACATAAAAAAATTTAAGATGGGGGCCATGTCTCCTCAAATTTGACGACTTTTTTTTAGGAATTCATCCCCAGAAAAAATTTGACCACCTTCTTTTTAGGAATACCCCAAAAATTGAATTTAAGGTCCGAATTCTTCTGGGGGCCAGGCCCCCACTGAACTTTTTCTCTGGGTGCATTGGCACCCAAAGCCCCCAAGAAGTCGGCGCCTATGGCTGATACAATCAGAGAGGATTTCTGGTGGTCACCGCAAGTGAAGGAATTTCTGGACAAAATACGAAGTTCGATTTCCAGTCTAGTTGACAACACTAAATTTGGCGAAGCACGTTAAGTAAAGCAACTCAGATAAAGCAAAGCAGCAATTGATTGATTGATTGACTGACTGCAATCACTGGCCTGCATTTCACTACATTTTATTATATAGGCATATTGTGCAATATCTTGATGTTCATATATCCGTTAAGATGGACTGAACTACTATGAAAAGAAAACTGAAGTAATACTAGTCCATTAAGCTTACACGCAGAGAATCTGCGCACTAGTTCAACAGTATATCCCTTCTGCTACTCGTTCCTCCCTCTCCCACTCCATTCTCCTACCTCGCGCCTTCTTCTCCATCCACTTCTCCTACCTCAACCTTCCCCTTGTTCCTCCCATATCTCTCCCACAATCCTCCTCCAAAAATATCCTCTATACCGTGCCTCTCTGTCCGCTCATTCGAGTCCCAGTTCCTCTTTCTGGCGAAATGGAATTGGGAATTATTTGGCACTAAATGGACCACTGGTGGAGTGGCTGAAACGGGCTCCATTTAGCAGCAAATGCTCTAAAATGCGTGGTCAAACGATCAGTACTAACTGTACTCAGCGATCCATGGACCACGGCCATACACGTATCTAATACTCTCATGAAGAGATGGATGAAATGATGGACGTGGACGGCATGAAAACAGCAAATAAGACTCGAATAAGCAATGAGAGCAGCAATTTCAGGGCACGCATCTTTACGCGTTCTGATTCACAATCATTGATGCATGATGTTTGTATCGGTATTTGGTAATTACTAATATAAACGAACAGAAATGTCATGGCATCAGTCCTGTTACGCTTAAGAGTTGCACATACCAGCACGCGTGAAACCGCAGGGCGAGGCGGCACACCCGCTCCGGCCTCCGCAAATAGGCCGGGCTCGGCCTCTGCGAAGAGGCAGAGGCAGAGACAGAGGGAGAAACAGAGGCAGAGGCAGCGAAGCTGCCCCGGCCACTGTCAAGAGGCAAAGGCAGCGAAGCTGCCCAGGCAGAGGCACAGGCAGAGACAGAGGCACAGGCAGAGACACAGGCAGAGACAGAGGCAGAGACAGAGGCACAGGCAGCTTCGCTGCCCGGCCACTGTCAAGAGGCAAAGACAGCGAAGCTGGCCCGGCAAAGGCAGAGGCAGAGACAGAGGCACAGGCAGAGACACAGGCACAGGCACAGGCATAGGCACAGGCACAGGCAGATTCGCTGCCCCGGCCACTGCCCCGGCAGAGGCAGCGAGATGTCGCTCCCTCGCCGACCGGCGAAAGGTCGCCCCGGCCTCTGGCCAGAGGCTATTCTTAGCTGGCCACTCCAAATCATCATTATTCGTGCTGGCTCACTGTTACTCAAATTCATCCAGAGCTATCTATTACGGTAATAGATAGCTCTGAAATTCATCAAGTCGCTGACCAATTACGTTCATGTTTACATTTTCCGACGTATTTCAAAGTCAAACGAACTGATTCAAAAAAGCTTACTTTTGGCACACATAGCAAGTTTCTTACTTAATCGATAGACTTCCTATAGTTGTTTCAGACTAGGTGGCACACGTAACGATCTATTCGGTAAGAGCGAAGGCTGCGTCCCGTACTCATCTGTGAAAGAAAGCATGCGGGCTGCGGTTCGCTTCCCGAAGGTGGCCTATTTGAGAGATTTAAACATCTCGGGTTAGCACGGTCCGTACACGGGGACCTTAAAATGGCGTGGCGCCTATTCAAACGGGCAGCGGTGGTGAAGGATATCACCCGATCAATTCATTGAAAAATGAGCAGGGTCGAGGCCATACGATCGCTATAGAAAATCGCTTACATTTACATTTAGATTCAAGCTGCGTTTTTAGGAGTGTCTGTCTATCCGTTGTTTCTAATTAATATTAGAAACCACGGATAGACAGACACTCCTAAAATGCTCGTGTTAGAACGGGCAATCGTCTAGTATATAATGTTTTTGCAAACCTACGTTACGCTTGAATAGATAACGGAGGAGATGTAAGATAGCCTAGCCTACTAGGCTACTCTGGTAAACCGGCTACTGAGGTAGGCTAGGCTACTGGGGTATAGACAAGGTTACTTGGGTAGGCTAGTCTACTGGGGTAGACCAGGCCCAGTAGACTAGGCTACTGGGGTATAGGCAAGGCTACTGGGGTAGGCTAGGCTACTGGGTTAGACTAGGCTACTGGGGTAAACTAGGCTACTGAGGTAGGTAAGACTATTGCGGTAGGCAAGGCTACTAGGGTAGACGAGGCTAGTGGAGTAGGCAAGGTTACTGGGGTAGGCTTGGCTACTGAAGTATGCAAGACTATTGGTAGACTAGGCTACTAGGGTAGGCTAGGATACTGAGGTAGGTAAGGCTACTGGGATAGGCTAGGCTACTGGGATAGGCTTTCGCTACTGAAGTAGGCAGGATGATTGGGGTAGACTAGGCTACTTGGGTAGGCTATGCTATATACTGGAATAGACTAGGCTACTGAGTAGGCAAGGCTACTGGGTTAGACTAAGCTTCTGGGGTAGACTAAGCTACTAGGATAGACTAGGCTACTGCAGGTATAGGCAAGGCTACTGGGGTAGGCTTTGGCTACTGAAGTAGGCAAGATTATTGGGGTAGACTAGGCTACTGGGGTAGGCTATGCTACTGGGATAGACTAGGCTACTGAGTAGGCAAGGCTGCTTGGGTAAACTAAGCTACTGGGGTAGACTAAGCTACTAGGATAGACTAGGCTACTGCAGGTATAGGCAAGGCTACTGGGGTAGGCCTAAACAGATCATAACAAAGGGAAAGAGGAGATGATTTTGAGAAAATCAGCGAAAGTGAATGAGAGTGGCTTCGAGTGAATGCAACGAAGTGGAATGAAAACAGAGATGAGATCAACGAACATAAGAAAGGAACGAAATCTATGACAGTTATATTGGAAACGATCTATTGTCCATGACAGGTCCGACCTAAGAGTTGACTGCTAAGATTCACTCATTGTTAGGACTAGGCCTACTGCAGTGCATATTTTAACCGTATAACTAGTGGGACAAAGATTTGCCCCAGTAGTTTTTGTGATTTGTCCCAGATAAAGTGGCTAAAACGGGCTCCGTTTAGCAGCAAACAAAGCTCGAGGGTACGTACCATACGTATTCTATTTTTTGAAAGGTACGTACGTTTTTTAACGTACCCTATTTTAGGGTACGTAAACAATAAAAAAAAATACGTTAACCACGTCATTGCTCATTATAAGAATGTTCAATTTAATTTAAGCAAACAATTACAACCCAGTATACAGCGTAGTAAATTGCTGCAATGCTATATTGTAGGTCTATGTTTATCCAGCATACATTGCACTTAATGCACTAATGTCAGTCAGTCGGCTCAGTTCTGCTGCAGCACTTCAAAGTCCAACTCCAAGCAAAAGGTTGAACAGTTGACTTAATGTAGGCCTACACTAATCTGAACTGCTACTCCCAGAATCTGACTCGGAATCGTCAGTCTCACCGTCAGTGTCATCGGGCAATTCCCAAGGAGTGTAGGGCCTATGGCTCTTCTTATCAGACATCAGTAATCTTAGGCTATGGGTCGCCGAGTAACAATAAATAAATTTTCGTGTATGATACGTAGGCTACCATACGCGTATTGTATTTTTTAAAGGTACGTACGTATTTTAACGTATTCTATTTTAGGGTACGCGTACCCTCGAGCTTTGGCAGCAAATGCTCTAAAATGCGTTGTCGGCTGGGGCTCTACCCCAGACTACACCGGGAAGCTCATGACGCCCCCCCCCCCATGCCCCATAGTCGTGGCCGACTTTGCTCCAGTAGTCCAAATCTGTTACAATATGCACTGGCCTATACTGTGGCTGTTGATGCTGCAATAACTATTGGACAGTTGATGGATGTGTCCGATACATACAGCTATACTCAGCATTAAATGTATGTTGCAGCCATAACACCTGCTTACATAACACCTGCTTACATAACACCTGCTTACATAACACCTGCCTAAATAGCACCTGCTTACAGGTGTTATATCTGTCGTAATCAACATCTATCGTAATCGTGATCTCCAGATTTCTTCAGCGCCCACAAAGATTAAGCCGTGCGGAACGACTCAGCTTAGTCATCTGCGCCTAGCCGGAAACAGAAATCGGTAAGGCAGATATGAGCAGGTCTGGTTCCAAGTCTAGTTTGATTTTTTATTGCAATTGTCAAAGTCCATCAGAGACGCTAATTCGAAATCCGATAAATCAGAGATACAAGAAGTCGAGATGTCATCGTCTTCCACGAACTGACGGTCGCCGGTCCAACTACTAACCTCACTCGATATGTCTTAACTTCTTTGCCTACCATCGGTTGATACCTTTAACATTAGGCCTACTATATGTGTGAGGTAAACTACTTTACACAAGTTATACATACATACATATAATTATATATAGGCCTACAAGTTATACGTATACATACATATAATTATATAATTATATATATACAATTATACATATAATCACAGTATAAATAATTACACAGTAAGACGACTCCCGACCGATGCTGCAGTCAGAATGTGTGACCGATCGCCATTTTGAATCTGAGCCGCTAACACGCCAATACACCGGAACCCATCACATCAAATATTATTAAAAGTTACAACAACATTGAGGACTACACGCCGATACATCGGAATCCATCACATCAAATATTTTTTAAACGTTACAACAACATTGGGGCGTGGTGGCTCAGTGGTAAGTTCGGCGCCTTGTGACCGGAGGGTTGCAGGTTCGAATCCCACTCTAGCCGCTGCGTACGGACCTTGGGCAAGTCCTTCACTTTCAATTGCTCGTGGCGCTTCGGCGTGAAAATTCCGGCACAGTATCAAATGCTGTAGTCGGGAGCGCCTCTGAGTAGTAGTAGACTTCGAGAGGCGCTATAGAAATTTCCGGAATAAATAAATAAATCAGAATTAGCAATATTATTTCTAACCTTAATTTCAGCTGAAATCTATAATTCAAGAGCTCGAATTCAAAATGGCGTCACCCCAAAAACTAGTCAACAGTTAGCAATGCGAGTCGACGTACTGTGTAATTATTTATACTGTGATATAATTGTAAATTGGCAGCCAAGGAACAACAACAGAAAGTTGACTGCATTTTAACAATTACTATCCTAATTCCTGTCTTCCCCTTGCCTCCCTCGCCACTTCAATCTAAACACCATCCACCCTAGCCTTCTGACAGTCTGCCTATCTGACATTTGCATCTTGACCTGGAAAAAATTCTAACCCTAGCTGCCTGTCGATTCTTGTTTTGACTGAGCGCCTGTGAATAAGCTAGTTCCTGCGACTTAAAAGTCTTTATGCTCTGTAGAAGTCTTGAGATCATTCTTAGCTTGAGATTACGATGACGAAGTTGGATGGCGCCAACTATGCACTTGACCCACAGAGCACGTGATTTGACCGTTGTGATTTTGAAAGCGGTGAAAGTGTTGTCTTCTGCTAAAGCCTTGTGTTCTTATACGTTAATTTCATTATTTAAATCGCACTTATAATTGTTTCAATAAGGTCTGCCGTGATTGGAAAGCAGGTGTATTTACAGATCCATTTATATTATAGTGATCCATTTATATTAAATTCGCTTGCAAGTCATTCGCTTGCAAGTCATATTCTAGGACTACTTAACAAAACTATTATGCTCTGGATAAACTTTTCATGATTCTACTCTGATTTTTATCTTAGTACTTAAGATCGCAGTTGTTCTTGTGTCAATAAGATCGACAGAGTTGACAAAACATTTATATTTTTGAATACATTTTGAGGTACCGGTAATCTATCGTTTTAGCGTCCGCATTTATTCACCCATTATAGCATCGTTTCCGCGTCACAAATTTAGGACGATGAAGTGATAGGCTATAATGGTGGATAATGACGCGGAAATATTTTTAAAAAGTAACCTGAGTACAAGTATAAATACTTGATTACATAAGTATTTAAAGTATGTTGTGATCGATCAAGTGATCGATTAAGTGTCTTAAAAAGCAACTGTCGACTGCGCCATGTTGTGATCGATCAGATCATAAAATCAGTTATATTTTATTCCAATTGCAGGAAGTTAAATATGATCAAACTCGATTTCAATATTTAAGATAGAGTATCAGGAAACAGAGCGATGCCCCGAGAGAGTGTATCCCGGAGTGCACACTCTTCATAACTGACTATGCGAGAGTATATTGTCAGAGTCTCCATCAAAGTACAAATACTTTTTTATGAGTATTTTGAAAACAAGTATAAAATAGTCGTTTTGGAAAAGTATTTTAAATATTAAGTACCAAATATTTCAAGTCAAAGTTTACCCCAAATGATCTAGCCAAATAAAATTGATGCTTTACTCCTAACACAGAACTATGAACAGTGACAATCAGTTTTTTCAGTTAAGCATTCTTTATAGGTTAATTAGGAATTGACCTTAATGATGAGTAGTTGCTCAAAATGTTTGTCATTTAAGTGATTTCATCTTAGCAATGAAATGAGAGATTCCTTGGAAAACAGTCTAGTGCAACAACCACTCAGCTGCCATTCCCCTTATTATTGTATCTCTAATCTGAAATACTTTAATGCCCCAAATTAAAACTACATTAAAATTAAATTAGTGCACCAGTATTGTTTTAAATCGGGCATATTTTTGTGTTGGAAATCACTGAAAACGTGAAAATTCAGTAGTTCTGTATAGCTTTAGTTAAAACTGAATTAATGCAGCAGTATTGTTTGAAATCGGGCATATTTTGTGTCGGATATCACTACCATCACACCAGTGCCATGACTATAACTATATATAGGCTACACACTGGAATGACTTGCACCAGCGGTTTCTTAATTATGCCCTTTCGTTAGTATGATAAGATATCTGCTGCAGCTATCAGATAATCCTTGTGAAATGGTACTGCTTGGCAAGTCTTTTGAACTTGCTGCAACAGAGGCAGGTGTCTAATAAGCTCATTAAACAATAGTTACAAAGCAATATTGAAGGCATTAAGCCTGCGTTGCAGGCTTAATTGCTTTGTTATTAATTTTAAAATATATTAATTTGAAATTGTATTTCATCATTATAGTTTTAAAAAACAAAATACTCAGAATAGGTATTTTAAGTAGAAATACAAATACTTCCAAATTGACTAAATACAAGAACAAAATACTTTAGTATTTAATTTAGTATTTTAAATACTAGCATTTAAGTTAATCCTCATCGCTGATGGTGGAATAATTACGGATGCTACGATAGATTACCCAATTTGATATCTATATTCTGGTCTTGGCAGGTTTTACTGAAAGTGAAAGTGACAAGATCAAGCAATGGCTGGGTCGAAAACGAGTGAAATGGAGGTTTGGGAACAACTGAAAGACATAACAGAATGCTGTGTCTGCAGCAAAACTTACAAGGATCCAAAGATCCTGCCATGTATTCATACATTCTGCAGGACATGCCTGGAAGAGATAGGATGTAAAACTAGCAAAAGTCCTGGCAACCAAATGCCATGTCCAATTTGCAGAAAGGAGTTCATGATCCCAAAGGAGGGATACGCAGCCCTGCAGAAAAATTTCTTTGTTGAAAAGCTAATAGAGATGGCTCAGATCGCTAGTCCATCTCAAGGTTCTGATCTTTGTGAGGCTTGCATGGAAGAAGAGAGCAAGTCAATGTCGGCTTCAGAAGTTCCTTTAGCAGTCATGTATTGCGCTGACTGCCACAAAAAGCTGTGTGAGAAATGCACCAGATATCACAGAAATAATAAATTGACCAGAAACCATCAGCTTATTGCAGGGACAGATTTCAAATGCCATGTACAGGTCGTAGCGCCGAGTAGTTGCATGAAACGCAAGAGGGAGCTTGATCTGTATTGTTCTGACTGCAAGAAGCCGCTCTGCAAATCATGCTTTGGTGAGAGCCATCAAAATGACAGACTGCAGGATGTTAGAAACACAGTTGAAGGGTGTGAAAATGAGATCAAGGACTGCCTTTCTAGTGTAGAAGTTTGTGAGTCTGAGGTTCTTGAAAGGAAAGTAATTCTGAACTGTGGGATGGAGGAGTATTGTGAAAACGTCAAAAGCTTAAAAGTTGAACTTCTTGCACAGTCCGACGCAACTATGAAGCTTGTCGATGAACATGCTAACATCATAATGCAAGATATTGACCAGTTGAAAGTGCAAAAACAGAATGAAGTTCAGGCTCAAATTGATTACACTGATCGATATTTGACTTGTGTAGAATCTTTTAAAGTTGACTGTGCCAAGGTCATGACAGATGGATCAGCCAGTGACGTAGGTTGTATCGTCAACAAATTAAAAGCAAGAGCTGAAGAAATCAAGAAGCAGCTTGAATCAGAAACTGAAAAGAAAATTCATTTCCATAAAATGTCTTTTCAGAAGTCTGACCTGGAAGAATTTGTGAAGACAGCGGACTACAACATCATTGGAACTATTCAAGGTTTGCTGATTATTTTTACTGCTTTAAATTGCCATAAACTGTGTGCAAGGTGATATGGTACAGTTTAAGTTGTCTTGTAATGATATCCAATGCAGAGTTTTACCTCAGAATTGTGATATGATCCTAAAGATATCTGTTTGCTTGGGCTCCTGGTCACTTGACACTTATAGGAAATGTGTCACTATATGGCTTGGTCAGTTGGACACGAATCTTCTGTACGTATGTATCTATCTTCATGCTTGCTATAGTATAGTAACTTAGTAACTTTTCAAAGGTGCTGTGCTGACCAGACTAATTTTTCTTAACTTCATTAGGAACATAAATTAATATGCAAGCAACGAAACTCTGATGTCTTGTCTATGTTTTGGCTCTTGTGCACATACATAGCCTAAGCAGTGGAGCTATATCCAAAATTTACAATTGTCTCCATGTTCAGAGTTCCTGGTCGACGTTGCATTGTGCTTCGTACGCCCGCTAAATTCAGTTTGACAAATCCCTGGTCACTAACTTAGGCCTGCCTTCTGACAATTGGTATTAGCCCAGAATTAAATTGAGCACTTTGTTTTCATAGGTTTAAAATTGAATCAATATATTACTGAGCAATGAGTATACCTTTTTTGTTGCTGCCATCTGCATTTATTAGCCCTCCTAGATAGACGAATTGTTCTACTTGCTCAATAGCTTCTTCTTGGATTGTGATAGTTATTAGTGTCTCTGATCTTTTCAATCACCATTTTTTCAGTTTTCTCTGCGTTGATCAGTAGCTGAATCTCGTACTGGTTTGGTCAGTTGTGCCATAATATCTTGTAGTTCCTGAAGATGAAACAGAAACTAACTCTGACAAAATCTCACATGATGGCAACACAAATGTGGAAGATGATTGCAGAGTGCCTATCTCTGTTAACAATGGCATTCTAGCAAATATCAACCACTTGAAACAAGAATTGGAGATTGAGCGACGTCGAATATGTGGATTAGAAATGGAAAAGAAGATTTCTGAAAAGGAAGTAAATGAACTCAAACTCGAACTGGGCATAAAAAGACCACAGATATCCACCTTCTCGGGACATGAAGTGGCACACGCTGCAGAGCGAGTTGCTAAACGTGAGTACATAACTCAGTTACAGAGTTAATAAGCTTTAGTAATCAGGCTTAGATTAGGCTAGGGTTTTGATTTTGAAGGCTTACTGTGCTAAGGGGTGGGGTACTTTGATTAGATCCAACGCAGTGCAGAATGTGTGCTATCTGAGTTAGGTTGATGTCTAAGGCACTGAAATACTGTATACACCAAATTTATATGCAGCCACTGCGTGACCACGTGTCCACATTTTGGCTTGCGGACGTCTCTAATGGATGACCCCTAATAACATCTGATTTACGTAGAACTTTAGGTTATAAGTAACTGTTCACCTGTAATCAAGATGTGAGGATTTTGACGTCTTCATTCACCCTTTACAGTTATGTGCCTTGATGCTAAAGTACTTGATTCAAGTACTTAGATTAAAGTACAAGTACTAAGGTCTCAAGTAAAAGTACTTGGGTCTCAAGTACTTTGGCCTCAAGTAAAAGTACTTAGGCTATACAAGTGCCAGTGACTGCTGCAAGAACAGGTAAATATTTATTTTGTTGGAAAGTAAGGCCAAATCAATTATGTGTATTCACTGACCATGTCTTGACATATGCAATCATTTAGAATTGCTCTTGAGAAATATGGGCTAACTGGTAACCTATCTGAGTGCCTGTAAAGCTTATTAGTTGTTCGTAAGCTGTTTTAGCACTTTAATGGCGATTGAATTGCATTGGTTTTCCAGTCAGTTTCACAGTCACCCGAATGAAAACCTTACATTGTGGTTAACTTTGCTACATTTAGTGCACCCTCGTCGTTAAGCCGTTAAAGAACTTATGTCACACATATAACATCTCGAGTACAATTTCTTTGGTTACAAGTATGAGTACAGCTACTAATTTAAACTACTTGAGTTGGACTCGAATACAAGTACCAAGGACATCTCTGGTTGATATATACCGATATGTATGCATACATACATACTTGCATACATAGCCTACATAGATACATACACATACGTACATGGCCCTGTGGTTGTCCCTCGTATGCGCTTTACCACGGCACAATCCAGGAGTTTTGCCAGTCTTGTTGTCAAGACCTTAAACCTGAAGACCAAGACTTTGAACCTCAAGACCAAGACCTTGAACCTCAAGACCAAGACCTTGAACCTCGAGACCAAGACCAAGACTTTGAAACTCAAGACCAAAACCGCGAAAAATACCCAAAATTCACAACCATATCCAGACTTCTATTCCTTACTAAAAAAATTGTCAAGTCGGACTACTCGCTATTTTAATTAAAACATGAATCTTTTATTTTATTCAAAAACAAAACAACTCCAAATGCAGACTGCAGAGAATCCCGAATTCGTATTTACAAAAGTCCTTCATGCGAAATGTTATTCCAAATGCCTGTTGCATTTTATCAAAAGCAATTCGCTCAGAATTTTCTGACCAAGACCTGTGGGGCCTCATAAAAATTCTGCCATGTGAAAAATACGTTATACAGTGCTGAATTCACTGGCACACAGAGCAGCTTTTCAAGTAGCCTACCGGATGTAAATGTACAAATTTATATGTGAGTCTGTTTTGAAATCATTCCATGATGAATAACCGAAAGTGAAAATAAATCTCCAAAACAACAGTAAAGCCTCACTCACACCGTGTAAATACTAAAGCTATTGTATTAGTAATTATTGACTAAATTTTTTAAATCCTTGCGTTTTGTTAAATGACTGTATACAGTGTTCATATTCTCAAAAGTCTTGGTCTTGGTCTTGCAAAACCAAGACCAAGACCTTGAGCCTCGAGACCAAGACCTTGAACCTCAAGACCAGGACCAAGACTTTTAAAAACGAACTCGAGTGCACTCGAGACCAAGACCTTGGTCTCGAGGACAACAAGACTGAGTTTTGCCTATGTTGGCCCCTCTGCTTGGAACTGTCTCCCTTTGTTTCTCCGCCAAAAGCTTAAATTCTTGCCCTCTCTCCTCTCCAGTTCCGTAGACGCCTGAAAACTAAGCTTTTTGCCGGTGTTGGCTTTTATGCGGGTTGAAAGCGCTGCTAATCCGAGTGGCGCTGTATAAGTTTTCAGTTACAAATTACAAATACAGACATTCATGCATAAATACATCTTAAACAAACATTTTTGGATGCATACATGCGCATGTCGTTTACGTATACGTATAGACAAACATACATGCTTGCATGGCACATTGTTTTACAAAGTTAATGACTTTATAACTTACTGGTAAACTATGATGGACATGATATTGAATGCAGAAGGCCAAATGAAAGCAGAGGGCATGATGAAAAATAAATTTTTATGTATGTTATACCTATTAAGGTATAACATACCTATTAAGGTATAACATACATGCATGTGCATATGAGAAATAAATTCAGTATGTTGTTCCTTTAAAGTTGCTCTGGTAAACGTCTTCATAATACACACATTCATACAGACATACATACATTCATACAGACATACAAACTTGCATATATAAATTCATACATTTATACATACATACATTTATACATACATACTTTCATACAGACATACATAAATTTGTACATACATACTTTCATGCAGACATACATACATGCATACATGCGGCTCTGAATGGTTTATACGGCGAGCGGCGCTTTATAAATGCCTATATCCAATACAATACATAAATTTGTACATACATGTGTGGTAATTGGTGATGATCTAAATTATTCAGGAGTACATTCAGCTGGACTCTCTATCGATTACAAACGATCTCCAAATCTGGTGAAGACACTACAAAGTCTGGAAGATGACCGATCAGTTAACAGAGATAGCATCTTTGGTTTCACGGTCATGGACGATGAACTGTTCTTGGGATGTTTCATTGATCATTCTGTTGCAGTTGTAGAAGTTTATGACGTTGAAACATTCAGTTTTAAACGTCGGTGGCAAGTTAAGTCTCGAAATATTATGGCTTATATGAGCGGTTGCTTGGCGTCCTGTGCCAGAGATAAATGTCTGTATGCATGTGTCGTTATTTTGGTGGGTTTTGTAAGAAGAGGTCATCTAATACGTAGGACAGATGTGAATGGATTAAATGCAAAGGAGTGGGGAATTAAAGGTTGCACTTCTGTTTCAAATTTTTCAGTTACTGGAGAGGGAAATGTTATTGTAATTACTGATAACAGTTTATTAGGTGAGTACTCAAGAGATGGTGCAGTAATCCATGAAATGAAGTTGCCTTGCAATTTGTACATTGACCACCCGTTACATGTGTTAAAACTGGCCAGTGGTGACTTTATGGTCAGCCACGGTCTTGGCAGAGACCTTTTGCACAGAGTGGTTATATTGTCCGAAAGTGGACAAATTCTAAAGTCGTTTGGTGAGATGCCAGAGTCAGGTGAACCAAAACTGCTGTATGAACCAGTCTATTTGACAGCAGATGGTTTGGGGAACATTCTAGTGGCTGATTTTGGTAATAACCGGATTTTGGTCTTGAACTCAAATTTGGAGCTCGACAGCTCCATAAATACAACTCAGCCTTTACAAAAGCCAAGCTGCATTTGTTTTGATGCTGCCAGAAGACAACTATTTGTATGTGAAGGTGTGAAACAGATATCTGTGCTTGAGTTCTGTGGTTGATTACAGTGATTCTGTTATCATTTTTTGACTTCATAAGTCAATAACCATTGATTGATTTCTGTATGTTTAAGTAGATATTTTAAGCTTTTAAATAGTTTGATGTTAGCGTTTAACATTTTAGTTAAAGGTCTGGAAGTGCACTCTATCATAATATTTTGTTTAGAGTCTATTATAATTACACTATTATATCTTTAGTTCACATAATTTGAAAACCGTCTTTATTTATCTGCGCAATGTTTACTTTGTCGTCATGGGACAGTGTGATACAATAATGTAGTAGTCTATGATATTGTATGGTAGGATAGGGTTGGGATGAGTTCTTTAGAGTAAGAACACTATGTAACAAATTCCCCTAACCAAATGTTAATGCACAAAATTCTCCATTATGAATATCTCTAGGCTTTTTGGGTTATACGGGGCATTTGTTCAAGTATTACCACTAGATCCTTCGCAGGAGAGGAAACTGAAAATGCTGCTCTTTGACAAATGCTGTATAACCCTATCGTAATCATAATCATCCCAACCCACTCACTTATCCCAACCCTTTTGTATACGATGCTATGCCATCCACTGCTTCTGCTACTGTTAGGCCTACTCTAGTATACAGTGACCACATTGTGTCAAAAAGTGTGACACAGTTGTCATCAAACTCGCCTATCAAAATTTGTTGTGTGTTGTACAATTACATGTAATTCGTAGTTTTCAAACTTTGAATCCAACTTAAGAAAGTTTTCGTATCACTCTTACTCTTTCGTATCACTCCCTCTACTAGCCAGTATATTTGTAATATTGCATTACTCTCCCAGCTTACATTTCTGCTGCCATACATGTTGTCAGGCTGTTACTCATTCATACATTATGTTTGAGTTATATGAATTTGAACAGCCACCAGCCCAGAATAATCACCAAAGGATGATGAAGAGATGGTTGATGATGATCCTGTGGAGCATGATGTTTGACATGATTATCTTGCATATGATGATCACTAACGTTTGTTAATTGCCATGTTTAATGCTTGACTGTAAAGCGTTTTAGAAGTTGATTATTGTATTAAGGACAGTAAAATACAATATTTTTTATTTCTAAAGTGATTGTTTATATGAAACAATATGTCTGTTTAGTAACCTTGAAGTGACAACTTTTGCCGGTTGGTTATTATGCAAATGCATTTATGTGGATGGATTTCTGGGATAGTTGTCTGACTTTGTAGAATTAAAGTATAGATGTTAAGATGAACTTGTTTGCTTTTAATGTTTGGATTTCACTGTTTCAAAGACTTGGTGTATACGACTTTATATATATAAGACTTGATATATATATTTATAAAAATATATATAAATATATATATATAAAGCATAGCAGTTAATTTATGTACTTTATTGCTTTTAATGTTTGGATTTCACTGTTTCAAAGACTTGATATATAAGACATATATATATATAAGACTTGATATATACATATAAATATATATATAAACATATATATAAAGTATAGTAGTTAATTTATGTACTTGTTTGCTTTTAATGTTTGGATTTCACTGTTTCAGAGACGATATATACGACTTACATATATAATATATGTATTTTTCAGATTCAGATTGTTGTATTGATTTTAGTATTGTATTTAAAATGTAGTTGTTTGCTTTTAGTGTTTGGTTTCTCTGTTTCAAAGACTTGATAAGACTTGATATATAACGGATATATGCTAAAACAGTGGGTGTTGATTGTGGAATAAAGAAGTCTTGTTGCCTAAATTGCTGGACGCTGGTTGACTGGATTTCTTGGTCATTATCATCCACGCCACGTTCGTAATCTTTTAGTGTTAGCACTGTACATGTAAGTGTTGTAACTTTTGTTTATTGGAATCAAAGAGGGGTTTCTGGTCAGATTGTATGATGCCCGTCATGAAGACATTAGTCATTTTTGGTCAAGGTGCAAGAACAGTAATCGAGGGACGTTGATGGTTGTCAATTGAACACACTAAGATTGACGTCAGCGACCCTGGCAGCCATAAAATATAGCTTAAAACTAATACAATGACTTTGTTACAAACTTTTAAACGGCTTTTCTCCAACGCTTTATAAATACGTATTAAATATTGTTCAATCGCCAGTTCTCGTATGCAGCTTATGCTCTTCCTATGGCAAAGAATCATCAGTTACTCCATCGTTTATACATATGTTGTGAGCAACGGCCCTGACAACCACAAGATAACAATGAATAGTATATTATAAGCATTGCAATAGCTTACCTCTGCACATATTCCACCATTGAAATCTTTTATCAGTTATCAGTTTTAAAATCGTAATTGTATCAGTGAACAATGGCTCCCTTTTAAGAAGTGAATAGGCCTACAGACGAGAGTTTATTAATAGTAGTCGTAAGCAGTACCTCTGTTTTTCAAAGCCGAAGAGAAAGCAGGAACGTATTAAGAAGACGTAGATGTCAACAGATAAAAGTCTGGCGTGAATATTTGCATGTGAACCTCTTGAAAGCAAACGGTGCTCTGTTCAATCCTCAGAGGTCTGCGTCCCTAATACAACACATCGGCTGCTTTTGGACGAACATATCGCACACAATTAGCACCCCCGTAACGCGAGCAAGACATCTAAACAAACTTATGCGGCAGTCCGATGCCACGCTGCCGCTTGCTGCTGCAGACGAGAGACTGAAGTTTATCAATAGTAGTCGTAAGCAGTAGGCCTACCTCTTTTTCAAAGCCAAAGCTGTAGCTGTTACGACTAATTAACCTACAAGCAGGCCTCGTTGAGGTAATTATAAAGACAGTAGGAAGACACGCTTCTCTGCTTATAGGCGTCATGGAGACCAGTTATATTCGCCGACTCTGAATCGAATAAAAGTCTCAGGTGTCAGTCTGTCAGATTTGCTTATCCAACAAGCCTCTCTCTCTCTCTCTCTCTCTCTCTCTCTCTCTCTCTCTCTCTCTCTCTCTCTCTCTCTCTCTCTCTCTCTCTCTCTCTCTCTCTCTCTCTCTCTCTCTCTCTCTCTCTCTCTCTCTCTCTCTCTCTCTGGATATTTACCTGATTACGTTTTGGTGCGCCATCGGTTGATGCCTTGTGCATTAGAGGCCGGCGCAATAGAAGTTACTAATTAAAATTGCAATTGGTTGGTCGGTTTCGTTGCCAGGTCATACATATGAGGCGAGTCCAAGTGACCTGATTCCTCCTCTTCCTGTTGTCTCTCTCGCCGCTCAGATTCTAAACATCATCCACCGTAACCGTCTGACTGTCTGCCTGCCTGACCAGTAGATACTTTCCTAGAGCCGATTTTGCCCTTATCTGCCCTCGCTTTTGGGGCGCTTAGAAATCTCTAGAGTACGATTACGATTACGATCATTTCAAGCGTGACGCATGAGATGATCGTAATCGTACTGCGCGCATGAAATCAAACGTAGAAGAAAGCAACTCAGATGAAGCTAAGCAGTAATAATTGATTCATTGATTAACTGACTGACTGCAATCACTGGCCCGCATTTCACTACATTCTTATCATATTTTGCGCAATATCTTGATGCGCATAGCCTTTAAGATGTAGGCCTACTGATCACCTGCTAAGAAAAGAAAACTGAAGCATAGCTAGTCTACTAAATGCAGAATCTTCGCACTAGTTCAGCAATATGTCCCTCCTGCTACTCGTTTCTCTCTCTCCCACTTCATTCTCTCCTCACGCCTTCTCTCCATCCACTCCACAACCTTCCCATTACCCTCCCATATCTCAAATCATATGTACTTAGGTATGTATATAGGGCATATATATAGCGGACCCCGGAATAGCGGACCCCGGAAAATCGGACCCAAACCATAAGAATAGCCTGGAAGCTTACCATAATGAAAAGAAAAAAGTGACGAATTACAGTGGTCCATCTTGTCCCAATGACGGAATACAGTGGTCCATGTTGCCCAAGGATTGGGGCAAGATGGACCATAATTTTTAAAAATAATTAGAAAATTCTCCTCCTCCAAAAGGAATGCAATCAAATTTACGTTACCCATGGCTATGTTACCTCGTGGGCTAGGAGTAGAACCAAAATTTGTCTTTTACTGCACATAATTTACGGCTTTTTAAAACCGGAAATTCCATACGGGATCCATCTCGCTCATAGTTCCCTTACGTTGAAACATGACAGTACAATCAAATCTTAACTAAACACACGGTTTGGCTGCCATGCAAGGCGCCACCCTAGGCTAGAAGAGGGAGGGGCTAAGGGTATCGAACCGCACATCTAATGCTCTCCTCGCCATGAGTGTTACCACTAGCCTACATAATCCCCCAGAACAGGGCTGTAGTCGAGGGTATACGCGGGTATACAGCGTATACTCACCTCTAGAGACCGTATACTCTATTACTCACCTCACAAAATATTTATATTTAGGCCCTATTTATATTAAAATAGGACTACGGTAACGTATAGGGCCTACTCACAAAATACTGTAGCGTATACTCACCTCTAATTTGTTTCGTAAGACTAACAGGTAGCGTATACTCACCTCTAATTTTACCACTACAGCCCTGCCCCAGAACTATCGCTTCGGAAGAAAAGTAGACCTACAGCTCTTTAACAAATACTATCTGATTTCTGCTCTTTCCCTTGCCTCTCTCGCCACTTCGGTCTAAAAACCATCCACCCTATAGCCTTCTGACAGTCTGCCTACCTGACATTTGCAACTTGACCTTGAACCAATTCTGACCCTACCTGCCTGTCGATTCTTGTTTTGGCGTAGCGCCTGTGAATCCCCCTCTGATTTGAATTGGCCTTCTGGAAACCGGACTCGGATCTCTTTTGGATTAGATCTCGACTCTCTGGAAACACCCTCTGATTTACGTAGCGCTCGTGAATAGGCTGGTGCCATGCGCTTGGCCTTCGAGTGGCGCCATAGAAGTTTGGATATTACGATTACGATTACGAATAAGCTAGTTCCCGCGACTTAGAGTCTTTTTATATTATATGCTCTGTTACTGCTGCAGATGTCTTGAGGTTACGATGACGAAGTTGGATGGCGCCAACGATGCACTTGACGCTCAGAGCACGTGATTTGACTAGGACCAACGATTCTGTTGTGATTTTGAAAACCTAACCGTAGTAGTGTTAAAGTAAATGTGGTGATAGTGCTGTCTTCTGCTAAAGCCTTGTATTCTTATAGTTTATTTTATTATTTTAAATCGCAGTTATAATTGGTCTGCCGTGATCGGAAAGCAGGTGTATTTAGATATCCATTTATATTATAGAAATCCATTTATATTAAACAGTTCCGTTTCATTCGCATGCAAGATATATCCCATGTAGGACTACTTACGAAGGTATAATTATTATGCTCTGGATAACCTTTTCATGATTGTACTCTTATTTTTATCTAAGGACTTAAGATCGCATTTGTTGGTGTGTCAGTTACAGAGTTGACGAAACATATTTGTGAAAATATCTGGAGGTAATCTGTCGTTTTAGCGTCCGCATTTATGCACGTTTTATAGCATTGTTTCAGCGTCACAAATTTAGGACGATGAAATGAAGTATAAATACTTGATCGCACAAGTATTTAAAGTACAAGTACAATTACTTTTTATGAGTATTTTGAAAACAAGTATAAAATACTCGTTTTGGATAAGGAGTACAAAATACTTCAAGTCAAAGTTTACCCCAAATCATCTAGCCAAATCAAATTACAATACAATACAATGCAACTTATATTTATAATGCGCCTTAATAAAACAAAGTCTTACTCAAAGGACGCATTACAATGTACGGTAGTGGTTAATTATAGTACTTAGAGAATAAATGAGTTTTTAGTTGTTTTAAAAGTATTTATTGAAGTGGGGATTCGAACTGATTCTGGCAGAGATTTGATGGTAAATTGATGCTTTACTCCTAACACAGAACTATGAACAGTGACAAAAAGTTTTTGAGTTAAGCATTCTTTATAGGTTAATTAGGAATTGACATGAATAATGAGTAGTTGCTTAAAAATGTAAGGCTCTTAGCAATGAAATGAGAGATTCCTTGGAAAACAGTCTATGGTGTATCAAC
This sequence comes from Allolobophora icterica, assembly GCA_963556255.1. NCBI lineage: Eukaryota > Metazoa > Annelida > Clitellata > Crassiclitellata > Lumbricidae > Allolobophora > Allolobophora icterica. The sequence continues at coordinate 21,752,357 of OY744613.1, read as the reverse complement.
CACTCAGCTGCCATTCCCCTTATTATTGCATCACTAATTTGTAATGCTTTAATGCCTCAAATTAAAACTACATTAAAATTAAATTAGTTCACCAGTACTGTGTAAAATCTGGCATATTTTTGTGTCGGAAATCACTGAGAACATGTGAAAATTCAGTAGTACTGTATAGCTTCAGTTAAAACTGATTTAATGCAGCAGTATCGTTGAAATCGAGCATATTTTTGTGTCGCAAATTACTACCATTACACTGGTCAGTGCCATGACTATACATAGGCTACACACTGGGCTTGGAATGACTTGCACCAGCAATTTCTTAATTATGCCCTATCAAAGGCTATCATTAGTATGATAAGATATCTGCTGCAGCTATCAGATAATCCTTGTGAAATGGTACTGCTTGGCAAGTCTTTTGAACTTGCTGCAACAGAGGCAGGTGTCTAAGAAGCTCATTAAACAATAGTTACAAAGCAATATTAAGCCTGTGTTGCAGGCTTAAATGCCTGCAATATTGCTTTGTTATTAATTTTTAAATAAAGTAATTTGAAATTGTATTTCATCATTATAGTTTAAAAAACAAGATACTCAAAACAGGTATTTTAAGTAAAAAATACATATACTTCCAAATTGACTAAATACAAGAACAAAATACTTTAATTTAGTATTTCAAATACTAGTATTTAAATTAAACCCCATCGCTGATGGTGGACTAATTGCGGATGCTACAACAATAGATTACCCAATAAGATATCTATGTTCTGGTGTTGGCAGGTTTTATTGAAAGTGAAAGTGACAAGATCAAGCAATGGCTGGTACGAAAACGAGTGACATGGAGGTTTGGGAACAACTGAAAGACATAACAGAATGTTGTGTCTGCAGCAAAACTTACAAGGATCCAAAGATCCTGCCATGTATTCATACATTCTGCAGGGCATGCCTGGAAAAGATAGGATGTAAAACTAGCATAAGTCCTGGCAACCAAATGCCATGTCCAATTTGCAGAAAGGAGTTCATGATCCCAGAGGTGGGATATGCAGCCCTTCAGAAAAATTTCTTTGTGGAAAAGCTAATAGAGATGGCTCAGATCGCAAGACCGTCTGACGGTACTGATCTTTGTGAGGCTTGCATGGAAGAAGAGAGCAAGTCAATGTCTGCTTCAGAAGTTCCTTTAGCAGTCATGTATTGCGCTGACTGCCAAAAAAAGCTGTGTCAGAAATGCACCAGATATCACAGAAAGAATAAATTGACCAGGAACCATCAGGTTATTAGAGGGAGAGATTTCAAATGTAAACTACGGATCGTAGCGCCGAGTAGTTGCATGAAACACAAGAGCGAGTTTGATTTGTATTGTTCTAACCGCAAGAGGCTTCTCTGCAAATCATGCTTTGGTGAGAGCCAACATAATTGCAGACTGCAGGATGTTAGGGACACAGTTGAAGGATGTGAAAACGGGATCAACGACAGAAACACAGTTGAACGGTGTGAAAAGGAGATCAAGGACAGAAACACAGTTGAAGGATGTGAAAACGAGATCAAGGACAGAAACACAGTTGAAGGGTGTGAAAACGAGATCGAGGACAAAAACACAGTTGAAGGGTGTGAAAACGAGATCAAGGACAGAAACACAGTTGAAGGGTGTGAAAACGAGTTCAAGGACAGAAACACAGTTGAAGGGTGTGAAAACGAGATCAAGGACAGAAACACAGTTGAAGGGTGTGACAACGAGATCAAGGACAGCCTTTCTAGTGTACAAGTTTGTGAGTCTGATGTTCTTGAAAGGAAAGTAATTCTGAACTGTGGGATGGAGAAGTATTGTGAAAACTTGGCTAGCTTAAAACTTGAAGTTCTTGGGCAGACAGATGCAACTGTGAAGCTTGTCAATGAACATGCTAACCTCATATTGCAAGATATTGACCAGTTGAAAGTGCAAAAACAGAATGAAGTTCAGGGTCAAATTGATTACGCTGATCGATATTTGACTTGCCTAGAATCTTTTAAAGTTGACTGTGCCGAGGTCGTGATAAATGAATCATCCAGTGACGTAGGTTGTGCCATCAACAAATTAAAAGCAAAAGCCGAAGAAATCAAGAAGCAGCTTGAATCAGAAACTGAAAAGAAAATTCATTTCCGTAAAATGTCTTTTCAGAAGTCTGACCTGGAAGAATTTGTGAAGACTGTGGACTACAACATCATTGGAATTATTCAAGGTTGGCTGATTATTTTTACTGCTTTAAATTACCATAAATTGTCTGAAAGGCGATATGGTACAGTTTAAGTGGTCTTGTAATGATACACTTTTCAGAGTTTTATCTGTGATATTATCCTGAAGATATTTGTTGGGATTGGGCTCCTGGTCACTGACAGGAAAGGAGTTGTGATAATGATCCTGAAGATGTATGTTTACTTGGTCTCTTGGTCACTTAAAGGATATGTGTCACTATATGGCCTGGTCAGTTGGACACAAATCTAATTGTCCCATGACTGCGATTAACTGCTCTCTCCTTCTGTACGTTTGTTTCTATCTATGGTATTTATATAGTAACTTAGTTACTCTTCAGAAGTGCCTAATTGTTCTTAACTTCATTAGGAACATAAATTTATATGCAAGCAACTGAAACTTTGATGACTTGTAGATATGTTTTGGCTTTTGCGCACCTACAGAGCCCGAGCAGTGGAGGCCTATTCAGAGTAACAGTTTGCTCCATGTTCAGAGTTCGTGGTCCACGTTGCATTGTGCTTTGTACGTCCATTTCTTCAGTTTGACTAATCCCTGGTCACTAACTTAGGCCTGCCTTCTGACAATTGGTATTAACCCAGAATTGAATTGCTTGTGTTTATAGGTTTAGCGTTGAATCAATATAACTGAGCAATTTGAGCATATCTTTTTCGTTGCTGCATTTATTAGCCCTCCTAGATAGACGAATTGTTCTACTTGCTCAATAGCTTCTCCTTGGATTGTGATAGTTATTGGTGTCTCTTGTCTTTTCAATCACCATTGTTTTGGTTTTCTCTGCGTTGATCATTAGGCCGAATCTTCTACTGGTTTGGTCAATTGTGTCATAATATCTTGTAGTTCCTGAAGATGAAACAGAAACCACCTCTGACAATATCTCACATGATGGTAACACAAATGTGGAAGATGATTGCAGAGTGCCCATCTCTGGTAACAATGGCATTCTAGCAAAAGTCAACCACTTGAAACAAGAACTGGAGATTGAGCGACGTCGAATCAACCACTTGAAACAAGAACTGGAGATTGAGCGACGTCGAATATGTGGATTAGAAATAGAAAAGAAAACTTCTGAAAAGGAAGTAAATGAACTCAAACTCGAACTGGGCATAAAAAGACCACAGAAATCCACCTTCTCGGGAAGTGAAGTGGCACAGGCTGCACAGCGAGTAGCTAAACGTGAGTACATAACTCAATTACAGAGAGTTAATGAGGTTTAGTAATCAGGCCTAGATTAGGCTAGGATTTTGATTTTGGAAGGGTTACTGTGCTAAGGGGTAGGGTACTTTGAATAGATCCAACACAGTGCAGAATGTGCTATCTGAGTTAAGTTGATGTTTAAGGCACTGAAATACTGTATACATCAAATTTATATACAGCCATTGCATGACCACCTGTCCACATTTTGGCTTGCGGACGTCTGTAATGGATGACCCCTAATAACATCTGATTTACGTAGAACTTTAGGTTATAAATAACTGTTCACCTGTAATCAAGGTGTGAAGATTTTGAAGTCAGAACAATGAACCTTTAAAATAAAGCAAAGTTAAGCACAATGTAAGGTTTTCAGTTTGGTCTTTCAGCGATACTGTCTTCATTCACTTTTTACTGTTAAGTGCCTTGATGCTAGAGATGATTCAAGTACTTAGATTAAAGTACAAGTACTAAGGGTCCAAGTAAAAGTATTTAGGTCTCATGTAAAAGTACCTGCATCTCAAGTACTTTGGCCTCAAGTACAAGTACTTAGGCTATACAAGTGCCAGTGAGTGCTGCAAGAACAGGTAAATATTTATTTCATTCAAAAGTGGGGCCAAATCAATTATGTATATTCACTGATCATGTCTTGGCATATGCACTCATTTAGAATTGCTCTTGAGAAATGTTGGCTAACTGGTAACCTATTTGAGTGCCTGTAAAGCTTATTAGTTGTTCATAAGCTGTTTTAACACCTGAACGATGATCGAGTTGCATTGGTTTTCCAGTCGCTTTCCTGGTCACCAGAATGAAACCTTACATTGTGGTTAACTTTGCTACATTTAGTGCACCCTCGTCGTTAAGCCGTTAAAGAACTTTTGTCACACGCGTAACATCTCGAGTACAAGTTCTTTGGTTACAGGTATGAGTACAGGTACTAAAAACTACTTGAGTTGGACTCGAGTACAAGTACCAAGGACATCTCTGGTTGATGTATACCGATATATATGCATACATACATAATTGCATACATACAATGATACATACACATGCATACATACATAAATACATCGTAAACAAACATTTTTGGATGCATTGTTGCATACATGCGCATGTCATGTATACGTGTAGACAAATATACATGCATGGGCACATTGTTTTAGTTAAGTTAATGACTTCATAACTTACTGGTTAACTATGATGGACATTATTTTGAATGTAGAATGCCAAATGGAAGCAGATTGCAAGATGAAAATACATATCTATGTATATTGTATAATATTATACCTAAGGTGTAACTTAGGTATAACATACCTATTACATGAATGCATATGAGAAATAAATTCAGTATGTACAGTCATGGCCAAAAGTTTGCGATCACCCAATTTTAGGCACATTTTCCATGGTTCTGTTGGTGTTTGGGCTATTCCTGGGATAATTTTCTTAGTTATTGAGCTTCTTTTGCTATCAGCATTGTGACAGCAAATTGCTACTATGTTAAATAGTTTAAAAAATGGTTGAAAAGTTAATATTTTGATCATTTTATCCCCATATACTGTCTTTTCCCGCAAGAATCTGTACAAAGGTTGGTGTTCCAGTATACTAACCGTTTCATGGATTTTATTGGAATTTTAAGGTATTTAAACTACAACTACTTCATTTGGGCTGTGTATATATGTATGTATGCATGTATGTATCTGTATGTATGTACGCATATGTATGTATTTGTGTATGTATTGTCCTGCACGAAAACCAAAGCTGTCGCCGAAGAACGTTAAGGATCGGCTGAACTTTTGTCATATCTACAAACAGTGGACCTCTGACCAGTGGTAGCGCATAATGTTTTCGGATGAGAGCACTTTCACACAATATGACAGTTTATGTAGGCATGTGAGGAGGCCATCTAACCAGAGGCATAATCCCAAGTACGTCATACCGACAGTAAAGCAGGCACCGAAGTGTGAGAAGCAGTGTCGGGTGCAGGATGCCAAAGAAAACCACAGGAACTTGATCCCATTGATCAAGTCTACCTCAGAAGTTTGATTGTGGACAGAGACCTTCTGTTTCATCAGCTTCCACACATTCTCAATGATGTTCAAGTCTGGTCTGCTACTAGGCCATGGTTCTAGCAGCGAAATGCGCTTTTGCTTCAGCTAGGATTTGATAGCCTTTGTACCTTAACATGATGCACCGTCCTGTTGGAAGTGGCTGATGTCATATGGATGTTGATGCAGTTGGGCAGTTTCTCTTTCAGGATGTTCAGATATGCATAGTTCCATTTATTGTGGTGTTCTTTGGAATTATCCACAGCCCAGCCCATCCAGCACCCGACACTGCTTCTCACACTATGACCTTCGGTGTCTGCTTTACTGTCGGTATGACGTACTTGGGATTATGCCTCTGGTTAGATTGCCTCCTCACATGCCTACATAAGCTGTCATATTGTGTGAAAGTGCTCTCATCTGAAAACATTATGCGCTACCACTGGTCAGAGGTCCACTGTTTGTAGATATGACAAAAGTTCAGCCGATCCTTAACGTTCTTCGGCGACAGCTTTGGTTTTCGTGCAGGACAATACATACACAAATACATACATATGTGTACATACATATAGATATATACATGCATACATACATATATACACAGCCCAAATGAAGTAGTTGTAGTCTAAATACTTTAAAATTCCAATAAAATCCATAAAACGGTTAGTATACTGGAACACCAACCTTTATACAGATTCTTGTGGGAAAAGACAGTATATGGGGATAAAATGATCAAAATATTAACTTTTCAACCATTTTTTAAACTATTTAACATAGTAGCAATTTGCTGTCACAATGCTGATAGCAAAAGAAGCTCAATAACTAAGAAAATTATCTCAGGAATAGCCCAAACACCAACAGAACCATGGAAAATGTGCCTAAAATTGGGTGATCGCAAACTTTTGGCCATGACTGTAGCTTCTTTGAAGTTGCTCTGGTAAACATCGTCATATATACATACATTCATACATACATACATTCATACAGACATACATGCATTCATACAGACATACATACATTTATACTTACATACATTCATACATACATACATTTATACTTACATACATACATACATACATGCATGCATAAATTTCTACATACATGTGTGGTAAGGGGCCATCCATATATTACGTACACAAAAATCCGGGAAAATTGACCCCCTCCCCCCCCTGTTCGCAAGCGTACTTTCTTCCCCCCCCCCCGGGTACGTACTCTTGACGCACACCCCCCCCCCCGAAGACCAGCTGCAGAAAGTGTCTGGGCAGCGGACTCTCTGCACTTTAGGCCAGATTGAAGGATGAGTGAGGGTCAATATAGACAAATTACAGCACAGAATATATATAGCACAGCACAGAATAACTGCACATGGCTTTTATATAATGTAATAAAATGCCATCGGACGACTATAGGACAATACAGAGTTATAAATAGGCTAATGTGGAGTCATAATTAGAAGTTTATTTTGCGTACGTACACATTTTGTCCCCCCCTCCCCCCGTTCGCACCCGTACGCAAAATCGAGAATTTCCGACCCCCCTAATTGCGTACGTAATATGTGGATGGCCTCTAATTGGTGATGATCTTTATTATTTAGAAGTACATCCAGCTAGACTCTCGATCGATTACAAACGATCTCCAAATCTGGTGAAGACACTACAAAGTCTGAAAGGTGACCGATCACTTAACGGAGAAAGCATCTTTGGTCTGACGGTCATGGATGATGAACTGTTCTTGGGATGTTTCATTGATCATTCTGTTGCAGTTGTAGAAGTTTATGACGTAGAAACATTCAGTTTTAAACGTTGGTGGCAGGTTAAATCTCAAAGTAATATGGCTTATATGAGCAGTTGCATGGCGTCCTGTGCCAGAGACAAATGTCTGTATGCATGTGTCGTTATTCTGGAGGGGTTTGTAAGAGGTCATTTAATACAGAGGACAGATGTGAATGGATTAAATGCAAAGGAGTGGAGTATTAAAGGTAGCTCTTTTGTTTCAAATTTATCAGTTTCTGGAGAGGGGAATATTATTGTAATTACTGATAACAATTCAGTAAATGAGTACTCAAGAGATGGTGCACTAGTCCATGAAATGAAGTTGCGATGCAGTTTGTATATTGAACACCCATTGCATGTGTTAAAACTGGCCAATGGTTGCTTTGCGATCAGTCATGGTCTTGGTGAAGACCTTTTGCACAGAGTGGTTATATTTTCCGAAAGTGGAAAGATTACAAAGTCGTTTGGAAAGATTGCAGGGTCAGGTGTACGCTTCTTTCAAGCGAATGAGGTGTCACAGGTTTATGATCCAGAACTGCTGTATGAACCAGTCTTTTTGACTGTAGATGGGTTGGGGAATATTCTAGTGGCTGATTTTGGTAATAACCGGATTGTGGTCTTGAACTCAAATTTAGAACTCGAAAGTTCGATAAATACAACTCAGCCTTTACAAAAGCCAATCTGCATGTGTTTTGATGCTGCCGGAAGACGACTGTTTGTATGTGAAGGTCTGAAAAAGATATCAGTGCTTGATTTCTATGCTTGATTTATCTGATTCTGTTATCATTTTTTGACTTAGTAAGTCAATAACCATTGATTGATTTCTATAATTTATGTTTCAGTAAAATTTAATGTGTAAGCTTGTAAATAGTTTGAGTAATCTATAGGTTCACCCAAATACTTGCCAGCAAGCCCCAAGTAAACACCAATCAGTCCAGCATATGCACCAACCAGCCCAGATACACCCCTACCAGTCTAACCTTCTCCCAACAACTCCAAAGTCCACAGCCATTAGCCCAAAATTATCACCAAAGGATGATGGAGAGATGGTAGATGATGATGCTGATGTTTGACATGATTATCTTTCATATGATGATCACTAACGTTTGTTAATTGCCATGTTTAATGCTTGACTGGAGCGTTTTAAATGTTGATGACTGCATTAAGGACAGTAAAATACAATATTTTTTATTCCTAAGTTGATTATTCCTAAGTTGAAACGATATGTCTGTTTAGTAACCTTGAACTGAATTTTTTTCCATTTGGTTATTATGCGAATGCATTTATGTAGATGGAGGTCTGGCATAGTTGTCTGACTTTGTGTAATGTATGCTGTGGAGAAAATATGCCTTTATGTGGTAGCAACTTGTAGAAAGGTCAGAATAAAACTTTCAAAAGACAAAATTCAAAAAAGTAGGCAGTTGTAGGAAAGAAATACAGAATAAAATCAGCATGACGTTTAGAGTAGGCCTGCTTTGCATCCCGCTAGAAGTAGTAAAAATGTTTTAAGTCAAAAACTAGTCATCTGACCTCTCCCACTCCTGCCTTATTTAAAATGGAATGACAGCGTAATGATAAAACAAGTTTTTATGTTTACCCACAGGACTATTATAGGCTTGAGTTTTCCTGTGTTCATTCGAGCAGTTTAGTGATATGAAGCTTGTATGCAGGGTATTTTAGAATTTTAATTTGACAGTTTCAGCCTTTGTGTTTCGTGAGAGTTACTGGAAGTACAGTGCAGTTATTGTTTTCACTTGCATGGCCATGCAATTTTTACGTTCGCTGTTAGGTGTTGATGCAGTCTTGCAAATATCAGGTGGTGAGCTAGAATGTAAAACTATGTATGCAGTGTTTGTGTTTATTGATTTATTTCTGTTCAACCAATAACGATTAAAGCATAGTAGGTTAGTTGTGTTTATTTGCTTTTAATGTTTGGGTTTCACTGTTTCAAAGACTTGATATTTAACAAACTAGATGTGTTATAAATTACAATTACAATTGGTTGTTCGGTTTCGTCAGACTTGTGAGGAGAGTCCAAGTGACCCATTGGATCAGATTTGTGTGGAGTCAGGGGCCATCCACATATTACGCACCCATTTAGGGGGAGGGGGTCGGATTTAGGCGATTTTGCGTACGGGTGCGAACGGGGGAGGGGGACAAAATATGTACGTACGCCAAATAAATTTCTAGTTATGACGTACACATTAGCCTATTTATAACTCTGTATTGTCCTATAGTCGTCCGATGGCATTTTATTACATTACATAAAAGCCATGTGCAGTTATTCTGTGCTGTGAACGAGACACCTATTATTTGTCTATATTGGCCCTCACTCATCCTTCAATCTGGCCTAAAGTGCAGACAGCCGCTGCCGAGACACTTTCTGCAGCTGGTCTTCGGGAGGGGGTGCGTCAAGCGTACGTACGCAGGAGGGGGTGTGGAAGAAAGTACGCTTGCGAACAGGGGGGAGGGGGTCCAATTTTCGCGGATTTTTGCGTACGTAATATATGGACGGCCCCAGACTGGAGAGTCTAAGTGACCGTATGAGTGTGCGGGTCTGTTGAAGACAATTACCTGATCCATTTTACGGACTCACCAAAACCTCATCTTTTGTTATTTCTTCACGCTTTAACAGGTTTTCACCGCAAACTGAAAACTTTCCTTTTCTACAAATCCTATCCTGATTCCTTCTCCTCCTCCTCCTCCTCTGTCTGTCTCTGTCTGTCTCTCTCTCTTTCTCTCTCTCGCTCTCTGTCTGTCTGTCTCTGTCTCTCTGTCTGTCTGTCTGTCTGTCTGTCTCTCTCTCTCTCTCTCTCTCTCTCTCTCTCTCTCTCTCTCTCTCTCTCTCTCTCCGCTCAGATTCTAAACTTCATCCACGTCACCGTCTGACTGTCTGCCTGCCTGAAAATTAGATACTCTCCTAGAACCGATTTTGCCCTCATCTGCTCGCATTTTGGGGCGCTTAGAAATCTCTAGAGTACGAGTACGATCATCTCATGCGTCACGTGCGCATGAAATCAACCGTCGAGGAAAGCAACTCAGATGAATCTAAGCAGTATGCCTAATTGATTGGTTGATTAACTGACTGACTGCAATCACTGGCCTGCATTTCACTACATTTTTATTATATATTTCCCAAAATCTCGATGCGCATAACCTTTAAGATGTACTGACCTGTTAAGAAAAGAAAACTGAAGCAAATGAATGCTATAGTCTACTACACGCGGAGAATCTTCGCACTAGTTCAGCAATATGTCCCTTCTGCTACTCGTTTCTCTCTCTCCCAGTTCATACCCCTCTCTCGTGTCTTCTTCTCCCTCCCCTACTTCATCCTCATCCCTCCCATATCTCTTCCACAATCCTCCTCCAAAAGTATCCTCATCTGTCCACTCATTGTTGTCCCAGTTCCTCGTTCTGGCGAAATGGAAATGGGAATTATTTCGCACTAAATGGACAATTACTAACTGCACTCAGCGATCCATGGACCACGGACATACGTATCTAAGCCTCTCGTGAATAGGCTAGATGGATGAAATGATGGACGCGGACGGCATGAAAACAGTATATGGGTCATTATCCGAAAAGTGCAGAATCGATGTCCCATGCTGGTTTTTTGAGTTTTTTAGTAGGGACCTGCGAAGCTTCGATATTCGATTCGAAAACGAATCGGGCGGCGGTATTCGATTCGATTCGAAAATGATGTCATGAATCGAAAAATTTCGAATCTTTTTCGGAAAAATGATTAGCCTTTGTTGCAAACTAATTGTTTTAATTGTTTACTGCGCGTGGATTGGTTGCTGAATTTCTGCGTGCGACGCGGCAAGCGACGACAGCAAACCTCAGCAACAGTGAATTGGAAAGGAAATTTCGTGAAGTACCTCTGATTTAGTTGTATAAACTTTGCATTTCTCAGGATTCTTACCCTTCACATAGATTGCATGCCATGAAAATGGTTGCGCTTTTTCCAAGCACCTATAGGCCTATTCACGAATTCGTGAACAGTTCTTCTCAGAGATGAAACTAACAAAATGCAAAAAGGGATGCAGACTAACAGATGACAATCTCTCCAATTAATTTCGAATTGGCACTTCGAACACTAAAGCAAACAATCCGGACTTGTGTGGTGGGAAGAAGTGTCAGATCTCACCTTAATCATTATTATATCTTAAATATTGCACATCTAGCAAATGGATGCATTGTACAGACTAACAGTTTTATGTATTTTTGAAACTGAAGAAACTTGAAACATGTTTTTTTATTGTAGTGTAGAACTGTAAGTATTAGGATAATTATGTTTTCATCATAAAAATTATTTTCTTTTACTTTAGACTTGAAGTTTAACCGTAAAAATTATTCCACAATATTTATTTTGAATAAAATTAATATTGTCTCATTTTCTGGGGTAAATTAATCTGCAAAAATTAGTCTGCGATTGGCAGAGCTGCTCTTAAAGTCTTAGGGCGGCCCTCTATTAAAAGAAGTTGCCCATGCTTGGCTTAGATCAATCATACCAAAGTGTGGTTATGCAATTGGTACAATAAAGAATATACTTACTTACTTAACTCATAAATTATTTGTGTTATTGTTAATTCTGTTAATTAGCTTAATGTTTAGTTTAAATGATTTTAAACTGCATAAATATTTTTGAGATGTTGATACTGCGGTACGCCTGTGCTATCACATAGCTTTCACACTACATGAATATAAAAAAAATGGTTTTGGTACCCGCTGATTCGATTCGAGATTCGATTCGAATTCGAATCTTTACCCCCGATTCGAATCGAGATTCGATTCGACAGAAAATTTGTGATTCGCAGGTCCCTATTTTTTAGATAATTTCTTCAAATTTTTTTTGCCTATCCTTCAAAGAATGAGCAGATTAACATTTCCCATCGTTGTTTTAGCTGCTAGATTTTGGAAATTTTGAAAAAAATTACTAAATGTATACAAAATATCATTACCATCCAATGTCCGAGACGGTGTACAATGCATTAAATTAAGCCTTTACGCAAATTTATTACATTACAACCTGTAACAAAGGTATATTATTTTGATTAATTGGTAGCTAGCATATGCAATGATTAAACATTTAGACTCATTTTCATAATATTTATTTCTTTTTGGACCTATTTAAACTTGTCCATAGAAATAAGCATCATAGCCATCCCAATTTTTGGGAAGCCTATAACTTTTACAGAACGTGCTTACTTACTAATAGAAAAGCATCAAGAACGAGATATTGTCAACTATTAATGGAATCACACAGATTTGTGTTGAAATTCCTAATATTTTATTTTTAATTTAAGTTTGTGTGTTCCAAATTACAAGAAAAGTAAATTTCTGCTTCATTACCATCTAGTGTTGTATTTCCTGGTTTAGGTAGATTACAACATTGACAACTTGTTTTATTTGTCGCTTTTGTTGAACTGATTGAAATTACTTATCTGATGGAGTAATTCACGTGAAAATGTTTGACGGCTGTTTTAAATTTCATCATTTTGTCATTACCATTCGCGGTTGTTTTTCATCATTACCATCCGAATTCATCAGATTTTTGCTATTTTCTCATGACAGTCGCATCTTGTCTCGGATGGTAATGACGCATTGCTCAGAGTGAATTACATGTATTGTTTGTGAATTATTTGATATAAAAATAAATTGCAAGTAATTAGAATTTACTATCAACTCTTAAAATGTTGTTCAACTTGTATCTAATGCATATAACATACAGTTATAGCTAATGTGCACAGATTTTTTTCTGCAGCTGAAAATTATATTTCTTTTTTTAAATAATTTAGAAAAATGTCTTAATTTCTTGACACCAGACTAATATATTATGTGAAGGAAAGGCCTATTGTATTCCTACTTAATGCTGGCATCATCTACTTTTAAGAAATTGCCATTTTATATGCACCAGAGGAATATTTCAGGTTTCCGCGATTAAATATGATTACACAAAAAGGGCGGATTTCAATGAAAAAAGAGGAGTTTTGACTTTATAATTTCTGAAAAAAATTAACTTGTGATTAAAAATATAGTGGATTTCTTTCAAATTAGTTAAATTTAACTATGTACATGACTAAAAAAAACACTTGCAACCAATTTTGGGGTAAACTTTTTTCTGTTTTTCGGAGACGAAATTTGTAACATTTCGGATAATGACCCATATAAGACTCGAATAAGCAATGATCAGAGCTAAGGACGCACATCTTTACGCTTTCTGATTCACAATAATTGATGCATGATGTTTGTATCGGTATATATCGGTAATATATGATGTTTTTGCAAAGCTACGCTACGCTTGAATAGATAACTGACGAGATTATTATGAGATAGCCTAGCCTACTGGAGTAGGCTAGAATACTGGGGTGGCTAAGCTACTAGGGTACGCTAGGCTACTGGGACAGACTAGGTTACTAGGGTAAACTAGGCTACAGGGGTATAGGCAAGCCTACTGGGGTAGGCTAGGGTTCTGGGGTAGGCTTGAATACTTGGCTAGACTGGTGTTATCTTTCATAATCAACATCCGTCGTAATCGTATCGTAATCGTAATCTCCAAACTTCTAAAGCGCCACTCGAAGGCCAAGCACAGCGCACCAGCCTGTTCACGAGCGCTACGTCAAGTCAGAAGGTGTTTCCAGAGAGTAATCCAAGAGAGGTCCGAGTCCAGATTCTAGAAGGTCAAATCAAATCAGAGGGGGTTTTCCATAGAGTAGTCCAAAAGAGGTCTAAGTCAGGTTTCCAGGACGCCAAATCAAATCAGAGGAGATTTTCCAAAGAGTAGGCCTAGTTCAAAAGAGTTCGAAGTCCGATTTCCAGGGGTCCAGCAGATCAAGAGAGGAGGCAGAGCAGCTGTTAAGGCGGGTGTCGCTTTGGGCGAGAATAAATTCTGAATAATTGGAAGACGGAGGATAAGATGAGTCGGGGTAGGAGTACTTGAAAAGGTGAGACTTCAGTTTTGAGTGGAAAGCCCCGGGGGCGATAGGTAGAAGAGCATGAGGAGGAGGATAAAGGACAGGTTGCAATGATGATGGCGCAACGGAGAATCTGCGGAATTCAGGTGAGAGATCAATCCAGAGGCGTGATGCTGTGTTGGACATGGCTTGATTGAAGGACTTGAGATGATTAGCGACTGGAGGTCGAGAAAGACTGAGATAGTAGTAGGATCGGGTGGAGCGGGTTTCCTGGATGGTGAAGAGATCACGGAGGTATTCGGGCTGGGAATATTGTAGGGAGTTGTAGGTTAGTGATAGGGCTTTAAAGTGAATTCGCTCTGGGATTTCTTCAGCGCCCACAACAATCAAGCCGTGCGGACCGACCCAGGTTTATTCATCCGCGCTTAGCCGGAAACAGAAATCGGTAAGGCAGATATGATCATGCCTGGTTCGAAGTCTAATTAGATTTTTTATTGTAATTGTCAAAGTCCATCAGAGAAGCTATTTCGAAATCCGATTAGAGAAACAAGAAATCGAGCTACAGATGTCATGGTGTTCCACGAACTGACGGTCGCCAGCCAACTACTCACCCCGCTCGATACGTCTTAATTCTCTGCCTACCAGTTAACACCTTGATCCTCCAACGTCTCTGGGGTTTGGTGCGCCATCGGTTGATGCCTTTTACAGTAAGCCTATATGTTACCCAATGTGTGAAGTTAACTACTGTGTATAAGTTATACATACATACATACATACATACATACATACATACATACATACATACATACATACATACATACATACATACATACATACATACATACATACATACATACATACATACATACATACATACATACATACATACATACAATACATACATGCATGCATGCATACATACATACATACATCTATACATATATATACATACATACATACATAGATACATACATACATACATACATACATACATACATACATACATACATACATACATACATACATACATACATACATACATACAATACATACATGCATGCATGCATGCATGCATACATACATACATACATCTATACATATATATACATACATACATACATAGATACATACATACATACATACATACATTCATACATACATACATACATACATACATACATACATACATACATACATACATAAATACATACATACGTACATGCATACATACATACATACATACATACATACATACATACATACATACATACATACATACATACATACATACATACATACATACATACATACATACATACAATACATACATGCATGCATGCATGCATGCATACATACATACATACATCTATACATATATATACATACATACATACATAGATACATACATACATACATACATACATACATTCATACATACATACATACATACATACATACATACATACATACATACATACATACATACATACATACATACATACATACATACATACATACATACATACATACATACATACATACATACATACATACATACATACATACATACATACATACATACATACATACAATACATACATGCATGCATGCATGCATGCATACATACATACATACATCTATACATATATATACATACATACATACATAGATACATACATACATACATACATACATACATTCATACATACATACATACATACATACATACATACATACATACATACATACATAAATACATACATACGTACATGCATACATACATACATACATACATACATACATACATACATACATACATACATACAGGGCTGTAGTCGAGCGTATACGCGGGTATACAGCGTATACTTACCTCTAGAGAAATTTGAGAGCGTATACCCATGGCTGTAGACGAGGGTATACGCGGGTATACAGCGTATACTTACCTCTGGGAACGAAAATTTTTGAAAAAAGAGAGGTTTTTAAAGGTTTTTAGGGCGAATGACTAAAAAAAAAAAAAAAAAAAAAAAAAAGGTCATCAACTTTTTCAGAGACAAAATCGTAAAAAGTCTGAAAATTTCTGAGAATTGGTGAAAAGTCTGAAATTTTTCCTAAAAAAAGGTCTTCAAATTTTTTTTACGCCGCTGGTCACCGGTAGCGTATACTCACCTCAAATTTTACCACTACAGCCCTGCATACATACATACATTATAATTGTAAATTGGCAGCCAAGGACTAACAACAGAAAGTTGACAAGAGTTAGCTCCGTCTTCTTACACTTACAGCACTGGTCATTGACGTCTTCCTTAATTGTTATTGCTTTTGTGATGGGCCACTTCAAGCTAAACACCATCCACACTAGCCTTCTGACAGTCTGCCTACCTGACATTTGCATCTTGACATGGAACCAATTCTGACCCTTCCTGTCTGTGGATTCTTGTTTTGAATGAGCGCCTGTGAACAGTGAGTATTTTAGACGTCTTTGGGGGGGGTTGGAATGTCCCCCAGGATTTATGTTCCCCCTAGAGGCCAGCAATATCACAATGTAGAGACCTTTAGGGGAGGAAAATTACCCCCTCCCACGATACATGTGGATACATGGTCCCCCGAGAGATTAATTCATAAAAAAGGTCATCAACTTTTTGAGAGAGTAATTGCTGTAGAAAAAGTGAAAAAATCGAACGAAGGACTAAAAAATGTCATCAACTTTGTTTGAAGATGAAATTAGTAAAAGTCTTAAACTTTTTTGAAGATGGAAGAAAAATCTTGTGTAAATTCTTTGCTCCCCCAGAAACCTTGTTTCCCCTCCCAGAAGAGGGGACTAGATTAAATACTGGCCTGTGAATAAGCTAGTTCTTGCGACTTAGCGTCGCGAGACTATGACGATGACGATGACGAAGCTGGATGGCGCCAACGATGCACTTGGCGCACAGAGCACGTGATTTGACAAGTACGATTCTTTTGTGATTTTGGAAGCCAAAGTATAAAGCTAACGTCTGGTGTACTTACATTTCATTTTATCATTTTAAATCGCAATTATAATTGTCTCGGTAAGGTTTGCCGTGATCGGAAAACAGATGTACCGGTATTTAGATATCCATTTATATTATTGCGATCCATTTATATTAAATTCGCTTGCAAGTCATTCGCTTCCAAGTCATATTCCACGACTAATTATCGAAGCTATAAATTGTGCTGTCTATAAACTTTTCATGATTCTACTCTTATTTTTTGTATCTTAATTAGTACTTAAGATCGCAGTTGTTCTTGTGTCATTAAGATCTACAGAGTTGACAAAACATTTATATTTCTGAAAACATTTTGAGGTAATCTATCGTTTTAGCGTCCGCATTTATTCTCCCATTATGGCACCGTTTCCGCGTCACAAATTTAGGACGATGAATTAAATGATAGGATATAATGGCGGATAGTGACGCGGAAATACTTTTTAAAAGTAATCTGAGTACAAGTATAAATACTTGACACAAGTATTTAAAGTACAATTACTTTTTTATGAGTATTTTGTAAAAAAAAAAAAAAAGGATAAAATACTCGTTTTGGAAAAGTATTTTAAATACTGAGTATAAAATACTTTAGCTCAAAGTTTACCCCAAATGATCTAGCCAAATAAAATTGATGCTTTACTTCTAACACAGAACTATGAACAGTGACGATAAGTTTTTTCAGTTAAGCATTCTTTATAGGTTAATTAGGAATTGACCTTAATAATGAGTAGTTGCTCAAAATGTTTGTCATTTAAATGATTCCGCTTTGCAATGAAATGAGAGATTCCTTGGAAACAGTTAACTCTAGTGCATCAACCACTCAGCTACCTTATTGCATCACTATTCTGTAGTGCTTTAATGCCCCAAATTAAAACTATATAAATTAGTGCACCAGTATTGTTTGAAATCTGGCAAATTTTTGTGGTGGATATCACTGAGAAAATGCGAAAATTCTTAAATTCTCTATAGCATCAGTTAAAACTAAATTAGTGCATCAGAAACCAGCAGGTTGTTGCAGGGACTAGTATTAAAGGCATTAAACCTGTGTTCCAGGCTTAAATGCCTTCAATATTGCTTTGTTATTAATTTTAAGATAAAGTATTTTGAAATTGTATTTCATCATTGTAGTTGAAAAACAAGATACTCAGAATAGGTATTGTAAGTAAAAAATACAAATGCTTCCAAATTGACTAAAATACAAGAACAAAATACTTTAATATTTAATTTAGTATTTCAAATACTAGTATTTAAATTAATCCCGATCGCTGATGGTGGACTTACTGTGGATGCTACAACGATAGCATAACGATGTTGAATTTGTGACCCAATTCGATATCTATATTCTGGTGTTGGCAGTTTTTCTCGAAAGTGACAAGATCAAGCAATGGCTGGTTCGAAAACAAATGAAACGGAGGTTTGGAAACAACCGAAAGACATAACAGAATGTTGTGTCTGCAGCAAAACTTACAAGGATCCAAAGATCCTGCCATGTATTCATACATTCTGCAGGACATGCCTGGAAGATATAGGTTGCAAAACTAGCAAAAGTCCTGGCAACCAAATGCCATGTCCAATTTGCAAGAAGGAGTTCACAATCCCAGAAGAGGGATACGCAGCCCTACAGGAAAATTTCTTTGTTGAAAAGCTAATAGAGATGGCTCAGAGCGCCAGTCCCTTTCAAGGTCCTGATCTTTGTGAGGCTTGCATGGAAGAAGAGAGCAAGTCAATGTCGGCTTCAGAAGTTCCTTTAGCAGACATGTTTTGTGTTGACTGCCAAAAAAAGCTGTGTCAGAAATGCACCGGATATCACATAAATAATAAATTGACCAGAAACCATCAGGTTGTTGCAGGGACAGATTTCAAATGTAAAGTACAGATCCTAGCGCCGAGTAGTTGCATGAAACACAAGAGGGAGCTTGATCTGTATTGTTCTGACTGCAAGAAGCCGCTCTGCAAATCATGCTTTGGTGAGAGCCATCAAAATCACAGACTGCAGGATGTTAGAAACACAGTTGAAGGGTGTAAAAACGAGATCAAGGACAGCCTTTCTTGTTTAGAAGTGTGTGAGTCTGAGGTTCTTGAAAGGAAACTAGTTCTCAACCGTGGAATGGAGGAGTATTGTGAAAACTTGAAAAGCTTAAAACTTGAAGTTCTTGCACAGATTGATGCAACTATGATGCTTGTCAATGAACACGCTAACATCATAATGCAAGATATTGACCAGTTGAAAGTGCAAAAACAGAATGAAGTTCAGGCTCAAATTGATGACACTGGTCGATATCTGATTTGCTTAGAATCTTTCAAAGTAGACTGTGCTGAGTTCATGACAAATGGATCAACCAGTGACGTAGGTTGTGCCGTCAACAAATTAAAAGCCAGAGCTGAAGAAATCAAGAAGCAGCTTGAATCAGAAACTGAAATGAAAATTCATTTCCGTAAAATGTCTTTTCAGAAGTCTGACCTGGAAGAGTTTGTGAAGACAGGAGACTACAACATCATTGGAACTCTTCAGGGTTTGTTGATTTTTTACTGCTTTAAATTACCATAAATTGTCTGAAAAGGTTATGTGGTACAGTTTAAGTTGTCTTGTAATGATATACGCTGCAGAGTTTTACCTCAGAGTTGTGATGTGATCCTGAAGATATTTGTTTACTTGGGCTCCTGGTCACTTATAGGAAATGTGTCACAGACTGGCCTGGTCAGTTGGACACCTATCTACGTGTCCTCTGATTGCGATAAACTGCTCTTTTGTTCTGTATGTATCTATCTTGACACACTACGGTAGTAACTTAGTTACTTTTCAAAGGTACTCTGCGCCGCAGCCTAATTGTTCTGAACATCATTAGGAACATAAATTCATTTGCAAGCAACTGAAACCGTGGTGACTTGTTGATATGTTTTGGCTCTTGTGCACATACGGAGCCCGAGCAGTGGAGTCCGATCCTAAGTTAACAGTTGGCTCCATGTTCAGAGTTCCTGCATGGTCCACGTTGCATTGTGCATCGTTCGTCCGTTACCGGACGTACGAAGTTTGACTAATTTTGACTAATCCCTGGTCAATAACTTAGGCCTGCCTTCTGACAATTGGTATTAACCCAGAATTGAATTGCTTTGTTTTTATAGGTTTAATGTTGAATCAATATTACTGAGCAATGAGCATATCTTTTTCGTTGCTGCCATCTGCATTTATTAGCCCTCCTAGATAGACGAATTGTTCTACTTGCTCAATAGCTTCTTCTTGGATTGTGATAGTTATTGGTGTCTCTGGCTTTTTCAATCACCATTGTTTTGGTTTTCTCTGCGTTGATCATTAGACCGAATCTTCTACTGGTTTGGTCAACAGTGTCATAATATCTTGTAGTTCCTGAAGATGAAACAGAAACCACCTCTGACAATATCTCACATGATGGCAACACAAATGTGGAAGATGATTTCAGAATGCCCATCTCTGGTAACATTGGTATTCTAGCAAAAATCAACCACTTGAAGCAAGAACTGGAGATTGAGCGACGTCGAATATGTGGATTAGAAATTGAAAAGAAAACTTCGGAAAAGGAAGTAAATGAACTCAAACTCGAACTGGGCATAAAAAGACCACAGATATCCACCTTCTCAGGATCTGGAGTGGCACAGGCTGCACAGCGAGTAGCTAAACGTGAGTACATAACTTCATTACTGAGAGTTAATAAGTACCGTATTTTAGTGTATATAACCCGCGGGTATACAAAGTTTTACAAACGACGCACCCTAGATGCGTGGTATATTCGTGGGCGTGTTATATAAATGTAATATTACACAGTCTAAATATATGTACTAACGCGTAGGCTCCCGTATAATATTTGAATGACGTCTGTCAACCTAACAAAAGCGTTGTATTTTCGAAACTTTACGTCCTGTAGGTCAAGATAACAATTAATCACAGAAATAGTGCAAGATATTTTTAGAATGGGAATGTAAATACGTAATTCAACCAACAAAAACTTACTTTTGAATATATTGCGTATTTGAATTACCCAATATGGCGGATAGGACTCGCGGATTCTGGGATGAAATAAACTTGCTGTTTGCTTGAGAAATTAGATGGAAATGATGATAGTTTTGATGAATCTGATAATGAAAAACTATCTCATGTAACAAATGAAGACAATAAAGTGGCTTTGGCAAAGGAAATCCCGACTGTGACACGATTTTACATGCGTACGTTGTCGGAACGCGTGAAGTGGGATGAAAAATATCGCGTGACCCCAAACTTTTTTTGTCAAACTTTGGACGTATGGATGGGAAGAGGAGATAAAATGCTAGAGAATGATGTTTACATTATATCAGTAGGTCAAGAATTGACTGAGATATCACAAGTTCAAAATTGTTTACTTTATAGGTCGTTATACGGTAAAATCGCTAGTGTGGCACTAGGTGATAAAACTTCCGCTCGTCGTTTAAGAGAGATATAGTCTACGATAGTGAATCGTCCTCGTTCTAGTAATCTAGTTAATTGTCCGCTTAACTGTAACCACTTTCTGCAAATCCATCAAAGCTTTCATCATACTCTCTTTTCTGACGGGAGAGACCTTACCTTGTGAAGATTCCGGTAAAGAAGTAGTAACAAGGTATTTTCGCATGTTTAGAAAATTTAAATAGAAGACTTGGTTGAAATGTTCGATTTTTTCACCAATCTTCACTTTCTTTGCAAAAGGAATTTTTATAAAATAAATGATTTTTATTTGCGTCTAATAGAAGTAGTTATTACTATACTCGGTTAGAAATCTTATTAGGTTACGTAACACTAACGTTACCCGACGCATTTGTCTATCACCTCGTTGGTGGACGCCTGAAAATACATGCGTCTTATAATCGGGTGCGTGATATATAATTATATTTTTACACAAACCCTTAAAAGTTGCGGGTTATATTCGTGTGCGTGTTATATACGAGTGCGTGTTATATCCGCGAAAATACGGTAATCAGGCCTAGATTAGGCTAGGGTTTTGATTTTGGAAGGCTTACTGTGCTACGAGGTGGGGTACTTAGATTCGATCCAGCGCAGTACACACTATCTGTTATCTGAATTAAGTTGATGTTTAAGGCACTGAAATACTGTATGCACCAAATTTATATGCAGACGTTGGCAATGGGCATAGCCACATTCCCGTGTTCACATTTGGGCGACCCTTCTGCTTACGGAGATCAGCAATGGGCGACCCTAATAATATATGATTTACGTAGAACTTGAGGTTATAAGTAACTGTTTTTCTGTAATCAAGATGTGAAGATTTTGAAGTCAGAACAATGCACCTTTAAAATAAAGCAAAGTTAAGCACAATGTAAGGTTTTAACTTTGGTCAGCGTTACTCTCTTCATTCACTTTTTACAGTTATATGCTTTGATGCTAGATTTGGTTCAAGTACCTAGATTAAAGTACAAGTACGAAGGGCTCAAGTAAAAGTACTTAGGTCTCGTGTAAAAGTACTTAAGTCTCAAGTACTTTGGCCTCAAGTACAACTGTGAGTCGAAGTAGCCTCAAGTATAAGTACTTAGGTTATGCAAGTGCCCATAACTGCTGCAAGAACACAGCAATATTTATTTCATTCAACAGTAAGGCCAAATCAATTATGTATATTCACTGATCATGTCTTGACATATGGACTCGTGTAGAATTGCTCTTGAGAAATATTGGCTAACCGGTAACCTATCTGAGTACCTGTAAAGCTTATTGGTTGTTCAGAAGCTGTTTTAACAGTTTAACGATGACCGAGTTGCATTGATTTTCCAGTCACTTTCCCAGTCACCAGAATGAAAACTTTACATTGTGGTTAACTTTGATACATTTAGTGCACCCTCGTCGTTAAGTCGTTAAAGAACTTTTGTCACACACGTAACATCTCGAGTACAAGTTCTTTGGTTACAAGTATGAGTACAGGTACTAATTTAAACTACTTGAGTTGGACTCGAGTACAAGTACCGTGGACATCTCTGGCAGATATATTTTACGATTTGTATGCATAGATACATACACATACATTCATACATAAATACATCGTAAACCAATTAAAGTATAACATACCTAATGAGGTATAACATACATAGATGCATATGAGAGATAAATTCAGTATGTAGTTCCTTTAAAGGTGCTCTGGTAACGTTTTTATATGTACATACATTCATACAGACATCATCATCATCATCATCATTGGCAAGCCCTACTGCGGAGCGTGGCCGTTTGCACAATTCTCTGCCAATTCTCGGCTCCAGGCAGTGTCAAATCTAAGGCCCAGTGGCCGCAGGTCTGCGCCAACCGTCTGGGTCCATGTGTGTATGATACAGACATACATGCATATATACATACATTCATACATACCTACATTTATACATACATTAATACATACATACATACATGTGTGGTAATTGGTGATGATCTTAATTATTTAGAATCACATCCAGCTGGACTCTCTGTCAATTACAAACAATCTCCAATTCTGGTGAAGACAACACCAAGTCTGGAAAGTGACCGATCACTTAACGGAGAAAGCATCTTTGGTTTGACGGTCTTGGATGATGAACTGTTTGTGGGATGTTTCATTGATCATTCTGTTGCAGTTGTAGAAGTTTATGACATTGACACATTCAGGTTTAAACGTCGGTGGCAAGTGAAATCTCAAAGTAAAATGGTTTATATGAGCAGTTGCATGGCGTCCTGTGCCAGAGACAAATGTCTGTATGCATGTGTCGTTATTCTGAGGGGGTTTGTAAGAGGTCATGTAATACAGAGGACTGATGTGAATGGATTAAATGCAAAGGAGTGGAGAATTAAAGGTAGCATTTCTTTTTCAAATTTATCAGTTACTGGAGAGGGAAATGTTATTGTAATTACTGATAACAATTCATTATGTGAGTACTCAAGATATGGTGCAGTAGTCCATGAAATGAAGTTGCCATGCAGTTTGTATATTGAGCATCCATTACATGTGTTAAAACTGGCCAGTGGTGACTTTGTGGTCAGTCACGGTCTTGGCAAAGACCTTTTACACAGAGTGGTCATATTGTCCGGAAGTGGACAAATTACAAAGTCTTTTGGAGAGATTCCAGGGTCAGGTGTACGCTTGTCTGAAGCAAAACAAGTGCCACAAGTTTATGAACCAGAACTGCTGTATGAACCAGTCTATTTGGCAGCAGATGGTTTGGGGAACATTCTAGTGGCTGATTTTGGTAATAACCGGATTTTGGTCTTGAACTCAAATTTAGAACTCGATAGTGCCATAAATACAACTCAGCCTTTACAAAAGCCAAGCTGCATGTGTTTTGATGCGACCAGAAGGAAACTATTTGTTTGTGAAGGTCTGAAAAAGGTATCTGTGCTTGAGTTCTGTGCCTGATTTCAGTGATTCTGTTATCATTTCTTGACTTAGTGGCCATTGATTGATCTCTGTTTGTTTCAGTAGATGTGCATGCTTTTAAATAGTTTGATGTTAGCATATAATATTTTAGTTAAGGGTCTGCAAAGGCACTCTTATCGTATTTTGATTAGAGTCTATTATGCTATTGAATCATTAGTTCACATAATTTGAAAACTGTCTTTGTTTATCTATGGAATCATCTGTCTTCATGGAGCAGTGCAATACAATAATGTGGTAGGCGGCTATGATATTGTATGGTAGGACAGGATTGGGATGAGCTCTTTAAAGTAAGAACACTATGTACCAAATGCACAAATATCCCCACTTTGAATATCCCTAGGCTTTTTGGGTTATACAGGGCATTTCTTCGAGTATTGCTACTAGATCCTTTGCAGTAGAGTTCATTGCACTGTAGGAGCTTAGAGGACTCTCACAGGTCTTTCACTCAAAACTGAAAATGCTGCGCTTTCACAAATGCTATATAACCCTAACATAATCATCCCAACCCACTTGCTTATCCCAACCGTTTTGTATACGATGCTATGCCATCCACTGCTGCTGCTACTGTTAGGCCTACTCTATAGTATGCGGTGATTGCATTGTGTCAAAAGTGTGACTTACAGTTGTCATCGAAATCGCCTATCAAAATTTGTTGTGTGTTGTACAATTACATGTAATTCGTAGTTTTCAAACTTTGAGTCCAACCTAAGAAAGTTTTTGTATCACTCTTGCAATTCTCTAGTAGCCAGTAGATTTGTAATATTGCATTCCTCTCCCAGCTTACATTTCTGCTGCTATACAAGTATACATGTTGTCAAGATATGACTTGATGGAGCTTTGTCAGTAACGGCCGTTAGTCATTCATACATTATGTTTGAGTTATATGATGTTGAACAGCCACCAGCCCAGATTAATCACCAAAGGATGATGAAGAGGTGGTAGATGATGATGCTGTGGAGCATGATGTTTGACATGGTTATCTTGCATATGATGATCACTAACGTTTGTTAGTTGCAATGTTTAGTGCTTGACTGTAAAGCGTTATAAATGTTGGTGATTGCATTGAAGAGAGTAAAATGCAACATTTTTCTATTTCTAAGGTGATTCTTTGTATGAAACGATATGTCTGTTTAGTAACCTTGAACTGAATTTTTTTCTGGTTGGTTATTATGCGAATGTATTTATTTGGATGGAGGTCTGGCATAGTTGTCTGACTTTGTATAATGTATGCTGGCATAGAAAATATGCCTTTATGTGGTAGCAAACTTCTAGAATGGTCAGAATAAAACTTTCAAAAGAAAAAAAGCAAAATAGTAGGCAGTTGTAGGAAAGAAATACAGAATTAAAACAGCATAACGTTCAGAGTAGGCCTACTTTGCATCCCGCTAGAAGTAGTAAAAATGTTTTAAGCCAAAAACTAGTAATCTGACCGTTCCCCACTTCTGCCTTAATTAAAATGGAATAACAGCATAACGATAAAAAAATTTATGTTTACCCACAGGACTATTATAGGCTTGAGTTTCCCTTTGTTCATTCGAGCAGTTGAGTGACATGAATGCTTGTATGCATGGTATGTTAGAATTTAGATTTGACTGTGTTCAGCCTTTCTATTTCATGACAAATGGGTTACTGAAAGTACAGTGCAGTTTTGATTTTCACTGGCATAGCCGTGCAATTTTTGCCGTGGCTGTTAAGGTTTGAAGTCCACTGCTGAAATCCGTTATCAGTTTGCAAATCGTAATTGTATCAGTGAACAATGACTCCCTTTTATGAGGTGAATAGGCCTACAGACGAGACTGAAGATTGCAAATATTAACTGGTGGTGAGCTAGAATGTAAACTATGCTCCAATGTTTGTGTTTATTGATTTATTTCTGTACAACCATAAACGATTATAGTATAGTTGTTAAGATGAACTTGTTTGCTTTTAATGTTTGGATTTCACTGTTTCAAAGACTTGATATATAAGACTTATATATATATATATATATATATATATATATG
The DNA here is from genome assembly GCA_963556255.1 of Allolobophora icterica. Lineage (NCBI taxonomy): Eukaryota > Metazoa > Annelida > Clitellata > Crassiclitellata > Lumbricidae > Allolobophora > Allolobophora icterica. Next base: position 21,725,812 of record OY744613.1, on the reverse strand, counting down.
TATATATATATATATATATATATATAAAGTATAGTAGTTAAGATGTACGTGTTTGCTTTTAATGTTTGGGTTTCACTGTTTCAAAGCTATATGATTTGATATATGACTTGATATGTAACACTTGATATAAGACTTATTAAGGGATTGATGCTAAAACAGCGGGTGTTGATTGCGGAATAAAGAAGTCTTGTTGCTCAGTTTTCTGAATTGCTGGTTGACTGGATTTCTTGGTCATTATCATTCTTGCCACGTTCATATAGCTATTTGTGTTCTGCCAAGTGTTGTAACCATAGGCGTAGACACTGGAGGAGGAGGCAGACGTGCCCCCAATAATTGAGATGGACTGTACACCCAATGAAACAAGTGTAGAATGAATAACCAAATTCCCCCTCCCCAATATTTTGGACAAGTGTACGCCAGTGGTTGTAACCTTTGTTTATTGGAATCAAAGAGGAGTTTGGGGCCATCCATATATTACATACGTATTAAGCATCGTTCAATCGCCAGTTCTCGTATGCTATGCAGTTTATATTCTTCCTATGGCAAAGAATCATCAGTTACTTCATCGTTTATAGAAATGTTGTGAGCTAAGCCGACACCAACGGCCCTGACAGCCACAAGATAACATTGAATAGTATTTCAAGCATTACAACAGCTTACCTCTGCGCTGGAGTCGAGCTGCGTAGTCCACTGCTGAAATCCTTTATCAGTTATCAGTTTTCAAATCGTAATTGTATCAGTGAACAATGACTCCCTTTTAAGAGGTGAATAGGCCTACAGACGAGACACTGAAGTTTATTAATAGTAGTCGTAAGCAGTACCTCTGCTTTTCAAAGCCGAAGAGAAAGTAGGAACGTATTATAGACGTAGATTTCAACAGATAAAAGTCTGGCGTGAATGTTTGCATGTAAACCTCTTGGAAGCAAACGGTGCTCTATTCAATCCTCAGAGGTCTGCGTCCCTAATACAACACATCGTCTGCTTTTGGACGAACATAACGCACAAAATTAGCACCCTAATAACGCGAGCAAGACATCTAGGCAAACTGATGCGGTGGTCCGATGTCGATGCCACTGCTGCCGCTTGCTGCTGCAACTGCTGCTGCTGTAGCGTCGATGAGTGTTTGCATCTCAGTGAATGTGCGCTCGTGTGAAAATGGCGATGCACGCTCAGGCGAGGCGAGCTGGCGAGGCTAGGTTATGCTTTTACCCGCACCCTATGGCATTTGTCGTCGTCGCTGGCTGAACGTCTCGTCGCAGGTCAAACTAAACAATCACATTTGAGCGCCTCTGAATAGTTGCCTTGAAGAGCGCGCTATATAAATGTCTAGTTGATTGATTGATTGACATTGACCTGCGATTTCTGTTGACTCGCGCATTCATTTACTAACAACGGAACAACACTACGTAGTTGAAACTATCTGTCTGTCAATCTGATTACCTCACAACTACAAACAAATTGCTTATCAGAGGCATAACTTTGGTCTAAAAAGTGGAGGGTACTAATTTATTACATACACGAAGCATGGCTGAGACTGCGGTCTCTAGGAAGGCTAACAAAAAAAATATTGATTGGCATTGTTTAAAAAGTGGGGGTACCGTTACCCCCAGTTCAAAAAGTGGAGTACGGGTACCCCTCGTACCCCCACAAATTACACCTATGTTGTTTATGTCACACGACGCATGGCCAAGACAGAGGTTGGACTTCTTAGAAATCACTTCGTAATCGTAATCTCCAAACTTCTAAAACGCCACTCGAAGGCCAAGTGCAAGGCACCAGCCTATTCACGAGCGCTACGTCAATTAGAGGGGGTTCCAGAGAGTGGTCCAAAGGAGGTCCGAGTCCGGTTTCCAGTGGACCAGATCAAGAGAGGAGGCAGATCAGCTGTTAGGACTAATTAACCTACGAGCAGGCCTAATTGAGGTAATTATAAAGAAAGTAGGAAGCCACGCTTCGCTGCTTATAAAAGAAAATTACGCCAGATTACATATGCAATGTAAATCTTATCTAATCTTATCTAACTTGGAGATTCGATTAGCGTCGTTACCTTAATGCGCATCAATGGACGATCGCTCCTAAGCAAACTCGCATTCTGAAGCACAAACCGTTGAAAATGTCCATTCGAAATCAGTGAGTCCTCGGTGTCATGTAATATTAGACCATGGCCCTTCTCAGCGTCAGGCGAATCGGAGTCATGGAAACCAGATTTATTCGCCGACTCTGAATTGAATAGAAGTCTCAGGAGTCCGGTTGCTGATCCACCATAGGCTGGCTCTCTGTCTTACGGACTGGTCTTCTGGATATTGACCTTATTTATTCATTTATTAGGGCTTGGTTTTTGTGTGCCATCGGTTTCTGCCTTGTGCATTAGACACTACTGCAACAGAAGTTACAAATTACAATTATTACAATTGGTTGATCGGTTTCGTTATCCAGGTCAGACTTATGAGGAGAGTCCAAGTGACCTGATTCCTCCTCTTCCTCTTGTCTCTCTCTCTCTCTCTCTCTCTCTCTCTCTCTCTCTCTCTCTCTCTCTCTCTCTCTCTCTCTCTCTCTCTCTCTCTCTCTCTCTCTCTCTCTCTCTCTCTCTCTCTCTCTCTCTCTCTCTCTCCGCTCTGATTCTAGACATCATCCACCGTAACCGTCTGACGGTCTGCCTGCCTGACCACTAGATACTATTTTGCCCTTATCTGCATCTCGCTTTTTGAGGCGCTTAGAAATCTCTAGAGTACGATTACGATTACGATCATCTCATGCGTCACGTGCGCATGAAATCAACCATAGACGATTCTAGCATCCATGGATGCGACGACTCGCGTTGCTTCCACGAGAACTGGAACCGTTTCCATGGCAACGGCGGCTGATGTTGTGTGCACAGCAGTCGCCGAACGGCCGTCGCATGTAGCTGCGATTCGCCTAAGTGGTGGACCACCATCGGCGTCTCCGATCCATGGAGTGTGAAAACATCGCTCGGATGTCTGCATCCGCAGCAGCAGCAGCCGTAAAAGGATAAGTGGCCGGACGAGAGATGCTCGTCCTCCCGTAGAGTTCCTGGAGAGACGCGTCGTCATAGAAACGCCCCGTTTCTAGGCCACGTCGCAGGTTCGGGGAACGACCGACGACGCCCTCGACGAGTAGGCCTATGGTTATTGCACGTGCGAACCCTGAGCTTTCGACCCATCTCTGTGCATCGCTTGGAACACTTATCTGCGCAGAGCAGCCCAAGCCACGTACAATTTTTATTAGCTATTCTTTATTATATATATATATATATAAATCTATATATGCACATATGTATATATGCATGTATGTATGTATACATATGTATGTATATATATTTGCAATGTTTCGTATCCATGTCTACCTGTTTTCAGTGTTTGTTTAGACTACTTCTGGGACCTTGGCGTCCAGTTTTTTGTCCTTAAGCGGAAACTTGCGTTAACGCGATCTATTTATAAGTATTGTGTTTGTACTTCGTGTTGTTTGCCTACTTGTGACCGCGAAGTATTAGAAATGCTTATGGGTAGCAATTCTTGGTATGTTTTGATAAGTGCTATATAAAGTTGAAGGGAAGGTTATATGTATACATGGATGCATACAAGGGTCCTCGATGGGGATTCGTCTGGCTTTTCTTTAAATATGCTTACTCTGCATTAGAAATAAATTAGCTTTTATTCATTATATATCTATCAAAATGGGCGATTTATCTTTTCATATCTATTAGGCCTACTCTTGTTTTTAATTTATAATGTAATCCATAAGACTAAAGCTTACGCAGGGATTTAGACCGATAGACGTAGGCCTACTCAAGATTGCGTTGACTTCGGGCCTGACTGCTTGCTGAAGTCCGATAACTAGGCCTATAATTTAGCGCCTGCGGCAAGAAGATGCTAGAACGCGCAGGATAGTTTTTGACACAACAATGTGATCCTAGCTTTAATTGGAAATGAGAGATTGTATCGAATATGTTCCTTATTTGGTTATTCTAGCCTAGAGACAACCAGTGATCATATATGTCCAGTTACTCGTAAATCAATCCCTAAAGCCCCTATTATTATTATTATTATTATTATTATTATTATTATTATTATTATTATTATTATTATTATTATTATTATTATTATTATTATTATTATTAATGTAGTTCATATTAATAGGCCTATATAGTCAAATCAGATGAGGACGGTTCTGAATATTTAAATATGTAATCAAGTCAAATGATAATAATGTCAGTTCAAACAATTTATGTCCTAACAAGCTGGTCTTAAGTGCTGGTTATCAATTGATCATCTTACTGGCACTAAATTACACCTATCCTAGATCATAGGATCATAGCTACTAGGGCCTAGAGAAATTTATCTTGTGTGAGAAAAAGGAACATCCTTACAGAGACTCATGGCTGTAGTCGATGGTATACGCGGGTATACAGCGTATAATCACCTCTCGACATCGTATAATCACCTCTCGACAGCGTATAATCACCTCTCGACAGCGTATAATCACCTCTCGACAGCGTATAATCACCTCTCGACAGCGTATAATCACCTCTAGAGCGAGGGTAAGCGCGGGTATACAGCGTATACTTACCTCTGTAGAGACCGTATAGCCATTGACTAATGAAATTTCCAGAACAAAGAAAGGTAATGAGAGGTTTTGAGGGCGAATGACTAAAAAAAAGGTCATCAACTTTTTCAGAGACGAATTCCTAAAAAAAAGTCAAGAATTTTCTCAGAATTCCTTAAAGGTCATGAATTTTTCTGAGACGAATTCCTAAAAAAAGGTCATCACATTTTTTGAGGGTGACACCAGCCCTAGTGACGCAGCTTCTCACCGGTAGCGTGTATTCACCTCTTATTTTACCACTACAGCCCTGCAGAGACTGTAGACAATACATTCGGATGCAGAGTAGGCCTATGCACATACGCTCTTAAAATCGTCTCTTACAGAAGTATGCAGTCACTAACATGACCTTAATACTGAACAATATCAGATACTTTAAGAAAAATAATGCGTACGCGCTGCGGCCTACATTTGGCATGCTTTACAACAACAGTGTATGGAAAACTTTAAGAAAAATATCTAGAGCAATATTCAGTATACCGTTTAAATTTCCAAAAGTAATGTGATAGAATTGTAATAAGTAGGCTTAATTTCTATCGAGCCGGTGACTAATGCACAAGGCACCAAACGAAGACGCGCAGATATTAGTTTATAAGACATTAATTCATTCACTGCAAGTATTTATACAGCGCCCCTTCTAGTTGTCTACTCAGGAGCGCTCCCGATCCAGGCCCGGCTGAAAAAGGCTTAAGATTGCAATAAAATGTATCAGAAAAGGCCCTGGGCAATAAGCGCAAAGCCAAAGCGAGCCTACTCCAGGCCGAAGAGCCAACAACAGAAAAGGTACGTTGCTGCTTGATAGAGGTTCGATCAAGCGTATGGGACAAGAAGCTCACACTTACGCAGAGGAGCGGAGAGAGCGGCGGACCCCACACATCCAGGTTGGAATGACACAGCTCCCGCAAATAAGCAGGGTTGGTGTTTGTCTTTCACAGAGTATATCTGGGGACACGCAGTTTTGTTTTTGGGTAATAAACAGCTAAACTGTGCTGCTTCTGCCTTCATTTTTGGTTTAGATGTTGATCTTCATACAATATTATAATTCTTATGCTTTCATGTATATTTTTATTTATCTGTAACCATCCATTTAAACTTGTAGCCTATTTTTATATTACCAGAAAAACGGCACGAAACATTTTCAATGTACGCAAAAAAAGTCAGCATCTGGGGGACCTCCCACAAGGGCTTTTCCTCTGGACCCGGAAGTCCAACAGACCCCCTAATCTAATCGTGGCGACATCACCGATTGAGATGGATGACCGAATGCATCGGTGTTCAGATTTCGGGACGCTGCTTCATCGCTCAACGCAGCTTCAGCAGCCTTAGCATCATCAACAACAGCTAGTTAATCCACGGACGAAGAAGTGACATCAGAGACGCTTAACGTCGTCATTTCCATTACGCGCTAAATGGTCATACATCAACCCACGCTCTCTCATTCAATATTAAGCACACAAACATCCGCCAGCCTCCGCCAACCACATAGATACGGAGCAGATCTGCACACTCTCATGAGTACAAACAAGAGCCATTACCCGCCTACGTGATGTACGAAACCATCAACGGGGTTGCTGTGTTGAAAGTCTCAACGTAAAGTAAGTCTCGGTCTTCAAATCGTTTGGTCTGTAATCCGTGTTCGTGCCTGCTTAGATTCTCCGTCTTACGACCCTGGACCAGATGTGCTTCTCAACCGGAAATTCGTCGTAGGTCATCACCGCTTTAAAACTGTCAGCACCAAACTGTGGACTCTCTTGACTTTTCAAAATGGAGCCTGATAATTAGTCTGAGAATATCTTGAAACCCATTAGGAGTCCATGGTCCCGAATGGAGCCTGACACTATTCTGATAATATCTTGAAACCCATTAGAATGGAAGGGTCCATGGTTGCGCGTGAGACCTCGCTTGCAAACTTCTGAACATCGTTCAAAACATTGAGAAACATCGACGAAACAGAGAAATAACTTCAAGAAGGAATATTAAGTCACTTAAGAAAGAACGAAAAGCGAGCAAAACCAGCGCATGACCAAGTGATTATCAAAATGACAAACTAGAAAAGTGCGGCCTTCTCGGCCACGTACTCAGGCTAGACCTTGTCCTTATAACAGGGTTTTCACAGAACCACTGCCTTTGGTAGTGCCAGTCCCAAGCCTGGAGAAAGGAGCAGGGCGACGCCAATTATCTTTTTTATGACACAGCATCGTTAAACAACAAACAACCATAACAGCTACGCGAAGACACGAATACACATTGCAACTCAACTCATCGCATCCATAAATATTGCTTATCATCTTATCGTAAATTTCTGTGAAGTGTTTTTGCGCCTTTTTCGTAGTTGTTGTTTTTTTGCATTTCCAGCTACCTTCTTTTCTGTTCGCATAGAGCCATAGATTATTCACTTCAGTTCAGACCTGCTGAGAAAATCTGTCGCTTAGCCTTTAAATTCTGCATGCAAGATATCTGTATCTTCCGTAACACGGTAGAAGACGCTGGGGCGGGCATCTTTCACATCACTGCATCATCCCAGTTAACTTATCTTTCATCTTCTGTAATAGGCTACGGCTGCAGCTGAGTTTATGTTGAATCTGGCAGTGAAACTCACTTACTGCATCAACGAAAATGTAATTCAGACCATTTCCACCAATTTTACGTCTAAGAACGTTCCAAGAAAGTCTGTTTTGTATTATTCACGTGTGTTTATCACGTATTAAACTGTAATCCGTGTATATGTGTGCCATATATTATGTATTATAAGTCTATTTATGCCGAAGTATATAAACACGCCTGTGCATTATACACAGAGGACCTATGTAATGCATATTCGGATGTAGTATAGCGGGTGTATCATGTATATCAAACATCAGGAGAGACTAGAGTGGCTGTCGGCACACATATAACCCGCAACGCCGATGTACTTTGCGGTTTCTTCTCTTCTTTTCCTTGTACTTACTCCTCCTGCTCCTCCTCGGAATTCATCCTATTTCTTCTGCTCCTTTTCCATCTCCTCCTTCTTGCTTTCTTTCCTGCTGTCGTGTGAGTGTCTTGTCATGAATGAATTCATGCGCAAATTACGCCATCGTCTGCTGGGACAAAGACGTTGGTGACGCCTCAGTGACGTAATTATCGAGTCTCTCGCTGTCTTCCGTCTTATGATGAATCGACGATACGCGAGGGAAATAAACATGTTTGTCCATTTTTATGGCATCTTTCTAAGAAGGTTTCAAACCCGTGTTACATTGCCTTGTACTTAAACATTTATGAAGCACCAGCAGTAGGGTGAACCATTCAGAGGCGCTTCCAGTGCGCAAGGCCACAAGAAAAGAAATAAGCCTTGAGGAAAGCAACAGAAGACGAGAGGTTACCTATTAAAATTTGAGAGCGCGTAGAAGGAGACAGTGTATTCCAAAGAGAGGGACCAATTGAGGCAAAAGATCGGGACTGCGCCATAGCTGTTCTAGTATGAAGAGCTAAAAGATCCAGTCTGTTCGAGGAGCGAAGCGGACGATGCGAGGAGACAGAAAGATCCCGGGGAATTAGGCTACATCAATTAAATATCTAGGAGTGAGACCCCTCTGTGCCTTGGCCACCAGAATTAGGATTTTGAACTTAATACGTGCAGAGAGAGGAAGATTTATAGTACCCAGCTATAATGTAATGCGCATTCGCATCAAAGTGAGATGCAACTTAGTATATTATCAGGGCCATAACCATAATCAGGAGCAGTGGCGGCGATCTTGTCTGAGAGGTGGGGGGGACAAAGTCGGCCATGGTGTGGTCGACGACCTTTTTTAGGAATTCATGTCCCCCCCAAATTTTTTTTTACTTTTCTGGAATTCATCCACAAAAGCTAAAACTTTAAGACTTTTCTACGAATTCATCTCCCAAAAAAGTTGATGACCTTTTTTAGTCATTGACCTTTTTTACAACTTACTTTTCAATTATTCGTCTCAAAAATAAATAAATTGCTTACCTTTTTCGAGATTCATCCCCCTTAGATAAATTTCATGACGAATTTCTTCTTCTTTTACACAATTTTCTGGGGGACACGAGTTTTTTTTACCTCGTCTGGTCAAAAAGGCAGTGAAACCCTCACGCGCAATTACATTTCTTGCCCTTTTTTGGTGTTTCTTCAAAATTTGGGGGGTCAAATGTATGGCGTGTCCCCCCTCTTAAAAGTGGGGGGTATGTCCCCCTAGACCCCCCCTAGATCGCCGCCCATGATCAGGAGCCACAACAGCGTCAACTACTGCTATCGATACCAACGTAGACGTATGCATCGAGATATCGGTCAACCTAGTAGTAGGCCTAACTGTAATCGTAATCTCCAAGGTTCTAACGCTTCTTTAAGGCTAAGTGCAGGGCACCAGCTTATTCACGAGTGCTTCGTCGTGTCAGAGGGGTTGTCCAGAGATGTCTAATGAAGATCCGAACCCGGTTGCAGTAGTGACCAGAAACAGGAACTCAGAAGCAGAGAAGCGGGTTTCGTTGAGGACGACAAAGACTGGAAGACTGGAAATATTGGGGTTGGAATTCTTGAAGAGGTGGGATTTTATTTTGGAGTGGAAAGCCTGTGTGGTGATAAGTAGCAGAGCCTAAAGCAGATAATGGTGGGTTAAAAGTCAGGTGCAAATAGGTCTCTTCGTAAGAATTCTTCCACTGAGCTCGTATAACCGTCTCTGCTTGCACGACAAAATCTTACCAAGCTGGAGATTCAGAGTTTTCGAAAATGCGACTCTCGTTTAAAGCTATACTTTCACCCATGTACCCCCCCCCCCCGGCGGTCTTCGTTGCCCTTATCTATCAGATTTCGACCGGGCTGTAGGATCAATATAAAGTGTTAGCGACTTCGTTTACTTAGCCTCGGTATATCAGGGCGGAGGCCAGTCTTCTCCCTCGCTGCCTGATCTCCCCACCAACAGTGTACGATCAATGTACTCATTAGGCTATAACCGAGTTGGCTAGGGGGTGCATGTTGAGCAGAAATCTCGAAACATACTTCTACCCTGGCGGGGATTTCAACACCCTCCCCTCAACCTCTAGGTTAACAGTTTGCCATGCTAACCAATAGACTATCATACATCAGTGCTAACTGCTACGAATATATAAACATTTAATTAACCATAACTAATGTAATACCTGATTCTTACTATTTCGTAATTTTGGAATTTGATTACTAATAATGATGACATAAGGTCAATTCTCTACTATCTTCAAACTTTGTTGCTTGTTTCTTGTACTATTACAACTAATATTTTCTCTTTCGTCTTTAGGATGGACTCCGATTGGACTCCACTTTTCGTTCTTTTACCTCATACTTTAACAAATGCTGTACCTAATTTGTCATGAAAAATTGCTTCATCAACTAACAACAAATCGCGTAACTATATTGCATGATGATGCACGGGGAGCCCTATGTAGCGGGACCCATTGGTCCGTGTTGGATTCTCCTTTTGTTTCTGCTGTGCGAAAATTATGGTTATGGTTAAAAAATTCTGGTTATTGTTTTATATATATATATATATATATATATATATATATATATATATATAATATCCAAAGAGCGTGTGCCTGTCGATAAACGCTACGTCACAAACGGTTTCTGTTCTATTGTGAAAAAGAAACCGTTTGTGACGTCAGTACTGCGGTCTTGACGACGGCGATCAGAGCATTTTAACCAACGATACATATAGGCCTATTTACACTAGGGTGGAGTGAAAAAACGATTTTTAAATAAATGAATTCTAATAGTGGGCAAAAGATGCAACTTGGGTAGAGAAAGAAACACACCAAATATTTTGAATTTCAAATGACATCTTCTGCCCTCTACCGTCGATGCAATATTTCAACGTGATTAACCTAATATCACAATGGATGTCATCCAATCTCCTCTGCCTCAACCCTTCCAAAACAGAACTCATAATCTAGGCCTTCCTGATCATATCAAGAAAAGCCCTAACCCTTCCATATACCTATCGACTAACTCATCGTTTCTTAACTTTCACATTGGACCCCCCCCCACCCATTACTTGTGATCCACACCTCCCCTTCTCTAACCACTTCTCCAATCTCTCGCGCTCCAGGCACATTTGTGACCTTCGTCGCATCCGACCCAAGATCCACTTTAAAACTGCGTCTACCATTGTTACCTCTATTGTTCATTCATAACAGCAATTACCTCTTCCCCAGCCTTGAATCCACCCAAATCAAGCGTCTGCAACTTATCCAAAAGTCACAAGCCAGGGCTGTCACGAGAATACTAAACACCATCATATCACTCTCATCCTCAAATCACTACATTGGCTAAAAATCCCAGAGTGAATCCACTTCAAAGTCCTATCACTAACCTATAACTCCCTACAATATATCCAGCCCAAGTACCTCCGTGGTCTCTTCACCATCCAGGCAACCAGCTCCACCCGATCCTCCTCCTATTTCAGTCTTTCTCGATCTCCGGTCACTACTCATCTCAAGTTCTCCAACCCAGCCATGTCCAACAGAGCACAACGCCTCTGGAACGATCTCCCCATAAATTCCGCAGATACTTGGTTCCTCCATCATCATTCCAATCGTCCTCCATCCTTCTCCTCATGTTCCTCTATCTATCTCCGGGCTTTCCACTCCAAACTGGTCTCACCTTTTCAAGTAGGGCCTACTCCTTCCCTGACACATTTGATCCTCTGCCTTCCAATTCTTCTCGCCCGAAATGGCACCCTCCTTCACAGCTGCTCTGCCTCCTGTCTTGATCTCCCCCCTCCTGGAAACCAGACTCGGACCTCTTTTGGATTACTGTCTGGAAAACCCCTCCACACTCACAGTCGTATGCTGGCGCATCCTGTTTGAAAAGAGATTTGGTACTTCTTTCGTTCTCTCCTAATTTTCTTCCTTTCAGTAATGTCGCTGCATTCATTAGGCGTTACAATCATAAGCGTAATTTGTCGGGGGAACGAGGGGCAATCGTACTCCACCCCACTTTTTCGGCTGGGGTGCCGTACCCCCAACCTTTTGAACAATGCCAATCAATATTTTATTATTTTGCCTTCCCAGAGATCGCAGTAAACGCCTTGCTTCCTGTATGTACGAAATTGGTCCCCCGCCCCCACTTTATAGACCAAAGTTACGCCTCTGGTTACAATTATATAATCCTGTAACATACCAGAGGCGATTTCCGCAACTGATTTCAACATGTATTTCATGAATTGTAACCGTTCGAAGACAGTCAGTTGAAGAAAAAGAAAAATAATGCACCACATTGACGTTATTCAAAGAATTTTATATGGTAAATGTTTTACTGCCGGTAGAGGGCAGAAGACGCAAAGCAAAATCAACAATATTTTGAGCACTATTTACACTCACATGCTGGCAACTTTCCATCGCTATTAGAAAACGTTTGCTTAAAACAAAAATTTTTTGCCATTTTTCACTCCACCCTAATATACACTGCCGTCATAATATGACGGGCAAATAATCTAGTATATATATACATATATATATATATATGTATATATATATATATATATGTATATATACATATGTCTTAATGAAGTGTCGCGATTGTTATGAAGAAAGATAAATATATGGATTCAGTGGCGTATACGATTGCCGCCAGCAATAATTCGTTTAATATATTAATGACGCAAAAAACATTGAAAAATTTCCACAGGCCCACACAAGTATATATATATATATATATATATATATATATATATATATATATATATATATATATATATATATATATATATATATATATATATATATATATATATATATATATTGGCCTATGAGAAAGCTTGAGCTGATTTATATAGCCATTTCACTCAGTATCAGTAACATCCAATTGTTAATTTCGCGCCATCCGCTTACACGTCGTAGACACGGCGTAAAATAATTCTTTTTCGGCCATTCGTGTGTGTGTGTGTGTGTGTGTGTGTGTGTGTGTGTGTGTGTGTGTGTGTGTGTGTGTGTGTGTGTGTGTGCGTGTGTGCGTGTGTGCGTGTGTGGGTGTGTGTGGGTGTGTGGGTGTGTGTGGGTGGAGGCTGGGGTGTGTATGTGTGCGTGTGTGCGTGCGTGAAGGGTACTTCTTGCGAAATTAGAGTGTGCAAAATTAATGGGAAACAGTTGCGATGAGCTTGATGCGTCCGCAATTAAGCTAACATATCCATATATTTATATTTGTTTTTGAGCATATTTGTACCTAACTGAATCCAAGGCCGACGATAAGCTTCTTATGTGTTTTTCGCCTGTATATAAATATATATATATATTTAATATATATAAACAATAAAACATATATATATATATATATATATATAAACATGGCGCCATGGATACTGCAGCAGAATTCGGGTTTTTTAACATTGCTGATAGACAGAAGTTAATCTTTCCTGGCTCTCTTCACATCATAAACAATCGAATATATGCTAACGCTAATGGCAACTGCGCCGATTAATTTTACGAGGACTGCAGTCGGCATCGACTGAAGAAGTTCAGAAGTTCCGCTTCTGTGCCGAAGTCTCACCGACGCATGCTAACAGATTTACATACGAGCAGAAGATTTTGGATTGTCTAGGAAACAGAGGGGTCGAAATGGGGTGGTATGCGTCTCCAAAAGCCTCTACCGCCCAAATGCCCACCACGCCACCTTCACGTGGTAACCCTGTTGAAACAGAGTGCGTGGTGGACGACCGAGCCCTCGCCGGGATATGCGAGCCCAGAGACAAGGAGTCGGAAGGACGGACGATGAAAAACATCGACGCTTGGAGATGGTGTCTCCCTAAAAACACCGAGAGGAAGGCAACGGGAAACCACCTCTCTACATTCCCAAGACAAACATGAAAAATGACGAATAAAGTACAAGAAAACAACGTGAACGATTCCCCTCGACCGCTGTCGAGAGGAGTCGCGTTCGGCAGGGGAGGGAAAAGGGCCTCTTCGACCTTCAAGGCCTCCCAGGTCGTCAACCAGAGAAAACCTTGTAAAGAGAAGATTAGGGTGGGGACATGGAATGTAAGGACGATGATGAGACCAGGAAAGCTAGCAAATGTTATTAGAGAAATGAGAAAAGCTAGACTGGATATATTGGGACTATCAGAAGTGAGATGGAAGGAGGGAGGAGACTTTACGAGTGAAGGAATAAGAGTGATTTACACCGAAGGAAGAAATGGACAGAGTGGAGTGGCGATTTTGTTGGAAGACAGTGTTGCTAAATGTGTAACAGAAATAGAAAGATGTGGAGATAGACTGTTATCGGTAAGAATACAGGCATACCCAGTCGACATTCTAATCATACAGGTATATATGCCGACCACAACACACGAGGAAGAGGAGATAGATAAAATATACGAAGATATAGAAAAAAGACTAGAGACCACCAAAGGAAAAGACTACACAATCATAATGGGAGACTGGAATGCATCGGTAGGAGAAGGGGAAGAGGAAGGCTACATTGGAAAATATGGATTAGGAAAGCGGAACGAAAGAGGACAAAAGTTGGTAGAGTTCTGCAGAAGACAAAATATGGTAGTCACAAATACTTGGTTTAAGCAAGAAAAACGACGGAGGTATACGTGGAAGGCACCGGGAGACAGTGCGCGCTATCAGCTGGACTACATCTTGATAAAGCAACGATATAGAAATAGCGTGAAAAACGCTAAGACGCTACCAGGGGCGGATGCAGATACAGACCACAACTTGGTAGAAATGACGGTGCACCTACAGCTAAAACTCATCAGGAAGAAAAGAAAGAAGGTTAACAAATGGAATAAGGAGAAACTAAAGACAAATAGCAATGTACTGGCAGAGAGAATAGAAGAGAGTATCATAGAGATGGAAACAGCCACAACAGAGGAAAGATGGAGAGGGCTAAAGGAGACTATCATACGGGAGGCGATGAGTACAGTGGGGCAGCAGCAGGGACAAACACCGCGGAAACCTTGGATAACAACGGAAATGATACAGGAAATGGAGGAAAGAAGGAAATGGAAACACCAGAGCACAGAAGAAGCAAAAAAGGAATATAGAAGGTTAAATAACAAATTGAGACGAACAACAAAGAAGGCAAGAGAAAAATGGTGGGAGGAGAAATGTCAAGAACTAGAAGAACTACAGGCAAAGGGAAGTTACGATCAAGTATATGAAAAAGTGAGAAAGCTGACAAAAAGACCAACAAGAGAAGGAGGAATAGCAGTAGAGGATAAAGAGGGAAAGATATTACAAGATCCAGGGGAGATCCGAAATCGTTGGAAAGAATACGTCGAAGATTTGTACCAGAGTCAGGAAAAGCCGACGGATCTAGATGAGGGAACATGCAGGGGGACGGGAGACGATGTAGGCCCAGAAGTGCTGAGAGACGAGGTACTAGCAGCAATTAGCGACATGAAGAACAATAAAGCAGAAGGCGTGGATAACATCCCAGCTGAAATACTTAAGAACTTGGAAGAAAAAGCAACAGGAGAACTAGTAAGACTATGCCAGGATATATACAGCACTGGGAAGTGGCCTGAGGACTTCCTACAGACCATCATGATCCCCATAAAGAAGAAAAATAATGCAACGGCTTGTAAGGACCATAGAACAATTAGCCTACTACCACACGCAGCCAAGATCATGCTGAAGATAATCACAAAGAGAATCCAGGCAAGGGTAGAAGCGGACAAAGGTCTAGGAGAGGACCAATTTGGATTCAGAAAGGGTAGAGGAACAAGGGACGCCATCGGAGCCCTGAGGGTGCTAACGGAAAGAAGTTTAGAGTACGGCCAAGAGGTCTATATCTGTTTTGTGGATTATGAGAAGGCGTTTGACAGAATAGATTGGAAAAAGCTGATGAATGCACTCAGACGAAGGGGCATAGATTGGAGGGACAGGAGGCTAATAGGAAATCTATATTTGAACTAAAAAGTAAAGATAAGAATAGAAGGGGAGTTCTCAGAGGAAGGAGAAATTGGTAGGGGAGTAAGGCAAGGATGCCCACTATCACCAATTCTCTTCAACATATACATAGAAGAACTGATACAAGAGGCAATGGAACAGACAGGAGAGGGTATAAAAGTGGGTGGAAGACTCATAAGAGCCTTAAGATTTGCTGACGACCAAGCAATGCTCGCAACTACACAAGAAGGACTGCAGAAATTGATGGATCAACTAAACAGGACCTCAATAAAATACAACATGAAGATAAATATCGGAAAGACAAAGATTATGAGGATAAGTGCAGGGGAGGAGGAGATCGAAATGAAAATAACAATAAATGGAGAGGAGGTGGAACAGGTCAAGAGCTTTTGCTACTTGGGAAGTGTGATAACAACAGATGCAAGATGCCATAGTGATATTAAACGAAGGATAGTATTGGGAAAAGACGCGTTCACGAAAAGAGGAGAGTTGATGAGAGGAGGACTGAGCAAAGACCTAAAGAAGAGACTTGTCAAGGCACTGGTATGGAGTGTGGTACTGTATGGGTCGGAGACGTGGACCATCAGGAAAGAGGATATCAAGAGATTGGAGGCCTTTGAGATGTGGATATGGAGAAAAATGGAAAAGGTGAGCTGGACGGAGCGAATGACAAATGAAGAGGTGTTGCAAAGAGTAGAAGAAAAAAGATCACTGATGACAACGTTAAGAGAAAGACAAAACAACTGGATTGGACACATATTAAGAGGAGACTCCCTCTTGAGAGAAATCATAGAGGGGAGATTGGAGGGAAGGAGAAGGAGAGGAAGACCGCGACAGATGATGCTTGGATGGATGATGACCGAAGGATACAGCGGACTGAAGAGAAAAGCACAGCGAAGAGAAGAATGGCGTCATTGGAAGTGGAAACCTGCCGAAGGGCAGAGAACTTAAAGAAGAAGAAGAAGGAAACAGGCTACGTCATAGGAATCATTTAAACGTCATAGGAATCAGACTACGCCATAGGAATCAGACTACGTCATAGGAATCAGACTACGTCATTGGAATCAGTCTACGTCATAGGAATCATTGTATACGTCATAGGAATCATCTACGTCATAGGAATTACTTGACGTCATAATTATGAATCATACTACGTCATAGGAATCATTCTACGTTATAGGAATCATTCTACGTCATAGGAATCATACTACATCATTTCAATCATTCTACGTCACAGGACTCATTCTACGTCATAGGAATCATACTACGAACTACGTCATAGGAATCATTCTGCGCTATAGGAATCATTTTACGTCATATGAATCATACTACTTCATATCAATCATTCTACGTCATAGGAATCTGTTCGCGTAAGATTTAGTGTAAGATCCTGATCCTTATGCGCAATTGTCTTGTTGGCTCTGCTCCATCATACCTTATGGACTTCTGCATTTCAGTCTCCTCGGTCCCGGGTCGTGGCACCTTTCGGTCGGCTGCCCATCGACTCCTGACTGTCCCTCGTATCCATACTGCTACAGCTCAGTCCAGAAGCTTTGTCGATGTTGGACCCAACAACTGGAATCGCCTTTCTCGAGAGCTGCGGTTCAAGCTCCTCAGTTTGTCCCTTCAATAGTTTCACAAACGCCTGAAGAACGTATTATTATTCGACTGTGATTTCACTGGTTCGGTTTGGGAACGCCACTGATGAGGCTCTGCTTGAAGTGGCGCTTTATAAGTGTTAGCTTACAATTACAATTACGTCATATGAATCAGTCCACGTCATAGTAATCAGTCTACATCATAGTAATAAGTTATAAGAATCAGCCTACGTCATAGGAATTATTCTAGGTCACAGCAGTCAGGCTACGTCATAGAATCAGTTACGTCATGGAAGTCGTTCAACGCCATGGGAATCAGTCCTAACCCATTAAGAATTAGCCTAGTCTACAAAACTCTACATCATCATCATAGGAATCAGTTCACTTAACTAACTTTTGCAACCCCATTTTGCACCCTATCTTATGTCACTTCCCTTCCAACCACCATTTGCGTTCGTCTCATGTACGAAATCGCTGTTAACTTATAAAGACATGATTAGAACCCAACCGATACAACGAAGTCTAGCTCGATGAAACAAAGGAGTTCAAATGATCCCGGCAGTAGCTACTACAAAGAAGAAGAAAAACAAGAGTACCGGTACCTTAAAGTACATGTAGCACCAAAAGTTAACCATGATTATGAAGTGCAGCGACTTCATTTTTCTTAGCTTCGGCACATGAGAGCGAGTGGGTGACCAGCAATCTCCTTGCTGTTTGTTCTTATCAGTGGCAGTGTACGGTCAGTGTAATCATTGCAGCTGAGCTCGCTAGGGGTCCAGATGGGGCTGAAATCTCGATAAATCCTTGCTTTTGCCCTATAGTGGGATTTGATCACCGAGCACCCATTTAGAAGTCCAGCGTGGTAACCACTTGGCATTTACGCATCCAACAAGAGATGAACAGATTAGGCCATAATCTCTCTTTAAACGCAAATGCTAGCTTAACTTGTCTTGCTCACTTAAGCCTATACATGTATGTATATCGACACACACACACACACACCACAGAGACAGACAGACAGACAGACAGATAGACAGAGACAGAGACAGAGACAGAGAGAAAGTGAGAGAAAGAGAGAGAGAGTGAGAGAGAGAGAGAGTGAGAGACATATCTCCATATATACATCTCTATATGTACATCCATATCTATGTCTACATCTATATCTACATCTACACCTACACCTATATCTATATTTACAGTACATTAGTCATGGTGCGACTTGCACGGTTTCAGATGGTTCATCTAATTTAAAATAGGAACTTCTGTAGCGCCACAATCGCAATGCACAATACATCATCAATAAAAGGTTGCTGCTCTACACAAAGGACACAATCCTAAATCACCGTTCGATGTCTGTTTTCCCATTCGTATCGCTTCTCTCCATACACAGGTCTTCTCGCTGCTCTAAGCCACAAATTGCGCCAGGACCTCGGCTTATCCAGCTGACCTTGCGTATCCAGGTAATTCCTAATCGCAAATTATATAGCGCCCCTCAGACGTTATAAACTGGTCATCCGGCTGAATTCTAAAATTGTGATTGTGGCGCAATTCTAAAAATTATACAGAAGATGCGCTGACCCGCACAGAGTAAAATTATTAGTTCTTAAATTTATGTAGAGCCATCAACTGTTGAATAAGCATCAACGAATGCAAGTTGGGACTGAAAGAGGAAAGTCCAGCTGCGGACCCTCTGTCAAAGACATTGTAGACTTGCTGACCAAAGGAAAAGTTACGAGCGTCTCCCGTATCGTGCCTAGACTAGGCTACTCATACTCTCCAGAGGCGTATCTTCGTATCGTAATCGTAATCTCGAAATGTTAAAAGCGCTTCTTAGAAGCTGAACACAGGGCACTATAGCGTATTCATCGGTGCTGCTAAAAAGATTGTATTGTTACGTACCTGAGTTTAGGCTTTTGGGCCTAAATGCTGTCTTGCTGAGCTGTAGGCCTATATATCGTGAAAACTGTTAACTCTTTGATGTCTTAATAGACCTTCAAGTCTCTGAAGTTTAGTTATTAGTCTTTAGTCCAAGCTACGATTCTTTCGTTTCTTCCCTGCGCGTACCGAAGTCTTTTCCTAGACCGCGAGTGGATCTATGCAGGCAAGACCATCATTTATTCCTCTTTAAGGATGCTGTCAATTAATATAGGACAGTTTCGCAAAACGTAAACACCGAAAATCTATGGATAAACACGTACGAGTGATTCACTGTTTCCTCGAGAAAAGTCTAATCAGAATGTTATATTTATGTAAACAATCATACGTTCGTACTAGGTTCTTCCTTCTTAGTGTTATTTCGTTTTCTCTCCTATATCTGGAGCTGAATTGTTGCTACACAAAAATCAGGAAAGATACACAAACGCTGGTCCAATTAAAGCGACAGTTTTCCGCGTACGTAACCTACGCCACATGCAATAAACATCCCACTCGATCGCACGTCCGTCCGTCCGTGTATTTACCTATGAGATCCGGCCGCACATCCGACCCCTTCTGCCTCAGCAGCTGCCGATGGAGTAAAATACGTGCACGAACGAACCATCCTTAAGACCTACTCCATTCATCCATTAATCCATCCATCAATACATCCGTCCATCCTGTCTTCTTTTCTGTCCGTGAGTCCGTTAATCCACCCATCCATCTATCCATCAATCCATCCATTCATTCAACTATATATCCATACATCCATGCATTCATCAATACAGCCATCAGTATATAATCCATACATCCATTCATCCATCCATGCATTCATCCATCAATCCATCCATTCTTCCATCCATCCATCCATCCATCCATCAATCCATCCATTTATCCATCCACCCATCAATTCATCCATACATCCATCATCCATCTATTCATTCATACGTCCATCCAGTCATCCATTCATCCAACCATCCATCCATCCATCCATCAATGCATACATACATCCATTCATACATCCATCCATTCATAT
Organism: Allolobophora icterica; assembly: GCA_963556255.1. Lineage (NCBI taxonomy): Eukaryota > Metazoa > Annelida > Clitellata > Crassiclitellata > Lumbricidae > Allolobophora > Allolobophora icterica. The sequence continues at coordinate 21,705,760 of OY744613.1, read as the reverse complement.
ACCCATCCATCTATCCATCCATTCATCCCTATGTCCATACATACATCCATCCATACATCCAACCATCAATACATCCATCCATCCATCCATCCATCAATCCATCTATTCATCCATCCATCAAAATATTCATACATCCATCCATCCATTCATCCATCCATACATCCATCTGTCTAATTCAACATAAAAACTTCGATAGTGTCAATATCGTAACGCAAAATGCATTATCAATCAAAGGTCGCTGCTATAAACAAGAGACGTTTTCCGAAATCACAGTGGATCCACCCATTCGTTCATCCATTCGTCCATCCATTCATCCATCAGTCGTTTCATTCATTTGTCCATAGCATGCAGATTTCTCAGAAACAAAACTCGCTGTAACAACAGGGTCTGTCGTTTCCATGGAGCGGATACAACAGCAGCAGTAGCAAGAGCATCCGTTCCAACGATCGTCGCCTCATATAAAAAATACGCTGTTATACATATCTCTGTGTACATTGGCCTGCATATGTTTTGGACACAGAGTCTCTATGAAGCATGACGTGATTTATATAGCGCCCTGTTATACGCATGACTACATCGGTGTAAACATGCTGACTAATAATAGGTCATATGAATGTATTAGATGTACAGACATCTCTGAATTTGTACACGACATACAATATAGCGTATGCTCATTTCCTATAGGATCTAATGGGATGCGCGTTTGGGATCTTTTTAATAGCATACTATACTAAAGAAAATGTGATTCTAAAAGCATATTATACAAAAACAAATGTGATTCTAATAGCATATTATACGGGCGTCCGCAGAAATTTTTTTAGAGGGCAAAAATTTGGGGGTGGAGCAAAATGACGTTTTAGTATAGAAAATAAATTTGCATTGAAAAATAATTAAAAATAAATCATGTGTTTTTTCACATTGCAAATCGTGTTGGGACTGTTCTAATAATCATAACAATCAAAAACTTTTATTTTTGTAAAATATTTGCAAAATCCAGGGCAAATGCCCCCTTCCCCCTCCGGACGCCCTTGATTATACTAAATAAAATGTGATTCTAATAGCATATTATACTAATGAAAATGTGATTTCCACAGATCGGCATTTTTCTAGACATCTCTTACACCTGCTGTCACCAGAAGCGTACGACGCTATACGCTGTTGACTACTGAATAATTTATATACAGCTTGAAGGTACATATATGTGAACGTATTTGCGTATAAGACACGATATATGCATATTTTTTTACGAAATAGACATGGGCGTCTGGAGGGGGCGCAAGCGGGCGCATTTGCGCCCCCTAGATTTTGCAAATATTTTATAAAAATAAACTCTGCTGATCATTATGATTATTACAACAGTCCCAACACGATTTTCAATGCAAAAAACACTTAATTATTTAGGTAAAGTCCTTGCTCATTATTTATTTTTAAAAACATCGTTTTGCCCGTCCCCAAAAAACATTTCGCCCCCTAAAATACTTTGCGCCCCCCGAAAAAATTCCAGCGGACGCCTATGGATATAGATACCGATGTAAAATATAAACTTTGTCAATGGTTACTTACGAACCATATTATGAGATTTCTATAACTTATTAGTCAGTATCTTTACATCAATGCAGCCAGCCATAATAGTTAGGAAGTGCCGTCTTCTAAGAGCGCTTCTGACGCTCGTTGTAAATCATTTTTAGACAGCTGAGGAAGAAACCTCGACGTCATTGGTATTCGACCTACATGCTTGCTGAGTCGAAGGTCACCGCCGACTGTCAGTGGTTGTAGGAACACTAAACAGAGTCTGTGTTGAACATTGGCTTCCGGTGAGACGACGATCAAGGAATCAGAGATGGCCTTCGCCGATGAACGTTCGTCGACGCGTGCGCGCATGTCACATGCTGAGAGAAACGATGACGGAAGGTTGATAGATGCTTCGTACTACACGGCATTAATATTAGGACTATTAATAATATTAATTAATATAAATATTATCACATGGCATTAATATTATTCTGCTATGTCATGTTTTTCTCATTCGGACATTATCCGGTGTCTATGCATGAGTGACTGCATTATGGGGGGTCCATGAAGTAGTGGTAACATCACTGGCGTGAAGAGCAAGAGGTAGCGGGATCGCTTCCCGCAACCCTCTCAAATTTAGGTCCACTCAGCCTTTCATTCGCGAGATGGCGCGTTGTTAAAATGAGATGTAGGACGTGATGGGCGCCTTGCATGGCTGCCGTGTACAGTTAAATTCGACTCCTGTAATAACTTGTGATCATCCGTTCAAACTGATTTATAATCATAATGCGTTATTGTCAGTTTGAAGATATTAAACGAAGATTATTATTATTATTATTATTATTATTATATGTTTCGCTGTCCGTCTGTCCGACTGTCTGTCTTTCTGACTGTCTCTCTATGTGCGTATCAATCTTTGTAGTATTAGTAGTAGTAGTAGTAATAGTAGTCGTAGTAACAATAATAATTTAAAAAAATTAGTAGAAGTAGTAGTAATGGTGATAGTAGTAATAGTTGTAGTAGTGGAAGTAGTAGTAGTGGTAGTAGTACTAGTAGTAGTAGTAGTATTAGTGGTGGTGGTGGTGGTGGTGGCAGTAGTAGTACTAGCAGTAGTAGTGGTGGTGTGGTGATAGTGGTAGTAGTAGCAGCAGCAGCAACAACAGCAGCAGCAGCAGCAGTAGTAGTAGTAGCGGTGGTGGTGGTGGTGGTAGTGGTAGTAGCAGTAGTAGTAGTAGTAGTAGTAGTAGTAGTAGTAGTAGTAGTAGTAGTAGTAGTAGTAGTAGTAGTAGTAGTAGTAGTAGTAGTAGTAGTAGTAGTAGCAGCAGCAGTAGCAGCAGCAGTAATAGTAGTAGTAGTAGTAGTAGTAGTAGTAGTAGCAGCAGCAGCAGCAGCAGCAGCAGCAGCAGCAGCAGCAGCAGCAGTAGCAGTAGTAGTAGTAGTAGTAGTAGTAGTAGTAGTAGTAGTTCCCCTCCGTTCCCATGCCATGGCAACCGGATCTTAGTTTCATAGGAAGGCCACACGTAGGCCTATCTCTGAACAACTTCTCTGACTTGACCCAGCACTCATGGTAAAGCTGGTGGCGTGCTTAGCTTGTAACTGTTGTTGTAGAGAAATTTCTTTGTTTATAATTCAATTAGAAAGCAACACCTGTTGTAAATGCAATTGTTCATTAATGTTAGGGCTGTACCGAACATTCGCTTATAGTATTCGCTTCGGGGCCGGATAGTGGGCCAAATAGCCATTCGATATTCGGCCGAATAGTAGCGGTCGGACCGAATACGAATAGTGGTCACGTGACATCTGTTTTTGCATATGCGGCTGCTATAGCGAATGAACTGAATATATGCTGTGGTTGCAGCCAGGCGTTGCCCACTGTCTGGACCGCGGAATCGCAGTGCCAGTAGTCTCATTCTTTGTGTACAGTGAGTGAACGTTAACGTATTTTTTAATGTTGTCGGTAGACCTATTTTGTACATTTTCAAGCTTTTAGGAAAGTGTATTTACAGTTCCAGTGTTGTCTTTGCCATCAACATAAGGCTGATAATAATATTATATTATTCTAAACGATATACTTGAGAATAGAACAACACAACTGTGAATTTGTACCACGAATAATCCTCGTTTACATGGCGTGAGGCAAAAGCTTCTTTTAGAATGTGAAGATGTTTGCAAAGCGGTCTGTTGCTATAAGGTTGATCAGTGGTCCATAAGCAATGGTATTTTCTATAGTAGGCCTAATCATATTTAGCTTAGTCAATGTTAGGTGTCAGGCAGTGAAGCTAGTACTCGTATTGATATTCTCACTATGGAATTAGTCAAATACCACGTACACTAATATTTGTCAAAGTGTTTATCAGGACTTGAGATCCGTCTTGCTTACGTACTTTGTTATACGAGGGCAGGACGACAGTCAAATTCGAGAAACTCCACCACTGTCCGTACTATCGCGGTGTCAGTCCAAAGCCTGGAGAAAGGAGGAAGGCGACGCTAATTACCTTCGTTAAGACACTGTGTAGTTGAACAGTAACTAACCAAACAAAGCCGAGAGTTCGAGAAGAGTCAGAGGGTGTGCTATAGGCTGGAAAGACACGACGAATGAAAGAAAATTGAACAACATAACTTTTCAGTTGTTTTACTTTATTACAAAGTCGACGGTGTGAGGTAGTAGTAGTGGTAGTAGTACTAGTAGTAGTAGTAGTATTAGCTGCTGATGCTTATCCTCCTCCTCACACTGTAAATTACTTCAAGTGTAAAAATCTGCTTCAGACTCGTAACGAAGAACAGTTATGCCCGGTAGGATAAGCGTCTGTCCCATTGTGAGTTGAGTTGTCCTTCGCTTGCGTTGGTGTTTTAGCTGCCGAATCCTTACTCTGCGTCCGTGTGCTTTGACTCCACATCCAACTGCTCTTCCCTCTAATCCCGTCTTCCTTTATCCTCCTTCTTATCTCGCGGCTCAAAATGCACAACACAAAACAACAGACAAAACACAGGCCCTATGAGCTTACGGGGTTTTACACCACGCCAGGGACTCACCAGTCCTGCCAAACAAAGGGCTTACGGGGTTTCACGCCACGCCAGAGGCCCAGCAGGTACTAATAACAACAACTACACAACACAAAACAAGACAGAGCCATAGTGCAACCATAACACGCTTCACGGTCCATCCCATCTCGCCTCAGACAACAACGCACCGGTGCCTCCATAGTGCTACCATAAAACGCATGACGATCGATTCCACCTCGTCTCGGGCCGCCACGCACCGGTGCCTACAGCAACAGAGTAAACCAATGTGGATTATTATTACAACATATATGTATAGTATCACTGTACAGTAGTAAGGAATAAAATACATGATTATCCTGCTGGGGCGGGTAGCCTCGATCGTTTGTTGGCTAAATGATCTATCCGGTAACGCGCTTGATACGTAGGCCTAAGTCAACGATTGCGTACCAGCGCTTGCTTGCATTTAGGAGTAGGTTAAAGAGGTGGGATAGGCATTAAAGTCAATTGTTATTGAAAACGAAAAGAAATGGTATGGTTAAGGGGTGCGGATTGAGCGAAGGGGTGTGGAATTGGACCCCAAAAACAAGTTTATGCATATGCCGATTTGCAACATTTTTGTTCTGGAAAACTTGAAGGCATAATTCAGAATTTCTCTCTTGAATCATGTTTTGTCTTAAATTAACACGTTCGAAAAGATAGTCTATGACAACGATGCTGTGAGAAGATCAGCTTTTCTTCTGGATCATATAATGATCCATGTAATGATCATGTTGTCCTGATAATGTTGTAGCGATCCAGATAGTCACTGTAATATGGGATCAGTGTAAAATGGTCATTGTCATGAGAAAAGTGTAAAAGGATCAGTGTAATGAGATCAGTGTAAAGGGTCCGTGTAAAAGAATCAGTGCAATGGGATCAGTGTAAAAGAATCGGTGTAATGGGATCAGTGTACAAGAATCAGTGCAATGGGATCAGTGTAAAAGAATCAGTGTAATGGGACCATATTCTATGTTGAGCACATTTCCCCTTGTCCTTTGTGAACCGACAACCCTGGGTACAAGGAATGATGCTTATCTAATAACACGACAACCTAATCTGGAGAAGAACGATGCTTAGTTCGCGAGCCTTACCTTAACCGCAGGGCTCCGTTCTCTGGTTCCTTGTGCGCCAGAACTGACAGTGTCTGATCAAACTTTAGATTGGATTCTTCAGGTTGGATCATTTCTTTAGATTGGGTTCTTCGGGTTGTTTTTTTTATTGGGTTCTTTAGGTAGGTCATTTCTTTAGGTTGGGTTCTTCGGGTTAGATCATTTCTTTAGACTGGATTCTTCGGGTAGGATTCCCTTCTCTCGCGTTGATAGTCTGAAATTAAGTTTCATAGGTTGAGAGGATTAAAGTCAGGTAATACTTGTAATATCGTTACACAAGTTCACGTAAGGGAATGCAAGGTGAGATAGTGTATAATAGGATAAGGTCAGGTAAGGTAAAATGACACAGGGTAGGGTAAGTTAAGTAAGTAAGTTAGGAAGTAAGGTAAGACATGGTGATGCAGATTAAGGTAAGGAACAGTAAAGCAATGCAAGGTAAGTCAAGGAAACGTAGGTATGGTACCGGTAATTATTAAATGCTTCTCACCAGTCGTCGGTCGCCCCAAGTCTCTTCACTGTAGCAGATAACGCTTCGTTTAACAGACGATAGATAGTTCATGTCAGCGAATGACTCTATTCTGGTCGAAACAATTCTCTTTCAGCGGATCACAGTTTATTTTCATCAGATATTTCAGACGAAACAGAACCATTTTTTATTGAGTCAATTTTCTGTTCAATTTCGATGTGTCTTTGATTTCTTTCCAGCCTCGACCTGTTCTGAGTGAATTCGCTGCTTTCTGATCAAAGCTTTCTGCATTGCTCCCATCGACGGGTCGTTGAGTCGGGCCATCCGCCTGGGAATCGACGTGCAGCATGCATGGGTCCCTGTTCCGTTAGACAAAAATGGTGACGTCATTTGCAAGAATGACAAAGACGTCATTTGCAAGAATGACAAAGTTGATGACATCATTTGCAAAAGAGAAGTATATATATTGGAGATGCGGTTACTTTGTTACTGTACTTCCGAGAATCACTTACAAGGTGTAATTGATTATTAGTCGAGACCCGCCATCTGCCCCAAGGCCTATCAGTTTGCCCTTCAGATCGAAAACACCCTGTCTGTTTTGGGCACGTCGGTTTGAAACCATCTGGAGACAGATGGCCACAAAGGACTAAATGGCGGTTTGTAGCTGCCAACAGTCCATTTAATTAATCTGTCTTTAGTAATAAAAAATTATAATAATAACATTATAATAATAATAGTAATAGTAATAATAATAATAATAATAATAATAATAATAATAATAATAATAATAATAATAATAATAATAATAATAATAATAATAATAATGATAATAATAATAATAATAACAGTAGTAGTAGTAGTAGTAGTAGTAGTAGTAGTAGTAGTAGTAGTAGTAGTAGTAGTAGTAGTAGTAGTAGTAGTAGTAGTAGTAGTAGTAGTAGTAGTAGTAGTAGTAGTAGTAGTAGTAGTAGTAGTAGTAGTAGTAGTAGTAGTAGTAGTAGTAGTAGCAGCAGCAGTAGTAGTATATTTAGACCCTTGGATAATGGATGGATGACGCGAGTCCTATTTTTATGGGACAAAACAGAGCGTATGATTAGGAGATGCACTTTAAGTTCCAGCACATACACCAACCGAAGACTACGAAGGATTTCAAGGAAATTCGGGCAAATGCTATCCCAACATAAAAATGTCAACAGACCGAACAAGATGTGATAGGCTACTGCTGCTGCTGCTACGCTGGCCGAGCTCATGATGCTGTTGCGTAAATAGTTTATCGAATTCTTGTATGTCACTGTCCTTAATTGCATCTCCTGGGATTTCCTGTTCCATTACAGAGGAGGACGGTTATTATACGCTCGGCTTCTCTTTACATGCACCGAGAACGAATGGGGCGAAAGGGCGCTTCATAATTCATCCAACTCATGCAATTACTAATAAGCTATGGATGAATAGATCGTGTGAAAGCATCACATAGACATAGATCATGTGAAAAACAACATTAGATATGGATGAACAGATCATGTGAAAGCAATATGTCTTTCTGTCTGTGTTGGATGCGTTGCTGCTTTTAAGTTCAGTGGACAGAGTTGAACAACTTCAATCGGGTTAACTACCTAGATTAAAGACATACCCATATACCCACATACATATAAACATACATACACACAAACATTAAGACAAACATATACACACATGTACATATATACGGTCAGCGGCGGCGATCTTGTTTGACAGGTGGGCGGACACGGGACACCTTTGAACTGCTCTGGTCAAAAAAGAGGTGAAAATTGACCTTTTTTGGTGTTTCTTCATAATGTGGGGGGACAACTGTATGCTGTGTCTCCCACTGTTAAAGAATGTGGGAGTCTTGTCCCCCCGACTTCTGGCGCTGGTTTATAGGCCTACTGCTACGTAACATTCGCAACATCTGTTGTCCGTTTGAACTGCAACCCACGCAGGACGAAGGAAGAAATCGTTTTCTGGTTAACAAAAGAAAGAGATGGATCTATGGATCTATTTAGAGTCAGAGAGCCTGTATGGTAAGTGAATATATATATATATATATATATATATACATATATATATATATATGTAAGCGAATATATATATATATATATATATATACATATATATATATATATGTAAGCGAATATATATATATATATATATATATATATATATATATTCGCTTACCATACATGTGGCTCTCTGACTCTATATAGATCCATAGATCCATCTCTTTCTTTTGTTAACCAGAAAACGATTTCTTCCTTCGTCCTGCGTGGGTTGCAGTTCAAACGGACAACAGACTGTATATATATATATATATATATATATATATATATATATATATATATATATATATATACAGTCCCACCAGACACACTGAAATGGCGATATAAATCCGAATTGCGCCAAGAACCTTTGGGAGCAAAGCCAGAGACACTGAACTTGCTCCGGACGAGAGCTCTGAGTTTCAGAGAAAGTGTATGGCTGAAAATAGGAAAAGGATATATGGTCTGACCGCAAACCTTGAGGGAGACCTTATGGGCGAGATAAGGAGTCTGTATAGAAGAAATCTATTACTATAATAGATGAGCGAGTTTCAAAACGCCAATCTCGGGCAGTTCTATGTAATGTTTTTTTGTATTTTCTTCGTTTTCATAGTCACATAACAGAACCGCGAATGACAACTCAAACTAACGCTCCCCTGGAGGCGTAAGCGTTATAAACCGGCGATCTGACATCATACGTATGTGTTGCATGTCCTTTACTGATTAACCAAGACCATAAACTTGCAATCTAAACTCGTGTCCATTTATAACCGAATGTCAACAGCAGCATGTTGACTCTCGATAGGTGACTATTATCAGCAGTTAGCATGCCTTTAAGGACTTTAAACGTGGCAATAACTCTCATAATATTATATAGATTTAAAGTCCAAACTGCCTAGGCCTACAATAAATCTTTTACTGATTCCCATATATGAAAACGA
>OY744613.1:21486636-21691636 GCA_963556255.1 Allolobophora icterica | reverse complement strand
ATTCAAGGTGAGAAAAGGAAGAAGCAACGCTACCAGAGAGAATAGTGGTGCGGACAGAAGGAGGAAGTCGGTTCCAAAGTGAGGGACCTATGTAGGCAAAGGATCTGGATTGAGCCATAGTTGTCCTGACTAGGAACTAAGAGGTCAAGACGATCAGAAGATCGGAGAGGACGCAGCGAAGCAGTAGAATGAGGCCGTTAAATCAGATCACGTAAGTACTGTGGAGCAAGACCCAGTTAAGCACAAGAATAAGCACTTTGAATTGTATACGGGCAGAGAGAGGGAGCCAATGGAGGTGTTCAACCATGAAGGTGGAGATATGAGAGAACCGAGGGAGTCGGGCAATGAGTCTAGCAGCAGCATTGAGTACGGACTGGAGAGGAGAAAGACGGATCTTGGGAAGGCTAATAAGGAGAGAATTACAGTGCTGGACTCCCTAGCCAGAGGTGTGACCGTGTGGGTTCAAATTCCGCCAGAGGAAAAGACACATGTATATGAAAATATCTTTTCGACTGGCTACCACGGTAGCACACTCTGCTGTAAACGCGTGTATAAACTGCCCAGTTTCTGTCCAGCGGGAAGGTCGAACCGAAAGGGTGAGGACTTGCCACCCAGCATAGAAAACTGAAATCGTTAAGATTCATACCCATGCATGGCTGCCTCTCTGAGTTGACTTAAGGTACTGTGTCCCGGACTGAAACCATTCTGATACCATAGGATACCATATATTTTGCTACTTCGATAAATAGACGCTATGGCATAGGCCTAATACATGTAAAGAACTGATTATTCTTAATGTATTCCTTCGTCAATTCATTGTCATTGGTGACATTAATTAAGATAATTAATTAATCAAGTAGACGAATAAACGAAATACAAAAGGGCTAGGCCTAAACCTGCCTATAAGCCTACTCCTGGGAAAGGTTAGGCCTAGATAAAAAAAAAGGCTGACGCGTGAACACGTGCTGGCGGGTCTATTACTTCCCAGAAAACGCAATGCAGATAGATTAGGGAATCTTTGGTCTATGAACCGACGCCATCAGGAGCACGTAATTCATCCAGATCCTCCATGCATGCAGGTCGACATTCTTACAGCCACGTTTGTTGGGCCAACAGTGGGACCACAGCTGGCCATAAATTACTCCTATATATTGCAAGACAACTGTTCGCACAGTTGACGTGGCTGCATGTCTTGGCAACTGTTGTTGATTCTCCTTTAATATATACGCGACTGTTGCTGCTGTTTCCCTCATTCATCCTGAAGATAAATGCACCTAGATGTTGGAAACGTAAATGTAAATGTACAAGTTTTAATATAACGACCGTGTGCAGTGGCGTCACCAGGGTGAGAATTATCGGAGGTTGAGGGGGTTCAACCCCTCCAAGTCTTTCTTAGGAATCCTCCAATTAAGTCTGTTTACAACCCTACCCATCCCCAGTTGCGCTAGTGTAGGTTACTTATAAAGTAATGCTCTGGTTTATTGTGAGACTTGTGACCATGTGAATCGTATACTAATAAATTTGGTGATGTCATCACTTTCAGGAGTTTAAGCTTTCTATTGCATTTTTGAATTTTCTTAACTTGCAAAATACGGATAAAAATTAAACTCCACATGGATCAAACTCATTAAAGTCTAACCCCCTCCCCCCCAGTCTTTATTCTACAATTCTCACACTGGGCATCACATAGGGGTCGGGCCGTACCGGGTGACACCTTCAGAGGGGGTGACAATGACTGTCTAAAAATGTATATGCAGAGTTTTAGCAAAATTTATTATTTGTAAATTAACAATAACAGATAACAACAAAAACATATTTTGTAAGCCCGGCTTGCATGTACTGTAGCGCCTATCAGTATCAATTTACAGAAAAACATTAGGCAGCATGTTTTAAGACGCCCGTCACGCCCCCTGGGGTAAGACGCCCACCCTCTAGTATCTGGCAATCCAAATAAATTATAGCTTACTCACTTAGTTCCGCATTGAGCTGCCATCTAGTGAGTGTTTCTGAAGTAATCACATGGTCTTGCGTAATCGTGAACTCTACATTTCTAGAGCGCCACCTGAAAGCTATAAGCGCAGGGTACCAGCTCGAGCCGTAAGCTCTCCGCGCCTCAAATTCAGATTTTATTGTCACGCGCGTCGCATGCCTACATGGATGAAGCCAAATGGGCATTCCCATATTAGACCCATATACAAAAGCCACATGCATCGGTCCAATCAAATGACCTCTTATAATGCTATAACGGTCCAATCTACTGCCAAGGAAATGCTAGCAGAGTAGGTCTAATTATAGTGCTTTATATAAATAAATATAAAGCCTAATTGTATTTCTAATGGTAAATTTCGATTCCCATGAACAAAATCTAACATATTCAACCATGCCGGTCGGTGAGAGGATTTGGAAATTGTTTTTTGTATTTGGTGGATTTAGGTTAGGCCAGGGCCGGATTAACCAGTCGGGGGGCCCCATGCTAATTATACACGGGGGGCCCTTGTCGTATTGACCCTGAATGATGGGGATGTCGTAAAGACATGACAATCAACGTGCAGTAAAGAAACTTGGGTCAATGCTGTGTATCTGGCTGCTCAAATTAATAGTCATACAACACAACCCTAAAGTTTAACGCTTTGCATTTTGGGACTAAGCCTATCATTCTAAGGTTGTTTCAAATGTTGGTTAAATTCGCATCTTTTCTCTGCATTGTTAACAACTCGGAAACATTGCGACTTTTAGCAGCTGCAAACTGTGTAATAATGTCAAGTTAAACATATCACTTTGAACATTGAGAAGTTCCAATGTAGTTAGACGTTTGTGGGTCATAGAAGTTCGCAGTTTATTTTTAATAAGTCCCATGTTACTGAAACGGCGTTCACCTGAACAGTTGGAAATCATCAATTACATACGCAGAGCGATAGAAGCCAGGTGTGATTTTGCTAAATCAGCAATTTAAACCATTTCGTCAGGGAATATTTCATACACCCCAATCACTTTTAAAGTGTATACACTGGGAATATCAGACTATATGAACAACTCTTACTAGTTTTCTCGACAGTGTAATGGTTAGCGTGCTGGACTGTCAATCGAAAGCGGGGTCCAAGTCTGTTAATATCTGCTACAACTTGGAATATATCGAACGTGTAAGCGTAAATTAGGCCTAATTCTCTGCCTTAGCCAGAGGCGTCTATAGAAACCTTGGAGCAAATGCTCCATTCCAAAAAACAGGGGGATCTGTCAGTGTATGTGCAATCAATAAGGGGGAAGGAAAGGGGATGGGAGGAGGAGGAGGAGGGAGGGAGGGAGTTGCTCCAATGACTCTGGGGGTAGACGCCTCTGGCCTTAGCGACGTCAACAACTTGTCTATAATAAAAAAAAAGTTCCAGCACGAAAATTGTTTCTTCCTTATTCGCTGCTATGTCAGCAAACAAAACGCGCCGGAATAGAAATAAAATTGACCTTATATTGACTGAAAGAAGTTGAGCCAAAAGAAACGCAGGTAGGGTCTATAGGCCTACATAGCAGTTGTTGCATGGTTGACATTTCAAAAGTGTTTACAGTGCAAATTCTTGCTTAAACTGCAACTAATGGCTCTTTCTTCAGTTTCTTGTGAACAAATAATTAGTTGGTGTAATAAATTCTGTTTGTCCTGCAGTATTCCGACTTCAGTCGGGGGGCCCCCTGTAAGCGGGGGGCCCCATGCTAAAGCATATTGAGCATACTGGTTAATCCGGCCCTGGGTTAGGCCTATAGGCCTATAAGCTGCATCATCTCCGACTTGAAGAAGCTAATTTAATTTAAGAAGACAGAAGTAGACAGCCACGTCCATTTGGCGCTTCGCGCATTGAGCGGACACTTACTGTAGCTACATAGACTGATCATAGAGGGTCTCTGATTTCACGCGTTTTATTAATTAAGTTCTCTCTTATAATTATTTGCATTGAATCTTTGGAAACACATTTTTACTAGCGCTATAAAATTCAGTTGCCTCTCAACATGGCTGTATGATCGGCTTTTACCTCGTTCTCTGTTTTGACGTGGCTTCTCGGCAGCCATGTTGTCGGAAGTTGTTAGTTACTGACGTTCAATTAATAATTTTGACTATAGACTCTAGTTGTCAGAAATTAACGTTTTATGCATCTCTCTTTTCAACAATATTATTAAGCGCAAAGAATACGGAAACTTGACACATCAAGATGGTGACTTGATTATTTTAAATTTCCCAGTATCTTATGTTGAGCAAGCGACACCCATTTGCTTTACGTATTGGAGTTGGAATTTTGTAATGCGATGTAAAAATCGGCTAAACATCACAGCACAAGATAGCCTTAATACGAGAAACTGACTTCCTCACCGAATTAATGTGTTAGAGTAGGAAATTTTAGGTCATTTTCCTTAGCAGGTGCTACCGTCTGGGCATAATAATTGGCGTAAAGAGAGGAAGGCTGTTTCATCTGTTGAAACCTGGCGTTAACGTCAAGCTTTGTCGCTTAATTTTCCATTAGTTTTAGAAACTGCCTCCCACTGTGTTAGCTGGAGGAGTATTTCTAGCGAGTCGCTGCATAAATCATTACAGCAGTGATGTCACCTTGCGTTTGAGTGCTTTTACCTTTTTCTGTGACCATTAAGCACTGTTGATGCTTCACTTGGATGGTTAGTTGACAGTATGGGGTCAACCCGAATCCCCGAAACCCGAATCCCCGAAAACGTTACAAATACACAAAAGCCCGATTTCCCGAAAACAGTTTATAGAAAGCCGCCGAACTCTCGAAAACTATTCAAAGTTAATTTGTAAACTCGTACATGACATAGACCTAGCGTGGCCTTGATGTATCGCGATATACTGCCTATTCACTTGTTTATTTATAATTTTAGTCTAAAATCGATTTCGGGGATTCGGCCGAAATTCGTTTCGGGGATTCGGGTTTCGGGGATTCGGGCCGGACCCGACAGTATACATTCATTCATTTGAGAATTTAATATAGTTCACCTTCAAGAAACCTACTCAGATGCGCTCCCATAAGCTTCATGCATAGTTTTATGCTTGTGTACAGCATATGGAATTAAAGCTAATCGCCTTTGTGAAACTTTTATAGGTGCTAAAGTGCAAAGTGTTGCAGAAGTGTTTTCATACATAAATACATATGCTGACATACATACTTGGATAATACATACATTGTTATAGACGTATAATATATTAGAAACCTACTTCTGAATGATTCAGGTTTTCAGTACTGTTTGTAATACAAAGTAAAATAGTATGAAGTTTAGAATGCTATTGCTGGCTGTCATGTTGCAATCTTAGACAAGTGAACAACGTTTGTTTTGAATATTTAAGGTTAATTTACAAATAATTATGATGTTACTTTATTTTCTATTGCAATGATATTTTAAACTTTTAACATTTTAGGTTCTCTTAGCAGCAGCTGTTTGTAACAAAACGGGGAAAGGTTAGTACCGACTGAATTAATGTTTCCAGTTTTTGTAATTAAATTTACGCAGTTTTCTTAATTAGATAATCTTTGGCTCTAAGCTGAAGAGTTTTCCTTTGTTCTGTTTATGGTCAATTTTTTCCTATTGCCCAACTTCAGTGTGTACCATATTTTCTTGATTAAAAGTCGCAGTTTCTGTATGAGTAGCGACTTGTATAAAGGTGTTGCACTGATTCATCTGTTTAATATCTAACTGCCTCTCTATCTGTCCATGTATTATATTTGGATCCCTTCAGCTACATGAGGTAATGAACTGATCATTGTAAAATCATAACAAACAGCAAAGGGTTGTAATCTTTAAATTTCAAATCAGTAAAACCAATGTAAGACCACAACAATTGCCAAATGTTGAAAATTTTTTATTCAAAAGTGTATAAAATTTAATTTCAGCACAATGTTATTTTTAGCTAGTATTTGCTAATAATGGCCATGTATTATGCTTATACACGTCTGACCATCTGTGTGTGTATGGATATGCCGTATCTACCACTGCGACCAACTGTATTGATTTTACAAAAATTTTGCCACTTTTGTGTCACATTGTCTTGTACAAAAGAGCAACTTATAGTCCAGAAAATGCGGTACTTCTGAACTTCGTAAGGGGCATTATCAAACTCCAGTTTTATTGTATTGTATTTTACTTATATTCATTAAGGCTTTAGCCTAATATCTTTCCAATGTTTGTGATAAATTATTTATTGAAGCTTTAAACTTTAATACCATAAACAGTTTTTCTTGAATAGCTCAGTGGAACACGGTAGCCGATTGGTTAGAGCGCTTGCCTTGTAATACAAAGTATGGGTTCGAGCCTGTCATGCAATGTTTACCGTGTAGAGAGCTTAAGAAAGTGCTTTGCTCACTGTGACTCATTGCAATTGATTGACACTTGGTCTTTTGATAGTGGTGCGTAATAAATGTAATAATAAATATCAGTCGATGCCTTATTACTTAAGATGCAAGACTTGCATAAGTCATTGGATTTTGATAAGTTTTGTACTTATGCTAACAGATATTATTAGCTTAGGTATATAAATTATTTTATTTAGACTTTGAACTGGGTTTTGAAAGAACACGATGTAGATTTGTTTTGCACGTTTTCCTTGCAGCCATCATATCCCGACAGTTTGTGGAGATGACAAGGTCAAGGATAGAGGGCTTGCTTGCATCATTTCCAAAGCTCATGGGAACTGGAAAACAACACACGTTTGTGGAGACGGAAAGCGTTCGCTACGTCTATCAGCCGCTGGAAAAACTCTACATGCTTCTCATTACTACAAAAGCCAGCAACATTCTGGAGGACCTGGAAACTCTCCGGCTGTTTGCAAAAGTGGTCAGTTGCCTTACAGATATCCTGATGATACTTGAAACTGTTTTGTTATTCAGGTTCAGACTCAAAAATTATCATTTAGTACCTGCTTTTTGGCCTCTGTAAGCTGTCAGCTTGTGACCTGGCATGTCCAATGCCAGTGCACGGATTGTGATATAACTTTGGCATGGATTGTGATATAACTTTGGCACGGATTGTGATATAACTTTGAAATAAACACCAGTTGACACTGTGCCGTATTGATAGCAGCTCTGCAAAACAAGGCTGTTATCGTCGAATTATATTTGTTGTTGCTAGTTGTTAGAGAAAGGCTTAAGGCTTTATGACTAACAATAAATAACCCTTTGCTGGTATGTGTATGCATGTGAATGAACAATTTTATAGCACCTGTCAAAGGTGCTCCTCGCTCATGTAAATGATGCGAGTTCGTTAAGAAGAACAGGAATCATTTGAGGTGTTCACGCAAAATATCAGGTTTTTCTGTAAGCAAAATTAATGATGCTAGAATAGTTGTTAAGTATTGATTGTCAGGCTCTTGCACACCTGTAGCACCCAATCAGTTGAGTCCCTGTCATTACTGACCGGACAGTTAACACCATATGAAGACTACCAAGAATGACTATGTACAGACAAATGAATTGTTTACAGCATGATTCTAATCCGTGCCAGTGGTACTCAAAGCCTACAGCAGCTGGTGACTTGCCCATATTCAGACGGCTGTGCATAGGCGATACAGACTGCTGCACAGCAAGTCCCTGTGCCACCTGTAACTCTTCTTGCATGTTGAATAGGTATATTGCTGGGAGCCATGATGTAGCCATTCATTAAGTGGATTATTGCGTAAACGGACAGGCCGCATATAAACGGGTCTCCACTGTGCTTGTTCATCTAGACCAATTCTGAAGTCATGATGTGTCTTAGGTTGGTCTGTGAATTTCGTGGACTAGTCTGAAGTTTGTGAACTTGTCTACTCCTTCGCTATTGTGAATTGGCTCCTTTCATACTGAAAATGAGTTTATTGTGCTTTAGATTCCAGAATATTGCAAGACAGTGGAGGAGTCAGAAATTGTAGATCAGGCATTCCCACTCATCTTTGCCTTTGATGAAATTGTGGCTCTTGGCTACCGAGAGAATGTTAACCTTGCACAGATCAGGACCTTCACCGAGATGGATTCTCATGACGAAAAGGTCTACCAGGCCATAAGACAGGTGAACTTCCTTTGCTGTATATTCTATTTGGATATTTATAAAGCGTGTCTATTGGGAGAGCCTTTCAGAAGCGCTCAAACAGTCTGCTAAGTTTTATTGCTGTTCAACTTCAAATCATTTTTATAGTACTTATGCTTATCTCAGGTTTGGAATGCTCACTACTCAATCGGGGTTTTAATTCACTTGCTAAACAGGTGCATGTTGGCACCATTTATAAGGTTGCAGACAAATTCATGTTGCACTTATTTAATTGCACTCGAAGTCTATGTTAGTAATGTTTATAAATTATAATAAATAAAAGTAAATTTAGCTCTGTTTATAGGTTGCATCAGAAATGCTTGTTGCACTTTGAATAAATAAAAATTGATGTTAGCATTGCTTATATAGTTTTCTTGTACATCTAACTGTGAATGATACATATTAGGCTGTGTTATACCTCTTACTACATTGCACAATGTATTTCTCTATGCTACAGACACAAGAGCGTGAAGCAAAGGAGAACATGAAACGCAAAGCCAAGGAATTGCACAAGCAACGCCAGGATGCTGTCAAATATGGTCGAAATCCATCTGGCTACAGTGGTATTTCTAGTGGCTCTTCTGGTGGACGACAAGATGTTCAGATAATCGAAACTACTATTGATAAACCTAAACCTTCATACACAACTCCAAGGTCAGCACAAAACAGTTGTACCCTAAGCCTAATTTAGGAAGGTCAAGAAGTTGGGTTCTGTACTGGACCCATGTTAATGTCTAATTTGTTCACATGATATCAAAAAAGTATACTTTTTTGATATCATGTGAACAAATTAGACATCACGAAGGTTATTAGCCTTTTATCAAATAAATCCACCTGATAATGATCTGTTATAATGGAAGTTAGCAATTCACCAATTTTGAAGTATATATAGAGGGTATTAAAATAAATATTCAGTAGTCGGTTCTATACTTCAGTTAAAGTAGTTTTAAGATTTTGAATTTAAACATGAATGTAAAAATTATTCTCGTGTTATATTTTTGTCAACTCTCTTTAGTTAAGTCTGCATACTTCCGTTATTACGTTAATGATGGTTGTAATGGTCTTGTGACCACTGATGCTAAGGCTCTATAATGTTTCTGTTAACCTGCCTGTATTGTCATGTATTGTCTCTGATGTTATTACCTGGGGTTCCTCCTAAGCGGGACAATAGTCCCTTCTGGAACTCCCAATTGTATACCACCTAACTGCCACACGCATTTGTCCTTTTTTTTAAATCCAATCATCATTTGCTGTTTGTGTGTTCATTTGCTATTTGTTTTGTTCGACTTGTGATGAGACGCAATAAAGAATTATGTTATGTTATGCTAAAAAGTATTGCGTAATTAAGTTTGGAAAAATCACAGAAGTTACTATTTCTGTGTTGGTTGCAGTTTCTGTTAGTTACCTCATTATATTGTGAATGTTTTGGATGTTTTAGTAAACCGTCTGGAGCTGGAAATGCCTTAAAGCTTGGAGGCAAAAAAGATGTGGAGTCATTTGTTGATCAGTTGAAGTCTGAGGGAGAAAGTGAGTTCCGTTCACAAAAGCATTATCTGGTCAATTAAATGCTTCAAACTGATGCAGGCTAAGCTAATGTTGGTAACAAAGCTAATGGCAAAATAATTAAAGATGACTTTTAAATAGAATAGAATAGAATATTCTTTATTGGAACCAATTGCAAACCGCATTTTGTTGTACAGCAATTTAACATGTTTATACGGATTATATACATCTAATAATATGTTAATATCAGCTGCGAAAGCAAAACACACAACCTGACAGCCAACACTGGCACCCATCCTACCCACTAAACCTCTGTATTTTAAAAGATCCAACGAAATTTGTTCATGTATTTAGGTTTTGCTAGGAAGATGAACAACATAAGTTGTAAACGTTCATAGGGAGCTAAATGTTTTTAAACAGATGTCAGCAGCCAGGCTGGTGTGGCAAAGTCGGCAGCTCTGGCTAAGGCTGCAACGCCTGCAGTTAACCAAGAAAGGTAGAATCCGGTTTCTCTATTGTCTATTCATTTTTGTGGAGCAGTGCTTCTCAAATTAGTGGTCCGCTGACCAGGGCCAGTTCACGAGCTCTCAGTTGCTGGTTTGCAAAGTGAATATGATTTTATTTCAAATAACATTTTTAACTCGTTTAAAGCTTGTTTTGTAATTAGAACTGTATTAAAATTTGTGATGTTTTCCCAACAATATCCGCTCCTTCCAATGTAACTTTATAATTTTGTACCAAATTCCAAGATTTGTTTTACATTCTTAAATCTTATAATTAATACATATTTAAGGTGATCGAAAAAGAAAAACAATTAATAAATTGGGCACCGGTCCTGCTGCAATGGAAAAATTCCTGCCGGTCCGTCACACAGAAAAGTTTGGGATGTGCTGGTATGGAGTACATTCCGTAACTTCTGAATAGCAGATTGTTAGCACCTGAACTAAGTTTAAGCCTGCTGGTGATGATTTTAGCATCCACATGCGCATGGAAGAGAAGATAACATTGACGGCTGGACGTGAGGGAGGACTTCAGAATCTGGAGATACATGGTCTGGCAACCCTGAAGATTACCAATGATAAAGTTGCTCGAGTCAAGATTGCAATGAAAAACACTGATACAAAAGGTGCACAGCTTCAGGTAATATTTTCTTACTCTTTTTAAATTTCTGTTGGTATGAGAAAGTAGGTATGTTTGTGTGTTGTTTAAATTATTACATATGTCTGGTTGGTGACTGGCAAAGCGAATGAAGGTGGTTGAAGAAAAATGGTTTAGAACAGAGCAGGTTAGATGTTGGAATGATGTGTTTGTTAAGAACTGTATCGTTTATTCTCTAACAGGAAATCCTTCAGTTTAGTCTAAGGTGAAATAAGAAATCTTGAAATATCTATATCATGGCATCTAAGTTGACGGTCTAGAACACTAGGCTATGAAATGTTGGGGTTAGCATTGGGGTATGTGTATTGTTACGGTTTTGCTCTTTTGTTCTGTGTTACAGACACATCCAAATGTTGACAAGAAACTTTTCCAGGCGTCGTCAGTGATCGGCCTGAAGAATTCAGAGAAACCGTTCCCCTTGAATCAGGATATTGGAGTTCTGAAGTGGAGATTCCAGACCCAGGACGATGGATTTATGCCACTTTCCAGTAATTATGCATTTTGCTGTGTGTTCGCTTGCTAGGAACATTCCAAAGAAATGCCAAAATTGGAATAAAATATGACAGATTTTGTAGAATTAAATTCCAACAGTTGTGATAAGACCACCCTAACTGTAGGTGGGTTGTGCTGTGCTGTTTGTGTGTACCAAGATACCTGTGTAGCTACTTCTAAGGCGACCTATCAAAAGTGATGCACACAGGTGAGAGAAATGTTGTTAGGTTGAAAATTTATGCTGAACCGAGTTAAATTTCCATTTAACTCTGTTCAGCATAAATTTTCAACCTAACAACATTTTTCTCACCTGTGAAAAATGCTTAAACCCTGTCTGGAAAGCCTGTCTGGAAGTTGGTCCTGAGACAGGAGAGCATGGTGGGCTGAGTTAAGGTACACAAGCATGGCATTCTGTGGACTGCAGAGATTGACTTGATTCTCCGAAGTCATTGATGAGGTGATAGGATTTCAGTGGCATAGCCAAAGAGGATATGAAGCTTCTCGTTGCCTAGGAAATATTTCTAATTCTGTTGCCAATTTTTGTTATATGGGAAGGAGTACTTCTTTGGAAGTTCTAAGGCTGACCAGGTAATACAACACCCTTCTAAAACATGTATACATTAAGGGTTTAAGCATTTTTCTCTGTGGTGGGACAGGTGATCTCAACCTAAACCTGTTATTGCCATCGGAGAAATTAAATTGAATTTGTAGGACAGGCATCTTGATTTTGCTTTCTTATTTTCTTGTCAGTTAACTGTTGGCCAAACGAAGTTGGAAACAAGTGTGACGTCAACATTGAATATGAACTAGAACGTGAAGACATGGAGTTGAACGATGTTGTTATCACAATACCAATGCCGTAAGTGACCACTTTCCGTCAAACTGACTTGAGATTTGATTTAGGAATTGATCTTGAAGACGTAGTTGCTGTGTTCTGTCTTGGTTACGTGTTTGCTTATCTAACAGTTGTGCTGAAAATCATTGTGTTGTATGGGAGATGCAATGTTACATTTGTTTAGCATCCTCAACATATCTAGTACTTTTGTATTTTTTTTATACTTAAATCCTGTGATTGAAGCTTTCCTGGTCAGAAATAAAATTCAGTTTATGGCCTTTTACTGTTAAAACCTTTTAAATCATCCAGCATTATGGAAAGAGAGCAGAACCAGAGTGGTTGCTCGTAGGTGAAGATTTGATCTTGAAATATAATCTAGGATTTAGACGGCGTGACGTAGACAACCTGACAGCTTAAAATGTTCAACTGAGTACTGTAGTTTAAATATCTTCTGGTTTGCAAATGCTTCTCGGAACCAACAGTAATCACAGCAAGATTTAATAGCCAGATGGTTCGTGAGAAGACTTAAATTGCATGCAGTGCTTATTGGAATGTGCAAGTTGTACAGATCCACACTCGCTAAATTGATTCATGTTCTGCCTAGGTCTGGTGCTGGTTCTCCTGTTGTGAACGAATGTGAGGGCGAATATCGTTATGACAACCGCAAGAACATTCTGGAATGGAGGCTACCAGTTATTGACTCGTCTAACAAGACTGGGTCAATGGAACTAACCATTGGAGGCCACGCCAACGACTTCTTTCCAGTCAACGTGTCATTCGTGTCCAAAAGGCTGTACTGCGATATCGAGGTCTGCGCACTAAATAGTATTTTGTTTGTTTGTTGGCAAGATGAACAAAGGGTTTGCAAGTCTGGTGCCCTCGTGTTTTATGGGATAACCCACAGAATGTGTGCTAGAAATTATTTATGTTGTATGTGTCACCATTGGGTGACTTTTGGGTGTCACATTGAGGGAGGGGGGATAGAGTAGTGGTAACACTCATGGCCAGGAGAGCATAAGGTTCGCGGATCGACTCCCGTAACCCCCTCTAGGGCGGCGCCTTGCATGGCTGCCAAACCCTGTGTTTAATTAAGATATTGATTGTACTTTCATGTTTCAATGTAATCATACTGCGTCTGTCGGTTTGAAATAATAAAGAATATAATTATTATTATTATTATTTAGCTGTTTGCCTTTTATTGTATATGCTGTTCTCTGTGCCAGGTGTTTACCACCATGTATGATGTGACTAGTTTGTTATTGAAACATGTAACCCACAGGGGTAAAAGAATCTGGATTTGTGTTGTCATCATAGGGATACTTCAACCACAGGACCACGTCTTTGAAAGTCTAGTTCTGATAGATTTATTAAATGAGCATTTACCTGATCGTAGCTTTCACACCGCGGGTTCGTTATACTTGGATGCGTTGATTCCTGCCAGCTACCACAAGTTTTAACTTGCTTCTTCATGATGTGGAATTTTGATTGATTGTTTGGAATGCATTTGGAATGCATTCTGTACTATGACAAGACATAACTTGAGCATTAGATCTAGATCACTAGCCCTTGATTTGTCTTTTAAAATAAAATTTGTTATATTTGAATGTTACAGGTTGAAGGTATCAGTATGGTGGACACTGACGCGCCAGCGAAATATTCTTCAGAGGTCATTTTCTATGTTGAGAAATATGAAATTGTTTAGTGTTTTGAAGACGATGCTAACTAATTTTGCTGAGAGGCAATATCTCTTGATATGTTATAATATTTGAGACAGGCACGAATTGTGGATGAATTGTGTGAACGAGCAAAGGAACCGAGATCATCAGACGATACACGCTTTACATTTCATCCACGTTTATGAAGACAACTGTTGTAGTGTTACGGGGTTCTATTGTTTTCGTTGTACATTTTGGCCAGAATATTTCAAAATGATAAAGCGACCAATATTGGAAAACTGTGGAACAGATGTTTTGTACAGTAGCCACTGAAGGGATGTACAGTCTGCTTGTGTGGTCAAAGATTGTGTATGTGCGTACGTACATGTACCTTGACACTTATGTAGCACCTTTAATAAATTCTAGAACTTGCTGCTGTTTCATAAACACAGTAGCAAAGATTTTTGTCTGATGCTGGCCATATAAAGTTTGTGGTTTCATGGATAATATTGGTCACGGAGTGGTCAGTCATACTTATATCAAATCGTTCAAAAAATTTAAGAAAAACTGACCAGCTGTTGCATCTTCATGTGTTAAAGTTGAGGGAATAAAATGTTCACAGCTAGTGAAAAAAGTGTCTGGGATTCAGAACGCTTGTAAATAACTGTTGTTTGGAGAAAAAGGAAACGCTAAAAATAACTGCTAACTCAATATTGAACTTTTGTTGTACTGGTTTCGATATCTAGAAGAATCTATTATAGGGACAGACGTGCACAACTTTCCTTCTGAACAGTTTCCATAGTTAATATCTTGTGTTTCAGCAGGCAAATTGTGCAGGGTCAGTGTAGGCAATGATATTACCGGGATAGTTAAAGGTAATCATATGGCAGTGATTGCAGATGTATGACGTCTTTACTGGCTGCTTGTGAGAATAGCTGTACATGTGGCAGAGCAGTAATGTAGTTACCATTAGGGATTTATCAGAAACTTGATTGTGCACTGACAAAAACAGAATCTGTATATGTTACGAATTATGAAAACCATTAAAAGTAAGAAAAATGTGGAAATTTGAAGTTTTGTTAAAATACTAAGCAGCTTATCTTCCAGTGTGAAGTTTTATAAAGAAAGTGGGTAGTAAGGTTCTTGTGGGTGGCATGATAGTACAAGAAAATTGAGTAGCAGAGAAAATTATTTTTGAGAAGCTGCATTTCTTATTTTTTAATAAATTTAAGAATCTTTTGGTAACCGCAACATTTGTAACCAGAATGCCTATTATATTTAAGGATACTTTAACGACGAGCTGTATTGGTTTCCCGGTGATTGGTATGTCAATGCTAATTGTGCATACCGCGGCAACAGCCGTTATGATTAGAATTCTTCAAGGTTCCCAAAAAATAGCAGTTCAGATTCAAAATAGGCATGGACAGCTGTTATTTGTACCATGGCTGTCCTTGATCTGAAGCTTCATATAACTACACCATATAATGTTTCATATCAATACTCTTAAATGACACCATTTTTATGATCATATGCCATTTGAGAGAATCTGTCCATATTGCAGAACTGGCACAGCAAAGAACAGAACAAAATTACATAAACTTTGTGTATAATTTCCTTAAAAGAATTGTCTGATTTCCATAAAAATGAATTGTTTTTGTTTCCTTAATATGAACCAGAAAGCAGGGTATTGTGTTTAAGTTGTAATTTCTCACAAAAAATACAGTTGTAAAAATGTAACACCTGATGGTTTCAAATTGCCAGAATTCTGAATGCTGCAAATACTGACATGATTATACAAATGCATGCGAACTGTACTTGTACATTCATAAGTTGAAGTAAAAAATTTACCATCAGATAACACAAATGCAAATACTAGCAACCAGTTTAACAGCCGCTTTTTGTGGTTAATTACGAAAGACATTTTCTCTCCCAAAGTCTTCTTCCACCATGGTCTTACTGTATCTCCTCGCCTTGAACTATGCAAAAGTGTACGTACCATATTGGTACAAGGCATTATCCACTAAGGAAGTCCAAAACGGGTTAAGGGACCATTCAAATGCGGTTAGGGTTACAATACTCTAGGTGTCTGCAAAGAGGGATGGGAAGGGTAATGGCAAATGCTGATACGATCAGGGAGGGGTCCAAAAAAGTAATTTGCAGAAGTCCTTTACAGAGGACGCCAATGTACATAACACAAAGTCCACCAGCATTTATACATAATATATTAAACTGCAGTACGGGACTCGTCAACGCACCTCAAATCAACAAATATATAGAAAAGATGTACACAAAGGTTTGGAAGCTTTCAGTACTGACTAAAATCAGTAACAAAATCTTTTAAGTATTTACAGAATTAACACAACAGCCTACTTCCCACACTCATACAAAGCCTAAATTCCTGAAAGACTTTAATAGTTTCATCATATATAAAACTGTTACAGCAAAACAAAACTTGACAGCTTGAAAAATTGCATACTTTTCCTACACTAATACATACTGGTAACTAAGACTGCAATGATGAACATGATTTAAGTCTAGCCAGACTCGGCAAAACTACACAGCCACTGAAAACAAGGCCACGCTACATGCCTCGACTGTTAACCCATTCCCGCCTAAATTGTTTTTTTCGGAAAATGACTAAATTGATGGTGGAAAAACAATAATAGTTACAGCTAAGCATAATAAAGTATACATTTTCTGAATCAGCAGACTTCTGGCTCTGAAAGTTATATTTTATTGTGAACAAAACTTGATTTATATCGCAACCTCTGAATACCAACGTGCAAAATAGTCACCGATACACAAATGGACATTGCAGTTTTCACCACAATGCCAAGTCCAAAAGACAAGGTTTGGTATCAGACTTAGCTCCAAAAACCAAACCAGACCCGTCGGAAATAACATTGTTACCGGCGATCTTCAAATCTCCGATGAATTCATCGTCAGAAGATGAAATTCATCGTCAATAACATGACACGACATGCCTCAAAACTTTGTGGCTCGGGATACCTTTACCGATCACTTCAAACTTGTTTTCCACTGCAATATCTAACTTTTTGTCAACAAATTAAACTCTAAAATGGGAGAAATTTTCCGGACATCATCACTGATGCTACGGACCCGATCCGGCGGGAATGGGTTACAAGACGTGCATACTGGGTAATAAATGGACATTATTATTACAAATTATTTTTAAAAATTTAATGCTCACATCACACGGAAATGCAAATCTGTCACATGGTCAGTCAGTTGCCAGGTGAAAAGCAACAGGCTCAGTGCCGTCCTAACAGCATCATAGGTCCTGGGCAAAGCAATGCACTGTGTTGACGTCATGCACACATTAATTTGTTTTCGTCTTTTTAATTTGGGGCCCCTAGAATAATGGGGTCCCTGGCAACTGCCCCGCATACCCATGCCTTAAGACGGCACTGGCAATAGCCATCAAAAACAGTGCAGCAATTAAAATGCTTAGAAACTCCTAAAGTAAATACTGTAAGCAAAACCACAACCAGAAGCCATTCAAAAACCGGGTTGAGCACATGATTTACCAGGATTCATTGAAGCAAGTCCACCTCTTCGGAGTCTACTCCATCCAACGCCAGCTCCTTGTTCAATTCGATGATCAGATCATCTGTCAAGTCTTCACCGAGAGGAAAACTACGATTTATCACAGTTTCATGCTTATTCAACACCTCTTCTCTACTTGATGCATAAGGTGTAATCAATGCCTCATGTTCATTCAGTTCCTCATCAAGAGCCAACAGCAAGTCCTGCTCCTGAGGTACCTCATGCTGAAACGAGGTCACACCATTGCGAGATTCTTGAGCAGTGGCAACGGTCTCCATTTCTATTTCTTCAGACTGTAAGAGGTGCGTGACTTCGTCGGGCGATTGCTGCTCGCTGAGCTGTTGAGCACGTTCACTAAGCTGAAGAAGGTTGGCCTGCTCCTTCTTTTCGTCGTTGTAACAAAACGCGTATTCAAATGTTTCGTATAAGGCCATAAACATAAGGAAGCAGCCGGTCAGAAGCAAAATCTGTCAGAGATAAAACAGTAACAGACATCTCATTTTCAAAGCATTTAGTTGGTTAAACCCAGGACATAACAATAACATAATGTACAACATTTTCTATCAATATCAGGCTCCTATTTTTAACATATATGTTGTCAATGCTCAATTAAGTTTATTTTGAAACTGCTTATTCTTGTTATAATAGAGATAAGTTTAAACTTATTCAGAGACTTTCGATTATAGTACAGGACACTTTGATCTGCCTCAACACAAAAAAGAAAGTTAAGTCTGTTATTCTTATTATTTTGTACAGCACAGTACATATCAAACAGTTTGATCACCTACGAACGCTTCTCTCATAAGTAATTCTAACCAGTTTGCAATTAGAACTGATCCACAAATGACAACAACTGACCTTAAGAAATCTTTCAGACAACACTTCGACTAATTTAGCCTGGACTGGTGGAGGCTGACAAGGCAGATGATACGAGTCGTTGAGATATTTTCCACTGGATGCCTCATCAACCAAACTGAAAATTCCATGAAAACATTTCCATGGTTAAAATGAATTATAGAATCTTTGGCAAGTGTTTTGAACTAACAGAGTAGGTTAGAGTAGGTGAAAAAGTGGTTACCACGGAAATAAGACTAGATTGCAGAGGTTAAAAAGTTACCGTAAACCTAAAACGTAATTTTCACCTCAAGAAGAACTACAGGTTTAACCCATGTCCCTTATCATCCACCGTGGTGAATTGACTAAATCTGTATATGCACCCTAAAACTTACTTACACTACATGCACATATCAAGCACCACCTACGCCTGTATGACGGCAACTGGTAATTTCTGTATTGCCTGCAGACAAATGGTGTTCATTTATAGCCTAGTGACAGTGCATTAAGAACAACAGGTTCCTCTGTCAGCAAAATGATGCTCAAATTATGAGCTGGTAAAGTCACTGCTGTAGGGCTCTCACACGCGGTTAGTTTTCCTAATAATGTATTTACCGAATGCGCTCTGCAACTTCCATAGACGTCATCATCGAACCGTAAAGTTGCAACTGCCACACGATTAGAGAACCTCGACTCTGCAACCTACTACCTCCTGAAAAACAAACAGTTTCTAAGTTTATTTTTTCGATAAATAAACAAGTCTCAAGATTTCTGTACCATTTCTCAGTGCCAAACAATGTCTACATCTCCACTGAAATGCACAAGAGATTAATAGCTGATAAGAATAGACATCAGCAATAGCAAGTGAATAACAGATAACTAATAACTAACGCATAGCAGTGACAAATTATGTACAATAAAAGAGGGTATGAAATATATTCTTCCATTCTGTAAAAAATTGGACAAGCACATAAGATCGGCGTTTATTTAATTTTTAATTTGGATCATGATTTAACGATTCAGTCAGTTCCATTAAATGCAGCCTGTGTCCTACATTCTCACAAACCATACAATTACACACAACTCTTTTTATCTGAAAGAGACTTGTGCATGTAGCATTTCTTAAGAGATGCTGCAGATCGTAAATTACAGTTGTAAAGGCAAAAATGGCTTTTCCAGCAATGCTTGATTAGCAAACCTGTGTCGGTGATCTTCAAAGTCCAAGTACCCAACGGTTGTTCACCCCAACATCTGACTGTACTAAACGTCCAGCCCTTAAAGCCATCTTTACTCCTACACACAATTAATCAAAATATAATTCATATAATGTCACGCGATTACATTTTACAGTTAATCAGAAATTCATTAAATACCAGTCACAATTTGTGTTCTGCATTGACTACCTGTACAAAAGCAGCCAAGTGTAATAAACGAATAACCATAATATAAAGACTTTACAATAAACTTTTTAAGTGCAATCAGGATAACAAACAGATATTTTATTTTCAAATATTTAAAATCATGCTTTGGTCACTCTCACTGCAAATACTTTCACTTTATTCAATACTTGCAAAAATATGATCAAAGTCATCATTTAACACTTTAATGATGAGCGTGTACTAAAAGTGACTGAGAAACCTCGTCGCAGATCGTCGTTAAAGCGTTAAACATCATCATCATCATCACCAGTCTCACTGAAACTCGTTTCAAATAGTCAAACGTACTCATCTAGTTTCCTTGTAGCACCAATGATTGAACTTGTGCCGGAAGGGCAAATCAGCTCTATGTTAACGTCTCCTCTGCGTTCGTGAGTCAGCATTATTTTTACGTGCACATACTCCAACGTGTTGAGATTATATCCATCAAGCAGTTTCTCAGTAACTGCAAGAAAAAATAATTCCACCTCATTAGAACAGCTCTTTGTCGGTTACAAGACCTACCAGTAACCAAGATTTCCTAGGTCTAGCCAGACTCAATTTCGCTTGAAATCCGTGCATGGAATGCTGATCAAAAGATCCCGCTTGAAATTTTACATAACCAAACATACCCATTAACTTACCGGTACTCTTAGGGCATAACCAAAAACCACCCTCCCTTCACTCTTTTCCTCCCATCCTCCCTTCACTCTCTTCCTCCCACCCTCCCTTCACTCTCTTCCTCCAATGCTCCATTCGCTCTCTTCCTCCCACCCTCTCCTCCTCCCACCCTCCATTCGCTATCTACCTTCCTTCCTCCAATGCTCCATTTGCTCTCTTCCTCCCACCCTCCATTTACTCTCTTCCTCCAATGCTCCATTCGCTCTCCTCCTCCCACCCTCCATTCGCTATCTACCTTCCTTCCTCCAACGCTCCATTCGCTCTCTTCCTCCCACCCTCCATTTACTCTCTTCCTCCCACCCTCCCTTCACTCTCTTCCACCCATCCTCCATTTGCTCTCTTCCTCCAATGCTCCATTCACTCTCTTCCTCCTACCCTCCCTTTGCTCTCTTCCTCCTACCCTCCATTCGCTCTGGGTTAAGAGTGAGTAGACTCTTAGTAATAATAAAACTACTAACTAATAAAACCTTCAGTCTAAATAATCTTTCCATTCACCAATTTTAAAAGTTGTCATATAATAAGCACGCATAAATTAGACAGAGTTAATTAATCTATGGTTAAGTGATTTAAATTAATTTGTTTATGGATCAGTAAGAAAGTCTTGTTTCCATGTTTTAAAGTTATAAAGAATATGATGAAAACCAAGGCAGACCTTCGTATTTTGCCAGGACTGATCCAGTCGGAGGTATCGCTAGGTTGGCATCGATCTCCTTCGATGTAAACAATGTTAACCAAGGTATTGTCTTCCACACCTAAATAAATCAAGTAATAAAATAAATCAATAATTTATAATGAATCATAAACCATGCAGTCAAGACAAACTTGTGAAAAACACCTTAAATGAACTTTGGCACGCTGATAATGATTACTGCTGATTAACAGAGAAAGTGCATTTGAGCATTTTCGTATTCGATTATTTATCTCCCTATTACATTTATATAGCACCACCTATATTATCCTACAAACCAGTTAACAACAAGTCCTACAAACAATTCAAAATGAGCTTTACCAGAGAACAAAAACATAATCATTCACTTATTACAAGATGAGCAATGAACCAGCTAACCCTAGCATCAAGAATTGTGCTAGTGCTACAAAAACACTGTTCCCCAGCTGCATTTATTTATTTAAGACGTCCAATTGTCTACAGCAGCGGTTCCCAAACTTCTCTGGGTCGCGACCCACTTGTGAATATCCTGGCTGTCTCGGAACCCACTGTGTAAAATTAAGCATTGTGTACTAAAATTTGCTTCGTAAATTGGTGTCGAAATATGCGGATTTATGTACAGCACTTAAAAATTTAAAGCATTAAAACGAAACTTAGGTAAAAACAGTTTACAATTTATTGCAATCCAGCTAGTTATAGCGCAATCATAGCCAACTGTTCTTGCTGCAAAGAAATAAATTTTTCTGGAAACACTTTGGCGACCCACTTGCCAGAGCTTCACGACCCACTTTTGGGTTGCGACCCACAGTTTGGGAAACTCTGGTCTACAGCATCTCTCTCCATGGTAACCCGCTGGTTCATTGCTCCCCTTGTAATGTGGCACATGCAGATATGAGCTCTGTATGGAACCACAGTTAAGTCCTCAAATCACCTTAGCACCATCAAAGATAATGGTGCTATACAAATATGCGAATATAAATAATAAACAAATCCATATGCCAGCGTTAAAGAGTCTTACCTTAGCTGTGGTGACCATACGCCAAGCCTTCAATTCACCAAAGCCATGCTGGTGACTGTGATAGAGTCCGGCTGCATTTCGTGTCCACTCCGACTTCGACATGTCAACCTGTAATAAGTACACGCATCACATCGCTACGTTCAACAATTCAGCGCACAGATGAACAGTGCCTTTGAAAATTCACAAAAATGCACCTCATAAATATACTAGAATCACTTCATTACAATGTCTCAAGGAGCTTTGTTGTGAATCGCTTTATTGTGAAGTCTGATAAACATGAGTCAATTTTCTAAGCTGAGCTAAATTGGAATCCATGTCCCCGACTGCTTTGAATAAAAATCGTGTGACAAGGAAGAGCGTTATAAAGCAGCCCTAGTGTTTTTAGTTATGTACGTGTACATATATACATGGCACCTTTGTCAACATCTGAAAAACAAGAAGGTGGTATTTGGTGGCTTTGTCCAGTTTAAAAGTTGCTTTTTGTATAACTTGCATACCACACAACTAAGCTATACTTTTACAGCACTGATGACTTCATCACTTATAGATATCTGAAGCAATCATCCGCAAAACATCCATTTTGTTCTACTTTCATCTCATTAATCGCATTAATCCTTGCTTCAAGTTTAACCCTAGCATCAAGAACTGTGCTAGCGCTGCAGAAACACGTTTCCCCATCTGCATTTATAACACAAGTACAACGCCGACTACTTACTTTAACAGCTGATACAGCAATTATATACTGCACATCCCTCCAGGTCAGACAAGGTCGTGCCTGCAGCATAAGGCCGATCAGAGATGAAGCAATTGGTGCGGCTGCACTGGTTCCCGAGTGACTCTCTGTGCAACCAGTTCCTCCATTCTTCGTCCAATCTGTTGTCACCTGAAGCACATCACAGACCAACTTGCCTTGTAACATGGAAATCGCGGATTGAGGTCTCCCTGAGATGATTACTGTGTATGGACGTTGAGGAATAATCTTTCACCTGCATTAGCTCAGCACCATCGATTGATGCTTGGTCATTAGATAATGGTGCTAAATAACATGTAATAATAGTAATAACTGCATTTATGACACTTTCAAGAGTTGGAAGATACCCGTAGGACATGCCTTGGTACACTTTGGCATAAATGGTGGAGTCTAACCGCCACCAAATAAATTTCAGAATCCACACACCCAAGCAATTATAGCATGGAAACAGTAACTCTCCAGCTGACAACGGATGAAACTGGAGATGTTATCATGACATAAACAAACTACAAAAGAAACTTAAAGATCAAAAGTAAATTAACTATAAACTTTTCAGCCCAAAGTAAGAATTCCTACTATGATCTGGTAGCAGAAAATGAAGGCACACGATTTAAATATAAAAAGAAAATAGAGACATACATACATACATACATAGCAGCAAACAGCACATACACACACATACAGACACACATACATGCATACACGCTTACATACATACATGCATGCATACAAATATACATACATGCATGCATACATACATACATAAAGGCATACAAACATACATTAAATTACTAGCAAGATCTGTCACTCAAAGATAAATAACATAGCAAAGCTAAGCAATTTAAATTACACCAAGTCATATACATACACAAAAAGTTCATCACTCAAGATTACTTTAAAAGTCAACGGTCAATCTCTGCAACATGTGACAACCCACCTTTAATTCATATAATTATTAGGTGATTAATTTTTGATGTTAATCAGAAACCTACTACTTGACTGATGCATTTTACATTATGACACAAGTGTTTAGATGCGTTTAGATACCAATTGATGTGAAATGAACGTGCTAACAATGTTGCGTTGATATCCACCGCCTCCACTGCTGTACGTTACAGCCAACATAGACGCACAAGACTCTCCGTAGTACGGCATTTCACCATCTTCATCGATAGCACCGACAGTCACCGTGTAGATGGAGTTAGCGTAGCCATCGTAGTTACAGTTGTCATTCACACGACCACCGTTTCCACTGGCTACCACGTAGATGGCACCGTAACCATGGCGACCGTAGTCAACTCCGTGCCGCATGGCTATCGTTGCCAAATGCTGTGGACCATCAACGGTCTTGCCATCATCCTCTGGACCCCAACTGCAACAAACAGTACTTCGTTCTATTCAATTCTTCAGTTACAGTAAAATTTATAAAAATTCAGTATCAAGCATACTTAATACAGATGCTTGAGTCACAGTAAAAAGCAAATTTATTCATAAATATGACAGAAATATGACAGATTAACATCTGTAGAAAGAAAATAAAAGGAACTGCAAGAGAAAGTCTAAAAACATGAAAATATACACAACTTATAATAATAATATATATTCGTGTTTATTGACAAGCTCATTGACAAACCACAGTAATTAAAATTGAAACATAAGACAGTACATTTATCAAGATCTTATAGAACAAACATCTTGGCAGCCTGTTAGGCACCCACTTATTTTACACTGTCCCTAGGGAGTGAAAGGCTGAGTTGATCTATAGGGATTAGGGAGCTTACGGGTATCAAAGCGCGTCTTTCAAGATCTTAAATTCTTCGAGCAAGAGTGTTACCATTCATCAATCTCTCCTCTAAACTAGAAAATGGCAAAGCGAGATCAATTCCACATTGGAGCACAATTGCTCAAATGTGTTAGCATGCTTCTGGCAATCCTTGTCACCAAAGAGGCCATTTGTTTTCACTGCAATAATGATCAGTCAAGTACGTTCACATGATGCATATTACCCATGCAAACATAAGAAACAGACATAGTGTCAGAAAGTCGCAAATATGAATAACAGACAAATTATTGAAAGTATAACCTGCAGCTGTATACGTCATTCACGTCTAATTTCTTTGTGAAAGCAACAGCTTCGAGATCGTCTGTCATCGGACCATCGAGTATTCTAATTCCTGAAATCTGAGCTTCATAAGCAACTCCAACTCCACACACTCCGTTGTTTGCAACAGCTGCAATCTCTCCGGCACACCGTGTGCCGTGGTGGTTGGTGTCCTTGGAAGAACTCGGACTTGGGTCAGCGTCATTGGAGTTCAAGTCAAAGCTGCCCTCTGCGTTATAGTTTTGTGCCAGGTCTGGATTTGTCCATTCAAGACCTAGGAATACATGAACAACCCAAATTCTAGCTTCTTGAAAACATACATGTATGTTTGTACTAGTAGATACTTCCTATCAAGAAACTCTCAACGCACTGAAGCTCAGCGAACATATCTGAAGAGATATGCTTATGTATGTACGTAGTATGTATACTACCCACACATTTATATAGCACCTTAACTTGCCTTAATGCGAGATCTAAGATTAACATGACTGAACAGTTCTACACCTTCGACCAGTAATCCTTAAATGACAGCACCCTTAATGGGCAATGTCATAAAAGAACTGGCCCTATATAAACAGTCCTCAGAAATGTTCTAGAGTGTAAGAATTTTGATCAGCATTCTACAAATCCTTTAACACTTTAATGATGAGCAATTACTCAAATGTATGGAAAACTAAATCCCTCTCATCATTAAAGGATTAAGCCAGCAAATAATGGGGATTAAGCCAGCAAATAATGGGGATTAAGCCAGCAAATAATGGGCAATTCTCTGCCTCAACACACATGGACTCAAGAATTTTCAAGGCACACACGGAGGTTTATTGGGCACAAAAGACAAGCTATGTGATTAAACAAAATCCCATGCAGTTATTCTGAAATCCAGGGAGTCCAATACTGATCATCGACTTACCATCGTCAACAACTGCAATTGTTACTCCCTTGCCTGTTATGTTATGCAACCAAATTCCTGATATGTTAATATCTCTTCTTGGATTATTTGTGTTGACCTGTCACAGCAGAAAAGAATTCAACTGTTAACATTTGAGCATGAATTGCATTGTCATCAATCACGTGTGTGTGTCTGTGTGTGTGTGTGTGTGTGTGTGTGTGTGTGTGTGTGTGTGTGTGTGTGTGTGTGTGTGTGTGTGTGTGTGTGTGTGTGTGTGTGTGTGTGTGTGTGTGTGTGTGTGTGTGTGTGTGTGTGTGTGTGTGCGTTTGTGCTTAGATGCTGTTTAATTAATTCAATCTAATCCAACACTTGCTACAACACTCTTATAACAATGTAAGAAGCATCAGTTAACGTTAATAAAACATACATGGAAATCTACACTCTGCTCAAGGTAAGCCTGGTCAAGAGTATGTATCCATTCTTGGCAACACGTACTTGGTACCGCCTCTGAGTGGAGACCTTGAAGGGGTGCTATATAAATTTTGATTGATTGTTTGATTGATTGGTTAACCTCAAAATCTGTGTAATCTCATATAGTGAGTTTCATAGCACCATTATCATAACACACACATGACATCAATGAACCAACAGTCACTCAGAATGAAGCCTAAGTAAAAATTATAACTTGTTAGTGTAGGAAAAGTCTGTTCAATCAGTCAGTCAATCAGTCAACTGAGCATTTATATAGCGCCCCTTCAAGGAAACTATTCAGAGGCGCTCCTAGCCCGACCCCGGCAAAAGAGAACAACATCCGATAGGTCTAAGAGGCTAGAAGTCAGGCTACAGTAGGTAAGCAAGTTGGATCTGATGAGTCTGAAGTTTGGAGATGAATGACACTAGAGAACTAATAGAGGCAAAAAACAATATCCATAACTCAAAAAATTCATTTTCCTAGCTTTTCTCTAAATTTTGATATTAAATAAAGTAATGTCCGATCCAAAGGCTTGAAAGGCATTGGATTTACGTCAGATTTACCAAGACAGTAAATTTTACTCACCAGATGCCACTGTTTTGGAAAAAGTGGATCGTTAAACTGAAGCCGACTGTTGAGATCCGATCTCCTTGCTCTCCGTTTCTTAACCTCAGAATGAACTTCTGTCTGATTAAGAAAGCCTCTGTCTCTGTGACGCTGGGTTTTTCCAAGATCTAAGAAATCCCTCTTACTTCTCGTCCGAACTACCTGCTGTATGTGCCATTCAACAAAAGGATGATTATCCAAAAGTATTAAAGACCTGAGTTTTACACGTTCCCAGTCACTGTGGGATAAGTTGCCCTGAGATGTAAAAGTAAGATTTTCTCTCATCAGAGTAGTTCCAAGATCGTCTGCATGACTCTCGGACAATGCATCTGACTTTGATGGCCTCAGGATATGTCGATCCAGTGAACTCGCAAACAAATAGTGACCTCGCAATTCTCCAACTTGACCATGGTTCACAAGCTGAGTGTCTTCGGCTATACGCTCAGCAATAGTATTCAGTTCTTCATTTGTTGAAGACGGGAGATTGACATCCAGTCGGACTACCCACGAAAGAGTTTCAGCAGATTCACTTCCACTGTAGAATAGGTGCAGCTTGTGACGATGAGCAGTAAAACGCAGGCGTGTTTCATTTTGATATGTAGGAACTGGATGACAGTATACAAGAGATAAAATCAAGATAAATACAAGGCAGGTTTGTTGAAGGAGGCATCTGGGCATGACAATCTGAAGCAAACAGATAAAATCAAACTGTAGTCAAGGTTTTAAGCTAATACTGGTTGTAAAGGCTTTTTCTTCTTTTTCCTGGCTCGGTTCAAAGATAAAATTACCAACTTGTGCTATAATAGTGGGGTCGTCCCGAATCCCCGAATACGCTGAAAATACACAACAGCCCGATTTCCCGAAAACAGTTTTATAGAAAGCGATCGAAATCCCGAAAACTATTCAAATATTCCTGACAAGTTAAATTGTAATGTTTTGAAATACAGATTATGCATGCACGCTTACAGCCTCAGGAATTCGAATCGCACTCAGAAAATCGATTTTGGGGATCCGGCCGAAATTCGTTTCGTGGATTTGGGGATTCGCAACGCACCCATTATAGTTTCATTCCAATAAGTATATTGGGTAATCCTGGGTTTTAGTGTCCGAAATTATTTACACTGCAGGAGCGATGAAAACGTTTCACAGTTAAACTCAAACAAGAAGTTGGAAGATTGATGAAAATATCAATGAAACCAGAAGCCGGATGATCGATTAAAATAGTACATAATAAAAGTCAAACTAGAAGTTGGAATTGCGATGAAAATATATCGTTTTAGTGCCGATATTATTCCCGTGTATGACCGATGAAAACATTTTATAGTAAAACTCGAACTAGAAGTTGGAAGATTGAGGAAAATATTCACAAAACTAGAAGCTGGATAGTCGATTAAAACATAACTGAAACTAGAAGTTGGATGAACGATGATTATTTATTGTATTAATGTATATTGTATTAGAACGTTTCAATGAAAATAATTTCGGACACTAAAACCCAGGATTACCGTATATTGTTGGCATCATAATGCATTTAAGTCACAAACATTGCTTATTTATTATATAATTACAGTTCTACAGAAGCTCTCAGGTCAGATCGTACAAATGGTGGTGGATTCACCGAGTTTCCAATGGCAAACCAATAAATTTCCCGATGATGTAGAGGCCTTCAAGCTATCAAATGAAAGATTTTAAGTCTTACACAATCATGTGACTGCGCATGAAATGAGATCATAGATTTACAGCTGATGTATACAAGCGATCAAGTAAAAGCTATACGTATTACAAAATTCAGATGAAATCACGTGAATATTCAAAAGCTAAAGCTACTGTGCCACACACCGCAACACGATTTTTATCGCTCATCAGTCAAAGCCCGCTAAACTACTTTCCGGTTAATTCTGAATTTCTTTCTGTCTACCTGGTTTATGACTCCTGTTTTAAGTTTTCTTGATCTGCTACAGAACAAGGTTTGTGTTATATTATTGCTGTTTTAGCGACTTCGATATGTAAAAACAAAAACAAAATCCCTATACAACGTAAACCATAGAGTTATTATTCAAACCATAGACAGCCACTACGCTCTTCAAAAGCACGTATAAAAAACGCTTGCGCTAAATTTATTCAAATCACGAGGGAGCGAGAGCTTGTTGGTGCAGCGGGATCTTGGCATCTTGTCGAGGGATAAGCCGTTCCAGCAAACCATATATATCTTTCTCTGGACATTAGTTCTGAGACTCTGAAGGATTAATACTACCTTCGGTAAATAATAATAATAATAAAAATGATACCACAATTTGACCGTTCCATCCAGACACCCAACTGTGTCTTAAGTTTAAGAATAAGAGGTCGTTGCTTAAGACATAGTTTCATAGCCTGAGGGTGAAAAAATAATAACTTATTACTCGTGAAATAGAAGAAAAGGAAATCAGTCCTTTAAATCAACCCTTATGAACAGTCATGTTGGGATCAAATGTTTTCGACTTCAATTTTTAAGATTCTTGGAACAGGATCGTGAGCTAGTGGGTGACTAGCCTATCTGATAGTGAAGTCGATATATATTCATTTTATAGATAAGTCGCTAGATAGCAGCAATAGAACAAAGCCGGAAATACCCATCTGTTATTAGCAGTATAAAATATAATGTTAATGGTCTTAATCACTCGCAATAACAAAAAACTCTCTCATAAAATTATAGGCCTATAGGCCTATGCTAGGTGTCGTCACGATATAAGAATAGTGTTGTCGATCGGCCACGGATCGATAATGGCTACCCAGGTAAGGGGATGGGGATATTTAGTCAGCGGGGCTTTCATTATTTGTGACCATTATGCGCGGATCTAAATTCACAAAAGAGGGCTGATCAGCTCAAGACCTGATAAATCGTGCGCTGACCCACAATGTCAAGGATTGCTGCGCTATGATAAGACAGAGAGAATTTTTACACGCCAAGTTCTCACCTTAGTATAGGAATCCTCCATGCATATAGCCTACCGACCTATTCGAATGGCGCTTTATAAATTTTCGATTACAGTTACAAAGCTTACTTTCACCTTCACGATAAAGTAGTAGTTTGGGAAGCAGTCCTGAAAATTAGATTCGACCTCCTCATCTTTATAGGGAATATAGGAGTAGTAGTTTGGGAAGCAGTCCTGAAAATTAGATTCGACCTCCTCATCTTTATAGGGAATATAGGATTAATAATATTAAATTTTAATTTTGCTTCTGCCGAGACACAAATCGTGTGTCAGCATTCCCTAAATGAATGAATGAATGAATACTCGTTTATTGAACATCATAGCTGGCAGAACGCAACTAGAACAAGCTACAGAATATCAGAATAAATTATTAAATTAACTGTAACCGTACAGCATAGTAGCTCGTGTATAAGCTGGTGCCCTGTGCGTGGCTTTCGAGTGCCACTTTATTAGTTTGGAGTTTACGATAACGATTACGATTTTTATCTAGTGCTGAGAAAACATGCATGGTGGCGCTAGCGTTTGGCGCTTATTTCGATTTCGTAAGCAAATGTGACATCTAGGCGTTGTGTTTAATCCTTTACGTTACAGAAAGGCAAAATTGTATTATTAGAAAACTGGTTAGTATTTATATTTTTTAGGATATTTTGATAAAAGTAAAAAAGACACAAGTAGTGTTTGAGTCAAGTGATTTTTGAAACTTATAAGGCGACTACACTCGTGCTGTATACTCTAAATGGGCCCTGCGTGTCGTGCTTGGGAAAACCAGGTTTCCTTGAATAACGTGAATACGACTGCGTAGTGTTCATTCGCTATAAGCGCTTTCATTATTGGCCGGACTACTTGGCTTATTAAATTAAACTGGTGCTTCTCTTGGCATTATCTCTGCTGACCAAACAGTAGTGTTTTTAAACACGCGTCCGGTGAAAGTCTAGCGCTCGTGAACAGGCTTAGTGCTCGTAATAGGCTTTAGCGCCCGTGAACAGGCTGGTGCCCTGCGCTTGGCCTTCGAGTGGCGCTTTAGAAGTTTGGAGATTACGATTACGAAAGTCCAAGAAAATAGTGAAAGCAAAGTAATATTACTTATTTCCACTTACGAGTAGTGCTATTTTGTTTTACCCATTTAGTATTGAATATAACAGGGGTTTCATTGAAATTAGGGTAATTCAGAATGCAAAACAGAAAACTTATAGACAGATTGATATATTGCTATATGGTTGCCTAATGCAGTCTTGTGCGTTAGTAATGTAGTAATATACCACAGAGTGGGGTCGGTTCAGTGGGAGGACTACTACTACCTCTATAACCTACTATACCAATTCAGTCTTGAATGCTGAATGCTTTTTACCTTCATTTGGTAGTTTGGAGGACGCTTAATCCACTCTGCTGATGTTACAGTGTTTGTGAATATTCTTCGTAGCTGTTTTTGAAAGAGCCACATGTAAGAAGCTCTATGTAAATCTTGATTACAATTACCTCATTAGAGGTAATTTTTTACCCTGTCAATACAAAACCAGGGAACAGTATGATTTTCAAGCAGTTTTGGCACAGAGCTTAGAAAGGCCAATGAATTCCGAATTACCAAAAGCAATTAAATTGCAAAATAAGCTAAATCGCCGAAAGCAGTTTTCTACCAAACATTCAATATGGCAAATACTACTTCAGACCCGATTCGCCGAAAGTGAATGGATTGCAAATAAGCTGAATCCATGAAAGCTATGAACAGCATTTTTCGGTGATACGGTTTTTCTTCACAAAACAGTTTTGGGGATCTGGCGGATTCAGCAATTCGCTACGTGCACAGCCCATGTCACAGATTGATGGGCAACTTATTCCAGAAAATGGGTGAACCACATACTTCGTGAAGGTTAGGGCTGGTGGGACAACCAGGTCACTTTGAACAGCAGAACATAGCATAGAACAAAGTATGTGCTTTACAGAAAGGGAAGAGCAGCTGCGAAATCAAGTTTGCTTAAGAAGTTTTTGACAACATTTAGGTGTGTATTTTACATGGTTTTTGGTCAGACTAACCTAAAATCGAATGAGCAAAAGTGCCTAAGTTTATTTCCCTGATGCCATTTAATGGAGAAATTATAAGATTACATTTTTTTAATATTGCAAGATTTCATGTTTTATAAGTACATCATTAATTGCCTATCAGTAAGTTATGCAACCTTTTCTGTATTGCATGACTTCACGTCAGAAATGATACAGAAATTATTTTGAAGGATAGTTAGCACACAAATAACCTGTTGTCTAATACAGTGAACAAACTAAATGAAACATAATTATGTCACTGCAGGGTTTCACTGTTGGAGTTTGCTTTTCAGGAACTAGTTTTTTTATTGAATATTTGAAATTGTAACTTCCTTTCTGAGAAGGCCTTCCTGTGCCATGAACAAATGATTCTTTACAAAACGCTTTTTTAAATACTTTAGTTCAACTTTTTAAACTCCACGCTGACTCCCAGCTCAAGACCCAAGCTCCTATGTTATCTAGTAAACTTTAACATATCTGACCAATTCTGCTGTAAATGTATGCCAGTGGTTTGCCATTTTGATTAGCATGCGATTTGGGACAGTTCATGTGAGGAAAGTTTATAAAACAGCCAAGTTTGTAACAGTTAAGTTTGTAATACTTGTCTACAAGTGAGCTTGTAACGGATAATTTGGTTATAACTAATTTTGTAAGAACTGACTTTTACAATAGAATACAATACAACTGTATTTTGATATTGTCCTCCTTACAAAGTTCAGAAGTTCATGCGGCCATACGGCAGAACGTCGATGGCATTGGTCGCTACCAGGTCCTTAGCCAGAAATACAGAGTTGCCCGTCCAAAAGCATTCGAAGTCGTGACCGCCTGATGCTGTGAGCGTACGACGTCGCGACCACCCGAAGTCCCGCCGCCGTACCAGTCCAACTGCAGTGCCCCTATGCTGTTTACAGAGCCTAATTCAACCCGTACTCCTTACAGAACTGTCATCTGAACGCTCGCTGTGGCTCTAGAGAAGAAGCTGGATGGTAGTGGAGGAGAATCATGCTCAATTTATGCCCGTCCAAAATAATTTCAACCGCTCAAAATAATTTCAACCGTCCAAAATAATTTCAACCGTCCAAAATAATTTTCGCCCATCCATAGGACGGGTGGCTGACTAAGGGCCTGGTCGCTACGCAGTGGCTTGAGGTAGATTTGAACCTGCAACCCTCCGGTTACAAGGCACCGAACATACCACTGTACCACCACTTCCCCGTTTAAGACGGGAGTTTGTAAAATTAACTATTATTTTCAGTTAGAAATTTCTATAATTATTATTATTATTACTCTTTAGCAGTTTTATACTACTTTACTCTTCACATGTACACCAAAATGCAGTTAGCAGTTGGTTTCAATAAAGGATATACTTACTTACTTATATGGGTTTGTAATAGATTGGTTAGCTAATAACAAAATATTCTATCAAGTTTTTTTATTATTAACATTTCATTCTACTAACCAAATACAATTTTAACAGTTTGTTGAAGTAGAAAATAACATTAATTGTTGACTAACAGTCTATATTTTATTAGAAATTTCATTTTCTTGGCCTTTACTCTGAGTTTGGGAGTTCAGTTTCTGCCCCTTGTTAAATTTAAGTTACAAGATTAAAAACTGAAGATGATTTTGAAACAGATTTTGTACAGATATCTCTGAATTTGAAATGAAAATTAATTATTTAAAACTTTGCTTTAAAATTGATGAAAATTGTTTGTTGTATGTGTGAGCATGATTATTCATAATCTTTTCGGTTTTAATTGTGATAAAAACTTGTCATTATCATATCCATGGCTCATGTAAGTAGGGAAACTCTAACATAGATGCTTCTTTTGGACAACTTTTGCACATTTATATACATGCAAATGTATTTGATGAATTTTTAATTAAGTGAAGCTGTCACCAGACGGTTTCACAAGAAATTTGTAATGCGTTTCACGAACTGATTACAGTTTTCATTGCATTGTAGTGTACAGTAAAATTTAGAGAATGCCAAAGGGTAGTAAGGGACAGAAGAATGGTCTCACCTTATATATTCTTACTGAGCTAATGCCAGAGCTGGCCAGAAAAGGCGAGAGATACCCTAATGGATTAAGGGATCTTGTGCCTATTGCTCTGCCACTCTACCAGGTTTGTTCACGAGCATTTGTACATCTTTAACAAGACTTTTTCTTACTTGTTTTTATTTACAATTCGTTATCTATTGAGGGTGCACAATAGTTAACATGTACTGTCAACCGAGAAGTCAGAGGTTCAGATCCCTGCAAGCGCAGAAATTTTTGGGAGATTTCGACTCCACGTGCACCCCATGCCACTGCAGCTATAATGAGTACACTGACCATACACTGTTAATGGGAAGATCAGACGACAAGGGATAGGATTTGCCATGCTCTTACTTCATATGCTGAGGCTAAGAAACTGATGTCACTAACACTTTGTAAATATGGTTGCCTCAGGGCTAGCTTAA
The DNA here is from genome assembly GCA_963556255.1 of Allolobophora icterica. Classification (NCBI taxonomy): domain Eukaryota; kingdom Metazoa; phylum Annelida; class Clitellata; order Crassiclitellata; family Lumbricidae; genus Allolobophora; species Allolobophora icterica. The sequence continues at coordinate 21,657,473 of OY744613.1, read as the reverse complement.
TGGACTGCTCTTCTGTTCTATTTATCAGTTATCTCCTTCCTTGTATTGTTAGTTAAGGATTACACAATTAGTTAAATGTTTTGACTAAATAGTTTTATTACTAGCTGGTATTTTAGTGGTTATACTTGCATCATAACTGAATTTGAGTATCTAACACATAATGCATGGCAAGAAGTTTTAATTCATTTCTGAACCATTCTCAATGCACTTCTACGATACATTTTTACAGAATCTTCCACCCGAAGAGAAGGCACGATTCGAAAATATGGCTAAATTAGAGAAAGCAAAACAGCGCCAGAGTGAATCGTATGGTAATCGACGGGACAACTTGGGCAATTTAATCGAAGTGCGTTGAGTTATTTATTATGAAAAAAACCTTCTCATATAGACGACCGTGCCTGAGAAAACCCTGATAGAGTTGAAATAACTCAAAAACTGGTTTAATATTGCAATGAATTCAGCTAGAAGTGCTCAACATTTTGGTGACAGGCTCATCTTTTTCACAAATTTATATCGTGAAAAGCTAAAAAAAGTGTTGCATAAAATTTGATGTCTGGTGTATAGCATATAGATTTTTTACATGCTGTTGTTATGTAGCCTGATACCTTTAAAATTAGACCTTTTGTACAGCTCTCTGAAATTATAAATACAGTATTGATTTAGGACAGGTTTATATGAATATGTAATGACCTTTTAAGTCAATTTCTCACATACTGCTCTTTCTGACGTTACAAAGGTTTTCTCAGGCACTGTGTCATATTCTATGAAGCTAGGGTGACAATATTGTTTTGTTTCTTGTCTTTTGGCAATTTCCATAAAAATTGCATGCTAAGGTGTCAACTCCAGGGTCAGGGATTCAGCTCTTTGCCAGACCAAAAAGATATTTCTAGGTCTCTGTCTGACTAGCACCCTACCTAATTAGCATTGTAGTGCTTGCACTGAGTATTTATTAACTGTTAGTGGAAGATGAGACGGAATTTAAAGGAACGCCGCCATTCCTACATGTTGAGGCTAAGAAAATAAGGTCACTTAGTGCCCATAGCTGGTGCTATAGGCACAATAGGTACCATTTTTTTATGAATGGCTATTCAAATCTCAAAACTATTTTCTAATATGCTTAGCTTCTTCGTAGGCGGCTTGTAAATTTTGACATACGTACAGTACGTTTATGCTTACATACATACATACATATGTACATACATACTCCGCAGGATATTTCTGTTCTATCTGAGGTCTGTGCTGAACTGGTCCTGTCCACTGACTTCTGAGTGTTAAATAGGCTTTGTTTCACATTTAATACTGGAGACTTGTTATTACGTGCTTGACTATATCCCAAATTCTGATACAAAACAGTTGGGGACCGGGACATGTATCCCAGAATTAATTAACACATAGAAAATACTTGTTATAAGACGACCTCGTTATAAAGTGCTTCGTCATATGGCTCTTAAAGATAGTTATTATGAGTTTCTGGTGTTTTACATTACTTGTGTTACCATAATCCAACAGTTGCAGCTTTGTACCTGCTGCGCAGACTCCATATAACAACCATGGACTGGTTGTAAGTACATGGTTGTCCTGCTCCACTGATGCACACCCTAACAAGTACAATAAATTACCAGATGTGTCACATTGTATTACATAGCTTATTTTTCTGGATTATTTCTTTCTTACATAGATTGAGTTGTTCATGGAGTTGTTGTATTCTGTTTGACTACCTGTTGCAGGAAAGACAGGACCCCAAAGACATAATGAGAACGAAAAGACAAAGGGACAGAGCCGAATTACAAACGCTGTTTAATAATCTGAAAGATTCAGGTATTGGAGACACTGGCATCTTTGGTGTTTTAAGTAAATTGCCATCTTTAACTTTAAGTAGCTCTGTGGGAAGTACAAGTTGGTGAGTGAGAAATTGGTGTGAACATATGTACAGTACAGAGGTGACTTCTACAGTGTTTCATCCTGTCAAAGGCATTGAATAATGCTTTTTTAATGAAGACATTTCAGTAAATGTAGAGTAGTGTATTTCTGATATATTTGGCTTGAATTTCTTGAATTGAACTGGAACCTGGTGTTACTGGAGCAAACCTGTGATGTAGAAGCCAAACCTCAGATACAGTAGTAATCCACTAGGCAACTGTAAAATGTGGCTTTAAAGAAAGATGGTTGTATCTTTCTGGGCTTGGAGCACTTCTTGATAGATATTTTAAATACATATTATGTAAATTATTTAAGTTAAATGTAAAATATTGCTAGTTTAAAATGTCAGTTGAACTTTCATTCGTCTTATAAGTTGTCGAATTGTGCGGTTGTAATTTTTGGTGTGTATTTTGACTTTTAGACCTTCTGGAAGAAAAGTTCTACTTTATTGGTTTCCAGTTTATGGTTTGTACCCAGGATGGAGTCTATTTGCCCCTGGAGTATGGAATTGTTGAGTGGAGCATGGCTAAAGGAGTTACAAAAACCATCCATGGATTTATAAACCCAGGTTAGTCGCTTGAAGTCATTTACCAAAGCAGCAGTATGTTTAAGACTGCACATATGAAGAATTACTGCATACATGCTTGAACGAATGAGAAGTCCAGTACGCTAACTCCAAAAGGCCACCCCAGGTGTGAAGTGTTAGTGTGTTCATTTTTCTTAGCCTTGGCGTTTTAGAGTTCGTCCAGTAGTCGCCTAAACATCTGATTGACATTGTATACTCAACGTATAGCTAGGTTGCTAGGGAGAGCAAGTAATTGTAATTAGTAACTTCTGTTGTGTTGGTGTCTAATACATAAGGCATCAACCGATGGCACACCAAAACTAAGCCATAATCAAGTCAATACCAGAAGATCAGTCTGTGGATAAGCATTTGAAAGAGTAAGTTTTAAGTTAAGAAGTGGAGTAGTATTGTAAAAGCATTTAATTATCTAACATTGATTATAGGATTTTTTTTAAATTTCTGTTTGTGACTGATACATTACTGTAGGGCAGTGGCCGACGAGAAAAAAGTGGAGATATTGTGAGAGGATATAAGCAAAATGTTCAGATGGTCAGAGGACAGAGCAGATACTCGTTATTGTGGAATAGTGCTCAGTATGGGGAAGGGAAACAAAAGAGTTTTCATATCAAATGGGGATAAGGTATTGATGTAAGTCGGGAAGAAGGGACTTGGGGGTGATTATGTATAAGAGTGTCAAAATCTTTAAGTCAGTGTTGGGAGACCACAATAGTCAGCCGAGACAAAGATACTGTACTGACGTTGTACAAATCACTGGTGAGGCCTCAGGTATATCATCTATGCCTGAAACATGGCTTAGAACAATTGGAGGAAGTGCAAAGAAGAGCTACTAAAATGATTTGGGATTGCAAGGATCTGAGCCACATGGGGAAAGGTTGAAAAGGTTTGGGTTAACAGCATTGGAGTGAATGAGAAGCAGAGGAGACCTAATTGAAGCTTATGAGAACATCATGAAAAGCAGCCGTGCAGTGGAATAGATTCTTTGAATTCATACCCAAAAATGTGACTAGGGTCACAGATATAAATTGTTTAACCATTTGCATGCCAGATATAAACATAAAGGAACATTAGGGCAGAAATTCTTCCATGCAGGAGCTGTGGAATGGTATGGTATATGGTATTGTCTCAGTGGACACTATCACAACTTTTTTCCAGGTTAACTTGCAGTAGTTCTAACACAGATTGCATGTCTTCTGAACCAGTTACACCACTTAAAACCCATGCTATGGATGTTATAATGTCTCTCCTCTGGCTAGGACTTGAAGCCCTACCACTGGGTTGACAGTCCAGCATTCGAACCACTAGACAGGGCGGAGAGATGGCTGAATGGTAACACGCTGGCACGAATATCAGAAGGACGCGGGTTCAATGCCCGCTAGCCCCATAAGGTTGACTCAGCCTTCATTCCCTATGTGGCGATTGTAAAATGAGCAGTAGAACATATGGGTGCCTTGCATGGCTGCCATACAGTTAAATTTGACTCCTGTTAAACTTGTTATCGTCTGTTACTACTATATCATGTAATCTTAAGTAGTGTACTTGTCAGTTTGAATTAATAAACAAAGATTATTATTAGACTATAGTGCACTATATATGTTTTGAATCTCATTGTCAATTCAAATATTGTATTGTATTTGTGTGAATCTTTCATTTATTCATTCGTTTGGTGATCAATGTAATAAAAATACTTTCTGTTCCGTTATAATAGGTGAAATACCACTTGGTTACCGCTTCATAGCCAAAGATCACAGTAAGTATCTTTATTATCCATTAGCTCTTGGCAGTAACATAAACCTTTATAGAATGAATTGTGAAGAAAAGCATTCCCTTAAAACTGGAATGACGAGCGTGCACTAAAATATATGGAAAACTAATCCTTCTCGTCGTTAAAAGCTTAATCATTTGGTATCTTTTGTACCACTTTTTGCCTTGCTGAGAAACCCCAGCCTTTGGGCAACAGTCCAGCATGCTAACCACTACACTAGTAGGTGATTGATTACCCAGGTCCTTTCTATACATCAGCTTAAACCATATGTGCAAAGGTGCAGTATAACTTTTGCTGATTGAAACTTTGTGCACCCTGTTGAAGGTAAGAGTGCAGCAAGTTGAATTCTTCTTAGCCAGGTTGAAACAAACTTTCACTGCTAGTATATTCTTACAGAGTGCTTTCTGAATGTTTCTCTTTAGGCGAACAAAGTCACAAGATTCCGTTAGAAAAGTTTGATCAAGGGGATTCGAACTACAAGGGAATCTGGATGAAATTAGAGCGCTTTGTGGAATGGGACGCTACCCAGTCTACGCCTGCACCTCTGTACTGTATGGTATGTGTTCGCCTTTGCTTTTCTAGAAATCATAGAGATAAGTTTACCAGTTGGGCCTCAAGATATTGGCTTTCATGGAATAATAATAATATAAATTTGTTTATTGATTCAAACTGACAAGTACGCAGTAAGATTTCATGATAGAGTAGTAACAAATGATGACAAGTTAACAACATGAGTCGAATTTAACTGTAAGGCAGCCTGGAAGGTGCCCATATGTCCTGCTCATTTTACCATTGCACCTAGGGAATGGAAGACTGCGTCTACCTTGTGGGTATTGAACCTGCGTCCTTTTGATCTTCTTGCTATGTACCGTCTTATGCTGTCCTACAAAGTCTTTGCATCCACATTTTATGCATTTGCAGTAATAAAGCAGTCGTGGGATTTTCTGTGTCTGTTTGCGGCAACAGTTGTTACACGTTTTTAAAAAGATTTTAAAGTTTGTGTTTTGCCAAAGCTGTGAGATTACATCTGTGATCAGTAGCTGTGTGTAATTAAATTTTGTAGGAGACTGAGCATAAAGTGGTCGCTGGATGCCTGTCTTGGTTGCAACATCACAGTGGTATGTCCAACTGTTTTCGAATCAATATCCTAGAGGAACTGACTACTATGCTTTTCCTGCGCTCAGATTTCAAGATCTCGGAAGCATCAGTTTCTGACCTACTGACGACTTCAGCCTATGACTTTGAATCAAATACAAAGTAAGTGTATTAGTTGTCACTGTAAAGGAATTACTGACTAGAGTACTATGCCATCGAATACCGGTAGGTTTAACACTACAGAGCAGTGGTCACCAACCCGCGGCTCGCGAGCCGTATGCGGCTCTCGAAAAGGTCTATGGCGGCTCTTCAGAGCTTCCCTGAAATGACATTTTCTATGTTACGAAATAAAATTGCGCTATTAAAATGGACTTTCTGTGTTGCTTGAGGTCAAAATTCTATGACGTTATTGATTTTTGTGTGCTCCGTAATTCGACCTAAAACCATGGCGGCTCCCAAAACTTGCTAAACTTTGCAATGCGGCTCCCAAAACTTGCTAAACTTCGCAATGCGGCTCCCAAAACTTGCTAAACTTCGCAATGCGGCTCCTCGCCGAAAAAAGGTTGGGGACCACTGCTATAGAGTCACTGAATGTATATTTGGCTCGTGTGGTTTGAATTCTGTCATGTGGTTTGAATTCTCTTGTGTGGATTGAATTCTCTCATGTGATTTGAATTCTCTCATGTGGTTTGAATTTTCGTGTGGTTTGAATTCTCTCATGTGGTTTGAATTCTCTCGTGTGGTTTGAATTCTCTCATATGGTTTGAATTCTCTCTTGTGGTTTGAATTCTTTCATGGTTTGAATTTTCTCTTGTGTTTTGATTTCTCTCGTGTGGTTTGAATTCAATCGTATGACTTGAATAATCTCATGTGGACATGGTTTGAATGCTCTCATGAGGTTTGAATTCTCGCATGTGGTTTGAATTCTCGCATGTGGTTTGAATTCTCACATGTAGTTTTAATTCTGTTATGTGGTTTGAATTCTCTCATGTGGTTTGAATTCTCACATGTGGTTTGAATTCTCACCCGTGCTTACAATTCAAGTCTTTCTGCATTAAACTATAAAAATAAACCTACACAACGGTCAAATATTATAACTGAAGGTTTAAGGTTAGCATACTGGGAAGCAACGTAAAATGCAGTGAAATGGATTCTCTCACGTGGTTTGAATTCTCTTGTGATTTGAATTCTGTCTTGTGATTTGAATTTATTATCATGATTAAGACATTTGTCGCTGAAGCAGCATTTTCACTTATCGTTCCTTTCTGCATGAGGCTGGCATTTTTGCCAACGTGCGCGACTGCATTGGTTGATGTTTACTGTTGAAGAAGCATTGTCTTTGTGGTTACAGGTGCGCTCAGCATGACGAGGTTGAAGCAAAACACTGTGCACTTGGATGCCCTAAGAAATACACGTATGTTTCTCTGTCACAGATAATGAAATGACAGGAGCACTGTCACCAGTTAAGCTTAATTCTCACTATGCTTACTAATAGGAATGAAAATTCCAACCTGTTTTAGCAAATTTGCATGAAAATGCAGGTGTGGTAGGAGGATCAGTCTGTTGACTTGACCTCAAGAAGCAGCCGTTAATGTGAAGTGTTAGCAACGTTATTTTCTTAGACTCAGCGTTTAATTTCACTTTCGGATCCTTCCGTAGATGCCACACCCTAGAATTTTGAGTTGTTATATGCCAAAATAATTTCTGTTGACATCAACGGCCTATGTTGCCATAAGCTGTCGTTAAACTCTGCATCCATCGTGTTTTATAGCCGTGTTCGCTAAAGGGCATTAGTTGATCAGAACTTTTAAAGTAAATTTCTCTGCACTAGACTACAGCTTCACTTGAATTTAATGTGTGACTTGTATGAGTTCACCCCAGCTGAACTTCTTACGACTAAACCTAAGTGTAATGCTTCTATATAAACCCTCTGGCAGTGATAAACCCTCAGTGGCATGGTCCTCCATTGTAGATCTGGCAGCTGAAGCACTTCATAATGTCAGCAGTAACTGGTTTAGCTTCCAATTCACGCTACTTGGCCAGATAAAGAATTGTCATTATTATTATTACTACTACAAAAATTTTAACGTGCACAAGGTCACACAGAAATGTGAATCATGGGTTAGTTGGCAGGTGAAAAACTGTTAGATATCCGGACGTTTGACAGTCAATGAGAAATAGTGAGTTTTGAGGCGTTTCCTAAAGGAAGAGAAAGAGTTAAGGCATCAGATAAACATTTGGATAAACATTACTTTGGGGCAGCAACGTGTAATGCACGAGAGCCCCTGACAGTGCGGCATTGTGGCTCAATGATTTTCACATGACTTGCTGCCATTCTAGCCCAGTCACAGTGTATGTATGGATGTATGTATATATCTAGACAGTTAACCATGGCTGCTTTTTAGTATCTCGCAAAAGTGCGGTCTGTTCTAGTCTAAATGATGTTGAAGCCATTAACCCTTTAACTTCGAGAGGAATTAGTTTTCCATATATTTTAGTGCACGCTTATCGTTAAAGTGTTGAGAACAAAACGTTTATCAAGTGAATGGTGCTGAGATAACTAGAAGAGTCACTGCGGACAATAGTTGAACTTGTTTTTAATTTGAAGGTTTGCTCTTTCTGATGCCTTATCCGAGCGTTTCAAATTTTCACTCACTCCAAGTCATCTTCCAACAGCTCCAGTTTCCCAGAATGCAACTGTTTTTGTGGATAATAACAGGGTTTGTACATACATAGAATTAATTAGGTATGTAATTTTTTAATTCGTTCATTCATAAGGACATTTATATAGCTCCTCTTCAAGAGGGCTACTCAGAGGCTCTCGATTTTTCTAGTTGTGTGCAGTGCGGTTAGCAGCCGCTTAAATAAAGAAAAGATTATTATTATTATTATTATTATGTTGATGTAGACTACATTCAACTTCTTGCTTTGGTAGATACATGTAGTAACAATCAGTGACCCGTAAAATGGCTGAATTACTAGTATTTAATATAAATAATTCTGCTGTTTTTGACAGTTATTGTTTGCTCAGTTAAACATTTTTTCATGAGAGATTAGCCTCTTCTTGGAACAAAGTAAATCTTGAGTTACTTCAACAATGAGAACCAGGCATTTTAGCCAGTTTCTAATAGTGCTTGAACTATGTTCTTTTGTGGCCCATTGGTTAGAGTGCCCAGTCTGTAATGCAGAGAGTACGGGACCACGGGCTCAAACCTCCACTGAGCCTGGTTACCGTGTAGGGACCTTGAGCAAGTCTTCCACTCGCATTTTTCAGCACAATCAATGCTCTGTCGTATGGTTGTGTGTGTGTGTGCTTCTTAACTTTGGAGGGAGGGCAATTGTATTGAATTGTATAGCTTGGCTAGAAAAACGTTCATCATCAGGATGCTTTATGAAGCGGCTTAGTATTATTATTATTATTATTATTATTATTATTATTATTATTATTATTATTATTATTATTATTATATATATAATATATATAAATATCATTATATATGTATACGCAATGGGTAAAAAACAATATAAATTGGGAATATCTCAGACAAATATTAACAGCTGATATTAACATATTATTAGATGCATATAATCTGTATTAACATGTTTAAGTTGCTGTACACCAAAATGCAGTTTGCAGTTGGTTCCAATGAAGAATATTCTATTCTGTTCTATTCTATAAAGGCAGAGAAAGTGGGAATTGCTTTACACATTTTTGTTGAATTGTATGTACCCTTTTTGGCTCTCGTTATTCGAGATCTTGTTCATGTAAAAGGTGTGGTCAGGTAATGAATAGTCTGAGCAAGTTTCAGTTGATTCTGAACTATTTTCTGGTTCGTCTGTAGAATCATTTGTTCCATTGCTGTTTTGTCAGTTGCTTCAGCAAGAGCCATCCAGCAGAGGACGTGGAAAAACAACTGTCGAGCCAGTGACGTTTGGATCCAGGGATGTTCGCTGTTTTCCCTCGCAGGTAGGCAACATATCGTATCGTATCTAGTAATTTATAAGGCGCCTCTCGCAGTATAAACTATTCAGAGGTGCCCTCAGTGCATGAGCCCCATATGTTCGGCATGTGTAAGATCACACATCATTGTGTTATTATAATTGCTATTATTTTTATTATTATTATTATTACTATGCATTTATTAAGGGCTACTATCTAATGACAAAGCATCACTCAATGGCTCCAAGCCATTGTAAGTGAAGGAATTACTCAAGGCCCCTAAACAGTTACCTTCTCACGGGAGGCTTGAACCTGTACTCTCCAATCTAACCAATCGGCTACTGTGTCCCATCAAATCTGCGTCTTCATTAATTGATTTTTAAGAAGCCAGAGTGGCTGTGCCTGCAACCCTGTCTGATGAGAATAGGGGCTTCTGATCCTTCGTGACACAGTGCTGATCATGGCGCATGCATGCAATATCTGTTCGCAAAGATAAAGGCGAGTCTAAGCGAGTCGGAATGTCGCTGTTTTGTAAACAGTGACGTCATTGTCATGAATATTCGTTAGTTGGAGGCAACCAGTTGGAGGAGCGTGTAACAGAAAAGTTCAGATGACTAGAGACATTTCTCTTCTATTATGTTGTTAGTGACATTCCAAATTGGTCTGCAGAAATAGCCCAAGAAAACATTTCATCTGACCAAAAAAGATAATCTTGGACTCGCCTTTTTGGTCTCACAGTTAGCCATATTCTGTGCCTATGAGACGTTCAAAAGAGTGCTATATAAATGCACAGATACATGCACATAACTTCATAAAATTCGTGGAGTGTGACTAAGCAGTTGATGTTGTTGATAGGCTGAAGAAGAGTTACTCTTTTGAAATGCACTCTACCCAATTTCACTCTTATGTTCGCTACTTGTATTTGACATGTTGCTTTTTAGAGCGGTTCAGGAATGGCAGGAGATTCTGGAGACAGAAACGATCGACAGAAGGATCGTTTTCCTCCCTCCTCTTCCTCCTCCTCCAGAGGATTTCCCAGCCCTTCAGGTACAACATAATTCATCTTTCAGAGTTCAGATTGTTCAAGGAATGAAAACTTTTAGCTCTGCTTTATCTTTGTTTGTTACTAAAAATGATGATAATAAGAAAACTAATATAATAAAAATAAAAATCTTAGCTCGATTGATTGATGCAATCTTCTGGAGTTGATGTAGTTGAAAATTCCTTGATACCAGATAGTAGGCCAATTGAATTAATAATTACTTTTATCTTAGCTCGATTGATTGATGCAATCTTCTGGAGTTGATGTAGTTGAGAATTCCTTGGTACCAGATAGTAAGCGTTGGGTTACTTCTATTGCAGACATGATCTTTGCAGTTTAGTAATGTAAGTCTTTAGAAACATTTTATTGATCATTGTTCTATTGGAGCATAGAACTATCAAGTTGAAATGTCGGTAGGGTTTCAACGATCGCTTGAGCAGATGTCCTACTCTATGTTTTAACTAGTACAAGTACGCCAGACTTCCTTATTGCTCACTTCATTATAACACGGGTTCTGATCGAACACGGTCAACTACATGGATCCCAAGTTTAATTCAGCTTTAGAAAATGACCTGATGATAGCATGATCTTGTTTTAAGGTGGTTCTTGATGTAGCATCTGTAGACCGCGTTGTAAGGAGTTTCCAGTGTATTTGTATGTGTGATCGCCGTTGTGGAGTTCTTAAAAGACACTTCACACGTAGCCAGATACAGGTATACAGGTATTTACATGGGCTTATTAATTATAGCAATGCATTTACTGATGATTCTTTGTGCCTTGCAGGTGGAAAATATAGGCCACATGTCCCTACAAGATTTGCAAATTCTGCCCCTAAAGCTCCAGAAGCAAGTTCTGTTCCAAATCCCTCCCCAGGTAAGCACTATCGTGCTAAAAGTCATTGGCAGAAATGACAGATTTTTGAGCTGTAATTTTTGAATGTTTGTCCATATTCATTTGTTGAAAATCATTTGTTGAAATATTTGTTAAAAATGATCATATTGCTCATGATGCTTTGTTCGTATTAATATTAATATTCGTGTTTATTGACAAGCTCACTGACAGACCGCAGTACTAAGTAACATTGAAACATATGACAGTACAATTATCAAGATCTTATAGAACATACGTCTTGTTAGGCATCCGCTCATTTTACAGCTGCCCCCTAGGGAGTGGAAGACTGAGTCGACCTTTATGTCTGTTGTGGTTTCATCCCTGGTTTGATTGTGATTTATTTCTAGCCCTACTGCAGCCGAGTGGCAGGGCACAAGCGCGTTCTGAAACTACGTACGATGAGAAAGTGGCAACAAATTTCCAGAATCTGGATATTCAGGATAAGAAATTTTCCCCCAATATTCAGGATAAGAAATTTTCCGCAAATATTCAGGATAAGAAATTTTCCCCCAAAAGACCAGAACCTTTGGTGCAGCCGAAGTTGTTTGGCGCCAGCGCTTTAGGAGACCAGGGTCAACCTTTGTATCCGGAAAGAAGACCAACGGACAACATTTCAGATGACGACTGTGAGGAGACTTTGTCCGTCACGGTGAGCAATTCATGTTGTGAATTAGAAAAACAATGCTTAGGGGCCATCCACATATTACGTACGCAATGAGGGGGGTCGGATTTAGGCGATTTTGCGTACGGGGAGGGGGACAAAATGTGTACGTATGCAAAATAAATTTATAATTATGACGTCCACATTAGCCTATTTATAACTCTGTGTTGTCCTATAGTCGTCCGATGGCATTTTATTACATTATATAAAAGCCATGTGCAGTTATTCTGTGCTGTGAACAAGACGCCTATAATTTGTCTATATTGGCCCTTCACTCATCCTTCAATCTGGTCTAAAGTGCAGACAGTCGCTGCCTGGAGCTGTCGATACACTTTCTGCAGCTGGTCTTCAGGAGGGGGTGTGTGCGTCAAGCGTACGTACGCAGGGGGGGGTGTGGAAGAAAGTACGCTTGCGAACGGGGGAGGGGGTCCAATTTTCCCGGATATTTGCGTACGTAATATATGGATGGCCCCTTAGTCAGTATGTTGCTTTTGAAACTCATATTTTGAAAATAAAACCAGTCTGCCAAGTTCACGTGTTACGTCAAGGTAAGCGGGTGGAGGATAGAAGTTTCTCAATGCTTCAATGCATTTTCAGTTATATGTTTTTTATATACTCGATAATGTAGTGTTTAGCAAGCTGTACTATCAAGAGACAGGTCGGGGTGTTCAAATCCCAGCCAAAGCAGAAATTTGGTTCGAGATTTCTGCTCTACCTGCACGCCTAGCCATTTCAGCTATAATGAGTACACGGACCGTACACTGTCAGTGGGAAGATGAGACAGTGAGGGAAAGGACTGGCCACCCGCCCTCATATGCCAAGGCTAAGAAAATGAGGTTGCAAACACTTCATACCCATACCCATGGCTGCCTCAGGGCTAGTAGCTTAAGGGACTGCTCTTTTTCTTCTATATGTTTTTCAGCATTCTCACTGATAAATAAAGCAGGTATTCAAAGCTGTAACCGAATGGCTCTGTTAACATAACATAATTATTGCATTCTTGTGCGAGTCGGTTTATTCCTCAGTGGCTTGGTCTTGCGGTAGATGGATCTTTTGGCTGGTGAAAATTCCAGCAGCATGACACTCTCTGTGGTCGTTGATATGAATGATCTGTTTTACAGGGAAGTTACTTGACAAGCGTCAGCAATCAACAAGACGCTGCATCTCATATTCCTCCAGCGGTGCCACTTACAACTGGCCGTGGTCGTGGCTTTGCTGATTTTCCTCAGGTGCAGATGACCCCGGCACGCGTTGGTTCACTTGCTGCTTCAGAGTCGATGGGTCGAGGTGTTCTTTTCAGTCCAGTTGGTGAGTGGAAGCCACCTTTACTTTCCAGTAAAAATACTTAGTGCTACGTACGGTAAAGTAAGGTTAATATTAATGGCCCAGGCATCAACAAGATGTCGTTAAATGCTGAAAACTACTACTAGTACTTTCTGTCCAGGTGAACTTTCTGTGAACAGCTGTGCTCGCTGTTGGATCGATCAGTTTTACGGCTGAATTTCATATTCGGTCAACTGGTATATTGTGTACATGTGTTTGCATTTGTGTGTAAAAATGTATGAATATCCTGACATTTAACATGTTTTCGTCAGTTGCAATGGACACGAATCACAACATAAAGATGCAGAGAATTGTAAAAGAACTTGAAGCATATCAGAGTGAGATCAGGTTCCATGTATTGTGTGTGTGTTTGTGTGTGTGTCTGTCTGTCTGTCTGACTCTCTGTGTGTCTGTGAATGTGTTTGTGTCTAAATCTGAAGCAGAAATGTGAAGACAGATGGAAACCTTGACCACATGACTTCAGCACAGAACTGGCACCCCAAGGCAATCAATTATAATTAGTCAAAGGATCTTTCAAATAATGAAGTTTTTTCGGTTGCAGGTCGTGGACGTGCATTCGTCTCCGCAATGGATCAGAGCGGCTTAGGTCATCGACCCCCGCCGGGATTCGGTGCCAAGTACTGAAGGTAGATACTGCTTTGTCTGCAAGTTCGATCTGATATGGAGACCTCTGTTGTGTCCTTTTCAGAACCCACAAGGCATCAATCGATATCACCATTGTCTTAGCCCACAATGCATGACTCTGTGGTGGCGCCATTGTTATAAGCCACAATGCAGATCTAGGCACCATTATTCCTGTGATGAATCTGTTGAGGAGGTGCTGTGTAAATCTCTGATTTCAATTACAATTATCCCATTGTCATAACCCTCAGTGCATGGGTCTGGCAGCACCATTGTTACAAGTAACAATGCGTCGGTTGTTGACCCCATTATTCCATTATCATAACTCACAATGCATCACTGGGTGGCACCATTGTCTTTAGCTACAATGCATCTGTTGATAATTACTTCAAAGCAAAGCTGTATCTGCTGTTATAATTCATTGTGAAGGTCCGTGCATTGGGCCTCGTTGGCAGCTATGATAGTTGTTGCATATTCTACGAACAGCAACTGGAAACTTGATAACGCTTTTAACCCAAGCCTTTGTTCCTGTAGCAAGCTGGTGTCAGAATTACTGTGATCAATAACACCAGCACATTTTGTTGTTGACGGGCTTCAAAGCAGTTGATTATGTATCTACAGTGATAGCCGAGTACAAAGAGATATTGTCTGCGAAAGCATTTGCTTTTGTGTTGTAGGTTTTACAGGGAAACATTTGAGGCCATGCTGCAGCATCGGTGATTTCCGATTTTGTTGAACGTTCGTCACGAACTGATCTGGTTTTCGTTTATTTCCAGCAACTGTTTAGTTTTTCATCGAAAAATGATGTCTGAGGAGCAGGCAGAAACTACTAGGCTATCATTTCTGTTGTATGTAAATACTCTGTAAGTTCTGTTATGTCATTATATCTGCAATTTGGAACAGAATTTGAGCCAATTCTGTACCTGTGTAAGAACAGTCATACATGTGCAGAACTCCATTTTCGGTTTATCATATATGCTTTGCCTGGTTCTTGCACTTCAGGCTAAGCCGTTCTTTTCGAACATTGTTTTTTCGTTCTTTTTGAACATCTGCATTAGTTTTATAGCAGCAGCCAAGTTACTTGTGTTCTTGTTGGTGTTTTACTGCTGTGATTGGTTTAGCTTCAAGATAGAAACTTTGCTCGAGCTTTATGTGAGAAAGAATATTTGATTAGGGTAACTTCCCGTTCTTGAGAAATGTTCCATGTCGCCCTACAGCTGATATTGATTTACTTCGTGTTTCATTGTAAATGTTCTGCAGAAATGTGATAACTTCTGACCATCTGAGTTTCAACTGTGTGGAAAAATTCTAATATCTGTAACTCTGTATGTGTAACTATAACATGAACTGCTAAAGCTGACTGTAATCAGTCTGTGATGCATTCAAGGTTTAAATAAGAGAGATTGCATTGGTTAATAATACAGCTGCTTGTAGTTAAGTTACGTTTGAGCACTTGGGATTTTGAAAACATGCGTCTGTGCATGTTGTGAAGTTGGCTTATGATTAACAGTCCTTTTGGGGTGCTCGATAGTGTAGTGGTTAGCATGCCGGACTGTCATTCGAGAGTTGGGGCTCAAATCCCTGCCAGGGCAGAAATTTGGTTCGAGATTTCTGCTCCACCTGCACCCCCTTAGCCAACTCAGTTACACTGACTGTACACTGTCGATGGGAAGGCGAGATGGCGAGGGAGAAGACTGGTCACCCACCTTCATATGCTGAGGCTAAGAAAATGAAGTCGCTAACACTTCATACCCATGGCTGCCTCAGGGCTAGCTTAAGGGACTGCTCTTCTTCTAACAGACCTTTTACTGTAATTGCTGTTGGGTACAAAGTTTGCAGAGGTTGGCATTCATCAGTTGGCTCTCCTGCAGAAGTGAACGTCTTGGTCCAATAATGTTGAAGTGTTTATGATGCTGCAGAGTGTAGCATTTCAAGCCACCATTGTTTGCCTTCGAAGTTTTTCTTTTGGAAAGCATAGTCTGTGCATTGGTTATGTCGGCATAATAGATTAAGTTTAATTCATTCGGCCAAATGTGGACGATTTCATTTGCTATAAACTTTACGCTTTTGAAATCTCTTGTTCCGTCATTTGTAAATCTGTCAATTTGACGCAGTTTTTTGGTTGTGTTATTCTTTAAGAATCTATTCTCTAATGATCTTCAAGCACGGCTGTCCTCAAACTGGGTTTTTTTAAAATCTGTCAAAGACCAAACTGATTTGGTTTGGCACTCGTCAGCAACTGGCCAAGATTGACTACCCTCTCTTAGCTCAAAGCTTTCCTTCTTGTAGCTTCTCAATATCTGTCCGTAATTTGGGTGTCATTCTTGATAATTCCCTTTCCTTTTCTGACCATATCTAATCTGACCCGCTCGTGCTACTACCATCTCCGACGTCTGAAAGCCATCCGAAGATCTGTCTCCTCTCCAGTGTTCACCTCCATTGTCGATGCCTTCATCTGCTCTTGCATAGATTACTGTAACCCTATGTTGGCCTCCCCAAAGTCCATCTCTCCCCCCCCTCTACAGTCTGTTCTTAACGCAGCTGCCAGACTAATCGCCGGTCTCCCACGCTTTTCCCATATTTCCACATTCATGTTTTAACATCTTCACTGGCTTCCTCTTACTGCCCGCATCCAAGTAAAGGTACCTATCCTTATTTACCAATCTTACCGGATACTTGCTCCTAAATACCTCTGCGACTCAATATGTGTTTCCTACCTCAGCTGGCTCCCTTAGCCCTCTTCGTTCCTCTTACTTATTTGTCCCCCGAGTGAGAATGGCTCCACACCTTACAATCACCTTGTAAACGTCTTGTAAAGTGCTTCTTCCAAAAAGCCTGCACAGATATAGGTTTGCTCCTACTAAAATGACAACTGTAATCCAACAACCAGACAACTTCTGTGTAGCACACGTTTGGTTCAGCAATACCAGTAGGCAGGGGCGTCTATCCCCCCTAAGTCATTGGAGCAACGTCCCTTTCCCCTCTTCCCCCCTCCCCGTTCCTTCCCCCGTAAAATGGTGGCACACACACTGACAGATCTTCCCCCTATTTCTTGGATGGAGCATTTGCTCCAAGGTTTCTATGGTGTAGACGCCCCTGCCACTAGGTGAATGGTCATTTCACGTAGGCACAAAGTATTGAAACTATGGTCACTCCATCTAGGTATACGATTACATATACGCTCGGCCACAATTTCACCCAGGCATGTATTCATGTTACACAAGAAGTCATTAAATTAATTTCACAACGGATATTATCACAATAACTGGCCTTTAATAACTGATACCAAAACCTGATCAATTAAAATTTACAGATCGTTTCAGAAAGTAATAAACGTGAACAAAGTATAATAAGTACTGGTAAATTATCCAATGTTGCTCCAAGTCAGTACCGGTACCGTAGTTATGGCGTTCAGCGTTGCGGTTGTCACGATCTTGACCATAAATAGCACTTTTTTCGACGACAGTCACTATTGGTTCTTCAATAATAACTTCATGAAAAAGATATACCCTTCAATCATTAGAGTTGGTACTAAGTGAAGGGCATAAAGCATTGGCAACTTAATTTCTTCTTAGACTCGACGTGGCCAACTGAACCTCACATTGACAATGGAAACAAAAGTAAACTAGATGGCCAAAGTAACAGAACTCATGAAATATCAATAAATGCTGGTGAGGATTATGAATCAGTTTACCACACTGTCTAGTAAGTTAATCACTGGTTTGTTGAGCCACCCTTGAAGTACTCTGCCCTGCAACTATACTCGAAGATACATTAGTAAAACTTGATAACAAATGTTTCTACTCAACACCACCATCTACTAACGTGAACTGTAAGCATACACAAGATTGAGGGTGTATGTACAACTAAGCATTCTGACATTCTTGCACACAGACGACACGAGAAATTAACCATTTTCAGTTAACGACTAGCTCATTAACTGGTAAAGGTTTGCAAGACATATCAGACTCCATTTGGAATTCCATGGCTTGGTTTTGGAAACAACCACGGATCTGCGTACGTAAGCCACGACTGTAGAGCCAAAATACTGTTTCATCTAAAGTTCGTATGTCATACACCATTTAAAAACAACTGCAAAAGAAAAACAAAGTCTGGTACTGCTGTATATATAAAAGGCCCTTTGAAGAGTAGGTAATGAGTGTCGGATGTGCATGTCTGTGTATACAAAGGGCGTTACCCTAAAGGTTCTTAATACATACTAGGTACATACCAGAATGCATACACCCACATGAAGTATATACATGTAGAGTATCCTACTAAGGAGACATGCCTGGGGCCTTAATTTCATTTTTTAGTAAGTCAAAGTCCTGGATGTAGGGCCAGCACATCGTGGGAGTTGCCGTTTTACAACCCAGCACCAAACTTTATCGCCCGATGAAGGAAGCGTATCCAACATGTCCGCTCTTGAACCCCATGACCTTGAGACCACTAAGCCAAGTTCAATACCGAATATACCACTGCATCGTATACACTGACAAAATAAGTATGTATATTTTAACAGTAAACTAATACATACTACAGGTATATACATGTTTGAGACTACAGGTATATACATGTATTAGTTGAAACAATGGTTGTGCCTAAATAATCCGACCGTGTACAACAAACGCACGAAGCAACGTAGTCAACTGATAGCCATGCAAATGTGAAAAATAACTACTCCGAAGAAATTAGTGCTAATGCCTCGTTCGAGTGACAGTCTTCGATCGTCTGCTACGGCAGCATAACATGTTACCACGTAATAGTACATTGTTTATCACATAAAATGGTACGAGTCGGAGAGCGCCGAATGAAGAGCGAGCGCCTCCGGTTGCGGATTCATCCGGTTCTTACTTGGCTTCAATACTGTTGTCGTTCTCGTTGCCCGCGGCGGACAACGAGAACGAGAGAATCGTCTGTTGGCTGACGTACTTTTTCAGGAGCGGACAGAACGCCGAACGCTCGCTCGGGATGAGACACTTGAGAAAGTTGCTCGTCTTCACTGGACTCGGCGGCAGTGCATGATATATTTCTCTCCTACAAGACAGTTTTAACTGTTATCAAGGCATTTATGCAGAGCCTCTATAAGTAAATGTTATGTAATGTAACTGTTAGGAATTTCTTGAAGGTATTGTTCACTTAGAACGGCATGTTTATCTAACAATATCAATAGAAACATTCTAAAGACACTTCCGTTTTTTCGGTTTATTGCTCTTTGTTGTTGGCCTTCAAAACTATGGGTCCAGTATTTCCAGCCACCTTGCTCAGATATCGGAAGGTACTAAGGAGAGTTTCAGGCGAGAACTGAAAACCAGAACAGACTCCGCAGAGCGAATATTTGCCAGAAGCGAGTTTCGGAGTCTAGGGCCAGCAACAGAAAAGGTGTACCTGCCGTGAGCTGTCCTTGTCAACAAAGTGGTCTGATTGAGAAAGTCAGAAGACCTGGTCGAGTATTTAGAAGTGTAGGGAGCACTAAGATAAACTACTCTAAATAACTGCACAAGTCACCATTTCAGCAAACACACACATGCAAGCGCACACACACACACACACACACACACACACACACACGTGCAAACCCCACCAAAGGAGTCCTATCCAGGGTTAACATTTGACAACAGGTCTCTCACAAGTGCACTGTTTGCTAAGTATGGTACAGTGCAGAGTCGTTAAAGTGGGGAGGGGCATGCCTTATGACAAGTTATAAACCAGACTATGTGTAAAAATGAATAATGCAAAAAGGTCAATAATTATTTAATGCTACACTGTATGGTGTGTTAACCAATACGATACATTAAGTTGATAGCTTTGGGGGACATAAGACCACATCATGTTAAGAAGATTGGTGCATGAACTGATATCAAAAGTGCTGTCTTTAGGGCTGTAGCAATATACTGCAACCCAAGTGCAACGAGTGACTTTTTACTGGAAGACTTTTCCATGCATGTTTCACAAAAAAGCCCCGCTGTGTTCGACACTGATGCGTGGCAGCTGTGAAATTAGTTCCAGCACATCAGAGAAAGACAAGTAAACATGGTTTGATCATAGTTTTTACTGCATATCACAATGGCTGTCGAATCTGGAATCTAATGGACTTGAACTGTACGAGCACCTACACATATTTTCAGCTGGTTGAGTTTACGTAATACTCCTGCAACACCCTATCTAAAAACAAGGTGCAGACTGGTTGATCCCAGGTGTTTTTGCTCAAGATCACTCTATTTTAAAGCAGACTCTAAGATGATCTGAGGTGATGGCAACAGTAAACTCCATTAGATTCACTTTAACTTTTTTTCAAACTTACACAAACTTCTCTTAGCACAGTCAGGAACTCAGAACTTCATGCCAACTCGTAACCATGGATAGGAAATTAGGAATGAATGTCTGCGCATGCGAGACAGTCTGAGATTTGCAAACAGAAGAACCGTGGCCAATTGGTTAGAGAGCTTGGCCTTTAACGCGTAAAATACAGGTTCAAGTCTCCAATCAAGCGGTCATTTGTAGTGACCTTGAGCAAGTCCTTCACACACAATTGTCCAGCGCCATCAATGTTCCATCGCGTGTGCACTTCTGAACTTTGGACAAAGAGTTGTATGGTATTGTATTGTATAAAATCTAACCCAAAAATCATTTAGGTTAGCGAGGAGTGCTTTTTTCAAGAGGTATTCATAGGGCGTGCTTACTTGATGGGGGCTTCAGTCGTTTTCGAAAATTCGACCTCGATCTTTTCACAGCCTTCTGGAGCCTCTCGTTTCTCACAAGTCTTCACTAGAGGGATGAATGATTCGGGTGATGCCGTTCCTAAGAAAAATAAAAAGTCATCAAAGGTAAATCGGTCTGATTATAAAATGGATTTTTACAATGGCAGACAAAGCATTGACTACAACACAGCTGCCACAGATCTTATCATATAACCAGTGGTTAAAAACAAAGAGGAGGAATTGTGATATATATATATGTATGTATCTTACTCCATATATATATATATATATATATATATATATATATATATATATATATATATACATATGAATCGACTATTAGCTACTCATGATTATATTCTGCACCATAGCTACTCACTCTGTATCTCAGCCCCTATGCGTGCTAGATTCATAGCGCAAAGCTTAAAAGGTCATAGATGACATACGTAGCCACCACTGGGACTGCCTTGGGGCTAATGCACGCCGATTCTGATATAGTTTTTTTCCTGAGTAGGCAACGTTTCACCACGCAAGAAGACTACCTTGGCCACTCAATACCATATGTTCTCCAAGGTATAACTTTTATACCAGAGTATATTATAGCAAGAAATTAACCATAGTCACTCAGTGTTATATGTTGCCCAAGGTATAATTTATAACACCAGAGTATATTATAGCAAGAAATTAACCATACTCACTCAGTGTTATATGTTCCCCAAGGTATAATTAGTATACCAGAGTATATTATAGCAAGAAACTAACCATAATCGCTCAGTGTTATATGTTCCCCAAGGTATAATTATTTTATCAGAGTATATTATAGCAAGAAATTAACCGTAGTCACTCAGTGATATATGTTCTGCAACGTATAAATTTTACACCACAGTATATTATAGCAAGAATTTAACCATACTCACTCAGTGTTATATGTTCCCCAAGGTATAATTAGTATACCAGAGTATATTATAGCAAGAAACTAACCATAATCGCTCAGTGTTATATGTTCCCCAAGGTATAATTATTTTATCAGAGTATATTATAGCAAGAAATTAACCGTAGTCACTCAGTGATATATGTTCTGCAACGTATAAATTTTACACCACAGTATATTATAGCAAGAAATAAACCATAATCAGTGTTATACGTATATTTTCCAACGTATAATTTTGCTGTGTAATTAGGCGTCCTACTTAGTTTGAAAACTACCTTAGCCACTCAATACTAGGCTATACGTGCATTTCGTCTTGCAGCCCCGAGGGAATGGAATTGCCTAGTTATCTCTTGTTCGATGATCGAACTCTATCTCTTTAAGAACACCTGTAAACTACTTTTCAATGGCTTTTAAACATCTGGATATCTAACTGGACTTATCCTGGCGACTGACTTGCTGCGAGTCAGGTTCGCATTCATGTGTGACTTTGCGTGCGTTAAAAATGTTCGTAATAAAAAAAAAAAAAAATATGTTTCACAAGGTACCATATTGTTATACCATCTATACCAGTGTTGTGCACAAGACCAAAAACCTAAGACCAAGACCGAGACCAAGACCGCATGGTGCAAGACCAAGACCGAGACCAAGACCGCATGGTCCAAGACCAAGACCGAGACCAAGACCGCATGGTCCAAGACCAAGACCGAGACCAAGACCGCATGGTCCAAGACCAAGACCGAGACCGAGACCGCATGGTACAAGACCGAGACGAAGACTTTGTGGTCCAAAACGAAGACCTTAGCCTTAAACACCAATACTGTAAACGCCATTCTCGATTTAAGTGTAACATATTAATCCCATCATTCAAATCAGACGTTTATTACATTTTATAAGAACAAATTTAAATCACACAAGGTTTTTTCCCGAAGTCTTGGCCTGTGAGGTCTCATGAAGAGTCCACTACAGCTAAACACCCTCTCAAAAGGTGCAGATGTTGATCGGATGCAAAAAAAACTAACGATCGCAAAGACCAGCACATATCGACAACAACATGTAACAAATACTCCCACACTCCACTCTCGATCCCACCCAAACTGTGCTGGCTTTAGGTATAGGCGACATACATGTAGGTGGCTGCCTAGAGCGGCAGTTCTCAATGGGCGGAAAATTCCGGCAAAATAAAAATAATATAATTAATTAATAAGAAATTAAATGGAAAAATATGTTTTTAGTAAGGGGCGGCATTTTTGTCCTTGCTGCTTGCCTATAGCGGCCTATATATCACAAAACTGTCAAGGTCGAGACCAAAGGCAAATGACCGAGACCAGACGCCCGAGACCAAGACCAAGACCGCACCTTTAAGACCAAGACCAAGACCAAGACCGGCACATTCAAGACCAAGACCGAGACCAAGACCACATGTTTTCGGTCTCGAGACGGTCTCGAGACCAAGACCGCGGTCTCGAGACCCCATCACTGATCTATACAGAGCTATTATAACACGGAATGTTTGAAGCATAAAAATGACCTAAAAAACCTGGTCAACTATTAGATTGGTGCTGAACCAGAGTCCACCTGACTCAGCTATATATAGGATCATTAAACAGGGATGGTCACTTTATAATGGATAATGCATTATTAATGCAATGATAGCATATAGTTTGAAATGTGCACTTTACCCAGGTAGCCAAAAGACTTTGTGAAAAGATTCCAGATACTTCCTCCTCCTTCTCTGACTACCTCCGGCCTTCTCCTCCTTCATCGTTGGCATTGTACCCTACTGCTACTAGTGCAGAAGAGATTATGTCTATGCACTCAACAATGAAAATATCTCACAGCATAGGACATGATTTATTTGATCCAGTTGTTATTGGCTCTAATTTAGATTATATTTCTAAGCCTTTGGCCAATATATACAACTGCTCAATGGCTAATGGTGTAGTACCTTTAAAAATGAAGCTGTCTACGGTTACTCCAATTTTCAAACAAGGTGATTAGGGAGAAACTAAACAACTACAGGCCTATTTCTATTTTATAATTTTTTGCAAAAATACTTGAAAAGGTAATTTACCACAGACTATGATTTCGTTGATAAACTGAAACTACTTTGTTCCCATCAACATGGATTCAGACCGGGTTACTCAACAACCCTATCCTTAATAAACATTCACGGCAAAATATCTCAAGCCATTGACAATAAGGAATTCGCTATAGGAATCTTCCTCGGTCTGTCGAAGGCATTCGACACGGTGAATCATAAAATATTAATTAAAAAGCTGTTTAACTCTGGAGTAAGAGGACTTCCACTGGCTTGGTTTCAAGATTATCTCTCATCACGATACCAGCAAGTAAATGTAACGGGATTAGATCCTCATTTAGATGGCTTGAGTTTGGAGTTCCTCAGGGGTTGGTCCTTGGACCATTATTATTTTTTTATTTATATCAATGATCTTCCTTGATCGTCTACCTTACTAAATTTTGTATTATTTGCTGACGACTCCAATGTATTCTATTCTAATGCCTCATTTAAGGACCTATTTGATATACCACTAATAAAGAACTAATGCAAATAGGTAACTGGTTTAAGGCCAACAAACTATCTTGAAACTAAAACAAAACCAATTACATCCTATTATCAGCAAGGGGTAAGATCAGAAATCATACATTAGAAAAGCTTATAATTGACCGGACTGAAATTCCCCAGGTAGACTCGGTTGAATTCCTAGGGGTTTACCTTGACAGATATCTAACCTGGAAAGAACATATTGAACAAATATCCCACAAAATAGCAAGGACTATTGGGGTGATAAAAAGAATCTCCTACTTACTATCATCTGAAATATTAAATACTCTATATTTTACTATGATTTACCCTTATCTGTATTACTGTAATCTGGTGTGGGCTTCTAACTATAGTTCTAGGCTTAGCAAATTAAATATACTACACAGAAGGATTATAAGAAAAATAACTAAATCGCACTTTTTGGCTCATACTCATGACTTATTTCCAGGGCTGTAGTGGTAAAATTAGAGGTGAGTACACGCTATCGGTTAGTTTTCCAAAACAAATTAGAGGTGAGTATACGCTACAGTATTTTGTGAGTATACACTACAGTATTTTAATATAAATAAATATAAATATTTTGTGAGGTAAGTATACTGTCTCTAGAGGTGAGTATACGCTGTATAGTGTATACCCGCGTATACCCTCGACTACAGCCATGCTTATTTCTGACTTTGAGAATACTTAAATTGGATAAATTACTTGAATGCCAAATTGGTATTTTTAGGTATTCATTGATAAACAAATTACTACCCCATGAGTACTCTTGCTTGTTTACCATGAATTCCCAGGTGCATAATTATATAACAAGAAATGCACCTAACTTAAGAAGTGTTTTTGCTAGGACTAATATACGTAAATATTCTATTTTATGTAAGAGTCCACTAATGTGGAACTCAATACCTGGGTCAATTAAAGACTCTGCTAGTTTAAATATATTTAGACGTCAGTTAAAAGACTGGTTGCTTTCAGATTAAATTTTATAGTATAGATTACTAACAAATGGGTCAGATTTGTTTGTTTACTAATAACTTGAAATGCTACTTGGCTGAATCTAATAAGATTGATGTTCGTATACTGACCTTATAACTTGAAATGCTACTAGGCTGAATCTAATACGATTGATGTTGGTGTACTGAACTCATCAACTTGGATGTACAAGAGTTGGAACAAATATAGATTGAACTAATCCAATATTACAATAATATTACTTTACAATTAAATTTACTTTACATTACATTACGGTACCGAAGTTATTTCACTTCACTTGCTATTGCCCTATCTTTGCTCTGCTTCACTTTACTTTATTGTATCCTACATTGTATTAACGTACTTAATCTCCTGGTCCTTATATTCGACTCCCATGTTGGGATTAACAAGCAATAGGGGGCTCGCCTTAACGCGACACCATCCCTTCTGGGTCTCCCTTTGTGTCCTATCAATATTTTCGATCCTTATCATTCAGGTTTCTTTTTTTTTTTTTTTTTATTCAGGCTCAGCACATACCAATGATACTAATCTAAGGAACATAGGCCTATATTATTGCTTTGAAAATTTGATAATCTTATGTATTAAAATAAACATGTTAATCTGATAAATTAAATTAGTTGTGTGTATTGTTATTTAATACAAACATTGGTTTACTAAAAACAGATACTATTTAATAGTATCTGTTAAACGGTAAACGAGTCTTTAACTGGTAAAACAACTTGATGTTAAGGAATGTATGTATATCAAATGTGTGGACCAATAAAAATGTTCTGTTCTGTTCTGTACCATAATATGATCATATTCTGAACCGTAGCTACTCATTACTCACTATTAAAACTACCTCAGCCACTCTGTAAAATATATGTTCCCAAGATATAATTTTATACCAGAAAAAGATTATAATTTGAACCATAGCAACTCATTGTGTAGATAGAATTAGTACTTATCATTAATCAAAACGTTGAAACTTCCTAATAATACTACTATGTATAAAAATACCTTAGCCATTCAGTACTATATGTTCCCCAAAGTATTCTTTTTACACCAGAATATGATTATATCCTGAACATTAGATACTCATTGCTAAGTATTAAAACTACCTTAGCCACTCAGTCCCAAATATACGGCTCTGCTCAGTCCTATATGTTCCATAAGGTATAATAATTGTCAAGGACGGTCAACGAGTGTAATTTACGTAGACCGAGCGATGACGTCATGTCTGTATTTTTGAAATCGCACAGACTAGAAGGACGCGTTATTATTGAACTGAACGTCGATTTTGAATTAGAAAGTTAAAAATAGCAAAAGTCCGATATCATATTGTGTTAGTTTGGTTGAGAAAGATTTAAGCATCATATTAGGCTTGTTTGAACGTTAGATGATAAAGAACTGAGCATCACATTACGTTGGTTTGAACGAACGCTTGCCATGGATTTAGTATTGCCCAACTCGTACACCTCGGCCGCAGCTTTCCTCTGGGGCGGTCAAACGGGTTGTAATGTCTACACGTCTACAGTAACCGGGCCTGTGACTAGAATCGACTATAGTAGACGAGGACTGGTGGGTTCCGCTATCCTTCAGAACCCTTCCGCAGGAGACGTCGGTGGCAGTGCTGAACCGCCTATCGCTTCTACCTCTCATCACGATGGTCTCACAGACGACCGTAAGGACCATGTAGTGCTCGAGCGGGCTGACCAACTGTACTTCGTGAGACTCGCCAGAAGACTTGCGAGAAAGCCACCAAGCACATATCTCTGTCACTTGTGCTTTAAACCCGGGCACTTTATCCATATGTGCACCCTGGCCCGGGCTCATAACGTCGGACTTACACCATATCAAGGAACCAACAGATGTTTCGGGGAGTACAAATGTTCCAAGTGCAAGCGAGTCTGGATGTCTGGCAGCAGTTGGGCTAATATGGGGCAAGAATGTATCAAGTGCAGAATAAATGTATACCCTCATATCCAGCGTCCTCTCGACAAGACTCTCTATTCTGGTGTTGACGAAAGGAGCAAGATTCATCCGCAGCATCTTTGCGAAAAGTGTAAGAAAAATGGTTTCCTCTGTCGCCGTGCCAGCTAAGCCACGTGAGAACGACGACGATGATCATGGCCTTGCGAACTTACATGTAAGCGATTGTGTACACGATTCTCCTATTAATCGACTTAAGCGATTTCTCTTCATTCATAGTTCACGAAGACTCTCTGAACAGGTTTGCTTTACAGGTGGATAACGCATGGCCAGCATTAATTAACTGAGAGGCAGACGACCTGTATTTCTATGAACTAATTAATGTGGATGCTTTGAAACTTTTGCTATTGAGTTTGCAATTGAATTAGCTTAAAGATTGATTGACAAGCAGATAACAGTGCTCCGTAATTGATTTAGTGAACTGTCTTGAAACTCTTGTTATTGATAGGCGAAATCAGATTAACTTTCTGTTGAGCATTCATGTGCTGAATCTATTGAATTAGTTCAGAGAATGATTGACAGGTGGAAATACTGCTGATTAATTAATCTAGTCAATGCGGAATGTTTTGAAATTCTTAAATTAGTTTAGAGATTGATTGATAGGTGAAAAGCCTGCCGAGTAATTAACTTAATTAATGCGGAATGTTCTGAAGTTCTTGCTACTAGTTTGAAGATTGATTGACAGGCAGATGACATGCCTGGTAACTGAACTAGCCTAGTCGACGTTAAAAAGTTTAACGCTCATTGATTTAGCCTGAACATTGATAATTTGCTTGCAACTGAATTAGTGATTGATGCGAATTGCCATTGATTGGCAAAGCTAGACAAATTAGCTGTTTCAGTCAGCAACAGGCGATTGCTTCCTCAGTTTGACTTGTGAACAATTGAGTTGAATATGTGCATTGGAACGTTAATCTATTGATTAATTGAATTACTTTGTATGGTTAAGCTGAAAATGTGAACTGGGACCGATTAATTAATGCTATCATTGAATGACGTTGCATTAGTGGTTGACTGTTAGCTTTGGAACTAGTTATTAAAACTACCTTAGCGACTCAATACTATATGATCCTCAAGGTATAGTTATAACATCAAAATATGATTATATTCTGGATCATAGCTACTCATTGTGTAGATAGAATAATTACTTATAGTAATAGCATTAATCAAAACGTTGAAACTTGTTAATATTGATACTAGGTATTAAAACTACCTAAGCGACTCGGTACTATATGTTCCCCAAGGTATTGTTTTTACACAAGAATATGATTATATTATGAACCATAGGTACTCATTGTGCAGACAGAATTATTAATTATAGTAAAAGCATTTAGCAAACGTTGAAACTAGCTAATAATACTACTACGTTTTTAAACTACCTTAGTCACTCAGTACTATATGTTCCATAAGGTATAATTTCCATACCAGAATATGATTATATTCTGAACCATAGCTACTCATTGTGTAAACAGAAATATTACCTATAATGGCATATTTCAAAACGTTAAAACTTGATAATATTGGTAGTAAGTATTAAAACTACCTTAGCGACTCAGTACTATGTGTTCCCAAGGTATTGTTTTTACCCAAGAATATGGTTGTATTCTGAACCATAGCTACTCTTTGTGTAGACAGTATTATTACTTATACTAATAGCATTTATCAAAGGGTTGAAATTTGTTAATATTGCTAATAATTAAATTTTTTAATATTGCTAATTATTAAAGCTACCTTAGCCACTCAGTACTATATGTTCCCCAAGGTATTGTTTTTACACCAGAATATGATTATATTCTGAACCTTAGCTACTCATTTCTGAATATTTAGATTACCGTAGCCACTCAGTACTATATGTTGCCCAAGGTATTGTTTTTACACGAGAATAAGATTATATTCTGAACCATAGCTACTCATTGTGTGGACAGAATTATTACTTATAATAATGGCATCAATCAAAAGTTGAAACTTGCTAATATTACTACTACGTATTAAAACTACCTCAGCCACTCAGGACTATATGTTCCATAAGGTATAATATTTACACCAGAATATGATTATATTCTGAACCATAGCTACTCGTTGTGTAAACAGAATTATTACTTTTAATATCATTAATCAAAACGTTGAAACCTGCTAATATTACTACTACGTATTAAAACTACCTCAGCCACTCAGGACTATATGTTCCATAAGGTATAATATTTACACCAGAATATGATTATATTCTGAACCATAGCTACTCATTGTGTGGACAGAATTATCACTTATAATAATGACATTAATCAAACGTTGAAACTCGTTAATATTACTACTATGTATTAAAACTACCTTAGCCACTCAGAACTATATGTTCCATAAGGTATAATATTGATTCCAGAATATGATTATATTCTGAACCATAGCTACTCATTCTGTGGACAGAATTATTACTTATAGTAATAGCATTAATCAAAACGTTGAAACTCGTTAATATTAATACTACGTATTAAAACTACCTTAGCCACTCAGAGCTATATGTTCCATAAGGTATTATAATATTTATACATGAATATGATTATATTCTGAACCATAGCTACTCATTGTGTAGACAGAATTATTACTTATAGTAATAGCATTAATCAAAACGATAAAACTCGTTAATATTACTACTACGTATTAAAGATACCTTAGCCACTCAGAACGATATGTTCCATAAGGTATAATATTTTCACCAGAATATGATTATATTCTGAACCATAGCTACACATTGTGTGGACAGATTATAACTTATAATAATGACATTTATCAAAACGCTGAAACTCGTTAATATTACTACTACGTATTAAAACTACCTCAGCCACTCAGGACTATATGTTCCATAAGGTAGGACTATATGTTCCATAAGGTATAGTATTACACCAGAATATGATTATATTCTGAACCATAGCTACTCATTGTGTGGACAGAATTATTACTTATAGTAATAGCATTAATCAAAACGTTGAAACTCGTTAATATTACTACTACGTATTAAAACTACCTTATCCACTCAGAACTATATGTTCCATAAGGCATAGTATTACACCAGAATATGATTAGATTCTGAACCATAGCTACTCGTTGTGTGGACAGAATTATTACTTATAGTAATAGCATTAATCAAAACGTTGAAACTCGTTTATATTACTACTACGTATTAAAACTACCTTAGCCACTCAGAACTATATGTTCCATAAGGTATAATATTTACACCAGAATATGATTATATTCTGAACCATAGCTACTCATTCTGTGGACAGAATTATTACCTATAGTAATAGCATTAATCAAAACGCTGGAACTCGTTAATATTACTACTACGTGTTAAAACTGCCTTAGCCACTCAGAACTATATGTTCCATAAGGTATAATAATATTTATACATGAATATGATTATATTCTGAACCGTAGCTACTCATTGTGTGGACAGAATTATTACTTATAGTAATAGCATTAATCAAAACGATGAAACCCGTTAATATTACTAGTACGTATTAAAGGTACCTTAGCCACTCAGGACTATATGTTCCATAAGGTATAATAATATTTATACATGAATATGATTATATTCTGAACCGTAGCTACTCATTTTGTAGACAGAATTATTACTTATAATAATGCCATTAATCAAAAGGTTGAAACTCGTTAATATTACTACTACGTATTAAAACTACCTTAGCCACTCAGAACTATATGTTCCATAAGGTATAATATTACACCAGAATATGATTATATTCTGAACCATAGGTACTCATTGTGTGGACAGAATTTTTACTTATAGTAATAGCATTAATGAAAACGATGAAACTCGTTAATATCACTACTACGTATTAAAGATACCTTAGCCACTCAGAACTATATGTTCCATAAGGTATAATATTTTCACCAGAATATGATTATATTCTGAACCATAGCTACTCATTGTGTAAACAGAATTATTACATTTAATATCATTAATCAAAACGCTGAAACCTGCTAATATTACTACTACGTATTAAAACTAACTTAGCCACTCAGGACGATATGTTCCATAAGGTATAATAATATTTATACATGAATATGATTATATTCTGAGCCGTAGCTACTCATTGTCTAGACAGATTTATTACTTATAGTAGTAGCATCAATGAAAAAACGTTGAAACTCGTTAATATTACTACTACGTATTAAAACTACCTTAGCCACTCAGAACTATATGTTCCGTAAGGTATAATATTACACCAGAATATGATTATATTCTGAACCATAGCTACTCATTGTGTGGACGGAATTATTACTTATAGTCATAGCATTAATCAAAACGTTGAAACTCGTTAATATTACTACTACGTATTAAAACTACCTTAGTCACTCAGAACTATATGTTCCGTAAGGTATAATATTTACACCAGAATATGATTATATTCTGAACCATGGCTGCTCATTGTGTGGACAGAATTATTACTTATAGTAATAGCATTAATCAAAACGTTGAAACTCGTTAATATTATTACTACGTATTAAAACTACCATAGCCACTCAGAACTATATGTTCCATAAGGTATAATAATATTTATACATGAATATGATTATATTCTGAACCGTAGCTACTCATTGTGTAGACAGAATTATTACTTATAATAATGCCATTAATCAAAACGTTGAAACTCGTTAATATTACTACTACGTATTAAAACTACCTTAGCCACTCAGAACTATATATTCCATAAGGTATAATATTACACCAGAATATGATTATATTCTGAACCATAGCTACTCATTGTGTGGACAGAATTTTTACTTATAGTAATAGCATTAATCAAAACGATGAAACTCGTTAATATATACGTATTAAAGATACCTTAGCCACTCAGAACTATATGTTCCATAAGGTATAATATTTACACCAGAATATGATTATATTCTGAACCATAGCTACTCATTGTGTAAACAGAATTATTACATTTAATATCATTAATCAAAACGCTGAAACCTGCTAATATTGCTACTACGTATTAAAACTACCTTAGCCACTCAGGACTATATGTTCCATAAGGCATAATAATATTTATACATGAATATGATTATATTCTGAACCATAGCTACTCATTGTGTGGACAGAATTTTTACTTATAGTAATAGCATTACTCAAAACGTTGAAACTTGCAAATATTACTACTACGTATTAAAACTACCGCTCAGTACTATATGTTCTCCAAGGTATAATTTTTACACCAGCATATATGGTTATATTCTGAACCATAGCTACTCAGTACACATTTTGAACAAGTATATGATTATATTCTGAACCAGAGCTACTCAGTACTCATCCACTAGATTTAACCGGCGAAAAAATAGGACACAATTTTTGGTTTACATTGATAATTGAAAAAGTTATGCAGAAAATTCAACAAAAACGTTGAAGCTTGTTAATATTGGTACTATGTAAGGCTCGGTAATTTGTTTTAAAAACAAGCCGCCTTATTTTATAAATATATGAAATATATACATTGACTATCCGAGGTCTTCTTTTTCACCAGGCCTGATATAGGGGGTCGAATTTCAGATAAAATTTCCTTCTAATCTACTTGCATTCTAGGTTTCTCCATGGGATATCTGGCAGGAGACTATGTCAGGAGTCGGGTACAATTTTGACTTCTGTTAAGAAACACTTCTGAGTATTTTTTTCAGGCTCTCAAACGTTAACTACTCACCAAAAATGAAGAGCTAACGACAAAGAGTAGATAGCGTATATGTTTCATAGCGAGAATGAGTAGCTAATATGAGATTTACACTAATATATATATATATATATATATATATATATATATATATATATATATATATATATATATATATATATATATATATATATATATATATATATATATATATATATATATATATATATATATATATACACACACACACATACCCTCCTCCATAGATAAAAATTATATATATACATATGTATATACATGTATATATATATATATATATGTGTGTGTGTGTGTATACATAATACATATATAGTCTTAGCTGCCTAGTAAGACGAGGGTATTAAGTACTATTACAAACCTAAAAATCAAATTCCAAATCCAATCAATAATTCTGAGTCTATATATCAGTGAGGACATATACTATATACTAGACAGGTCTAGAGTATCTGGAAAACAAGGCAAAATGCAATTTCCATTCCAAGGGGCGATGCCAGAGAGATATATAAGTCTCTGTTGTTCATTTATTCCTCGGTCGACATAAACGAACTGTCACAGTTCTCTAAACCACTGGCTCTACGCTTAAGATTTCTCCGTTTCCAGATGCCTTGTCGAGCTGCAACCCGACTCTGGACCGCCTGACATATCACATTTTAAATTGCTTTCTCCAATGTTTTATGATTTCGAAATCAGTTTCTGTTGAAGCAATCATCAGACTGATGCCTTGAGCATTTATGACAAAAGGTTCTACATAAATCACGACTTATGTTGCCATGCGTCCAGGAATCACTTTAATGTTTATGTAGAACTAGTATCCAGGAAATCGAATAAAAGACTTTCAGACTTCCAATGATTACAGTCGTGATCCCGATTTTTGTATTGATTTCTACCAAATGCTGATGGAAAATATTACCTAACACATTTACTTACGTGATTACTTAAAGCACTTATTTAATATGCTAAATAAACAAATGTGACGGTATTTACATATGCTCTTATATCTGAACAATTATAATATTGTCCATAAATATATAAATAATGTGTTATGAAACTGCAGTTGATAATTAATTCAAGTAGTAATAATTACTAATGTAGTCAAGAATCGTAATTTGTTGGAGTAGTCAGAACCAGATAGCTCAGGAACCTTACTGAAACATGACTCAGAGTTAGCAACATGCAAACAAAAACAAACACACATACATACAAAATATACATACATACATATATGCATGCATGCATACATACATACATAAATAAATGCATAAATACATACAAACATACATACACACATACATGCATACATACATAAATACCTAAATACATACATACATACATACATACATACATACATGCATACATACATACATATATAAATGCATAAATATACATACATACATACATACATGCACACATACATAAATACATACATCCATACATAAATATGTACATACACATAAGCATACATAAATACATACATACATGCATAGATACATATATAAATACATATATATATACATAAATACCGGTACATACATACACACACATACATAAATACATACACCCATACATTAATATGTACATACAAGAAAACGAACTTAAGCTGTACTCTATTCTTGTTATGTCTGAAATGTTATTGATATCATTCTGGCTAGACGGTTGGTTGCACGAATCGTCTGTGATTCACCTGCAAGTGAGGCAGGAAATTTGCACTTTTTCCAGTGCAACCGATTTTTAAACTATAAGCTGTTACACGTGTCAGACAACAATACCACGGCTTTGCTATTTAAATCATCTTGCGTAACACGAATACGTCATCACGGTAACAGAATAAACCAGTTACGTTAATTTCTTCACACTGGCAAGACAGGCTTTGGTTTAACATCATTACCATAACATCAACTTAACATAATTGTTGTCACTGCCATTTATTTTCCCTACTATTTAGATCATAGGGTAGGTTTAAGAGCTCTGTTATAAGCACAAAATACAGGCACGACCTAGAAACACCATTATCATTATTTTATTTTCTTGCACGAGGCAGGAATGATATAGGTGGATTCGTTCTCGACAAATTTATTAGTTTTCTTTTCTTGTTTTTAAGTGTGTGGGTTGGCTAAACCTTGACAAGTTGAGCCAGATAGAAAGTGCTGCAGAAGATAACAGCATTATTATAATTTTTTTGCCAAGGTGTACATGATCCCTCGGGCATCACAAAAATTTGTCAGGAGACAAAAGAAAACTAAGGTTGTTCTGGAATGGTTACATCTCCTCCAGGTATTATTATTATTATTATTTTTTTTTTTTTTTACCCTCGGGATTTGGAAAAAATTATTAAGGAGCAGGGTAATTGTCTGGAGGGTCAGGCCTCGTCTTCAGGGTTTGACGGAAAGGTACCTTTATTATTATTATTATTATTATTATTATTATTATTATTATTATTATTATTATTATGCATTTGGTGAGTGCCACTATCTAATTTACCAAGCATCAATTGATGGTGCTGAGCAACAATAGTGAGTGAAGGACTGTTCATGTCCCTACACAGTAATTGTCTCAGGGGAGGCTCGAACCTGTACTGTTTACATTACATGGTGAGCGCTCTAACCAATCGGCTAACACGTCCCACAGATTATTGATATTAATATTGCTACTATTATTATTATTATTGCCCTTGTACTATAATTTACTACTATTACTACTACTACTATTGACTACATCTTGAAGCTCATATCCCATGAACATTATTCCTTTGTTATTAATATATCCTACGCCAAAGAACCTTAACACCTGATCTTTATTTCTTCAGATCACATATGGATAATAGCAACTTTTAATTGCATTTCATATTCAGTCGTTTAGTAAGGCAGTAAGCAAATCTATAAAGCATTGCACGCAGAGGACCCAGGGGGCATTGTCGGTCTCTGGTCTCGATCAGAGTCAATTAGGATCTATCGGCCGATCGTGTTTTTCAAACGTTTCTGACAGGGACAGAATCTAATTTCTATAAGTTCCGTTTGCCGCTCTGAAGTTTACGCACACATCATAAAGTCTGTACTGAGGACTATTTTTATTATATGCAACCTGATAAGAAGATGAAGAAGTTCATGTCTGAAGAAGTTCAGTGACCCTTGAGTAAAACCTTCCACAAATATTATGCTCACGGTTATCGGGGATTGCTCACTAACACCATTCTTGATTTAGACTTAGACAAATATGCTTTCATCACTCAGTTAGAAGTGTGTGTAGTGTTTTGGGGAGTCTTAACAGGCGCAATGTTCAGCGCCTTGATACATACGCCTCGGTAAACACAAGATAGAGCAATACATTTCTACACGTAACACACGACTTGCCACAGGCCTGAGGAAACTCTGGCCTACGGGCCAAATTTGGCCCTTGGATTCATTTCAGTTAGCCCTGCGGTGGGTTGACTTGACTTTAAGATGCCTGTGTTCAACAAAAGACCAATTCATTCTTGACATTTGTTTACATTGTCAGGGTGTGAAGTACTTAACTTTATGTGTTTTTAATACGTTTCTCCTCCTTCTACCTCTTCATTCTACCCTTAGCAAGAACTGCAAGGGCAGAATCACATCTATCAAAGCAAAAACTGGATGATGGCGTCAGGCATTTACGAAAGAGGGGACTGAAACTTGTTTTTGCCTTGGTGAATGGGAAGCCCAAAGTTGCCTCTCTGCATGGAGTCCGTCAGTGTAGGAAAACTATAATATCCAGACACTGTGCAGTTCTACACATACATAAGCTCACAAATTTGCAATACTGCTGGGTTATAGAAGAAAGCTGACACCAGTGAAACTTTGAAAAAGACACTTGAAAAGTGCAAGGAATGTTCAACAAAGATGCGCTGGAGCAAGATGCTGGTTTACAAGCTAGATATGTAACTATATAGCTTATTGCTAAATATTCTCTAATCACAGACATAAATGCACACGATCATACAAGCATGCATGCATACATGTACATAATACAGCACATATACATACATATACATACATGCACACATACATACACACACACATACATATATACATGTACACAATCATACAAGCACACATACCCACATGCAAACATACATACGTGTGCACATACATACACGCACATACACACATACATGCACACAGACATATATACATGTACACAACCATACAAGCACACATACCTACATGCAAACATACATACGTGTGCACATACATACATGCACACATACACGCACACAGACATCCATACACACATACATTATAAACATGTATACAATCATACATGCGTATGTACATACAAGCATACATACATTCGTATTCAGTTTGACACTTACCACTGACAGGTCGTTCGCACTGGTCCGACCGGTCGCTCTCCGTTGAAGCGGGTCGGTTGAAGAGCAACGGAGCATCACCTGCGCCTGGAATGATCGGAAGGCAAGGACTGTCGTCGCTGCTGTCCTCCAGGATCCGCAGGAAATGCTTTTCGGTGCCTGAATGAAAAGGACCGCCAGAGGGCGTCTGCGTGTTGACGCTGCGCATGTTCAGCAGGTCGGCAATCGGGGCACGATGCCCATCCGGGGTCAGAGCCTGAGTCTGGAAACAAAAGAAACGCAACAATAGTTAGGTAACTGAAGCAGAACCTGAGTCTGGAAACAAAAGAAATGCAACAATCGTATACATATAGTTAGATAACTGAAGCCAGTGGCGTTACTAGGGTTGGTGTCACCCAGTGCGGCAAGTCATGGTGTCATCCCCCCCCCATGAAAAACTTTTGTTGTTATCTGTTATTGTTAATTTAAAATAATAAATTTCTGCTGAAACTCTGCAAAATTTTTTTAGACAGTCATTTTGGTGTCACCCCCTCTGAAGGTGTCACCTGGTGCGGCCCGCATCCCCACACCCCCGCACCCCTTTAGTGACGCCACTGACTGAGGCAGAACCCGAGTCTGGTAGCAGATGAAATGTACCACCTGCAGGGTATTGTTAGGTGAGCCTGTGTACAGTCACAAGAGAAATAGACCACTTGTAAAAAATCGCAACGTAACTCAGTCAAAGGCTGTGTCTTGTCACTAAACAAATTTTTATGCAACACTTGTAGTGCATCATGAGGCAGCGGTTCTCAACCTGTGGTCCACGGCAATCTGCCTGGTGGTCCACGAGCACGGCCTACAATTTATATTTGTTTACAATTAAACACATACAAACACACAAATTTTGTCAATTTTAAATTTTTGTTTTTTTCAATCATTAGAATCGGCCAGATGGCAGCAAGAAACTAATAATACGAGGATTTATGGCAAAAAATTTCTTTTCTATAAATTTGTTTTTGGCACAATTTTTAGTGGTGGTCTGTGACAGAGACACAAAATTTATAAGTGGTCCTGCTGTTAACTGAGTTTTGGCATACAAGATATAAGAACTAGACTTCTAAAACTGTTACATAAACGTCAGCGGCACATGCCAAGTCAGAGCGGTAAAAGCAGTCTGACAGAAAATAGGATGATTTTTCCGATAAGTAAAACATCAGTTCAGCAATCACAAAACTTATTTACTGTAATACATTGCAACTGTTATTATTTATGCTGATCTAATAC
Source organism: Allolobophora icterica (assembly GCA_963556255.1). Classification (NCBI taxonomy): domain Eukaryota; kingdom Metazoa; phylum Annelida; class Clitellata; order Crassiclitellata; family Lumbricidae; genus Allolobophora; species Allolobophora icterica. Next base: position 21,619,151 of record OY744613.1, on the reverse strand, counting down.
ACTGCAACCATGAGCATTTTAGTAAGTAGCAATGAAGGCAGATTTATATCCTCACAGCAAGAATAGTCAAGATTTCTGAAGACTTTTGACTTCATCATTTTCAAGATAGTAAAGACATTAATTGAAGTGAAGTCCTGACCCTAGAGAGTGATCCAACTGAGATCAAAACAGGACTCCAGACAGACCCAGAAGCCAGGCACCTGTGGATAGGGCTAGCTACGAGACATGACATGTAGTAAAATGCAATGGCAGCCGAATCTTGATCTGACAAGACACCAGAAAGAGCTCCTGTGTGATTGGCCAGAAGACCGGATTGACGGAATGCCCAGCCGACGTGTAGAACGAAGGAATGACGAGATAAACACTTTGGCCTATTGGCCGAGTGATCGCCTTCTAGCACAGAGTGAGGGTTTGATTCTCCCCAAACGAAGGAAACTGCATAAGGCGCTTGAGCACGTCATTCATTCATTTAATCTTTCCAAGATTTAACACAGTGCCGTTCAAAATATCTGCTCAAAGACACTCCGCAGCCCAGTTCCAGAGATAGAAAACAGACCCTCCTGCACAACTGTTACAGTGTCTTAAAGAATGATGCTCGGTTTTCAGATGGCGGGGTTCTATTAATACAAACATTACAAAAACAATAATACAAAGAGCATCCTTACTGATTATGGCAAGCTAAATTAATTTTACGCCTACTTCCATTTACATTACGTTTAGCTATAAACAGAAAACAAACTAATTATACAACTTCGATAAGCTAGTCACGGAGTAATAAAAATGTATTATTATTAATCAAATCTGTAACGTGCGCATGGTCACACCGAAATGTGAATCTGAGGTGCGGATAGTCAGTCGTCAGGAGTAGATGCAGTTAGATATCCAAGTGCTTGAAATCCAAGGATAAAAAGTGAGTTTTGAGCCACTTTTTGAAGGCAAGAAGCAGTATGAGAATTGTAGAAAAAAGACTGGGGGGGGGTTAGACCTTGATTCATGTGGAGTTTGGGTGTGCAATGAAGACTTTACTATGGGGTCCTAAGAAAGACTAGGGGGGTTGAACCCCCAAACCCCCTGACAATTCTCACCCTGGCAAGAAGTGAATTTGAGCCACAAAGACAAAAGTGGCAGTTGATTCCATTCCTTGGTGGCAGAGGAATGGAATACACACGTTATTTACAAAATTCAGCTTTTAGCGCAGACTTTAATATGAAACACAGTACAATTAGAGGGTTCAAGTGTAGGTCATGTCACTTACCTTTGACAGATCATGGTCACTATCCAATGTACCCGTATCACGAACAAGTTTTTCAATTTCCTATGAAACAAAAGAAAACATGTTGCCAAAATCTCTTGCCAAGTACGGTAGAGCATTTGCTCTTTTAGTTACACATCCCCTTAGTCAACAGCGGACTACGAAGCATTCAGAAACGCGTCGTTTCACCTGCTTTGAAAGGTGAGCTCGTCTTTTTAGTTTTCCCATTAAGACACGTTGCTTTATTTAGCCGCGCCAGGCACCGACTCTCTTTGTACGTTTTCCAATTACGCGGCTGAAACTTTCTCTTATACTCAAAGGCTTCACATCATCGTAGAGAGTGCACACACAAGTATTTGGCTGGCTGCCTGGCAACCTTTCAGTCAGCAATCTGAGGAGAATTCGTGAAAACAGAACCTCGTTGTTGAATGGTTTCCTCATGACCGTATCAACAGAACGATGGGGTTACATTACAAAGCCTTAGAACTCGGCGATTATTTGCTTTGACTTCTATTGTTATTACAGTTGTTTGTCTGCTCGGCTTGTGTATCGAGGAAGCAGGATGCATGCATCTCAGATCGCCTCAACAAATCAAACATTCAGAATGTATCAAAACAACGCACCCGGATTCTGCTCGTGTCAGCCTCATTAGTCAACTATTTTCTCATCCTTCTCCTCTTTACTAACAAAGCCTAATAATACTGTCATTAGCAAACGGTCTTCCTGTGTAAGCCACCCAAAGAAGACTTACTGCCATCTGAGCCGCGATCCACGGTGCAACTGACCTGAAATCACAAAGCTGACCATTACCATTGATCAGCAATACTATCATCAACAACATCCCTATAGCATTACCTCAATATCACATCTTTCCCTTCATGTATTCACTACTGTCTTTGACATCTTGCTGAAACTATTACTACAAAAGTCATAACTTCCTGCTTCTGGTCCACTTGCCCCCCCCCCAAGTGATCTCTGTTATAACGAGTAAACTGACCGTATACTCTCATTAGGAAGATCAGGCAAAAGGACTGGCCACCTGCCCTCGTACGCCGAGGATAAAAAAATTAGATCGCTAACACTCATACCCACAGAAGCCTCTTAGGGTTATCTCAAGGCACTGCTGTTCCACTTTATCATACTCAGCACCAGCAGAAGCAAAACTTAGCCATTAGCAGAGTGGAAACGGTACCAGTCTCTGGAACAATCCAAGCCCCCAACCTGTGTTTCGTGGGGTTCTCTGCTATTTCAGTACTCCTATGTCATCTGCATACTCCTGTTAACCTCCCAGCATCTCCATCCTTCTATCACTGCCATCCTCCTATCACTTCCATCCTCCTATCAATTCAATCCCCCTATCACCTCCATCCACCTATCACCTCTATCTTCCTAACACCTCCATCCTCCTATTACTTCCATCCTCCTATCACTTCCATCCTCCTATCACCTCCATCCTACTATCACTTCCATCCTCCTATCACCTCCATCTTCCCATCACTTCCACCCTCCTACATCTTTATCATCCTATCACCTCCATCCCACAATCAACACCATCCTCGTAACATCTTTATCTTCTTATCATCGCCATCCTCCTATCACTTCCATCGTACTTATCACCTCCATCCTCTTATCATCTGTATGCTGCCACCATCGCCATCCTCCTATCATTTCCACCCTGATATCACATCCGTCCTCCTATCATCTTAAGTAAGTATATTCTTTATTTGACCAGTTGACAAAACGCACTCTTAATCTCAATCCTTCTGATATCTCCATCCTCCTATCACTTCCATCCTCCATCTTTATCCTCCTATCACCTCCACCCTCCAATCATGCTCATCCTTGCCTCATCCTCATCCTCATATTGTCTCCACCATCCTTTTACACATGTCTTTTAACACGATCCGATCCGGAAACCAACAACAACGTGGCTTCTTCTTCGTCTTCCTGTTTTCGAGATTTCGAGTGCCAATTACTTTCTCATTAAATAGTAATTTCAAACAAGAGCAAGGTCGGCCGGTGCGTCGTAAGCTACTATTCAGAAAGCCAGGCAGGAGGTTTCCGATATTAATCCTGCAGAACTCTCAACACTTCTGTTTTCACTGAACATCATTCAGCATCAGGGAAGAAGTATACTAGGAGCAAATGCAGATGCTGAGAATTACCAGCAGCATTTTCAGAAGCAACAAAAAAGACAATAAGTCCTAGCACTAATTGCCTTCTATGAATCAGTAATGGATGGATAGTGGATACTCCACCTAGAACATCTGCTATCTATAATATCACCAAATTTATTGACGTCAAAGCATTTCTACGAAGCTGGGTCATCAAATAACTAAAGAATAATTTCCATGTGACTTTGCATGCTTTGCAAAAATGTTAACTAATTTAGAAAGTAGCAATTGCTCATCCAGACAGTTCAGTGTTTCCAAAGAATTTCTTTAAATGTTCATTTATACATTGGGTATAAAAAGACCTGGATTTAAAAAATAACGTTTAATGCATTACTTTACACCCAATGTAATTTGTGTAATAGATTATTTACATTACCGTCCTTCAAATACATGCATCATGTAATACTACATCGGCTTTTGTAATGTGCATTTTACGAATCTATCACAAGTGTTGACATAAAGCTTCATATTATTATTATTATTGTTATTTATGTATTAATTAAATGCCACTGTCTAATGACCAAGCATCACTCGATGGTACTGAGCAATTGCGAGTGAAGTACTTGCTCAAGGTCCCTACACAGTGGGAGACTCAACCTCGAACCCTCCACATTACAAGGTAAGTGCTCTAGCCAATCGGCTACCGTGTCCCATAAAGATGAACTCCTAGTACATCGGCTGTGCTAAGGTACAGTTTTCATCCAGCCAATCTGCTGTCATCAGGTAAGTTTCAATCAATGATAAAGGTAACTTTCAATCAACAATAAAGGTAACTTTCAATCAATGATAAAGGTGAATTTCAATCAACGATAAAGGTGAATTTCAATCAATGATAAAGGTCACATTCAATCAATGATAAATGGTTGACAAATGACGGGAACTTGAGACATACGAACACACGTCTGAAACTGTAATGGCATGTATGCATGCATGTATGTATGTATGTATGTATGTATGTATGAATATATGAGTGTATGTATGTATGTATGTATGTATATATGTAAAATTATGTATGTATGTATATATGTGTGTATATGTGTATGTATGTATGTATGTATGTATGTATGTATGAATGTATGTAATGAATGCATTTATGTATGTATGTATGTATGTATGTATATGGCCATTTATATAGCGCCTTACAAGAACCTCACAAAGGCAGGAACAACTATAAGTACTTCCTCAGACTAGCATACTTTGCTGGACTCATGTTTACGCGCCAACTCTCAACCGCAACTGCTTTACTTCAGCAACAGCTCTTAAGACATTTTTTTAAAAAGCACAAAAAATTCGAACCTGATTAAAACCTTCCGCACTGCCTTGGCACGGTGCCAGAGGATTTCGTCGACTGACAACAGGAATTACGATCGCATTACTGCGTGGTGGCGCCACCAGTCCACTGGCGCCATCTGGCCCAGAAAATGAGCCTCCGCAGCCAGAACACGTCAGTGGCGACACTTTTGTCGAATTACACAACCGTGACTTCATCTGCCAAACAGCCAATCAATCAGCCAGACAATCAATGAGAAGTAAACCAATCAATTAGGTAAACACTAACAATTTAATTTGTCAATCAATCAATCCTATCAATCGATGAGACTAAATACAAAATCAATCAATTGAGATTGCAGTCAGAGCTCTAATCCTATTACACGCAAGACAACATAAATGGTCAAACTAAGACAACTCAACATGAGCACGATTGTGGCTAATTTCAAACTAATTTTTATGGCTAATTTCAGACTAGTCTTTATGGCTAATTTCAGACTAGTTTTTATGGCTAATTTCAGACCAATTTTTAAGGTCAATTTCAGACTAAGTTTATGGCTAATTTCAGGCTAATTTTTATGGCTAATTTCAGACTAGTTTTTATGGCTAATTTCAGACTAGTTTTTACGGCTAATTTTATGCCAAAATCCAGGAAACTGGGTCATCAAATAACTAAAGAATAATTTCCATGTGACTGTTACGAACACCCCACACCACCTCATATACCCTCAGACTACCCCCTGTTTCCATTACTCCAATTTTGAGCCTGTGGTTTCCAAAAGAGCAATTATGTTTTCTATAAAATGACATCATAGTTAAAATCTGTTAGACTAGCCACTGAACCACAGGATAAATGCATACATACACAGGATAATTGGATGCATTGGAGGGTAGTTGTATGGAGGGCTTATTAGATGAGTAATTGGATTGATTATAGAATGGATGGATGGATGGATGGATGGATGAAAGGAAGAAAGGATGTATGGGTGGACGGATGGATGAATGGAATCTTCATAGCACAGACACAGGCAGGCAAATTTTAATCATTTAAAAGATCAATTTTTTCTCATCAGTAGAGAAAGTTGGAACACTATATCCAGAACCCTGGAACAGGCAAGCCAGATTCAAACTCCCAGGTTACATGATAGGATTTCCATACTAATTCTCACCGCTCATCATTATCATTGACCCTCACATCCAGAGCAAAACCACATACACACTGTTCCATAGACCTGACAAACGGAAACATCCACCCAACAGCTATCAGCAGCACCACCCAACACAGCAGAGGAGGCAGAATACATAGTTAGTTAGCATGGAATTCGTTACAGCAATTGCTACTGAAAAGCAACTGCAATGTATCATGGAACAATGACAATTCGGAAATCACAAAAGTTACGTTAAAACTGAAATCAGAACAGCAGTTATATACTCATGCTCATACTGTAATGTAACGAAAATGCATTGTACAGGCAGAAGATAATGTCAAGTACTAATGCCAATTTATATAGCACCTGCCTAAGAAGCATTTGTAGTAGTATTAATTGCAAATTTGTTCAGCGCCTCTTCAAGCAAAACCAATCAGAGGTGTGCTTTCAACGCTCTGCTCTTTATGATAGTTGCATCATCATCATCATCATCATCATCATCATCATCATCATCATCATCATCATCATCATCATCATCATCATCATCATCATCATCACCATCACCATCACCATCACCATCATCATCATCAGTTCCTGGTGCCAGCCCCATCATCATCATCATCATCGTCGTCGTCATCATCGTCATCATCATCATCATCATCATCATCATCACCATCACCATCATCATCATCATCATCGTCGTCATCATCGTCATCATCATCATCATCATCACCACCACCACCACCACCACCACCACCACCATTACACATTTATTAAGCACCACCATCTAATGACTAAGCACCAATCAATGATACTGACCAATTGTGAGCGAAGGACTTGCTCAAGATCCCCACAAAGCAACCGTCTCAGTGAAGGATCGAACCCTCACTCTCTGCATTACAGGGCAAGCGCTCTAACCAATCGGCTACTGCACCACATATCCAGCACCGGTTAATTTTCCGTGCAAGTGGCAAAGGACTGAAGAAGCAATATAATGGAACTGTAGACGCTTCGTAAATGCCAAGCCCCTTGGCACAGAACTGCAGCTCCACAGCATCCGCTGTTAGATTAGGTAAGACGATCCTGCTGGAAAAGCAGGCGCATCAGTTCTCCAATGAACTCGGTCGTGAGTGGAGGAAATAAGCAGGAAATGTAAAACAGATATGAGACACTTTACAGGGATATATGTACCCAAAAAAGACACGGCTGTTCCGTCTCACTTCTCAGTTTTCTAATCACCCCAGCACAGGCGCCCCTCCCCCTGACTCTGGAATCAGACGCAGTGCTTAAATAATAATAATGGGTGATTCCGTGTCAAATCAACCAAATTTGCAACTGAAATTGACACGACCGACTCGGATTTACTTGAAATTTTGCCCACTTGTTGGGCCACATAAGATATGTATAAACCTGCAAAAAAAATTTTTTCGGTCAACTACATTCCGAGATACGGGTCGGCGAACTTTGACCCGACTCGCTCGACCTCGTACCTTTAGACGTCTGTATCTCAGCTTATATGAGAGCTAGGAAGGTGTTCTTGGTGTCATTATTTAGCTCTTTCGATGAACTATTTGGGCAAATTAATCATGACTGTTTAAATGTTTAACATCGAAACCATATTCCACAAATTAGCACTTTAACCTTGACCTTTTCGCAATTTTTTTAAAATCTGAAAAAATTCACACTTATACATTGAAGAGTCTTGAACATCCTCCGAAAAAATCAGAATGGGATCTCTAACGGTTTTTTTTCTATAATTTTTTGTGTATACAGTTACGTGCAAAAGTTAATGCCGGACATACATGGTCATCTGCCTCAGGCACCTGTCCAAAGTTTCTCTACCACAACAAACTACCAAAGGCTTCCACCTTACCCTAAGGCTTCCATCCTGGGCAAATGTCATAGGCTCCTACCGTAGGCAAATCTCCAAAGCTTACATCCTAGGCTCTTGTCTTACGCCTCTGCCCTAGGTATCTTATATCCAAAGTTTCTGGGTGCCTAGCTGTCTGTCATATGCTTCTACCCTCAGTAACTAACCAAGGCTGCTATCCCTGCGGCTGTCATATGCTTCTATCTAGGCAGTTTAGGCACCCCTACGAGTCATCAAACACAAACGCCTTGAACCCATCTACCCAAAACGCCTTGAGCCATCTACCCCAAACGCCTTGAGCCAATCTACCCGAAACGCCTTGAGCCATCTACCCCAAACGCCTTGAACCCATCTACCCGAAACGCCTCAAGCCATCTACACCAAACGCCTTGAGCCATCTACACCAAACGCCTTGAGCCATCTACCCCAAACGCCTTGAGCCATCTACCCCAAACGCCTAACTCTGTGAACAAAAGATAAGCCCGTCTAGTCATTCATGGACTATAAATAAGACAACACAGACGAAAGAAGACCACAAAATGGAGACCCATTAGTCACCCTGTTATGCAGATAGTTAACCAGAAGATTCTGCATTTTGAACACAAAGAAGAAGGCGCTATGAATGTACATACATTATATTTGATAGCACTTAAACGTACGCATGATTTTTAAAATACACTGCGCACTGCTGTTTCTTCTGTCCTCAGTCAAACAGAGTCCTAAGTTTCTAACACTACACTCTAAAACACACTCTACTTTGTATTAGCAGGTAAATAAAATATGCCAATCCTAAACGCTCATTAGTAGTTAAGTTTTTACAAACCCTGTCCTACACTAATGTAACAGTAATGAACTGTTGCTTTCATGTGGAACAGAATGCCAGCACTGCCCCCCAGGGCAGCAGCAAGTTCTGGCTTTCACGTAAAACAAAACCAAGTCTTCAGGAAATCAGTGAGTTGCGGTTTTCCTGTTTAAAATAAGATTCCAACCCTACGTTCCTTCCCAAACAGCCAGTGGCCTCTTTGGTTTCTTCGATAAGAAATGGACACCTTATCTTTTTTGTTTCCTCCAAGGGGTTTAAAGGTGTAAATACCAACAGCTAAAACCAAACAGCTGTACGCTCAGCGAAGACCTGCTTTTCAGCCGAGACCTTAGGCTGAACCACAGACGGCTGAGCTCAGCTGGACTTTACCTCTGATCAGTGAGACAAATTCCTCCGATGAAACAACGATCAAACGAGTTGGAAATGAGGAAGTTTGCAGCCGAGGAAAACAAGGCCAGCCGGAGGAGACCCGATATCCAAGTGGTGGCTGAGCGAAAGCTTAATTTCGAAGACAGATTAGCCAGTTAGACCATCTGGGACTGGACAAGGCCTGGATGGATGGATGGATGGATGGATGGATGGATGGATGGATGGATGGATGGATGGATGGATGGATGGATGGATGGATGGATGGATGGATGGATGGGTGGGCATTGTGGGTGGGTGGATAGGTGATGGGTGGCTATATGGGTGGATGGATGTTAGTGAGTGGATGGTTGAATGGATGGATGAGTTTGTGGGTGGATGGATAGATGCCTCGCAAGATGGATGGATGAATAGGTGGAGCAATGGATGGCTGGATTGATTGATGGATGGATGAATAGATGGAGTGAAGGGACACATGCACAAATAAAGGGCTGGCTGGGTTGATGCCCAGTTGGATGGGAGAAGTATGCGGATGTATAGGAAGAATGGATGGGATATGATTAAATCGATGGGATGTATGGATGTATGGATGGAATATGATTAGATGGATGGGATGTACGGATGGGATATGATTAGATGGATGGATGAAAGAATGAACCAATGCATAGATACCAACGGATGAATGGGATAAACGGATGATTGAACGAATAAAGCACATAGATATCTTCACTAAGAAAGCTACAAAGACTGAGATGAGACAAGGCAATGGCACTCCTCCACCAGGCTTCTACTACGTTCAAGGAATCAACCCCGTGTGGCACCGATCAATCATTTAGTTAGTCATTAAGTTTGTCACCTAATCAGTCACGAAATCAGTCCTTCATTCTGTCATTAAGTCATTTGCATTCATTCTGTCATTAAGTCATTTGTATTCATTCGGTCATTTGTATTCATTCTGTCATTAAGTCATTTGTATTCATTCTGTCATTAAGTCATTTGTATTCGTTCTGTCATCAAGTCATTTGTATTCATTCTGTCATTAAGTCATTTGTATTCATTCTGTCATTAAGTCATTTGTATTCATTCTGTCATTAAGTCATTTGTATTACGCCAATGCCTACTTGTAGCGCCACCCTATACTAAGAGTGCTTAGTGTTATGAATACACCCACGACTACTTTAGTTCTGTTTCATCTTGTCTTTACTGGACAAGGAAATGCATAGGCTTATCTATTTGACTAGGGAAAAGAACATAGAACACCTGTGTATGCATTTTAAATGAATATGAATATAATGTATATCAAAGTTAAAGCATGTAACAGTTCAATGTTTAGTTATCCTATGTCTACTTTGCCTTATTCCTTACCTAGCCAGCATCTTTGCTATCTAGATTTTATTGCCTAATGCTACCTCCCAGTAAGACCCTTTAGCACGGAATGTTCTCACAGTTTGTTCCTCGTGGAAAAGCTGTCTTTCCTCCGTTTGTTCATCTGATGAGTTCGCGGCTCTGTTCGCAAATCGCCTTGTTTCTCCCTCGTCGAAGCTCGACTGTCCACCGTTCTCGTGACTTCTCGTAGCTTGATGTCTCTCCCAAAGAGACCGTCGTTACAACCCGAGTGTGCGCTTTACTACTCCAGAGTAACGTACACTTCACTCGCGGAATAACTCCTTAAGTCCGTTGACAAGATCGCTTCGCAAATGTCGACTTCCTATGATGGAAAGTCACGCTTCACAACGGTTTGTTACGAGAGCGTTTCACTCGAATTATTCGATCCTCGCTGTCCAACGTCTCGACTTATAAACTCAACTGCATCGATCATTTCGCAAAACCGATCGTACTGACTAACGATGCCCTCTCATCGACTTAGTCCAACATCCACCGAGTCGATCCACTCAAGATTTCTAGAACGTCTTGTTCAGTTGAAATCAAAAATCGAACTGCCGTATCTCCACGCCACGTCACCACGGTTGCTTGGTTACCGAGTCGTCAGCTGCTTCGCCATAACGGTTTTGATCAGCTGTTCGTACTGACCAATGAGGTGAGTCCACATCGTCTGCTGTCCTTTGCGTAGATATGATGAACCCCTCTATCTAATATTAATTAATCCCTACAATGCTGGCTTAGCTGCTGGCATTTTAATTAAGTTACATTTATGTAGCTCTATTATCCTACATTATATAATCTAAATAGATTCTTCTCTACACTATAACATCTTATAGCATGTTGTGTAGCTGGGAATCATTGTGTGGTTTGGGAGATCATTACACTACTGACCCGTGGAAAATCAGGCAGTAAGGGAGAAGACTGGCCATTTGCCCTCACATGCTAAAGCCTGGGGAAAATGAAATCGTAAACCTTCATAGTCACAGCTGCCTCTCAGGAAGAAATAGCTGAAGGGACTGATCTTCTTCCACCTCTTTTTCTTCCTCCTCCTCCTCCTCCTCCTCCCCCACTTCTTCTTCTTGTGAGACACGGTAGCCGATAGGTTACAGCGATTGCCTTGTAGAGTGAAGCTGTCGGTGGAAAGATCAGACAGCGAGGGAGAGAACTGGCCACCCACCCTCATATATGCCGAGGCTAAGAAAATGAAGTCGCTAACACTTCATACCCATGACTGCCTCAGGGCTAGCTTAAGAGACTTCTTCTTTTTCTCCTCCTCCTCCTCCTCCTCCTCCTCCTCCTCCTCCTCCTCCTCCTCCTTCTTCTTCTTCTTCTTCTTCTTCTTCTTTAGTTGTTTAGTCATTATTTTAGCAAAGTGATTCAGCCAAGTCAGCCAGTCAGTGAGCCAGTCAGGCAGTCAGCCAGTCACCCAACCAACCATTCTTCTAAATTCTCCAAAGAGTAGCAGACGACTTTCCTGATTTGCTAACACACATCTCGTTTCCTCAGATACGTCGTTATATCAGCCCCTGCCATGCATGCTCTCCGGCTATTATGCTTTCAAGATTTCTTCAAGGCAACCATAAAACACCTCAGATCCATTCCACGATCCTCAGACCTATTCGTGTGGGTCGGCCCACGGTCTCCTTCATCATTTCTCAGTCATCGTTGCATGCCCAAATACACGGCACATTATTTCTTTTCTCAATCCGTTACAAACTCGTTCTTCTGTTCGTCAAAACCTGCTGTGCATTCATTTATCAGTACACGGAATTTTTTCCAGCTCTTTTCTCCACATTTTGCCCTCTTCCACATTCATCTTCCCATCGTCCAATAGCTTCCCTCCTCCTTCTTCTCCTCCTCCCTCCTTCTCCCTTGTTTATCTTTTCTCTCTTCTCTGCACCTTTCTTCTCCTCTGTCTTCTCTTTCTTCTCCTCTTTATTCTCCTCCTCTGTATTCTCCTCTTTATTCTCCTCTCTTCTCCTCTTTCTTCTCCTCTTTATTCTCCTATTTATTCTCCTCGGTCTTCTTTTTCTTCTCCTTTTTCTTCTCTTTCTTCTCCTCTTTATTCTCCTCTTCTTTATTCTCCTCTTTATTCCCCTCTTTATTCTCCTCTTCTTTATTCTGCTCCTCTTTATTCCCCTCTTTATTCTGCTCCTCTTTATTTTCTTTCTTCTCCACTTTATTCTTCTCTTTATTCTCCTCCTCTGTCTTCTCCTCTTTATTCTCCTCTCTTCTCTTTATTCTCCTCTCTTCTCTTTATTCTCCTCTCTTCTCTTTATTCTCCTCCTCTGTCTTCTCTTCATTCTCCTCTTTCTTCTCCTATTTATTCTCCTCTATCTTCTTTCTTCTCCTCTTTTTCTCTTCTGTCTTCTCCCCTTTCCTTCATTTCCTTATCCATTTCGTTCGGATGCCAGTGGCATCTTATCGGAATTCCGGAAACCAAGCCTAGCATCCGTTGTCAGGTAACACACATTACAGTCGAACCAGCTGAGTGATAATGATGTGCCTCTAAATGACAGTCGCCGGTTCGAAGCCCACCGCAAAACTGGAGTCAGTGGCTGCAGAAATTGAAATCTGTCTTTGGTCACCAATACCTTAACTATTACATATGTTTGAGAGAAAAAGAAACTAAAAGGCAACACTTTGTGGGGTACCTATAAAGGTACTATATTGACTTAAAATGTATTATACCTAAATACTTAAAGGTACTATACTGACTTAAAATGTATTATACCTAAATACCTAAAAGGTACTATAGTGACTTAAAATGTATTATACCTAAATACTTAAAGGTACTATACTGACTTAAAATGTATTATACCTAAATACCTAAAAGGTACTATAGTGACTTAAAATGTATTATACCTAAATACTTAAAGGTACTATACTGACTTAAAATGTATTATACCTAAATACCTAAAAGGTACTATAGTGACTTAAAATGTATCATACCTAAATACTTAAAGGTACTATACTGACTTAAAATGTATTATACCTAAATACTTAAAAGTGACTAAAAACTATAGTGACTTAAAATGTATCATACCTAAATACTTAAAAGGTACGATATTGGCTTAACATGTATTATACCTATATACCTATATACTTGCTCAAACCTGCTCAACAGCAGAAGACTGAGAAAGAAAACCTATATACTTAAAAGGTACTATACTGACTTAAAATGTATTACCTAAATACTTATATGGAACTATATTGACTTAAAATGTAATGCAACTAGGTACTTAAGGTACTATATTGACTTTAAAGGTATACTAAGTATCTAGATAACTAATTAGTTTAGCATGAATCACTTTTCTACATTCATACACAATAGCAATTATTTTCTATATTTTGGTTTGCAACAGCAGCATATTTATTCAAGAATTAAAGTATTAAGTACATAGATGACCAATGAATATTCAGTAGCTATTTTTCAGAATAACAATCAAGGTAAAATTTCAAAATGCACCGGAATGGTTTTCCGATCGCGGACCAAACCGTGACTGCGGCACAGGTAGATCCGAACTAACGAACAGGAATCCAAAGATACCCAACGCAACTGATGAAGCATTCCAAGCTCAACAATATTGACTTTTATGGATTAGGTAATGACAAATCCATCCCAGTTGGCGTTAATGCAAATCAGTTTAAAGCTGTAATAACATCAAGGACTGCCTCCCGCCCTCCCCTCCCCCACCACCCAATCCACCCCCCCCCCCCTTCAACCCAGACCCGGAGAAGACTAGCCTCCTTCGAATAAGCACACTCGGGCAGACTCAACAATGTCAAGCGTCACACAAAAGACTAGCAGATGGCCGGCCCGTCGGGATTTCGCTTTTCAAGCTAACCTCTATCAAGAGCAGACAATTTATGCGTGGCTGGGTATTTATTGTCTGCTATTGACAGACATACATATAAACTGTCTAGTAACGTTGGACAGTTTTGCATCCCCAAGTCATGTAGCGTGGCCTTCAGTCAGACAGCGAGACTAACTGACTTAGCAGACACTGCCAGTCAGGTAGAGTTGTCTTCAGTGTGGCCTACAGGCAGTTGGTGTAGCTTTCAGTAATGCAGTTATTATGACCTTTAGTCCTGCATTCAGTGTGACCTGTGGCCAGGTAATTATCCGAGGCACTCAGTCAGACATCAAGTGTGGCCTCGGGCAAAAGTGTCTGAAGTCTTAGGAGCGTCATAACGGGTCACTCAGGGTCTAAATATTTAAAAGATTTACCAGCATGCCAGCTGCAAGGAGATGACCACCCAAAGGGCCATCATATCCACAGATAAAAATCATGTCTAAGGCAAAAAGAACTAAGTGCATATCCAGAGAGTCATTCTCACTGGACCCACAGCTGCGGGCCCACACTGTTCTAACAGTGAAAACTGTTGGCCAACTCTAGATATGTCTGATGTGGACCCAACGTCGCTGTCATGGTCCACTCTAAAAGAAACGTCTGTAAAGTGCATCCTGAAAGCCCTATATGACACAAACAAAAAAGCTGTCTGGCGCCAAATAACATGTACTGTTGCCCACCGCCAGCCACTTTTACTATGAAAGGCCACACAAAGCAGGCTAGGAACACACCATGCCAATCATCTCTGACATGACGTCGTCGTTAAATAAACGTATTGTCATCAGTCCAGTTGGAGAAACACACCAACTGTCAACTCTAGATGGAAATCCTTTGATTGGGATCTCTCTCTCTCTCTGTCTCTGTCTCTGTCTCTCTCTCTCTGTCTCTCTCTCTGTCTCTCTCTCTGTCTCTCTCTGCGTGTAAGTGTGCGTGCGTGTGTGTGTGTGTGTGCAGGAGATCGCTAGAGTTTACTCTTCCAGTCATTCATCCACTGTTTGCTTAGTATCTTGTGTAGCGAGCACCTCCAGTTATAGGTTCTCTTGAAGCGGTGCCACAAATTTTTTTATTACAATTACTAAACTGTCGTTTTGCAGTAATCAATATTGTCCAGTCACCTGGCCATGCCTTACAGCCAGACAAAATGTGAAGTCTGCGGGTGTCTAGTACATCTAAAGCAGGGGCGTAACTTTGGTCCAAAAAGTGGGGGGTACCAATTTTTTACATGCACGAAGCAAGGCTGAGACTGCTATCTCTGGGAAGGCACAATCATAAAATACTGATTGGCATTGTTCAAAAAGTGGGGGTACGGTACCCCAGTCCAAAAAGTGGGGGTATGGGTACCCCTCGTACCCCCACAAATTACGCATATGATCTAAAGCGTAACCATTAGTAGTGTACCGATAAGACTACAGAACAACTGATAGTCTCACAGAATTAAGACAATGTTGAAACAAAGTCAACGGCAAAGTAAGACATTGAAATGAACGGTCAAAAGCTGGACACGTTTTGGCCAAAAGATCTGCAAAGAGGAGTAAAGGTCAAAGGTCAAAAGGTCCTTTGTTGGCCATCTGGCGGCCGTCCAAAGCAATTTATCGTGAAGGGCTTGAAATAGGAAAAAACGCTAAAAGGAAACCAGGGTCCGACAGCCGCAGTTGGCACACATCGAAGGTATCTGTCAGGGTGCACTCTAAAAAAAACTCGAGGAATCTTTTCTCCAGGAAGCCACAGAGTGATGATGGCACAAGACGAGTTTGCTTATTCTCAGGCTGTTACATGTGGGCTCCACATGTCATGGGTCATACGAAGAAACTGGCTACGTGTTTCTCACACTGTGCAATCCGTTACAGTGGCTGACTGGTTGATGAATCTTATTGCTATGGTCGAACTTGATCCTACAGATTATTCAAATTATACCATGATGATGATGATGATGATGACGACGATGACGATGATACGATGATGATGATGATATGATGATGATGATGACGACGACGACGATGAAGATGATGACGACGACGATGAAGACGACGACGATGATATGATGATGATGATGATGATGATGATGATGATGATGATGATGACGACGACGACATGATGATGATGATGATG
Source organism: Allolobophora icterica (assembly GCA_963556255.1). NCBI lineage: Eukaryota > Metazoa > Annelida > Clitellata > Crassiclitellata > Lumbricidae > Allolobophora > Allolobophora icterica. The sequence goes on along the minus strand of OY744613.1, from coordinate 21,602,903 downwards.
ATGATGATGATGATGATGATGATGATGATGATGATGACGACGATGATATGATGATGATGATGATGATGATGATGATGATGATGATGATGATGATGATGATGATGATGATGATGATGATGATGATGATGATGATGATGATGATGATGATGATGATGATGATGATGATGATGATGATGATGATGATGATGATTATAATACTCATGATGTAACTCATCACCAATGTAACGATGTTCTTTTCCCCACACAAATATACACTTCTTAGCATAGGTTTAGCAATTTAGCATCTATAAACCTTCTGCTGACTTGACTCTATAAATAACTAGATCTAAATGCATATTAATGGAGGCAAAGGATTGATCACAAGTAACCAGACATACGATCAATGTTGAATCACTAGTAAGGGATAAAGGCTATAACCAACCATCACCAACCACAACCACCCTCACAACTAGACAACTGAATCCTCTCCCTTTGCAATTCGTGTTGCAGCCTTAACGTACGTGTACGTACACTTGGTTTATTAAGACAATGGTTTGGCACTGTGGATATGAAGCTGACAAGCACAGTAAAGGTACGTAATGCCAAGAATGGCCATTACTTGAATGAGGGAATTGTAAAAAAAAGACTGCGGGGGTTGAACATTTTATCCGATAGTTTGTGAAGTATCTGCAGGATGACCAGTAGACCTGCTGGCTGTCAAGACAATTTAAGAAAGCACTCAAATCTGAGATGGCCACCAATGGTTCCCAATGCCCACGAAGACTCAAATCAAAATCAATTCCTTTGCTGAGAAAATTCAAAAATGCATACAAGATACACCATGGAAATGTCTTCTCTTTGTCAGAGACTCAGTGTCAAATAATGCTAAATCACACTAGTTAGCACATCTGAGGGGGTTGGAAACGACCTCCCTGGGGTGTGCAATGAAGACTTAACTGTGGGGTCCTAAGAAGACTAGGTGGTTCAACCCCCCAAACAATTCCCACCCTACTTGAATCGTTGATCATCTAACCCTCTCTTGGGATTTGTTGAATGAGTATCAGCATCCTGTAATGCCTTGTGAGTTGTGATTGTTGCAACAGCAGCTCGGCCAAAAACAATCCATTTACCACAAGGACCAGCTTCTCAGAAGTTCATATATTAGGACCTCAAATGCATTTTATTTCAGTCTGCCAATCTGCTAGGCCAGGGGTGTCGAACCTTTTTTAAGGTGCATGCCAAAATGCTGATAAATCATTTTAAAAAATGCCGTCACGTGCCCCTCGGAATAGCGTATAATTATTTTTCTAATATAGGTTTTAGTTAACAAAGGTAAAAAATGAATTAAAGAAGTTATTTCAAAGATCGTTTTTGAATGGTGCTAAAATAAAGTCCTTCGAAAAAAGAAAATGTGGATTCCTACATGTATTTTGTATTTCTAAGTTTGAAAGTTTGGGGAACGCTCTGAATTCCGCGTGCCCAACAAACTTGAACGAGTGCCACTTTGGGCACGCGTGCCATTGGTTCGCCATCCCTGTGCTAGGCCAATTGGACCAGAACAAGGAAGACATTCAGGTTATCATAAATCTCATAGGGAAACCCCCTGTTGACTGTCAAGACAATTTAAGAAAGCACTCGTATCTGAGACGATGGCCACCAATGGTTTTCCGATGCCCACCATGGGTGTCCTCTTTGAAAATATATTCTAAGTCAGCACTTTTTATAAAAGACTTGGGGTATGAACCCGGGTCACCAGAGGTCAAACCTGATGTGCTAGCCACTCTTGTGAATGTAAACTAAAGTGCGGTTAGCAGTTGGTTTTAATAAAGGATATACTTACTTACTTGGTCGGCGGCATGTTTTGATTGACAGGTAGAAAGGACAAGCACAGCTGCCAGCTTACAGAGCAAAACTTAATGGCTTCCTCATGGTGCGTTTAAGTTCAGCGTCTCTTTGTACACATGTGAATGAGGGTCAGAGAACAGCTCCACTGGCGCAATAAACAAGTCTGCTGTAACAACTCAAAGACCTCCGACTACGAGACCAAAAACGCCTCCGAAGGACAGGGCTTCAGACGTGCTTAAGGGCTTCAGACCTCCGGCCAGACATGATGAAACCCCAGACACTTACAAATGACACAGATTTAAATTCTTCTAAAGGGTGTGCTAATAAAGAAACAGGATGCCGTTTTGGTTTCTGCAAAAGCAATTTAAATTTAGCAATTTCAAGTGTGTTGGTGGATGGATGTAAAATTTCGTACTATGATCGTGTTACAAAGTTTCACAATGTAGTAGACTATAAATCAGTGGCAGTGACTGATTTAAAAAGTTCACTGTAAAACAAGAACCCATAAAAAGCACAATATTTGGTCATGCAGTGTAACATTACATGGCTTTGGAACACACACAATGCCCTCCCTACAAGATAAAGACTGATCTTCTGGATATTGGCCTGATTATGGCTTTGTTTTGGTGTGCCATCGGTGGATACCTTGTGCATTAGACAGCGGCGCAATAGAAGTTACTAATTACAATTACAATAAGGAAAAGACGTTGCTCTGTAATGAATAAGTGGTATTAAAGTTTCACAGTCACAGTGCATGAACTTTTAAACAAAACACTGAGGTACAAATTTCTTACAGTGAAGTAATGAGCCAGCATTTATCGGTATATCTAATGTCCTTCCTGTATGTGTAACATGTCCTTGTTAATCACGTTCAGGAGGTAATTGCAATTAATTTAAATTAACACATGTGCTCCATGATAGTGAAATATTTAAATAATCAGTCATTTATCAATTATAAAACAATGAAAATGTGCCATGTATTTAATTAATGCACAATGACAATTAGCAGGACCTGAAAAAGCCCGACTGTTGGTAAGCCTAAAATGTGGTTTTTGCTGAAGACCTTCAACTTGCACAATTCAGCTTAAACTAATTAGGTGCGTGCATTGGACAAAATTAACAGGATATGCACAACAAGCAGAGAAATAACAAAGAAAACCAGGACACTATGACATATATAATGATACAACCCATTTTTCTGTATGGATTAGAATGCTGGTCAATGGAAAAGCAAGATGAGAAAAGAATCCTCAGCATAGAAATAAGTAGTCTACCGAAAATTGCAGGAATTTCAGGACTACAGAAAATTATAAATGATGGCATACAACAGCTCTAGATATCCAAACAAGCCTGCTAGACAATAGTGTGCAGTGAAACGTTTCCCAGAACTGCACAACATAATTCCATGGTAATGTGTCTGAATGCATAGCAATGCAGAGAGAAGTGTGTAGGATGCTCCACATTGTTAACGCTTCACTCCCACGGTTGCCTTCTTGTTTTGCTCTTTTTCTTCCTTCTCTTCTTCATCTCCTCCTCTTCTTCCTCCATTCTCCTCCATTCCTGCTCCTACTCCTCTCTTCTCCTTTCCCTTCATTTAGTTAACAGCGTGAAGTATCAAAGTGCATGTCTGTGTAATGTTAACATTGTGCTACGGTGATTGGCTGCAAGTGAATTCATTTTAAGTATGCAAGAAACATATTTTTCATGCTTAAGGTTTTCTGTGTGTTAAAAAACAACGCTAAAACTAAAAAGCTCTTAAAGATTTCAAGCTTTTGTTTTTTGGTAGAAATGAAAATCAGATACAGTGCAGTTTGTTTTAGATTTTGTTGTTTGAAAAACACCTTGTAGTTATATGACATATGACATTGTAATGTTCAAACAGATCAAGCTGCAATCGCATGTACCGTAGCTCTGAACTCGGAATTAAAAGTTTTCAGCACCGCCATAGATAGACAGAAGAACCAAGCATGAGATGAACTGGATCCCTGAAGGGAAAGGAGAAAGAGAAGACCACGGAAGAACTGACAAGAGACTATCAGAGACAACTCAAGGTGCTTGAGGATATGTGGGACGAGGCAATGAACAGAGACAACTGGAGAAGCTGCATTGTAATTTTGTAATTGTAATCGAGAATTTATATAGCGCCACTCATAATCAGAGGCGCTCCCGACCCGGGTCAGTGTCTTCACTGACAAAGAGAAATGTTTTCAGGCGCTTGCGAAACTGGGCAGGAGAGAGAGAGAGGAGGACAAGCCTAAAGCCTTGAGGGAGGCTGTACTGCATTGCTCGATATGCGGACCTGCATTGGAAGGACTAAGTACCTAAGTAAATAAGCACTCCATAGTTCTACTTAAATCATCGGGAAACCAAACAACACCTAAAAAACAAAATCTTTTCTTTTCAAAAACGTTTTTACACCTATGACTATGGTACACTGGTTTACAGTGCTCAAAGTAATCAAAAATTTCAACTGCACCCTCTTCCTCAAACTGCCAAACTGTACTGCAACTCATAAATAGAAGTTCAGGTATTAGAATGAAATCATGTGTAGTTGACTGGAGCTTATCTCTCACAAATTCAAACTACACACTGTGCACTCCAGACAAGTCAACTTCACACTCAACAATGTCAACTGCACGCTTCGTCTCAGAAAACACACTATTCTGGTTTAAGACAATGAAATGGTGCCTTACCTCTCTAAGCCCCGCACCGCTGCAGACCAGACAAGGAGCCTCGGACCGTCTCGGGCGCAGATGGCAATCCAGCTCCGCCTGGTCGTCCGCCTCATCAGACGTCTGCAATGATATACGCCAGTTAGAGCATCAACTCCGTCCAATAAACCAGGCGAAGGGGCATATTCCCTTCCCTACAGAGGCAGATTTAATTTGAGTGTGATCCAGAAAGGCCTACTGAACCCCATAAACAACGGCTGATGTCACGGCATTGTCTTATTATACAGCCCCCCCCCCCAAAACACTCTAATCTAATCAGTCCCATCCACCAATCATATCCCATCTAATGTACTGCAACCAATCAAATCTCATTGATTGATTGAGTTGCAACCAATCAAATCTCCTTCAACAATTCCTTGATCAGCTGACAGATAATGGCAGGTTAACAAATTCTAACAGACTTCCTTGCTTAACCTCCACAAAGCCACCACAGACGGTATGTTAACCAGTACTTACTTACTGACTCAGTCACTTAATCACTGGCTTACTTAACCTTCATGAAAACCTCATGCCACAAAGGTTAAGAACCAATGTCACCTCTGGGTATTTGGGGTTTGAATCCCGGTGTTAAAGGAACAATTTGTTTTAACCAAGAAAAGACCGTTCTGCTGCCATTACACATATTCTCTAGCAGAAAGACCCTTCAACGATAGGGTAATGTCCCTGAGGCAGATGTTGAGGACATATATTAGGGACAAGTGTTGAGGGCAAATCTCGAGGACAAATGTTGATGATGATATAAGCTGAGGACAAATGTTGATGATGATATATGTTGAGGACAAATGTCGATGATATATGCTGAGGACAAATGTTGATGATATATGCTGAGGACAAATGTTGATGATAAATGCTGAGGACAAATGTCGATGATATATGCTGAGGACAAATGTCGATGATATATGCTGAGGACAATTGCTGAGAACCGTAGACAGAAAATTATAAAAAATTAACCATTGCCTTATCTTACCATACCTGTTATAATACACACAGGGAGAGACACAGGTAGGCATCAAAGACTGACAAATCATATGGAAACTGCAAAGAGGCAGTACTCAGGAAACATTTCATTCAACCCGAAGTCAAAAATAATTCATTACTTCAAGGCCATCCCATAAAAAAGAAAGAAGCATTACACTACAGTCTAATGCTGACTAAAAAATGTAAATAAAGCAGCAGGCATAGCTCTTAATGTCTTCCCTTTTGTGTAGTTGCTTGTCTGGTTGGCTACATAAGATCACAAATCCAGACCACTACTCCACTGGTCAATGGAAACTGCCATGAATTCTCTACGGAAAGTACTACATACAAGAAAAAATAACCCATACAGCCCTGTCTAGGAATAGGGCGGCTCTTCGAAAAACCAACAAAAAGCTACAATTGATTTATTTTACGATGTCTAGGGAAAACCGTAAAAGCCCCAGCCACAAATTGTCTTTTTACATGCCCGCATTGCATGTCTGAACTTAGTTTATGACCACTTTAATACAACATCATGAAAATGAATTTATACATGCTTATTGATTCAGTGTCCATATGTTCTTGAACTTTAACGCCTTCTTACACGCTTTCAAGCAAATTATAAATCAACCAATTGAAAGTGACCGGCTCCGACACAAAAATGACTTAAAAGTTCAAGTGAAATTGGTTGGCTCTGACTGAAAAATTACTTAAACATTCAAGTGAAATTGGCTGGCTCCGACTCAAAAATGACTGAAGTGGTCGAGTGAAATTGACTGGCTCCGACTCGAAAATGACTGAAAAGGTTCAAGTGAAATTGGCTGGCTCTGACTCAAAAATGACTGAAGTGGTCGAGTGAAATTGACTGGCTCCGACTCGAAAATGACTGAAATGTTCAAGTGAAATTGGCTGGCTCTGAATCAACAATGACTGAAATTTATGTTCAAGGGAAGGTGGCTGACTACAACTTGAAAATGACTGAAAACTCAAGTGAAATTGGCTGGCTCCAACTCAAAAATGACTGAACTGGTCGGGTGAAATTGGCTGGCTCCGACTCAAAAATAACTAAAATGTTCGAGTGAAACTAGCTGGCACCGACTCAAACATGACTGAAACGTTCGAGAAGTCAGATTTACAACAAGCAAGTTCATTACACAGGACACAAATCAAGTCACAGAATACGATATCGTTAATGACACACCTAAATTTACAAGCTCTAATCTTGCAAATCACTCAAATGATAACACTCGTGACTATACGTGCTATTGGAAACGCTCGACCTAAGAGTGTGCTGCTGGGATGGAGGAGTTTTGGATTAAGCGCAAATGTGACAAAGGCAATCCAAACAACAGGAGAACCTTTCCCTATGTGTGCATGCATGAAAAGGCTGCACAGCAAATTGTTAGCTCCACATGAAGCACTAGTCCATCAAAAAGTGTAGACTAAGGGAAATTGGTCATTCCTTCGATGTGCAATGATAGCTTATCTGTGCAGTGTTACAAATGAAATGCAGAACTATAACACATTTGCACAATTTTTGATTCAATATTCAATAAATTCTTAACTTTTCAGCCAATAATATATCAGATAGTGAGACTTAACAGTAGGTTAGTGTGGCTTATAGTCAGTGTTACGTTCAGTTGGCGTAGTTTTCAGAAACACAGTTATTATGACATTTAGTCGTGCATTCAGTGTGACCTGTGGCCAGGCACTGTCAGACATCAAGTGTGGCCTCAGGCAAAAGTGTCTGAAGTCTTAGGAGTGTCATAACGGGTCACTCTGGGTCTAAATATTTAAAAGATTTACCAGCATGCCAGCTGAAATTGTGAAAACGCCACAAAGCAAATGAACTAGCAGCAGAAATAGTCAAACATTTCAATTATCTACGCATGGATCAAAACTATTTCTGAAAACCTAAATAAACAAGCCACAGGAAAAAAACTTGGAATAACAACCTGGATATCGAGTACTAGGTGGTGCTATATAAATGATACAAAATCAGAAAAGCAATGATTACATATACACCACACAAGTGCATCCTATAAACAACGCGGTCTCGACGGCATTATAAGTTTTACAAATGCAGCCAAACTCGCGTTGACGCCGAAGCCGAACAGACATTTGCACACAGATTATTTTCATACATCATCTCATACTGTTTGATTTCGTCTGGTGTCGTGCTACATACCTGAGTCCATTTGTCAGCGGTCAGCACAATGGGGCAGTGCACTAGATTAAGATGAATTAGCGGATGGCTCGGCCTCGGCCATTCGCCGCTCAGGTAACTCGAGGCAATCGTGTCGAAGGACGCGGATCTTCGGATCGTCGTCTCCACCGGATTGTCTCTAACGGATTTCTTCTCTGAAAATTTTACCAGATAATAACGTATGTCAATCCTGCTTCTGTGGGAAACAATTCTGTCAAAAAATTTGCCAAAGAAGAAATATTTCTCATTGTGCTCAGACGGGTGGAAATTGTCATGGGGTTGGGGGTTCAACCCCCCGTCTTTCTTAGGATCCCAGTTAAGTCTTCCTTGCACACCCTAGGTGGTCGTTTCCAACCCCTCAGTTGTACTAATGTGATTTAGCATTATTTTACTCTAGGTCTCTGACAAAGAGAAGACATTTCCATGGTGTATGCATTTTTGAATTTTCTCAACAAAAGAATTAATTTTGATTCGAGTCTGACTTGCAAAACTGCTAGCGTTGAAATCAGCTGCTTTCAAATTTCGTTGACATCAGTTTGCAAAATACGGATAAACTGTTCAACCCCCCTGTCTTTTTCTACAATTCCCACACTGTGGTCAGATAGTGTCTTGTCTGCAATAGGCTGCATAGGTGACAAAGCTATGCACAGAGTCGTAATTATACCATAAGACCCTTATCCTGCATGGCCAATATAATCAAATAATTTTGGTTATATTAAGTAACATCTTATGTAAAGCATGCGTAAAATAGGACTGAACCCTCATGCCAGAGAGCTGAGAAACAACTCCGTTACTCCCAGGCATGCAGAGAAGCACAAAAACCGATAACAACATCGTGTGTACTTGTGTTTAATCTACACTTCAAATTCGCCGTTCCTGCCTCTCCTCCCACGTGATAAATCTTGCCACCACAGGAAATAACTACTTGATATCATCACAACCAGTGTAAAGGCCATTATACCGGCGGTTGAAGGCCATTTTCCAAGCTCAAACTAGGTTACATATACTCCACAAATCTTGGCTTCTTCCCAAGTTTACGACTAAGCTTTAACCTGTTTTTATTGACCACAGTATTCAGCCTGGTCTTCTGACTCTATTGATGACGCAAACTAGTTCCTTTGCTGTGTTTAAAACTGTATCAAATGACTTCATGTAATCAATGCCTGCAAATTTGTTGTACTTGAACATTGAACTGTTTTCTTAAAGTCCATATATTCAATTCTGTCTAACATCTACCGCCCACTTCTAACCTCAAACTTTCAGAGCAGAGGCCTTCTGGTAATCTTCCAAACCTTTCAGTTTTACTCACTGTCAAATAAACTTTCCAATGTCAAACTAAACTTTAAACGCGCCAGCTACATCACACTTAAATAATTCTAGAACAGTTTGGACCTATACCAGCAACCAGTCTTTGGAACAATACAGCTAGCAATGTTCATTTGGCCTACTGCGGACCCGCATTGTGCCGCTGACGAAAACCAGCTTCAGGCCCAGAGGGGCTAACGTAACGAAAGTGGTGGCTGTCAAGACAAACTGAGAACTGATCATTCACCCTGTCAAAAACTTTCATACATTCACGTCATTATACTGACTGCAGACTGAAATTATAGTCTACCACATGTAACTCTAAGAGTAATGAAAAAGTAACCAAAAAGTGACAGCTATGTAAGTTTGCAATAACTGTTCAAGAAGAAGAGGAGCAGTCTGTTAAGTTAGCCCTGAAGCAGCCATGGGTATGAAGTGTTACCGACTTCATTTTCTTAGCCTCGGCATATGAGGGTGGGTGACCAGTCCTCTCCCTCGTCGTCTCAAAATCCCACCAACAGTGTACGGTCAGTGTACTCATTATAGCTGAGTTGGCTAGGGGGTGCAGGTGAGTAGGGGTCAGCCGGGTAGACATTTTCCACTGAGTACACTGAGTACCGAATCCGAGTATTTGGGTGTACTATTTGCCGGATCCGGGTATGAACCGAGTACCATTTGTTCCGTATGCAAAGCTTCACATTTTCAGGTAGTGAAAAATTATCGAAATAAATTTCTGTACTTATAATATATACTTTATTTTCACTCAAAGCAGAATATAATAACTGACTAATATATTTTGAATTTTAGAAATAAATAATCAATGAGATGGACTTGACTTCCGTTGTAGACTTCCGGTGTTGGTGTTTTTGTACATTTCTTCTTCAAAAATGAATATGCTAGATGAAGCTCACAGCTGATATTATGAGCCTACAAATTCTGGCATGTGAGGCAGACAAGCAACTATTTGTGTGTACAGTATTTGCCGAGGCAAATACTTCCGAATAGTGCGAAAAAACGGGATATTCGGCCGAGGTAAATGTCCGAGGCGATTTCCGGCTGACCCCTACAGGTGAGGCAGAAATCTCAAACCAAATTTCTGCAATAACTGAATGTGTCTATAATACCTCAACAGAAGGCACTCTGGAAGGCACTCCTTGAGACTTGAGAGCCTAATTTCTGTTCAAGGTCAATAGGAGAAATGATTTGAGAGCCTAGAATCCTAGATCCTGTTCAAGGTCATCAAATCATCAACAACGATTAGATTGACGTGGGAATGAACTGTTTTGCTCAGAGTGTTATTGACAGCGTAAATTAGGAAGCAATTACTTTTAATTCAACAACAAGCAGGGTCTACATAAAAAAAACTCATAAAGGGAAGCAAAGATCAACATCTAAACCAAAAATGAAAGCAGCAACAACACAATTAAGCTGCTTATTACCCAAAAAACAAAACCATTTGTCCCACTTCAACCCTGCTCGTTTGAGGGAGCTTTGTCCTTCCACCCTGGATGTGCGGGGCCGCTGCTCTCTCAGCTCCTCTGCGCAGGGTGAGCTTCTTGTCCCCTACGCACGAACCCCTCTAACACGCAGCATCATGCTTTCTCTGTTGTTGGCCCTTCCGTCTGGAATGGGCTCCTTCTGGCTCTGCACTTGTTGCCTATGGTTTTTTTCTGATACGTTTCATTCCAATCTCAAGACTCCTTTTTAGCCAGGGCTGGGTCGGGAGCACTCCTGAGTAGATACCTTGCAGGGGCGCTATATAAATCCTTGCAATGAATGAATGAACCCAGACATTTGAACTAATACGGGTTAAAAAACAACTGTCATCAGACAGTTACACGACACAGCAATTAAACTCTGTCCCTTCAGGCTAGCAATTAAAAGATCTTTTCCTTTTCAACCGAAAAATGCAGCACACATCGCTAATGCTTTCCAGGTTAGTAAATGCAGTTATTAGTTTCCACCACTACTTCCTGTATCTTAATTTAAGTTTTTCAAATTCTGCATAAAGTGGAGAGTAGTTATGAATTCGTTTTATTTAAACAACTTATCAAATGCTGAGCCTGAGAAACGAACATATAACGTTCCCATCTTTTTCTGTCTTCAACTCGTGTCATTTTAATTGCAAGCAGACAGACATACATACTATGAGAGACACTATATATATACATATATGTGGGGAGGAGGATAGACGAATGGTAACACTCTGGCGTGAAGGGCATTACATTTTAAAAGTCCTAGTTCGATAGCCGTTAGCCCCCTCTAGGTCGACTCAGCCTGCCACTCTCAAGGGGGCCAGCAGTAAAACGAGCCGGCACCTTACAAGCTGCCCAGACATGTGTTAATTAAGACCTTGATAATTCTACCATCATGTTTCAATTGTTTCAGTGTAACTTACTGCGGTTTGTCAGTGTGCTTGTCAATATACATTTTTTTCCCGAGGTACATATGATACCTTGGGAGTTCAATTATTATTATTATTATTATTATTATTATTATTATTATTATTATTATTATTATTATATTATTATTATTATTATTATTATTATTATAAATTGACACATACAATACAATTTTACCCTAATTAAATGAGTTCAAATATTCTTTCTACTTTTGATGCAAATCTTAGGCTACAAGTGAAAGAAATGTACTCCCACATTTTAAAATTGTTTTCTGCAGTGGTAAACATCAAGTTTCATAAAAAACGGAAATGCAACAGGAGAGATTCAAAGTGACAGCAACGACTTCAACCTTTCAATTCTAATTTTCATATGATCAAGTATTTATGTTGTGGCTATAGGGGAGACCGTTGAAACCTTAAGATGTCTTTGTACTACACCCAGTTCATAAGATTTTCCGGTGTTACACAGGTTGAATAACGAACTGAAGAAAATCTGCCATGATCTTCAAGATGAAACTTAAATCCCCAACAATATTTTGTCTGCATGACAACACTTAAGGATATCAATTTATTGGCAAAATTACGACATGTTAAAAAAATTGAATTTAAAGAGGGAAGTCATGTCTACTTTGAATATGGCCAGCAATGACCAAACTATGTCACATCTGGATATCTAATAATATTGCACTTCATCTGTGTGACTTCTGTGTGACTTTGAGTGCGTTAAAAATGATCGTAATAATAATAATAATAATAATAATAATAATAATAATAATAATAATAATAATAATAATAATAATAACAATAAAATAATAATAATAATAATAATAATATGTACATAAAATGGAGCATAAGTGTGTCAGTGAATGAATCAGGGAATGAACGAGCGAGCGAGCGAACGAGTGAGCCAACAAGCAAGTGAGCGAGCAAGTGCGAGAGTAAATCAGCAAGTCTGCCATGCTGTTTGTGGGTCTGTGTGTGTGCACGTGCGTGTGTATGGTGTGTCTTTCCGTTGGTCTGTTTGTCTGTCCGGGTAAAACAAGAAACGCCGCAGAAAAGCACGTAATATCAGCAAAAACGACAACTGGTCAATCACAACAGCTGAGAACTCGCCGGGCCAATCAGTCATACACAATTGGCAGAAACTGTCAATAAACTGAATACATGCGTTCAATCAGCGGAGATGACATCCGGCCAACTCATCTGGCAGCTGCACCAAGTGCATATATACTTCCACGAAAATATCAGAAAATGATAAACGCCAAAGAGAAATAGTGACGAAATGGCGTGAAATGGTTTTTCGAGGCAACGAGACAGTCCATACCGGAACAGCTGTTCCTAGGAAATTGGAAGATTAACATTCGGAGCAGCCTGGATGACAATTAGCGGATGAAAAAATCCGGCTAAATTACCGTCGGAACCGAATGACAGTGTCCCAAATGCGGGCTTTAGCCGCGCCATGAATACGGCCATCCTGAAACCTAATCTTGCCATTTCTTGATTACTAAATCGAATAAGAAAACCTATGGGTGACCTCTCCATCCTTCATTTTTTCGAGGATAAAAGAAACCGATCCATAAAGTAGATAAATTTATTATTCTTCGTGATAACAGTAATTTCCATAATGCCCACAGCAAATACTCCGGCCGGCTGACATGGAATTTATGGAAACAGAAAAACGCTCAGACAGGCAATGAGACCGTATGAAAAATAAATTTCTCCCAGCAGGCGCTTACCGAATTAAACCTACAAGATTTTCGTTCAACGTGTTCCTTTCTCACTCGAGTAGGGCATGGCTTAAGTTGAAATGTGCACAAGAACTGTAAGAACATAGAAGAAGAGCAGTCCCTTAAGCTAGCCCTGAAGCAGCCATGGGTATGAAGTGTTAGCAACTTCATTTTCTTAGCCTCGGCATATGAGGGCGGATGACCAGTCCTCTCCCTCACCCCTCATCTTCCCACAGACAGTGTACGGTCAGTGTACACATTACAGCTGTGGAGCAGAAATCTCGAGCCACCTTTCTGTCATGGTGGGGATTTGAACCCCGACCTCTCAAATTCTCAATTGACAGCCCAGCATGTTAACTATTACACTATCAAGCACCCCGCAAGAACATAATAACAGTACCGGTAAACATAGTATGACCCCTTATCAGAATCCCGGATATCAAACTGTACAACAAGGGTTGCTGAGAAGTATCCCAGAGACCATCGAGCATTGTATATCCATTGAGCACTGTGTATTAACACTTTATTAAATGTCTTTGGCATGGAAGTTGCCTCTTCTCTGGGACACTAATTCAAGTTGCCCAAATTGAACAAAAACTTTGGCACAACTTACAGACACATGTAATAGACACAGGTATCTGTCAATGGCGCTTCTTTTCGAAGCTGCATCGGGTCAAGTCTGGTCAAGCAAAACCATATAGATGGCCGAATGCCAATTGCGGTTATTGCATATGTGCCATGGACCAATTCGTTTACCAGTATGATGGAAGACCATGACGCTATCTCATCATAGCTTAAACTGCGTCTTATAAACGCAAATCCCATCAGTGACTGTCCAAGACTTTAGTAATCACAGTCTTAGCGCATATTTATATAGCACCTCTTCAAGACAACTCCTCCAATGTGCTACTGATCTGATAACAAAAGACCATGATTAAATTAGGCGCCCTTGAGATTGTTTTACGGTGCCAAGTAAATTGTCATGATTATTATTATTATTATTATTATTATTATTAAATGGAATGGTTTCAACCAGAGGAGGGAAAAGAGGCATACAAAGGATGAGAAGCTCATGTTGTAAGTTGCGTGACAGCTTGTTACAGAAGAGGGAATAATCGGGTAGACATTTTCCACCAAGTACCGAATCTGAGTATTTTGATGTACTATTTGCCAGATCGGGGCACGTACCAAGTACCATTTGTTCCATATGCGAAGCTTCACATTTTCATGTAATATAAAATTATCGGAATAAATTTTTGTACTTGTAATAAATGACTAATGCATTTTGAATTTTAGAAATAAACAATTAAATGGACCTGACTTCCACTGTGGACTTCCAGTGTTGGTGTTTTTTTTAAACTTTTCTTCTCTTCAAAATTAATATGGTAGATGAAGCTCAAACCTGATATTATGAGCCTACAAATTCGGTTTATTGAATGTTTAAAAAAATTTTATTTGCAACTATTTGTGTGTACAGTAGGCCTATATGCTGAGGGGAATACTGTCTTCCGAACAGTGTTGAAAAACGGGATAATCGGCCGAGGTGATGTCCGAGGCGATATCCAGTTATTCCCTATTACAGAATGGGATGTCGACCGCAGAAAGGCTACCATGTTGTATTGTAGAAGTACAGGAGGGTAATTGTGCAATTTGTGTGCAGGTGCTGACTTTGCACCACAGAAAAGGAGTCCTCCCAACGTCCAGTAAGACGATACGAGAGTCTTTACCTCCACCTTTAGGCTAACAACAGTCACGGCAGATGAGACCACGAAGGTTAAGTACGGTGGATGCTTAAACCGTTACTCTCAAGTTTCTTCACGGTTCACTAGAAGTCTACTAATGCCTTCCCACATTGCCCCATAATCCTCGGATTGCCCCTTCCCTTTTTGCTTAACCTCCTGGATGGCCGGCCACAAGCTCTCAATCGACCCGATTCCACTCAGACTTTCAGAAGAGTCAGTAACTTGGGACTTAGTAGCAGAGGGACAATTTAAACGAGGAGATACTTGGAATTAAACTCCGTTTTGCTGGTCTATAATGTCTCTCCTTTCTATAGAAGAAGAACGGCAGTTCCCTGAGGGGCTAACCCCGAGAGGAAGCCATGGGTATAAAGTGTCACTTCATCTTCCTTGGCCTCGGCATATGAATACCAGTGGCCAGTCCTCTCCTTATGGCCTCATCTTCCCACTCAGTCAGTGGCAGTCAGAGACACTCAGTGATCTTGTTTTATAGTCGAGTTCATTAGGGATGCAAGCCAAGTCGAAATCTCAAAGCATGTTTGTGCCCCTCCCCTCTCACCACCCTCATCCCCCTATATTTATCCCCACCCCACCCCCTCCTCCCGACCTCTGGGCTGACAGTCAAGCACAATAACTACTACTACACCACTGATCACCGCGTCTTTTTGTTTATACTGAACATTATTACAACAGACTGTACACAGTCTGTGACATTCCACTGCAACCTATTGTAGAGTAATAACAAGGCTATTACATATTCATTATGCCATGACATGACCTAAAATTGCATATTCCTTATTCCATGACATGACCTACAATTGCATATTTATTATGTTTCGACAAGACCTACATTTCACCAGAATACAGTTCCAAGGATGAAGAACCACAACCTCATTCTTATCTCACTCTGCAACCTTTACTACAGGTTGGGGATAAAATCTTATCATGTTTTTACTGTATATCCTCCATAGCCCAATTTTCTGTTGCTGTGGCCTCATGCATCATAACTGGTTCCTGTGCTCTTGCATCATAACTGGTTCCTGTGCTCTTGCATCACAACTGGTTCCTGTGCTCTTGCATCATAACTGGTTCCTGTGCTCTTGCATCACAACTGGTTCCTGTGCTCTTGCATCATAACTGGTTCCTGTGCTCTTGCATCACAACTGGTTCCTGTGCTCTTGCATCATAACGTCTGGAGTCACAACTGGTTCCTGTGCTCTAGCATCACAACTGGCATCACAACTGGTTCCTGTGGCCTCTTACATCACAACTGGTTCCTGTGGCCTCTTACATCACAACAGGTTCCTCTGGCCTCTTGCATCACAACTGGTTCCTCTGGCCTCTTGTGTCACAACTGGTTCCTGTGGCCTCTTCCATAACAACTGGTTCCTGTCTTGCATCATGACTGGTTCCTGTGGACTCTTGCATCATAACTGGTTCCTGTGGCCTCCTGCATCACAACTGGTTCCTCTGGCCTCTTGCATCACAACTGGTTCCTCTGGCCTCTTGCATCACAACTGGTTCCTCTGGCCTCTTGCATCACAACTGGTTCCTGTAGCCTCTTGCATCACAACTGGTTCCTCTGGCCTCTTGCATCACAACTGGTTCCTGTGGCCTCTTGCATCACAATTGGTTCCTCTGGCCTCCTGCATCACAACTGGTTCCTTTGGCCTCTTGCATCACAACTGGTTCCTATGGCCTCTTCCATAACAACTGGCTCCTGTCTTGCATCATGACTGGTTCCTGTGGACTCTTGCATCATAACTGGTTCCTCTGGCCTCCTGCATCACAACTGGTTCCTCTGACTCCTTGCATCACAACTGGTTCCTGTAGCCTCTTGCACCACAACTGGTTCCTCTGGCTCCTTGCATCACAACTGGTTCCTCTCGCCTCTTGCATGACAACTGGTTCCTCTGGCCTCCTGCATCACAACTGGTTCCTCTGGCCTCTTGCATCACAACTGGTTCTTCTGGCCTCTTGCATCACAACTGGTTCCTGTGGCCTCTTGCATCACAACTGGTTCCTGTGGCCTCTTGCATCACACCTGGTTCCTCTGGCCTCCTGCGTCACAACTTCACAAGTGGTTCCTGTGGCCTCTTGCATCACAACTGGTCCTGTGGTTCCATGCCAAGGATTGTGATTACGGGAACACTTAAAATCAACCATCAATTAGGATAGATTCAACATCTTGACAGACGGGAGGCGCTCTGCCTCTTGTTACCAACTTCAGTACCTTGGTCTCTGCTATTTTCTAGATGAAGTGTGACTTTGCACAACTAAACAAAGTACTTCACACCAAAAATTGTGTAGATAATGCCGAAGCCTACGTCACGAGCGCTTAAAGCAAGCAGCAAGGCACTTGACACTTTCACACACGACAATGGCACTTGATGACGACTTCATCTACTACATTATCATCCATTATAATCATTACTACCAATATTAAAACTTACTAATCTTTTTACCCAAGGTCATCATCATCATCATCATTTTTATTAATTGTTATCATTATTACTATAATAATTGTTATTATTATCATATTAATTATTGTAATTATTATTATTATTGTTATCACATATAATTTATTATACGGGCACGACAATGCTTGTACAAGACAGGTTCAGTTACTCAATTATCAACTGCTTTTTACCCAAGGTACCTCATCATCATCATCATCATCATCATCATCATCATCATCATCATCATCATCATCATCATCATCATCATCATCGTTATATTAATAATTATTATCATATTTATTGTTATTATTATTATTATCATATTAATTATTATTATTATTATGTTATGTTATTATATCACATTATTTGGGCATGACAATGCTTGTACAAGACAGGTTCAGTGACTCTAATAGTATAAACTGTTATAACAGGCCATCCATTTTCAGTCTTTCCAAAAGCAACAGCATCACGTGACCATTGTTTCTTAGACGCTGCTTCCTCCATCTGGAACACAACCCACCGCCCTTTCTCGATAAATTCACCACTCCACTCAACATATTTGCATACGTTCGAGCACACCTTCGAACCAAACTCGTAAATTCCCATTATAAAAACGTCTATTTGGTAATAGCAGCTGCCTGCCAAATCCACATTACAGCTTGCCTTCAGCATTTTATGTAACAACATTGGTGAAAACCTCGCACAGCAACCCTTAAAGGCAGCCAATGAAACGACAGCCCAGCGTTTCCTGCCAAACCTTCAAGTTAACTGGAACAAAGGTCAAAGGCCAGAGTTCAAGTTAACTGGAATAAAGGTCAAAGGTCATAGTTCAACGTGCTGTGTATGCTAATGTGCTGGAGACGCTAGGGTCAGTGTAGACGGAATAAGTTTGCAAACCACAAGTTCCTTTTTAACGAACTCCGTAATTCTTTATAAAACTCTGGAGAGCTTTAAAGAACTTTATGCTGATTGTTTCCAGTCTCCCTCGAGTGCCTGGTTCTTCATTATTCGTGGGGGAGGGATGCCTTGTTTCTCTGGTTGGTCTGTGTTCGTATGTCTCTGTATCCTTGTGTACGTGTGCGTGTGCATGCATGTATGTGTGCATACTATATCTATATCAGATCATATTATAGGTGGCCAAGCTCCTCCTCCTCCTCCTCGTCCTCGTCCTCCTCCTCCTCTTACTTGTCCTCCTCCTCCTCGTCCTCCTCTTACTTCTCCTCCTCCCCCTCCCCCTTCTCCTCCTCCTCGACCTCTTACTTCTCCTCCTCCTCCTCCTCCGCCTACTATCGCTTGAGCCAGCTTCCTCGTTGGCTTATTTCTATTCTTCCATTTTTATAGTGCTGTTACAAAATGGATAGGCAACATCAAAACACGAATGAGAACCGGGGGGGGGCTTCGGTCGGCGAACTCTCCCGTGACTCGAGAAGGCACATAAACCATCTGATCCTACTTAGATCATTCAATACAGTACATTTCCTAGCCTCACCTACGACGGACTTCGCTTAAGGCTTGTTTACGCGGGCAAGCCAACTCGCCCAGCGGGTTGCCCCAGCTGCCTGGGGGTACCAGCTCCCCGGCAAACTCACTCGCGGTCTGTTTATAGGGAAAATGCTGACGGCATTGCTAACAAATCCCCAATCTAGACTGGGCCCTGTTTACACAGCCTACAATTCGTCTGTAAAGGAGGATGTAGTCGGATAAAACCAAGACCGCCCAGCTACAGAATGAATGGCCTTTGTTGACAACATGTACATGTCGTTTTATCCTTGCCATGCAACAATCCGATCGGCCATCTTCCGGTAGATTGCTCTCCAGTTCCCAGTGAACACCTGGGATCTGGTCTGAAGCTCCCTTAGTTCACGACCTTCGCTGTTGTTTACTACTAAAACAAACCAGGGCAACTCAGCCTCGCATTCTCCGCGGTCAGTGTATGAGAACAGGGACTCATTTCATCATCTGCACAGCCTAGAGTCTAGGGCTCTAGGCCCTAGACCAAGTTTCTTTACTGCCCCTAATATCGATGCGCCGAAGTTTTAACTTTAGCCAATATCATTATAATGATATTTATCATTGTTGGTTGTCTGCAGTTTAAAATTTTAAATTTTCACTTTTTAACTGTCTAATTTTGAAGTTCTGCCGCTCTTTGGAGTGTGCAGCCCGAGACTATGGCCTCATTTGTCCCTATAGAAATACGCAACCCTATAAGTACCAACGGCCGAATAACAAAATTTGGTCAGGTCTCTAGTTATATGCTACAGGTCCTACATTGGCTCCCTGTCAGCCAGCGTGTATAATACAGGTTGTTTCCCTGGTCTGGAGGTGCCAGCTGGGATGCGCTCCAGCTTACTCGTGGGTCCGTTGCCGCCCCGTGCTGGGAGTTCAGGGTAATCGCCACCTCCGCTCTTCGGGGAAAGGGGGTACACATTGTGCCTTTTGCCCGTATAGCCACCATGCATCTGCGTCTGCTCCCCAGAACTCCCTCTGATAGGTTCTACACTAGACTGAAAACTGTCCTATTTGGCCGTGTTGGAGTCCGGAGCAGCTCTGAGTAGCCCTCTTGAAGAGGTGCCATATAAATACCCGAATGAATGAATGAAAGCAACTTGGGCCGTTCAGATAGTGTAATGTAATGTAATCAGATTTATATAGCGCCTCTTCAAGAAACTCCCCCAAAGGCGCCTTTGTTGACATCACGTACAGGTCGAGGTCGTGTTTACATCTAAGTTGAGAGATCTCTCGACTACTGAATAACAAGGACGCAAGCAAAGAATCATGCTATACCTCTACCTTACAATGCACCTAGAAGAAGAGAAGAGCAGTCCCTTAGGCTAGCCCTTAGGCGCCATGGGTATGACGTGTTAGCGACTTCATTTTCTTAGCCTCAGCATACAAGGGCCGGTGACCAGTCCTCTCCCTTGCCATCTCATCGACAGTGTACGGCCAGTGTACTCATTATAGCTGAGTTAGCTAGGGGGAGCAGATGGAGCAGAAATCTCGAACCAAATTTCTGCCTTGGCGGGGATTTGAACCCCCGACCTCTCGGTTGACAGTCCAGTGTGCTAACCAGTACATTATCGAGAACTCCACAATGGACCTAGAACGGGGGTTCAAATCCCCACCCTAGCTATTACGAGTAAACTGACCCGACACTGTTGGTGGGAAGCTGAGACGGTAAGGGAGAAGACTGGCCACCCACCCTCATACGCCGAGGCTAAGAAAATGAAGTCGCCAACACTTCGTATACCTATGGCTGCTTCTAGGCTAGCTTAAGGGACTGCTCTTCATCTTCACTGCTTTCGACTGGTACCTCGTCCATCATCAAAAAGCTGCTATAGAAATCATTTAAATTAGATTTGAATGCAAACAAGTTTATTTTCAGTAGCTGAACTAATTGTTGGATCCAGTTCTCCAACTGTGTCATACCAGAATCAGTGTTATAATGCAGCAAGTAACAGTGAAGCTCCCAAGCAATCTGCTTGCATACAAAACACTGCTGCATTCAGCCTAGAACAGCATTCAGCCTAGAACAGCATTCAGCCTAGAACAGCATTCAGCCTAGAACAGCATTCAGCCTAGAACAGCATTCAGCCTAGAACAGCATTCAGCCTAGAACAGCATTCAGCCTAGAACAGCATTCAGCCTAGAACAGCATTCAGCCTAGAACAATGCTTAATCAAGATGAACTACTCATTCAAAGACCATCCTTACTTGAGTCAATTTCTTAACAAAACTGTCCAAGGCATCCGATAAACCTTGCTTAAGACACTTAAAGCAAGAAACCATTTTGGACATGCCACGCAAAGCAGTCCTGCTTCGCCCACCCTGAAGCATATTCCTCCATTACAGTCGTCTCCAGTTGTGCTGGGCTAACATAATTTTTGGCAAAACGTGGACAAACACCAATTTATTCATGTGAATCAGCATTACCAGAAAGTCTGCAGAAACTAAACTTCAGAGCACAGACTGTTTCGATTCAAGGCTTAGAGAAGAACCAGTAGACATTAATGCGTCCATATTGTACAAAAAAAATAAAAAATTTACAAACCTATAAACGAAACATATGGGTCCATAAAGATCTAACACACAACTAACCATCTGTCCCAAACTTGCATGTAAACCTTTACAGGTTCTGTTTCCGTATCGAGAAGGTTAACACTTAACACGGGTGGGCCAGAAACTACTGCCGCAGATTGGTAATGTATTGGTAATGTATACCTGACGAGGCAGCAGGTATACATTACCAAACAGGCGGTGTCCTTGAAGAACAGTTCCAGCAAAAATTCGAGGCTGAAAAACAACGTTGACGCTGATCTTGATCTATATGAACTGCGTTAGTTAGTTTGTTTCTGTGGGTCATTGTAAATCTTCCCTGCAGCAGCACTTTGGTGCAGAAAGTTACCAGAAGGACCGTTCCTGTCTATCCTGTGTGCCTGTGTCTGTCCGCCTGGCTGTTCCTTACCATATGCTTGTTTACCTACCTGCCTGCCAACGTTCACCCTAAGTCGAAAATTTACTGTGTAGTTTCTAGCTGTGCAGAAAGATTTTTAGGATGAACTTATATTGCTTGACTGTTTTTTTGCAGTCCTATAAACCATAAAGCTGATGTGCAGCTTAGAGGGAGAAGTGTCTGCTGCCCTCTCGCCTGTCCGCTCTCTGCTTGCATAGATGCATATTTGAAAAATTCTATGATTTCAACCTACAAAAACCAGCTGAAATTCAGTAGGAAAGGCAATTAAATCTTGACCTAAATTGAGGGTACTCAAAATAAATTTTGTCCTCCATTATATAACCCTTAATCTACCTACCGTCAACCAATTGAATCCAAAACCTTGACCTACATCAGGGGCAACTATAGCTCGTCCTCTAGGACCCACAAGCCATCGTCAGCCTAGCCTTGAACTCTGGCCGAGTCCACCCTAGGATTTCCTGTTTACTTGCTGAGACACCGTGGAGCGATTAAAGAGAGACAGCAAAGCGTTGCCAACTTCTTCATCACTGATCCAATTAACTGAAATAATGACTTCTGTGCAGCCATGTCTCACTGACAAAGCATGAAAATCGATTGACCACCGTGAATTTATTATTAGCCCCCATGGGTATGAAAACAGGACATCACCACAGGGTGCATATGCGGCACAAGATCCAGAGCTGCCCGTCGTTTTGCACCAAGCAGGGATTAAATCAAACTAGAAATTGTTCTGCACAGTGATTGTAATTATATAAATAAATATTCATAGGTCACCTCTGTGAGAAAACTCATCAGACATGCTCCACACTTGACTAAACAAGCCCACAATTGAACAGAACATTTGGTCTTTTAACAGCATGAGGTCATGGGCGTCCAGAGGGGGTAATGGGGGCATCTGTCCCCTGGATTGTGCGCATATTTTACAGAAATAAATTTTTTTTTATTAGTATGATTATTACAACAGTCCCAACACGATTATTTTCAATGTGAAAAAACACTTAATTATTTAGGTAAAGTCCTCGACCATTATTTATTTTTAAAGTTGGATATTGGATATTGCAAAAAGTCATTTTGCTCCCCCTACAAACTGTTGCCCCCAACAAAACTCCGCTGCCCCCAAAAAAATTTCCTGCGTCACTCTCATGTTTGAGGTACAGAGGCGAAGAGGCCGACCATGGCGAAGCTTATATATTATGCTGTGGTAGAAGTTTACAAAGCACCAACCTGATCATCCTGTGCTGCAGAGCGATGAGATCCACAAACAGCTAAGAGTGACACTGAAATACATAGCTCTCTACGGTAGGTTGGATCATAGCCGCAAAGCACGGCAGTAGGTAAGCATCAGTATAAACCAATGCACAAGCTATGCTTGAACTCGTCTGTTTGAGCTGGCCAAGTCGCCATTGTCTGACATGGTTAACCTGACTTGGCTTATCTGACAACTGGATTTGACTGGTCTGTCCTTATTCGTCTTATTAAATTTGCTGTTTGTTTTCGTGCGCCTCTTTTGTGATTAGCCTGTTTGTTAGCCGCAGTGCGTTTGCAGGCGGTATATTAAAGAACATACTTACTTACTCACTCCAACAGATTATGATATTCTTACTACAACTGATCTCTTGTGCCTTATGATAATGACGCTTCAGAAGCATTAAATAAGTTTAGATACACCCCACCCCAAAGTGCTTTAGCGAAACACTCAGTCTGCAAACTTCATTTCCAAAACCAAGCCTGTTTAATCGTTTTCAACACGCATGCTAATTGCAACCCGTGTGTGCATGCATGTGTATACAATCAAGACATAATATGTCCAGCTGATATGTCTGAATGCATCTCTATCAGACACATCTGCTGAAACATAACACGAGTCGAAATTCCCAAACAATCTAATTAACAACGGCCTGCAGCTAAATCCAACGTCAAGAAACCATTAAATTTTGATTAGGTGAAAATTTCCACCAAAGCAAACGTCAAGTGTTTACAATGCAGATATCCACGCATTTTTGTCTTTTTTCCCCATAATAACTTATAACAATAAATCCAAAATGCATCGTAGCCACAACTAAATTAAATATACACCACGGACTCATTTATAACAATCTACACTATCACAAGAATTCTGACATAGCGATGTTGGAGTTAGTTCAGCTACAGAAAATATTTCAAAATAACTCTATAACATCTACAGCAGAAGTAGAAGAGCAGTCCCTTAGGCAGCCATGAGCATGGAGTGTTAGCGACATCATTTTCTCAGCCTTGGCATACAAGGGCAGGTGGCCAGTCCTATCTCTAGCCACCTCATCTTCCCACTGACAGTGTACGGTCAGTGTACTCATTATAGCGGAGTTAGCTAAGGGGTGCAGAGGGAGCAGAAATCTCAAACCAAATATCTGCCCTGGCGGGATTTGAACCCTCGACCTCTCGACTGACAGTCCATCGCGCTATCCACTACACTATCGAGCACCCATTATAAAACACATCGTTATAACACATTGTGTGTATTATGCACATACAAATACGTACGTGTATACGTCATAAATTACTAGATACGATACGATACGATCAGTTCTCAAATAAACACGTTTTTTGCATATCAGCTAAAACTTATCTTGACAAAGATTTGCAACTCAAAAAACAACCAAAAAATTGCCAGCGTCTGACAGATTTTCCTTACACGAACATTTAGATTAACGTTAGTATGAATTAGATGATAGACCAATTTTTACCAGTCCCAATAATTTGGTTCTTACAAACTGCTGATGGTGCTAAGTGTCAAAGAGATAACACAGAATGACATACAGCCAAATATACACATCAACGCAGACAAACATAATGATAGATACACACACATCATAATGATCACGTGCTTTCTTCCGCTGTGCTCCTCATATCTGGACTCGTCTACTACAAAAGGCTCCACTTCCCGACTCACTACCATCATATAAACCATTAGTCACTTAGGGGTGCTGGATGGTATAGTGGTTAGCGTGCTGGACTGTCAATAGAGAGGTTGGGTTTCAAATCCCAACAGAGCAGAAATTTGGCTTAGAGATTTCTGCTCCACAGGTGCCAACTATGCTATAATGAGTACACTGACCGTACACTGTTGATGGGAAGACGAGGCAGTGAGGAGAGGACTGGCCACCCGGCCTCATATGCCGACTGCCAAGGCTAAGAAAATGAAGTCGCCAACACTTCATACCCTTGGCTGCCTCAGGGCTATCTTAAGGGACTGCTCTTTTTCTTCTTCAAGACTCATTATTTTACTCTGGCTTTTGCACGACTCTGTCTTGACCACAGGGAACATATACATCCAGGCTACAGATTCAGCCTTACATGCTTTGCAAGCATAACAATTGCTTCAAAGAAATAAATAAATAAATAAATAAATAAATAAACAAGTGAGTTCAGCAGTCATTGTAATCTAAAACTATAAT
Organism: Allolobophora icterica; assembly: GCA_963556255.1. Classification (NCBI taxonomy): domain Eukaryota; kingdom Metazoa; phylum Annelida; class Clitellata; order Crassiclitellata; family Lumbricidae; genus Allolobophora; species Allolobophora icterica. The sequence goes on along the minus strand of OY744613.1, from coordinate 21,577,648 downwards.
ATAGTGATAACTAATTTTCAGAGTGCCTCTTCCAAAGAAACTCCTGACCTTACAATGTAGTAGTAGTTCCAGTGTTCAACATCTTGTGGCTATCAGGGCCGTTAATGTCGGCCTCCTCCTTTTACCAGGCTTCGGACTGGCACTACCTGGCACTGTGGGTAATGGATGGCGAGTAAAATATATACAACCACGATCAAACAGAACAGTTTCAAGCACTTCTGACAAAAGGGCAAAGACCAAGAAGGTCAAAGGTCACGGAGCAACCTAATCCAGAACAGATGGACCGAACAAAATGAAGCTCGGAAGCTGAACTGTGGAAACTCTGGTGAGTCATACAAAACGGTCAAATTATTGCAAAGCCACAAAACATGTAGGGCAGTATTGCAGTGCTGTTTATGAGCTCTTAGAGCATACTTCAGCCAACAATGGGGTGGGGGTGCTCCACAGTGTAGTGGTTAGTGCGCTGGACTGTTGATCGGAGGTTCAAATCCCCACCAGGGCAGAAATTTTGCTTGAGATTTCTGCTCCACCTGCACCCCCTAGCCAACTCAGTTATAATGAGTACAATGACACTGTCAGTGGGAAGATGTCTATGAGAAGATGGTGAGGGAGAGGATTGGCCACCCGCCCTCATATGCCGAGGCTAAGACCCTGAAGTCGCTAACGCTTCATATCCATGGCTTAAGGGACTGTTCTTCTTCTTCAGCCAACAATACCATCGACCCTTGCCCACACCTCCTGCTGAAGAGGTTTGTTGAGTATGCTTGCACTACATGAAACTATTACCTTACCTTAGCCTTACAGGTAACTAACTGATAAGGTGAGGTAATGGACTAATAGGTCATTCAGTGGATATCCCAAAATGAAGCCTAAATCAGTTCAAATCCTGATACCAGTCAATTGTGCAAATGTAGGCTACGTAGGAGCACTTATTTCTAAACAAAGAGCTCAAAGGCTATCACTTGAAGCAGTGAATTTTACACAGCATTCTTCAATGTTATATAGATCTGCACCCTGAACAGAGTGGCAAAAACCTTGGGGTCTGTGAAAGAAACTGCACACACCACACAGTCAGGTTCACCAAACTACTTCAACAGTATATGTTGTTTTCTCATTTCAACTGGAATGCAAACATCATCTGCTTCATTGTCAGACTAAATTAACTGATGGCAGAAGCAAGACCGATGTAGACTTCCCCTTTATACCACACCAATCCACTTCAACACATCAAAAGAGAACCAATCACCATTTCATCCCAAACCACTCATAAACAACTATACAGGAAACCAGTTAATACCAGCTGATGGCCTCACAAATATCCCAAGATGTCAGCCTTACCTGCGTAAAGAGATTTTTTTTAAATGCAGCTGAGAATTTATATTGCTAAAAATTGATTCATCAGCAGTTTTGTTTAAAAAATACATAAAGAGCAAATCAATGATCAAATCCGTACAATTGCCACAAATACTTAGATCTGAGCTAATACTTGCACTGGAAAACCAAAACAAGGTTATCGACTGGGAAATAAACGAGGTAACAGCAGGAAAACATTCCAGTTCTCTAATACCGCCGCCTGCTGCTAAACCCGCATGCTTATCCAAATCCAGGCAGCAAGTATCCGCTATCGATTATAATTTACCGTGACAGGATTTCATGTGGAGAATCGGTTGGAGCATTAACCTACCAGTTTTCCACCAACTCCACAGCAAAAGACCGGGAAATCCATACGCTCCAGGCAGAATATACACGCCGGAGCCCCAGCTGGTAAACAAAGCGTCGGGTTTCATCGGGAGCGGGGGAAGGGAGGGAGTCGGGGCTACTTAACCAACATCATATTGTGGTAATTCCTTGTATGATATACTGCCAATAGAAGCTCTTCATTAGCACTCCGCGGCAATGACTACCAGCAGAAGCCAAGAGGCTTGGATTCCGGCTTCGATTGCTTCCAGCTTTATCTCCGGGAATAGGAAGCGTGACGAGAATCGACGCCTTGGCTGTTAAGAGCGACGGAGAGAGAGGTTCACGCGCCCAAGTGCCTCGATGGACAACCGAACAATTGACAGCGAAGCAACAACAGACGACAGTAAAACAACCGACAACAGCCTCGATGAACAACAGAACGACTGACAACGACATGACAACTGATAACAGTAAAACCGACAGCAATCCCGATGAGCAACAGAATAACTGACAACGAGATGAAAATAAAAGAGATGACAACGAGATGAAAATAAAAGAGATGACAATGAGATGAAAATAAATCAGATGACAGTGAGATGAAAATAAAACAGATAACAACGAGAAGAAAATAAAACAGATGATGAGATGAAAATAAAACAGATGACAACGAGATGAAAATAAAAACAGATGACAATTAGATGAAACTAAAACAGATGACAATGAGATGAAAATAAAACAGATGACAGCAAGACGAAAATTAACCAGATGACAACGAGATGAAAATAAAACAGATGACAACGAGATGAAAATAAAACAGATGACAACGAGATGAAAATAAAACAGATGACAACAGCAACAACAGATGACAACTGACTATGACGAAACGGCCTACAACAATAACACAACAGAACCACTGGATTAACACAATATCAAACAAGAGCAATGACAACAGGACAACGACAACAGGGCACCGACAACAGGGCAACGACAAAGCAACAGACCACAACCAGGTCAACACTTGTCTGGCTATTTATATAGCACCTCTTTAAGTGCCTAACAAAGGCGCCATATAAACACAAATCTGCGTTCGTGTAGCACAGAACTCGACTGCAGGAGATTACTCAGTCGCAGACGTTCACAATAACAAATTGCAATCATAAAATGCCAATCATGAACTCGATATGATCCCGCATTCTGCAAGATTGAAATTTCTTGGCCAGTGTTTCTCTGGCGGACGACGACAACAGGAAAGCCGCATCCATAACAGTGGCACCAAAAGTCTGCAGCATCAGAAGCCAAAGATGCTCATCCATCGAGATTACTTCAGCAGGAGCAGCAGCAGCAGCCCTAGATGGAAACACTGCCGAGTGATGGTCGGAAAATTATAGCCGACGTAAAACACTTGTAGTTTATCTAGAAATATTAGGAATTCATCGCACCGGTCCTATCAGTAGCGGCCATCGAGAAAGTAAGATTTAGGAGTGCAGCCGTTGAGCCAAAACATGTCCGACTAGTAGCATGAGCCAATGCCTCACAGTTTTATGTCGGCCTCAGCGGCAGTTTATGGTTTGAGTTACTACGTGTGTTAATACGACCAGAAATGATTCGGAGGCTGGCGAGCTGCGGCATCCTTAATGTACCAAAAACACAGATACCCATCAGCAATATTTCACCTCAAAGTTTTACAGATTCTTCCGCGCAGCGGGAGGTACCATCGACCAGTGGCTGCTCCACCTCGAAAGCAAAACACAAATATGCCATCAGGGCAGGCACCGCCGAATAAAGGAAAACCCGGTGATGTGTGTTCGCAGCATGAAAACGCCGGCTATTCACGGCGGCCGCGGCCGCACGGAGCGCTGCACTTAAAATCGGCCAATCCCGAGTCCAGTATTCCCTAGTAGAAATTTCTAGTAGATCACCGTTCATACATTATCATGAATAATGCATGAGCGGTGATCTTTGATCAAAGAACAAGTCTTACTAGGAGAGGCAGAATCTATTTAGCAAGGGCGCCGTGTATTAGCTGGGGAAACGTTTTCGGCGTCTTTTCAGCTTTTAGATCTGTCAGATAGCTAGGTTTCCTTTCGTAACCGTAATCTCAAATTTCTAAGAAGAAGAGCAGTCCCTTAAGCTAGCCCTGAGGACAGTCACGGGTATGAAGTGTTAGCGACTTTATTTTCTTAGCCTCGGCCTATGAGGGCAGGTGGCCAATCCTCTCTCTCGCCGTCTCATCTTCCCACTGACAGTGTATGGTCAGTGCCGAGTTGGCTATAGGGGTTCAGATAAAGCAGAAATCCTGAACCAACTTTCTACCATGGTGGGGATTAGACCCCGACCTCTCGATCGATAGTCTAGCACGAGCACCCCCAAGATTTCTAAAGCATTACTTAAAAGCTAAATGCAGGGCACCAGCTTATTCATGAGAGCTGCACCATGTCAGAGATACTAATGAGATACAGACCAGTTTTTCTTGAAGACGCACTTTATAAATGTCAGATCACAATTACCAAAGGAAGGTCCAAGTCCATATGTATGTATACATAAGTATACGCATAATGTATACACATATGCACATATTTAGAAAGGCTCTAAATATGTGCATATGTGTAAACACAAAATACATACATACATGCAATCATGCATATGTGCACACATACATAATATTACATATTAATATATATTAATAGTACATGAACATAGGCACATACACACATGTATGCATACACATGTCTACATATGTATTGTATACATACATATAAATGCATGCATGCACAGCACAGACATAAATCCAAACATACCCACATGCATACATACATACATCCAAGTACATATGTATGTAAACATAAGTATATACGAATAACGTATACACACAGATGCACACATACAGAACCTGTGAAAGGTTCTAAATATGTCCTATGTAAATGTTAAACACACAAATATGTATACATACATATGCATCCACATGCACATACACAAAGACAGACATAGGTGCAAACATACCCACATGCAAACATAAATACATACATGCATGCATGCCTACATAATCTTTGCAAAGAAACAGAGATGCCCAGACTTGAGATTTACGTTAATGGCATCCAAACGAATCCGATGTTTACGATGCCCGGCATTAACTGTCGATGCATGCAACCGGACTGGAGAGAAATGAACCAAGATTAGTGCCAGAAATTATTCAAATTAAGCAATTCTCCGGCCTCTATAAAGACCATTAAAAAGTGTACTGGGAGCCAAAGGCTAGAGGAATTACTGCTAATGTGGCAAAGTGTTGGGATTACGAGAACCGGACTAAGCAGTGAAAGAGGCGACACAGAAGTGAAGAATGGAGACGGATGGCATTGGAACTGAACAAAACAAAAACTGTGAATGGTAAAAAACACATAGCGGAACAAAAAAGTGAAGCAAAGAGAAAAAGGAAGTGTACAAGGAAAGGCAACAAAACATAAAGTAATGCTATCAATGTAATTCTAATATCCTGTAATGTAATCCTGCAGTGCCTTGTAATGTCCCCTTCATTCATTCATTCATTCATTCTGAGGATTTGACATAGCGCCTCTTCAAGATACCTGATACCTACTCAGAGGTGCTTAACAGGATCCTGTAATGCCTTATGATATCTGTGTAATAGTAATCCTGTAATGTTTTGTAATATCCCTATCATGTAATCCTGTAATGCCATATGATATCCTGGTAATTGTAATCCTGTAATGCTTTGCAATATCCCTGTCATATAATCCTGTAAACAGTGTAATGTCTGGCAGTGGAATCCATAAAGCCTTTTAATTTCCCCTAAATGTAATCCAGTAATGTCTTTTTATTTCCCTTTAATTTAATGCTGTGATGACTTGTAATGTCCCTGTAATGTAATCCGGTAAATTGTTCCTTTAATGTAATCCCGTAATGCCGGTCTTTACATTACACATCACATCATATCAGTTTGGTCAACAAAAACTTCCACCTCCTTAAAAGCACTTACTTATATCATTCAGATATATTGTGTGCTGTGTTCTGAGAGGCACTTTACATAAAGTGTCTTCAATCTCTCCATACAAATATACATGCATCAGTTTAAAAACAGGACAACCCTGCAGGGTTTGGGGGTTATATGGCCCCCACCCAAGGCTTGTGGGTTACATGGCCTTCATCCAGGGCTTGTGGGTTACATGGCCTTCATCCAGGGCTTGTGGGTTACATGGCCACAATCCAGAGCTTGTGGGTTACCGGGGCCCAACCAGGGCTTGTGGGTTACATGGCCCCACTCAGGGCTCGAGGGTCAAATGGCCCTCACCCAAGGTTTGTGGGCTACATGGCCCCCACTCAGGGCTTGTGGGTTACATTGCCCCACCCAGTACTTGTGGGTTACATGGCTCCCCACCCAGTTTTGTGGGTCACATGACCACCACTCAAAACTAGAACTTTACTACCAGTAATAAATAATTGTCTTCACCTCGTGTTAAGACATGCTGTATCCGTTAGTATTCTTGAGTTGAGTCATTTTTGAGTAGCGCACCATTGATGAAGTCTCTTCACCATGTCCTTGGTTCTGATGTATAGATTGTAATGAGATCAATACAAGGAGATTGATTCAGTTTATTTTCGATTACATGTATTAAGTTTCTGTTGTATATCTACGTATGAATTTTGGTCATAGCTGTACTAGAGTTGTGTGTTAGTGCGTGTGTGTGTGTGTGCGTGTGTGTGTGTGAGTGTGTGTGTGCATAATCTGATATATGTAACCATAAACCTTCAAGGCAGAGTGTAATTTCCCTTCCCTTCCACTGATGGTGCAAAGAAGTGTCATCTTGCAGGAACTCTATTCAGATCTCATCCAGCCAAGAAACGACGGCACAAGACCACAATAAGATGTGAATCGAGGGGAAAAAAAGGCCAATCCATGATGAGATCAATACAAGTCCAGGTGGACACAACCGTACAGAGAGCTTTTTGAGTTCAGTCCGGTCCATAGTCGATCTGACCACAAGATAAGGAGTCTGGACGTCCTGCATGTCCAAAAGCCAGTACACGGCAGGATTCTACATCTAATGACTTCTATAGCTAATCTAATCTAATCTAATGACTTCTGTAGCGCCATTATCAGTTGATGGTCACTTCAAGTGAAATTGCAATCATACCTCATAATCCACTTGTGAAAGTCTGACAGATCAGAGAAATCAGAAGCCATGCCATGATGGGAAGAAGCACTGAGGAATCTGTCTTAGAGCGAAGTCTTGGGTCGTTGTTGGAGCTCTGGGGAAGTCCTTCCACAAGAAGGCCCTCACCTTCCACAAGAAAGCCTTTGCCTTCCACGGGAAAGCCCTCGCCTTTCAAGAGAAAGCCTCCGCCTTCCATAAGAAAGCCTTCGCCTCCCACGAGAAAGTCCTTGCCTTCCATGAGAAAGCATTCGGCCTTTCACGAGACAGCCTTTGACTTCCATGAGAAAGCCCTTGCCTTCCCGGAGAAAGCCTTCACCTTCCACGAGAAAGCCCTTGCCTTCAATGCACCAACGTTGACGTCTTCATCGTCCCGTCCTTAGTTCGGGCCCCCATCTATCTATCACACATCACTTAGCCTGTTCCAAGGGTCCATGGTGTTTTCTTACACGTTTAATTGAACTCTGAACTTGAGCCGTTTCATCTAGTGTTTAGAATTTTTAGATCAGTAATACTTGCAGCTGATTGAAAATATAATTTAGATCATTAATAACCTTCAATAACTTTTTTCCTATGTGTTATATTTTTCCAGCACAACCCTCAAACTGCCAAATATATATATATATATAATATATAATATATAATATATATAATTATATATACATATATATAATGTCCCAACTGGTTGGTAAAGAGATTTAATAAACCCACAGTTACTACGGAAAGTAAACCACAGCAGTTAGATAACACTTTTCTTGAAAAGTTATTATAAATATTCAAATACACACATAGAAAAATAAACTGTCAATGGCGCACCATGCCCTGGGATTCGAATCCAGAACACAGAGATGAAAGATAAACGCATTAGCAATCTGATCCACGCAGGCAGAATGGAAACTAGCTTTAAAAAATCTCAGCTTCATTATCTTCGCCATCATCGGTTCCTGACGTGAGCCATTTCGAAGTCACCGACCGTCGCAAATGAATGAGATCCCTTCAGAAGATACATCCAAACCAACTTGGTGAGAAAGACCACTACCCATAGCAGCATTAACACCTCATTTAACAATTTCTGTGTAGCCATTACAGACCGATACCAGGAAAAGCTCTTGTTACTCGAGCATCTGGTTATACTTTCATAGGCAGGTTCCGTGTTCCATGTCGGGGTTGCATGTTCCACTTTGGCTGGATCACATCATGGACAAACATCCATATAGGTTACATAAATAAGGCATCTGCTGCCAGCTAACATCAACAAAACCAATGTACACACCCAGGATAAAAGTCCTATCTATTCGTTACAGCCACTGGCTTCCATGCTAGTCTCCGGAAAGATGCAGCCTGCTTAAGTTGTAAGGAATAGTTCAGATAAACGTTATTATTCAGAGAGTGACTAGCACAGCCTCAGAAACATGAACCATACGATATTGGTTTCAAATCTTTGTGTGTGTGAGTGTGTGCGCGTGTGTATGTGCGTTAGTGTGTGTGTGTGTGTTTTTGTGTGTGTGTGTGTGTGTGTGTTTGTGTGTGTTTGTGTGTGTGTGTGTGTGGTGTGTGTGTGTGTGTGCGTGCGTGCGTGCGTGCGTGCGTGCGTGCGTGTGTGTGTGTGCGTAACACAGTGTACCTGGACCGCTTTCCATTACGTTAGGTTGGCTTTTGTGGCCAGCCGTGACCCACTTTCCCTGAACCTTGCCGACCACTTGAGGATTACAGCCCACCGAATGGGAATCATTAATCTAGGATAGGTGCAGGCTAAGGACAGAATGCTTGGTATGCCACAGGCTGCACTGCCCTGCATCTCAACATTTATATACCGCCTTACAGAAATCTAACAGGCACACATGTCCCTTTCTCTTCGTTTAAGATTCTGACCAGTGAGTCAGTTAGTTGGTCAGTCATTTTGATAATTTATATAGCGCCTCTTCAAGAAATCTACTCAGAGGTGCTCCCAGTCCAGCCACGGTTAAACAGAAAAGACTTAAGGAAGCGGTAGAAAGCAGGTGAACTGCATGCCTCGTGGAAATAAGCGCAAAGAAGGTGGGAGCCCATTCCACATTCAGTCCTTTATATGGTACGCATGTAAGTATACAGCACCCTTGCTTTGTTATTTTCTTATTACTCGTTGGGTGAAAGAGCTGTAGAACTGCACAGAATGGCACAAGCCATCTGCACAAGTAGCAAATCGCCAACATGGCCACACTCATAATAACAAACAGCAGACACTTGTGCAGCCATAACAGGCACAAGATGGCTGCCACCAAAGCACATTAACCCTCACATACAGCAAAACACCCAAGATTACTTCTTATTAAGGTCACATTACTGTTTAAACCCGCAGGTAGCTAGATACAGACTCTATTGCAAAGCAGCTAGTGTCAATAAGTCTTAGGCGACCGCTCCTGACGGTTTGAGGCATTAATGACTATCTGTCAAACGACCACGCTGGATAGATAGACAGCTGCCTCAACCCAGTCGAACACGTCAGGCGGAAAGGACATTTTTCTAGTAGTGCCTGGATGTGAATTAGAGACTTGTCGAGCAGTCAGGATCAATCAGAAGCTTGGAGCTCAACCTATAGGGGACCTATAAAATTAATTCCTTCCACACGCTTCTGGAATCCAATTCCAAATATTTGTCCAACCGAAGCTGTCGGGCTTCAAAATGTTGTACTGGCATACTTCAAACTCTAAACAGACTTGAAAAAAAACAGCCGATCTAAGTTTGATGCTTTTAAAGGTCTTCATCCCCCAAATGTTGTGTGCTAGTGTAATGACTTCCATATTATTATGGGGCATATTATTATTACTATTATCATTATTATTATTACTATTATTATTATTATTTTTATTATTATTATTATTATTATTATTATTATTAATTAATTAATAGGAGTTCACATCTAGGGGTGCACCACATATACGGCATGGCCTCCTCTGTATTATGGGGCTAATACATAGGAGTTCATGGCAAGAGGCGAACCCTAACAGGTACCAACCCAAAACGCAGAATCCACCAACCCAGTTCCTGTTTCGGTTGACTGATTTCACAGCAAATCAAAACAATTCCAATCTCAGGCGGCAGCAGCAGCCGTGATCAACCAACCGAAACAGTATCAGAACATAACTGAAATGTTCAGAAGGAAATCTGAAAAAATCACACTATCCAGTCCAGCTCTTGGCATTAGTGAGCAGTGGTTTCCATCGCCCCACTTCTCTTTCAATGACCTGCCCTGCCCTGACCGGGCACTGCTGCCATCTCCCAGTGTAGGTTTTTACCAATGTTTCTTCCAGCCACTGATCCAACCCATCCATCCACCGATCTGTCCAGCCAGGCACCTCCCACCCACACACCCACCCCCGCCACTCATCCAATTACAGCGGCCCTACACATCTCCTCTAATCTCTGTCACTTCTTTTATGTCCGCACATTCTTCTGGCATAACCACTTGCAGCCACTAGCAAACACTGGCTTCTCTCCTCATCGTCGGCGTCTTCCTCTTCCTCCACCTTCTCTTGCCCCTCCCCGCCTTCTTCCCTTCCTGCTCATCCTCCACTTCCTGTTTCTTCTCTTCTCCCACATCCTCATCCTTCACTTCCTGTTCCATCTCCTATTCCCCCACATCATCCTCATCCTTCACTTCCTGTTCCATCTCCTATTCCCCCACATCACCCTCATCCTTCACTTCCTGTTCCATCTCCTATTCCCCCACATCATCCTCATCCTCCACTTCCTGTTCCTTCTCCTCTCCTCCCACATCCTCCTCCTCCGCTTCCTACTCCTCTTTCTTTCTCCCTTCTCCCTACTCCTCCTCCTCAGCCAGAGTGGCTCGGAATGGCTCCGAGTGGCTCTGGAGCCAGACCGCGACCTTGCAGCCATAAAGCACGCAGGTCTTTACAGAGATTTCACAACCCTGTTTTGATCGGAGCTTCAACGCGTTTATCATACGTAATGCCCTTTATCTTCCTCCATGAAAATGTCACAACCGGGGCCAACTGTCCAGCACAGCTTTCCCATCGCCCCCCCCTCCCTTCTCCTTCAGACAGTCAGTACATCCTTCTCCGCTGATACACGAAACCCAGAGCTTCCTCCTCCACTTGCCTCCCATCAGCTCTGCATTTATTCGCTTAATGACTTTCTCATCCTCCGCAACAACCGTATTCCTGCTCATCCTCTCTTCCCATTCTTCATCCTCCTCTTTATCCTCACGTTCATCCTCTTCCTCCTCCTCCTCCTCCTCTTCTTCATCCTCCTCCTCCTCTTCATCATCGTCTTCCTCCTCCTACTCCGCCATCTCCTCACCCACACCGTCTTCATTCAACCCAGTTCCTGGCATCGTTCCAAGCTTTCCCTGTATCCCTCCCTCATCTCTTTCTTTCGCTTTCTCCATCTGGATCGGGCTTTGTAGCCAGGTCATCGACAGACCAGCACCGGGCCCGGCTCTATGATCCTCAAATTTGTTTGGTCCATTGACCGGGTACAGACGAGATAATCACAGTAAACAGTCGACTGGAGCTGGACAGAGTAGTAGGAGAGTCTCCTCAAAGCCAGCTGTCACATCAACGGGTCCCATCCTTCCACCCTGTCATTCATTCATTCATTCCGTTGCAGGAATAAGACCAATTCCCCCTCCCCTCCCCCGGTCAATCTTCATTCCTCCAATGGGTAACAAAATCTGCTGTGGCATCACAACTTCTTCAGGTATAACCACCCGATAATAATCAACACAAGCGACTATCAATTGAAAATTCAGTGACATAGAGAGGTCTCAAGATCAGACTGGATTATATTAGCATAACCATAAAGAACATCGTCATCTGGGTTGAAAGAGCATAACCATAAGATCACCATTGTCCGGGTTGAAAGAGCCTAACCACAGGATCATCATTGTCCAGGTTGACAGAGCATAACCATAAGATCATCAGTGTCCACGTTGACAGAGCGTAACCATAAGATCATCAATGTCCAGGTTGACAGAGCATAACCATAAGATCATCATTGTCCAGGTTGACAGAGCATAACCATAAGATCATCATTGTCCAGGTTGACAGAGCATAACCATAAGATCATCATTGTCCAGGTTGACAGAGCATAACCATAAGATCATCATTGTCCAAGTTGACAGAGCATAACCATAAGATCATCATTGTCCAGGTTGACAGAGCATAACCATAAGATCATCATTGTCCAGGTTGACAGAGCATAACCATAAGATCATCATTGTCCAGGTTGATACAGCATAACCATAAGATCACCATTGTCCAGGTTGATACAGCATAACCATAAGATCATCATTGTCGAGGTTGATAGAGCATAACCATAAGATCATCATTGTTCAGGTTGACAGAGCATAACCATAAAATCATCATTGTCCAGGTTGACAGAGCATAACCATAAGAGCGCCTCTGAATGGTCTATACCACGAGAGGCGCTTTATAAATGCCCATATACAATACAATACAATACAACAATAAGATCATCATTGTCCAGGTTGACAGAGCATAACCATAAGATCATCATTGTCCAGGTTGACAGAGCATAAACCATAAAATAAGGTTTACATAACATAAACCATAAGATTAGGTTGACAGAGCATAAACCATAAGACCATATTTAGTTGTGCACATGTGATTTTATAATCACTTGTCATATATGCAAATAAGGGCTACTTACTTACTTACTTACATATCAAACACATGTCCCATTACACACAAATCCACCATGTAAAACTAACAATCAATTAAATCACATGTACCAATTTAATCCCACCAATCCCCAAACCACTTTCATTATCCCCAGGACGACATTTTCAGCATAACAAAGTGCAAAGGTCACAAGGACAGCTGGTGGTCAGACACTGACAAGCAAGATATAAGGCCCAACGGTTAATGGCTACACAACGAAACTCCTCCATCAGGTTTTTATTCATTTCTCCCTTATTTATCTCGCATATGATGTGCATTTTATGATATGGTGTCGTCATCAAACAGCAATAGAGCGAAACACATATGCCTCTCGTTTACTGCCGCGTAACGTACTTGTAATGTCATGATAGAATTTTTTATATCGCACCTTTGGAAACGCATGAACCAGCTCAGCGATGGGTGCTTCGAATGGTGATGGAAATTTTCCATTCTGGGAAGGTTTTGAAACTAATCTAATCGTAATATAGTGATTCTCTCATACATATTTTGTAATTGTAATTAGTAACTTCTGTTGTGTCGGTGTCTAATGCAGTGTTTAATCTAGACGCCATTGGGGGGAAATGTCCCCCCAGGATTTATGTTTCCCCCCAGAGACCAGCAATATCACAATGTAGAGACCTGTAGGGGAGGAAAATTCCCCCCAGGATACATGTGGATACATGTCCCCCCCCCCGAGAGAGTAATTGCTTCGAAAAATTAAAAATGGAACGAAGGACTAAAAAAAGTCATTAACTCTTTTGGAAGATGAAATTAGGAAAAGTCTTAAACTTTTCAAGATGGATGAAAAAATCGTGTGTAAATTCGTTGGTCCCCCCAGAAACCTTGTTTCCCCTCCCAGAAGAGGGGGACTAGATTAAACACTGGTCTAATGCACAAGGCATCAACCGATGGCACACCAAAACCAAGCCGTAATCAGGTCAATATCCAGAATATCAGTCCGTATGAAACTTAGAATTATTGCTACGAATATTAAATCCTAGAATTACTGCAGAGCATCATATAATATTATACAAAATGTAGCAGTATACTGTATCGTATATATGAAACTTAGAATTATTGTGCGGCATATGAAACTTAAATCACGCATAAGAAAGATCAACCAGCAGGAAATTCCCCGGAAACATTTCTGAAACACAGACGTCAACAGCTGCATCTAAGTGCAAGGTAAATCTAGCAAATGCAACACGATCAGACATTTATGGTGCACCTTTTTTAGGAAGATCGCAACAGCACTGGCGACGCTAATGGTGGGGGTTCAATTTCCCACCAGCAGAGAAAGATATCAGAAGCTTTTTTCACTAGAGCCACGTTGAGAACTCAGCTACAAGGAGAAAACATTGACCATACGCTCTCAGCGGGAAGATCTTATGGCAAAGGGAGCATTGGCCACCCACCTTCTGAAGCTGCAAACACTTCATACGCTGCCCCATTCCTGTGGTTAGCTAAAGGGACTGCTCTTCTGACTCATGTGGTTAGCTTAAGGGACTGCTCTTCTGACTCATGTGGTTAGCTCAAAGGACGGCTCTCCTTACTCATGTGGTTAGCTAAAGGGACTACTCTTCTGACTCTTGTGGTTAGCTTAAGGGACTGCTCTTCTGACTCTTGTGGTTAGCTTAATGGAATCTCTTCTGACTCTTGTGGTTAGCTTAAGGGACTGCTCTTCTGACATGTGGTTAGCTTAAGGGACTGCTCTTCTGACTCTTGTGGTTAGCTAAAGGGACTGCTCTTCTGACTCATGTGGTTAGCTCAAGGGACGGCTCTCCTCACTCATGTGGTTAGCTAAAGGGACTGCTCTTCTGACTCTTGTGGTTAGCTTAAGGGACTGCTCTTCTGACTCTTGTGGTTAGCTAAAGGGACTGCTCTTCTGACTTGTGGTTAGCTTAAGGGACTGCATGCTCTTCTGACTCTTGTGGTTAGCTAAAGGGACTGCTCTTCTTACTCATGTGGTTCGATTAAGGGACTGCTCTTCTGACTCTTGTGGTTAGCTTAACGGACTATTCTTCTGACCCTGTGGTTAGCTTAATGGACTATTCTTCTGACTCTTGCAGTTAGCTTAAGGAACTGCTCTTCTGACTCTGTAGTTAGCTTAAGGGACTACTCTTCTGACTCATGTGGTTAGCTTAAGGGACTGCTCTTCTGACTCATGTGGTTAGCTTAAGGGACTGCTCTTCTGACTCATGTGGTTAGCTTAAGGGACTGCTCTTCTGACTTGTGGTTAGCTTAAGGGACTACTCTTCTGACTCTTGTGGTTAGCTTAAGGGACTGCTCTTCTGACTCATGTGGTTAGCTTAAGGGACTGCTCTTCCGACTCTTGTGGTTAGCTTAAGGGACTGTGCTTCTGACTCATGTGGTTAGCTTAATTTTAAGGGACTGCTCTTCTTACTCATGTGGTTAGCTTAAGGGACTGCTCTTCTGACTCATGTGGTTAGCTTAAGGGACTGCTCTTCCGACTCTTGTGGTTAGCTTAAGGGACTGTGCTTCTGACTCATGTGGTTAGCTTAATTTTAAGGGACTGCTCTTCTTACTCATGTGGTTAGCTTAAGGGACTGCTCTCCTTACTCATGTGGTTAGCTAAGGGGACTGCTCTTCTTCTCAATAGCACCGAGTTCCACTTTCAATCTGATGTTGTCAGCATGATATATATACACAGCTGAATGTTGTTTCTGCAAAAACGGAAATAATAATGATTTATTAGGCAATAGTTGTGGGTCTTTTTATACATTTAGGTCGTTTTAGTGACAGGCAATCTGACAGTCAAATCCCATGGATGTGACAAAACACATGTGTGGCCATACATGTAAGAGGCATGAGTAAATCCTCACATCCAGCAGTGATGGAGAATAACAGACGGCTGAGGGATCTTCCTACTCGGTTTTCACGTGCAGTCAATTACTTCTCCATTACTCAAACACCCCAGATGATCGTGGTAAACAGGAGAAGAACAGACCCTCAAGCTAACTACAAGGCCGCTTTGGGTATGAGGTGTCAGCAACTTCTTAGCCTCAGCATAATATGATAGCAGGCAACCAGTCCTCTCCGTCAGTAACTGATCCTCCTCAGTGTACGGTCGGTGTACTCATTTCACACCCGAGTTCACTAGGGGTGCACATGGAGCAGAAACCATAAAACATCTTGCAAGGTTTGACCTCCCAACCTCTGGATTGACAGTCCAGCATGCTAACCCTCACACTAAATTGTGCACCCTGAACATCGTCATAACATGCGCCAATAACACGAATGCTGATATAAAATGGTCTGGGACAAGCAGCCTCATTATAACACTGTACTAGAGTATACATCTGCCAAAGACATCCTTACAAGGGGGTTCCCGTTGTACTATAATCGGCTAAATAAATTGCCATACACCTAATAAAGTCTCCTTTGATAAATGGTCCATTGGCTGGGTCAACGGAAGGTCCACCGGCCGCTGGGTACTCCCTCACGTGGACGCTCCAACTTGAATAATTGGTCCCCCGTGAGAGATTGGTTACTGGGGTCAACCCTCCAATGGCGAACCGTGCCACTCCCATTGAGACCCACCCAGCCCAAGGTCTGCCCCTGGGTCTTACAGTTTCAAACGCTTCCCTCTTGAAGAGATTTATCTATGCCAAACGAAGAATTTCGGGCAGCGGGGTGAACTATATTCGGTGAGCCGGGCTGACAATCTCACAGAAGATAGCAGGAGAGAGAAAACAACGGAGAGAAGAAGTAAATACAAGCGATGACGACAGCAATAAGGTCGACAGGAAGTTCAGCAACATGAAAATCGAACCGCAAAGCGACTACGATGACAAAAGACTAGGAAGATGGCATTGACAGCAACCAGGGAGGAGAATGTGGAATGGTAGGTCAATGCAGTGCACAGCAACCAATTTTGCCTGATACAGTAACTGTTGTTAACTGAATTACAGAAGAAACTGAACTGGACCTGTCTCCCTTGGTCACAATAATAAATAATACTAATTAAAATAATAGTAGTTCACTTAAGGTAACAATCAAATTACCTGCAGGGTCAATTTTACTGATGTCCATGGTCACACGTTGCAACTCTGTTAAAGGTCACTCCTCTCTTCCATCAGAATCTGCTGGAAAGTATCATAAGTACGTTGTTCCTAGTACACCTCTTGTCTTTGGCCCTTGTTCATGCAATTGCCAGTCCCTCTATCTGGAACTGGCTACCTCCTCATGTTGGCAATCCTCTTAGCAAGACTGTCTTTCTATCTGAACTGAAAACCTACCTCTTCCAGTCTACCTATGGCTCTTAATGGTTGTCAGGCTTCAATGTTCACTTCTAAACTTTGTAAGGAGGGCATTATCAAATTACAGTTGTATTGTATTGTATTGTAATTTTGGCAGATATAGCAAATGGCACACTACCTAACTCCTTGAGTCAGAGCAAGACTTACGGTATGTAGTTACAGACTCAGTCTCTCACCTCAACACAACATACTTCTTGGGCTACAGCAGCAGAGCTACAGCAGTTCTCTATTTGCCCAGTTCCCCAATTTGAAGCAATGGTCCATATGCTCTGTTTCATGGCAAGCTGTTCCTCATTCAAAGCAAATGGACCTGGATGCCTGGATCACTGCATGAAACCTAGTTTTCCTAGGTGACAGCAGACTAGTTACGGCAGTTCCGTGATTTAAAGCAATGAACCTAGCTCACTGATTTAAAGCAGTAGACCTAATTCCATCTTCAAAATATCACTGTCTCTAGGCTAATACA
This sequence comes from Allolobophora icterica, assembly GCA_963556255.1. NCBI lineage: Eukaryota > Metazoa > Annelida > Clitellata > Crassiclitellata > Lumbricidae > Allolobophora > Allolobophora icterica. The sequence goes on along the minus strand of OY744613.1, from coordinate 21,560,376 downwards.
CTTAACCCAATTACCCGCGTCACTGTAATACACCTACTTCAGAACAAAGGACCAACCAGTATAGCTCTGAAAGCAAGTAACTTGCAGGTCATGATACAATATTTTCAAATATTGCTGTGACTGGGCCAGCGAGTCAAATCAACGGTCATTGTTCGTGACCACTGGAATAATTAACGAACCGTTGCGTGCCGACAATGTTCACAGTCGAACAGCATAGATCACGGGTCAATAGGTCAAATCATTAGTTCAAGAGACTAACTCGGGAATAAAAACTGTAAATAACCACCATTCGACCGACCGCCGAGAGATCATCTTGAGAACACCGGCGCTCAATAATTCAGCCACTTTCATTACACCGGTTCATCTATGACTTGCGTAATACGCTTTGTTGCCAGGGATATACAGGGCCAAACGCTCGGCGCATTACAGCACTCGTACATGCTACATCCCATATACCATAAAATATTCATAGCACCCTCCAGGCGGACGCTGGCAATGTCTGGCCTTCAAAAATCCATATCTATTATAAGAAATCAAAGCTGAGGAAAAGTGATATGCTGGCTGGTAGAGCTTCTTCCTACTTCCTCCGCTTCTTCTCAGACTTCTTCTCTTAAAGCTGGAGAATTGACACACGGCACTGGCACGGAAAGATAATGAACTCATAAACAGCCAGTAAAAAGGAACAGTGTGGTCGCTCTGAAACTGGAAACCACTCATCCATCTCCCTATTAGCTCTTCCTCCTCAACAGAAACCCGAGTAAGGTTTAAGAGTCCGAAGGCCTTACCTGGAATCTGAGATTGATCCCGACCATACCCAGATTAAATAATATGATTGACAATGGCAATTTGACAGCAATCAAAGGATCGGACGAGGCTGTAAAACCAATCTGTGGGCAGGTCCTTATGTCCAAGGGTTGTTATGACATTCTATAAATAGGATCCTTAATAAGCCAGATGACCTTATCAGCTGATTCCTCTGTGAAGAGAATGATATTTACAGTCTAGGATAGTTGCTGTCTTCATATTGCGAGGAGGAGGTATCGGATCTGCTAATCATTGTTTCTTTACACAGGCACTGCTCATCATATTCTCAGATCACAGGTAAGCTGCAAGGCCAGGTTGGAATATACTCTTACACTAAGCACTGGTAGGAGCAGACACCGTGCACTGAGGCCAAATTACTAACACTCATAAACTATCTGGTCATTGCATAATGCCTCTTCCGGAGGCTCTATACAAATACGATCACAGTTACAGTTGCACACAGTATCAATCAGGGTCCATCAAAACTATTTTTGCCTGTCATAAACTCACTTAAGACTAGTTATTGCAGTCATACTGACCGGCTGTAAAATGTCTCGACTAACAACTGGAAAAGCAGACATTAAAACAACCCAATTGCTCATGGACATAGGCTGTCTACATAATAATGTGGCCTTTTCGTAGTATTAGACAAAACTGTCTGGCAGTGGGCAAAACATTGAATGCGCTTTGAAAATGCAGTTTATATCTGCATGCATCCTAGCTACACTAGTTAGAGTATGTTTTAGAAGACAGAAATTTCTACAGAGCAGTGTTAGCGAAGCCTTATTACCAGACAGCTTGTGTATGTGCACAATACAAGCGCAAGAGTGTCTTCTGAAGTCGAGATATACACCGATGAGCATTTAGGCATACATACTTGGGCTATGCATAGAATGCGTCACGAGTGGAAGTGGTAAATCAATTTGGAAAACAAAGGAAGCCCAGCCGTAGCAAAATTAAGGCCTAGTTATATACTGTGTTCTTGTTGTCCAGGACCAGAGAGCTTCCCGGATCAGGGCAACAGTTTATGGATCATTATATTCCATGACTCAGCACAGAAACAACCTCTTGATGTTCACAGACCTGTATCATAATGCATCAATGGACAGTTCACAGCCTACTGGTGAAGAAGGAGAAGAAAACTAGATTCGGTTACTGGGAAACCAAAGAGGGAATGACCTACAAAGCTTTTACAGTCAGTTGTATACTTGTACCTAGGGGGAGAAAAATGTGATGGCACTGAACATGAATGGATCACGATAAGATTTCATGAAGAGGTGGGTTAGATGGAGGGGCCTTGATATAAATGATGAAAAAGAGCAGTCCCTTAAGCCAACAGGAGAGGCAACCATGGGTATGAAGTGTTAATGATTTCATTTAGCCTCAGCATATGAGGGTGGGTGGCCAGTCCTCTCCCTCGCTTCCCACCGACAGTGTACAACCAGTGTACTCATTATAGTTGAGTTGGCTGGGAGGCGCAGGTGTTGCAGAAATCTCAAAAACAAATTTCTGCCCTGGCCAGGATTTGAACCCCTGACCTCTCGATTGACAGTCCATCACGCTAACCACTAGACCATCGCTAACCACTAGATCATCGCTAACCGCAAGACTGTCGCGCAATCCAGTCAACATTTGGTAGGCCACCAAAATCAGAAGAAAGTTGAAAGAGATGAGTTTTTAAGTTTTGACCTTAGTGACATAAACGAACCGACAGCTAAGACGCTAAACAAACTCGTTGGCCTATACAGAACACTTAAACCAATGTTTTAGTCGAGTGCCCACGATTGTAGCACAAGCATGAATAACATCGTTCTTAAGCCTAAGCTATCCGAAGAACACGCATTCAAATTATCTATGATGCTTGCTTGGAGCACCATTGGCTCAAACCATTTAAAAATGGCATCAGAGCTCTGAAAATCACCAGACAAGAAAAAATCTGAGAAAAAGACAACATGTCTGAAGCCAGAGTGGATCCATTCATTCCGACTGCCTTTGGACTTGGGCCAAAGTCACAAGCAGACTTGTCATAAATTCCTGCAATCCAGGACGTTTGCCCCTTAATAAGCTCGCTGGTCATGTCGACAGAATCTTGGCAATTTGATAAGGCAACTGCTGACCAATCGATGTAAATGCATATCTGATCTGCTGACCAAATTTCGCGATCATGCGGCTCAAAAGACATGTGATGCTACCAGAAGCGATGATGATCATAAGGTTGGGTAATCCTCATTTATCACGCATATATATAAAACAATAATCGTAATAGTAAATTCCAAATTTCTACAGTGTTATTTATAAGCTAAGCCCAGGACACCAGCTTATTCACAGCACGTCAAGAGATACCGGAAGAAAAACAAGATTTGGTTGCTGGGAAACCTAAGAGGGAAGGCCCTACAAAGCTCCGACAGTTGCTTGTACTTAGGGGGAGAAAAATGTGATGGCACTGAACCTGAATGGATCACGATAAGATTTCCTGAAGAGGTGGGTTAGATGGAGGAGTGCCGAGATAAACGATGCTGGCTGGGTGAGTACGAGAAGGGTCAGAGGAACGGAGAATTTGTGAAATTTCGGTTTCCACCTTCTTGAAATCATTCCAGTGGCTAAGTGATGAATGGAATGGAAACTGGCTAAAAAACTTAAACAAGAATTAGGGTGAAAACAGTGAGGTAAAAGGATGACCAGATAAACTGAAGTGGTCGGATGGTTCAAAGTTCATTACGATGATTGGGTTGGGGATGCTTCGGTGAGTCAGAGGTTAGTAACTCTATTGTCCACTCTCAATTTTGTTTTTAAAAATCCTGGAAAAAGTAGTATGGCCAATTTTTTGAGTAGTCACCATCCATCCCACTACCTGTATCTTCCCTTCCAATCATACCATTATGCCGAAACTGCACAATTTGCCATTCACAATCGCATCATTGGTTCCAAGGGTTACGGTAAACTTCACCTTTCTGCCTCATGTGATACCGTTGATCGTGGCATCTTTCTTCATCATCTCGAACACTAGTTATGTCTGTCTAGACTTGCTCTTAGCTGGTTCGCATGTTGGGAGTTGGGACACAGTATATAGCCATTCGGTTAGAGCACTTGTCTTACAATCCGGAGCGCATGACTCAATCATTCATTCATTTTGAGAACTTAATATACCACCCCGTCATTCCCTCAACCTACTCAGAGGCGCTCACAGCCCAACCATAGCTCAATATAAACTAGACTTCAACAACTTGTGAAACATAACCGAATTGTTCCAAGGAAGCAGGCATATCTCCAATGTAAGTTCATTCCAGGTGGAAGGGCCAACAACAGAGAAATGATAATGTTGCTACAGTCATTAATTAGAATTGATTCTCAACTTGAAACTCGTTTCTTTTAACTTGCAAACCCACTGTAGCCTACCTTCTGGATTCTGACCAATTGTAAATCAACCTGACTTTTCAATTACAATTTCACTTGAGGCGAATGATGCCTTGGGCATCTATGCAGAAATCAGAAACGAATGTAAAGGGTGTTTTAACTAGGGCAGTGATTGTAGGACACAAGTGAAGTGGCAACAGTTGGAAGTCCTGGAGAGCCTGTATTTTGAATGAGGCAAACTGTTTTAACTGGGGCAACTGTAATCCCTCGGGAACACAAAACTATGCAGTCAGGTCAGTGTCCAGAAAATCAGTCCACTGAAACAGAAATGCAGCCCATCGTGGAAATATGGAAAAGCCCCCATGGCATGGTAATTGGATCGAAGCATCCTGTTACTCTAAAAAACAGTGAAACTTAAGGTGGCACTATTAAAGTACCGTAAAGAAACTTCACTGACAGTGATGTTAAAAGGTGCTATACAAATATTTTGCCACACTGCATTACAGGAAAAGATGTGAACACTGTAAACAGATCATTATCACTGCGCTGATTGAATTCTCAGGCATTTTGATTACAAAATGAATGATGCCTTGCTCTTAGCATCGTAGCAGTAAGTAGCCCAGTAGGACTGGTTTGGAACTGACTGGATCAGAAAAGCTTGTGTTCTTATTTCTTAGGCTTCCGAGTTAATAGTCCACATCTGTCTGGCCATGTGCCAATTTCCTAGCACTAACTCGATAGGCCATCTAATACACAGTAGGCTAACTCCCAGGCTGCCGCTGCTAGAATTTCTGGAAATTTTTTAATTCAGTCATTTTTCCTTCATTCATTCATTCATTCATCGTTTTGATCATTCATTCATTCATTCATTCATTCATTCATTCAAAACAATGCAAACACCAAAACACTGACCGATACAATAAATCTGAAATGCAGGCCAACCTTTTGTTAATCCTGAATAGCTAGGCGACACCAGCTTTTCCGTCCAAAACGTAGTGGATGAAGATCTGCGCTTTCCACCATCGTAAGACGAATTCAGCGTCAATGGGGTGGACGATGACGACGATAACAGGTCTAATGATGATGGGGAGCTCAACCCAAAACTTTTCGTTGCTCTCAGGGGTCCAGAAACCCGGCTCGGCGATCCAAGCTTACGTGATTTCTGCCCGGAATGCTGCAGCGACATAATTCCTTACAAAGTTAGCGGCCGCCTCTTATTAACAAAAACCAGTCACATCGCCAAAAGAACAATTTCCATACAACCCTTCTCCCTTCTTTTCTCTCCCTGACTCCCTCGTTCCCCGATCTCTCTCGTCTGTTTCCCCGTCCTCCGCAGGCCACGCCCTTTCTTTGTGGGCTAAAAATTTGCACGTCAATCACAGATCACGTGTACGCTGACCCACTTACCTTGTATCTCATTGGGTATCGATAAACGCCGCGTTCGATTGACACCAAAGAGTAAACCCTAGTTATCGAGGGCTCTCAGATTTTTAAATGACGCACCCGACCTACAAAGTCAAAAATATCGGAAAATTTGTTATAATTTTTTTGCATTAAGTTACTTTAAGCAATATTGTCTGCAGGCATCTTTCGCAGGCGTGCAAAAGTAGTGTCTACCTGTAACATACCATTTATTCTGGCACGCTACCAAAAATATTGAAGTAAAAAATTGGCAGTTTGCCAAACCTCAATATTCGGTCAAAATTGTTTCCTGGTGTAAATTAAAATGTTAATGGACCTTAGACTCTCACAGGCGGTGATAGAAAATCCGCTTTGACGGCTTAATTACGCATTGATACTAAGTAAACTAAAAGAATCAGGTCAGTAGGCCAACAAAGTGATCACGTGTTAATTCTAAAAATAGAACCACGCGCTTCAAAAACACGTGCTTCGGCTTCATTGTGATTACGTCGAAGATGTCCATAAAACCTCTGTTAATGAAATCTATACTAATTATATCTAACCTGCTTTCTGTCCAATTTATGTAACATTGTTGACAGGTCGGGAGTTGTTGTCGGCTGTCACCGGCACAGTCCTAAGATTCTCTAACATTAAAAAATAACTTTTTAATGACTGGTTAAGCGGATTAAAATAATTACAAAATAAGATTAAATTTTGCGTTATATTGCATAAAAATTACAAGCAACCTCAGCAGAATGTACGCATGACCTACAAAGTAAAAAATATCGGAAAATTTGTCATACTTTTTTTGATTAAGTTACTTTAAGCAATATCGTGTGCAGGCATCTTTCGCAGGACTTCATGGAGTTAACTACACAAAACTTACATTGATAGGCCCCTATTACGCCGATTTAATACTACATGTTGGACTGCACAATGCAGTCTATTGGGGGTCATCCATAAAGGACGTCTGCAACGAAGGGGAGGGAGGCGTCATTCAAATATACGGACAAGGGGGTCTGCAGAGTGCAGACGTACGCCGCATCTACATTTTCAAACACCTCCTTGTTTCGACCTTCCCGAGACGAAAAGGTCACCGAGGTGATTGTCTAAAACCTGCAGGTAGTTAAATATTTGCTTACCATTTATCAGAGTTGTATGGTCTCAAGACAGTCTTGGTCTCGAGATAGGTTTTTGTGTCTCAGTCTCGTTTTCGGGAATCTATTGTCTTGGTCTCCGTCTCACGGTATTAAATTTCTCGAATTTTTAGAAACTCTCGAATTTTTAGAAACGCACCCGGCAGCATGTTCTGTCCTTACTGAGAAACATTCAGCACACCTGCAACTTCAGCCCCTGTTTTCAACCACAGTGCACTTTTTATGCATCCACTATGCTTGAGGATCTTGTATTCATAAAGTGTAAAGGTATTTAAGAATAGCTGGGAAACTGATGCACGATTTTTTTATATCATTTATTCTGTAATACACTGGAATAAATACCGAAAATGTCTTGGTCTCGGTCTCGGTACCTCACGGTCTTGGTCTTGGAACTCAACTGTCTTGGTTTCATCTTGGCCTCAAAGCTTTAAGTCTTGCATCCAACACTATTTATGTTCCTTGTGTTTGTCGTTTTAAGTAGTTGATGTAGAACACTGCTTAATTTTCAATATCATGTACTGGTTACCATTTCAAGTAAGGTAATTTTAAATAATGGTACCTCATTCACGACGCTATGTCACAATGTTGGTTTTTTCATTCATTGGCTTTGGCATGCGGACGTCCGCAGAGGGGGGAGGTCAAATGCGGACAAGGGGAGGGAGGGGTCCAAAGTAGGTCATATTTTGCGGACGTCCTTTATGGACGACCCATGCATTGGTCTATTAACTGGGCTCAGCACTCTCCCATGGCGTTTTCTTTCCAGCAGCTTAAACACCTCTATTCAGATAGAAACAGAAATATCCGTTTATATATGAGGTCATTGAGGGAACCAAGGGGTGACCAGGGCTCAATGTTACACGACCGATTCCAAAATTTCCCAATTGTAGACACCATGCAGACACACCAGTTGTGCACGAACCTTGTGTAATGAGCTTCTAAGCTTTTCTTCTGTAGAGGAAAATAAGGCTCAACGTCGCTAAAAATGCAGGTTGAAGCTTGAAGTCACAATTATGTCTCAATAACCACATTGTGTATCCAAGTCAGTTATGTTTGATAGGTTGATCCTACTTCCTAAAGGATGACTCAACTAAGACAGGAGAGCGTTCAGCAAACAAATCAGTGAATACCAAACTTTAGCTACATGTAACGGGCATTTGCTGTAGTGGGTCCAGGGCATATTTTAAGGGATTTGGACTACTGGGACAAAGTTGGCCACGACAGTACATTTTAGAGCATTTGCTGTCAAATGGACCCCGTTTTAGCCACTTTACCTGGGATAAATCACCCAAACTACTGGGACAAATCTTAAAACTACTGGGACATTTGTCCCACTAGTTATACAGTTAAAATATGCACTGAGTGGGTCCCATGATATGGAATGATCTTCCCCCTCTGTTCAGGGCCAAACTAATGACTGGCTTTTCCTCATCGGTCTCGCGTTCCCTAAAGGCACTTTTGTTTCCACGGGGCTTCTGTGCTGAGAGCACCTCTGAATAGTTATTCTGCGAGAGGTGCTTTATAAATTTCTAGATACAATAAAAATACTATACAATACATAGACTGCTTTCATTCAATAATGTGGCTATTAAAGATAGCATTGTAATGATGTGCTATTGTATTTTCTAGACCAGCACCATGAAATAACCATACAGAGCATCTATCGACTTCCACAGGGCCAATATCATAATCAATCTATCCATAATAAACTTATATAGCAGCCTTCAAGAAATCTACTCAGTGGCGCTCCTGACCCAGGCCTGGTCAAAAAGAAACATCTTAAGAAGGCCATAGAAAGTACCTGAAAGGTACCTAGGGAGGGAGCAAATCGAAAGAGGGAGGTCATTCTGCACTGTCAAAATGCACAAGGTATCGCTCGATGATTTCTTAAACTGTAGCCAAAAACTGCGATCTGCTGGAAAAAGTAATAACTCTCAATATTGTGAAAAAGACGTTTGTACAGAAAATTCATACAACTGTCATCAAGTCAACTGTCCACAACCACTACATCCATCTTTAACAATTTTATTGTATTCATCAGAACTCGAGCAAGTGTCCGTGCCTCAATTTTATTGTATTCATCAGAACTCGAGCAAGTGTCCGTGCCTCAATTGGTCGACGTTAACTCTTTGTCCTCCTAGAAAAAAAAGAAAATGTCGAAGGTTACAATGATAGCAACAGAAGCACTTGCCTAAATTACTAAAACAAACAACCACCAAAGATGACACAGAGGTGAAATGAATAAGAATACCAAAAGTTTTTAATAAAACAACCCAAACAATGTTAAAACAAACTAATACCTGACAAGAGAACGTTTAATACCAAAGTAGCCCATGAAATACATATAGAGGATAAAAGTCAACAAAGCAAATCATACGAGCTTGCTAGTGAGCTGTTCGCAGAATATTACTTCATTACAAAGAGCATCAATATAGTTTTCTTTCAAATCAAGTGTAATTGCATTACACAGATAGACAAATATATTTAGTAAATTACAGAAGCTGTATTCAATACTGATTTTACAAGCATTTGAAAGGCACTATATTAAGTAAATGAGACACAGTGGTGTAGTGGTATGTTCTGTGCCTTGTAACCAAAGGCTCTCAGGTTCGAATCTACCTCAAGCCACTGCATAGCGACCTTGGATAAGTTACTCACCCACAATAGTCTGTGAGGAAGGGAATGGGAAACCACCTCACTCACCTCATCCTCAGATGGCATAAAGCCAATTGACCTGTCTGTGTGCAGAGAACTCATCATCACCAGGGCTGTAGTGGTAAAATTAGAGGTGAGAACATGCTACCAGTTAGTTTTCCGAAAAAATGAGTACAAATATTTTGTGAGGTGAGTATACAGTCTTTAGAGGTACACACTGTATACCCACGTATACCCTCGACTACAGCCCTGATCAACATCATCATATTAAGTAAGTATCAAGATACATCCATACAGTAAATTTACACCAAAAAAGACATGTCATCTGAAACTAGTAATTTTCATGTAAAAAGCCAACAATTCTTACACTTGTTTTGGTGGAGTGGCCGGGGAGAGAGTAGTTGACTCCGAGTTTGGCAAGTTTCGACAGACGCTGCTTTGTCTTATCCTTCAGTCGCTTTGTAACGGCCTTCTGCTTTGCAGCAGAAACAACTTTGTTGTGTCTTTCTCTAGCCAAGATATGTGCTTTTGGCCGGCTGAAAACCTTATTAGCACCCTTGAAAACATCTGGGTGTACCTCTTCTGTAGGTACATGCTTACCTACAAGCAAAAGTGTACAAATCATAAAACCCTCAAATTTCAGCAATACCCTTTAAACTAAAGTGATATAGATACATTACACAGTATGCATCTGAACTAGGCTTGTCACTGGGCATCCAAAGACCTAGGCACCAGCCTAAACGTTATTCTCATTCCACGATGATAAGCCTGATACTGGGCCGTTTCTTGACATTACTTTAAACTGTAATGATTACGCAGCCAACGGCCTGGGACACCAGAAGGGGTGTCAAAATTTTAGGAATATACGGCCCTGGTACCTGAATTCGTTCTGAACTGGTACTCAATTGTCTATCACTGGCTGGTACTTGACTGCCTATCACTGGATGAAGTTATGATACTTCAACGTCATACTTCAGATGGGTAGAAATATTAATAGATCTAATCACTTCTAAAGCTCTGTTACCCCAAGATATCAACTGATGGTCCTTCAAGCAAAATCACAATAACAAAACAAAAATCCAATGGAAAAGTCACGTCAAAATCCAATACTGAGAGACCAGAAGCACTGGCTATGATGTGTATATGTAAGCTGAAACAGAGATGTACTAGCAGAGGCAAAAGCACCTAAATATCCAGTATTCAGATAACTAACTGCATCTTCTCTTGGCGGCTGGCTATCCACGCCTCTGACTCACATTTCGGTGCGACTGTGCACGCATTACAAATTTAATTAATAGTAATAACATATTTTGATGTGGTTAATTCAGTTGAGGCAGAGCTTTTTAGAGCCACTGAACTCAACATAAAGATAAAATTATAAAGACACACACAAGGGAAAAAGATTAAAATTATCTGCTGCCTGTTGCATACTTGGACAGCTGAGTGCAATTCATAATGGTGCTGCACACAGTTGATGATAGTTTCATGCCCAGTGACGAGGAGACATTAATGATTATTATCAAATTATTCACATGAAACACTCTATTTCAATTAAATGAACGCATACATTAAAAACTATGCTTCATTAACTTGCTTGTTTAAATTGCATATAATATCTTTAGTTACTTGGGTGGTATTATGAACACTTCGATTGCACAGTCAAATATGGAACAACACCACATTAGCCAAGAATGTTGCAAATCTGATATAGAAAGTGCAACATTATTTATTTCAACCAAATTTCACCACACCAAAATGCTTACTAACAATTAAATGTGATTTTGCTTTTGCTAATAAATATGGTGATTAATATTCCAACCCAAATACATGCATAGGAAGGCAATATTAAATTATTTATCCAGAGATGGAATGAGAGGTAGCCAGGTATGGGGTCATTGCATAATTATGTAACGCCGAAAATGACCGTTTTTGATCCACCCACCCACCCTGTAACGCTTCATAATGTTTCCTTACACCCACCCACCCACCCAGCGTTACGTAATTATTGTTATAAAAATTATTTTAGATTTACTATGTGAACGTGCAATCATAATTCATATTTTATAGCGAATTTAATATAGTATGTGTATTAGAATTTGACAGTAGGCCTAAAATATACAGAATTTTTTATGTAAATAAATGACAGTTATGTTTGACATGCAAGTTTGTTTTTTAAAGTGTTACATCAAAAGTTCAACACAGTGCTGAAAAGTTTCATGGACTAAAATATTAATAATTAATCAAAATTAAGATTAACTAATTATTTGCTTAGTCTAAGCACTTCGATAATTATTAATACAAATATTGCTCAGTTTTTGTAGGACATCAATTTTAAATGTTTGAAATTCGTGTCCACTAAGTAAAATATGCTTTGAAGTGGTTCTTCGAGGTCAGGAATCCAAGGAGAATTACCACGTTGTTCCAACGGTAAAACTATGAAAGATCCAAACCATTTGAACAGTGGTTTACGGTTTATACAAATGGGAGAACAGATAGGCCTATATTGATCTGAACTTTCGCTGGTGTCTGCTGCTGAATCTTTTTCGACTCTTTGGTAACTGTCGGTACTTAGGTTTCGGTTTTTGTCTACGACAGTCGCGAGAATGGTTTGTCTTGGCGACAACAGTTGGAAAATTCATATCGCACAGCTTACATTGTCTCTTTTGCAAATCTTCCATTGAGGCAGATGGACAAATCAAATGGGTACGGCTGTCTGAGTTTGATTTGATTCATAATTTCCGGATATCTTGAAGAAGCGCAGACAGTTTGAAAAAATGACGATCCACCCACCCTCGAGCGTTACGTAATTATGCAATGACCCCTATCTGCTCAGAATTGACACCTCTACCTGTAGCATCATTGTATTTCTGCCTGTGGGAACCACGTTGAAAACTATCTTACAATGAGGTCATTATAATAAAATGGTGACAGCGTATACACTGGAACTTCCTTCACAAAAGCTAGCCATAATCCAAGCAAAAAACCCAGTTCATAACAATGCAATAGGATATCACGAATTGTCACGACACGTAGCCTGCCAGCTTATGGAACCCCAAGACAATTCAAAGAGAGATATTATAACATTCAGCAGATAAAATTCTCCAAAAAATCACTTCATTCTCACAATCTTCTTAGGAATTAGCAAAAAACCTAACAGAAACAGAATGTATCGGCCAAGAAATTATAATTATTCAACTCATTTATTACTCATTCTTGAAAGTGAAGATGCATGGTTAGAGCCAATCAAGTAAACCAACATGTAATGATAAGAAAAGTTCAATAAGAAATTGCAAATGCAAATTACGAAAAAAATGAATGTTAAATTAGAAGAAGAAAGAAACTTACATATCATTTTCTTTCGGAACATTAAATAGCCAGACATTGAATCAGCTACGATCTTTGCAATTTCATCCGATTCAAACTGAGCGAATGCATATCCTTTGCTTCGGCCAGTCTGTTTTTAAAGGCAAAAGCAACGTAATGTCAATATTGTTTTGCTCAAAAACTCAATTACATTACAACAGTAACTACAAGCAGTTTTCGTAATTGTAATTATAAATTTATAAAGCATCTTTTCAAGAGATCAGTGGTGCCCCAAACCTAACGTATCCGAAAACAAAGATCAAACAATTTGGTTTTCAAGCGCTCATGGAGTAAAGGTAAAGAAAGACCAAGAAGCTCATGTCGTAAGATTCTTTATTCCAGAAAATTGGACTGACCCATTGCAAGACTGTCTAACTTATAGCATTTTTTAAACAAAGAAAAGAAACTTCGATCAGAAAGAGTTACAGACCAAGTACCAATGATTAGATCTATTATATTCATATTTTTTCAAGCATTTAAAGCACTTGTGTACTATAATATAGCATCTGTACAATGAATAAACTCAGAAATACTGCAAGCCTAGGGAAACAAAAGTTTTTTCAGTTTAAATGAAAATCAAACTAAAACCCTCAACGATGCACATATAGAACTCTGATGAACAAGCTGACTACACTCATTTGACATTGTTCAAACTGTTAAGCACTGCTCTTTTTTCCTTTTCCTAGAATACAACCATAACATTTTAGACAGATTCTGAATTCATTTAATCTGCTTTAAACATACCCGTTTACTTCTGGACAGTCGAAGCTGTCTTACTTCCCCAAACTGTGCAAAGTATTCTCGCATCTGAGGCTCAGAAAACCCTTGGGGTATATGACCAACATACACAACCCCATGTATCTCTCTTGGAGTCTACAACATTAATCAAAATCACACGTTTGATTCAGACTGAATTTTGTAGCAAATGTTTCCTTCTGAAAAAACAGGTTCACCAAAACTCAATACATGAAGATTTCATTATGTCAGAAATTACTTACATAATTTTTAATCTAAAATAATATTATGATGCTAAATTGCTAATATAAACAATTCAATCATTTAAATGCAAAAGTATAGTAAATATAACACTAATCCATCAATATTCCCAGTCACCAGTAAAAATTCATAACATTGTGTAATATGCTGTTTAAATTAACATTCCTACAGTTACTTGGTTCGACTGAAACGTCATTTGAAAATAGAAATTCATAAAATAATTGTATTTACAATACTTAATGTTAAAAATATTACAAAAATGTTTGTATTTATAACACCTTGGAGGAAAACTTATAAAATCGTTGTTATTCAAAAGAGCAGCTAATATAAAGTTTCTACGATCATGAAATAAAACCAACCTGAGAACCTTTGAACTGCTTGACCCTTCTAGCCTTTCCTTCTTTAGCGGGCATCTGAGTAACCTATGACAAGGAAAAACTAAGTTAGAAACCAGACTTGATCAGCCTACTGTACAATGATACAATCGGGATCGCCACATCTGGGTCTCTCAAAGGCGATTAAACTGCAAAATAAGTCAAATCCTCAAAAACAGTTTTCTACCAAATGTTCGATATCCCGAAAACTAGTGCAGACCCGAATCTGCAAAACCAAAGAAAAGTGAATAGATTGCAAAATAAATTGAATCCCCAAAAGCAGTTTTCCACTAAGCGTTCGGTACCCCCGAAAACTAGTGCTGACCCGAATCCATTAAAGTGAATAGAATAAGGATTAGATGAAGCATCTCCAGAATAGTAGGCATCTATATCATACTTGTTTCAAGCAATTAATTTTTTTCTCGCTACCTATTTAGGCTACATAGTATCTATTTCGGCCTTTGACTAACGTAGGCTACTTAACACTGTTTCTGCGGCGCTAAGCTTCGTAGACAGGACTTTTTCTCAAAGAAATAAACATATTTTGATCACGTCATTGTTTGACTTTGGTCATTACTTTCTTACTTATCTAACACACCATCTCAGGGTAACTCTTCTCTTCTGGTTCACTGCTTCACACAGGTTCGACCGTCCGACATCACCACTCTTCCACATTCTGAGCCTCTTCCTTGAGTCTGCTGTATACATCCTCCAGTCCAACATGATCTGTCTTGGTCTTCCTCTTGTCCCCTTCCCCTCCTCTCTTGCCTCTATGACACTTCTTACCAGGGAGTCCCCTCTCAGTGTGTACCTATTCACTCCTTTGTCTTTCTCTTACTGTGTGTATGAAGTGTCTTTCTTCTCCAATCCTCTCATCACTTCTTTGTTTGTTATGTGTTCTCTCTGGCTGATTTTCTCCATTCTTCTCCAAATCCAAATATCAGGGTAAAATTTCACAATAAAGAAGAATTCAACGCGCAATTTAATTGCATAAAACTAGTATGGACTAGGCCATACAGAGCATATATGAAAAATATCTCTAAGTTAAAAGGATTTGCACAAATAATATTACCTTAACTTTTAAAATATAATGTGAGAAGGAGTTTTGAAGGAGGGCCTAGTACGGCTGCCAATTCGCGTTCCCTAGTGTTTGGGTACCATGTTGCATGTGGCAACGTGTGGTGATAATGAACAAATAATGATAATAACTCAGGGATACCATGGAAACTATGTAGGCCTGCACTGTAATTACATGCATTTATAATGCATTTATATACTACTTTAATACAATGTCATGCTAAAACGTAGCCATTAATCTATTTAATTTCGGGGCATCGACCACCTTATGACTTTAAGGAGAAGTTCACGTCATCATTTCCTGAAATTTGAATTTAGGGGATTCGGCACACAACAGCACTTGAGTATCCGGATTTTTTTATAAAATAGTTTCACGGTCCAGCGGAAATACCATTCGAGGATTCGGGTTTCGGAAAGGGTGCGGCCCGAATCCCCGAAACCCTAAAATGAATTTCGGCCAGATCTTCGAAATCGATTTTAGACTAAAACTACAAATAAACATGTGAATAGGCAGTATATCGAGATACATCAAGGTCACGCTAGGTCTGTGTCACGTATAAAAGTTTACAATTCAACTTTTAAGTTTTCGGAAGTTCTACACTTTCTATAAAACTGTTTTCTGGAAATCGGGCTTTTCTGTATTTTCAACGTTTTCGGGGATTCGGGTTGAGCCCTTCGGAAATAAGCTACGCGCAGCATTTTCAAGGATTCGGTTTTTCTTTACAAAGTAGTTTCGGGGATCCGGCGGTAATACCCGTTCGGGGATCCGCTACACGCCACTCTACCTGAGATGTACGTAACATCTCATCTTGGACATTTTAGAATGACCAATGTTTAATAACACGTGGACTAACTAGGGTCCTTATATTTTTCATTTTACTAATTTCGCAAATCCCCCACTCGTTAATGCTAATCACTACATAGAAATAGAGAGAAAAAGTAACACACCTCAGCCATTTTGTCTTTAGCCAAAATTATTATTACGATATATTACTCAGAAAGAAACGTTAATAAACCCAAACTAATCCCACTACAATGTTAACATAAGAACAGGAAGTGGTGTTCCACTCTGGTGGTGTTCCACTTTTAATCCAGCTTTTGGTGCGCTTCTCTTTCGTCAGTAAGTCAAAGCCCTTCTGATCCTCTTCCAACTTCTTCTCAGGCCATTCATTAAAAACTGAATACATGACTTTTAAACAATCCAATTCCAACTCCTCTTCTCATAGCATCTTTTAACTGCATAACTTGTGGGACAAATGTATACCCTTAAGCCGTAATTTTTCTGGTTAACGGCTGGCTTGAGCAAATTTACGGCTGGATTTTCGGCTAGCCGTAAAAGCGCTACCTTTTTCGGCTATCAGTGCATCACTCATTAACACAGTACTACCAAAGATCTTAGAGTAGTCTACGACTCTAAGATCTTTGGTACTACATTCTACATTAGGACCTATTTTTAAATCGACAGGCGGGTAATATTATTCACTCAGCCTGAAAATATTTTGAGAAATAAATTCAAATAATTATATGTTAAGAAACGAGCGGATATTTCATGTTCAGTTAACATAGGCCTACATTGCATTGACTTCACATTCAATTACCGTAATTACGATTTACGAATGTGTAATGCTGATTGGAAGTTAGAATCACAAATAGGGCTAGGCCTATCACACATACATTAATAGGTGTAGCGGGAGAAAAAAGAAACAGATACACAGAAACAAAAAGTGAAAATTCTAGTCAAAAAAGAGGTCAAAAAGCGGGAGAAAAAACTGTTGACTTTTTTGGTGTTCCTTTAAAATGTGTGTGTGTCCCAACCCCCACACTCTTAAAGGTGAGGGGTCTTGTTGTTGTTGTTGTTGTTGTTGTTGTCGTTGTCGTCGTCGTTGTTGTTGTTGTTGTTTTTGTCGTTGTTATATCAGTTATCATTATTATAGGTCTGGCAATAACAGCGCTGCAAAATAATTATCTTAGCTAAATATGTCTTGATGACGTAAGACATATGACGTCATCGACTCTTCTCTAATTGTTTTTCGACGTCATCCTCTAATTGTCTTAATGTCTTAAACGTTCCAAATTATCTTTGCTACTGACTGTATCAGAAGCTCCTCAAATTCGAGAAATGTTGGTCAAACATTTCTCGAATTTGAGGAGCTTCTTATTTTTGTTCATCGATGATGCTTCACTTTCTGATGTGCGGTCTGTGGCCCGGTCACAGCCGGAACCCACCCCGTTATGTCGAAGATATTCAGGTAAGCCGAAATAATTGCCATTAAATAGGCCTATCTGATATGGTATGCCTACTTAGAAATTAAGCGTATAAATATCAACTTTCATCGATTGTACTGTCATGCAATAGACGTCGTTTAAAACGCGAAATTTTGAGAAGATACACTGGCTAGAAAATGCGGGCTAAAATGGTGACCAGGCCTTAATTTAATTATTTTTATTCTAGTTAGTTCTTTATTTTAATGACCAGCAACGTTCCTTGTGCATTCAACCGAATTTAAGTTTTAAAATTAGGGACAGGCCTATAAATTATGTCAATATAGTGATAATCAGTATTTCTTTCACTTTTTTAAAAGAAAAACTGCACAGATATTATTTAGCCGCGGCACCCCTAGAGCAGGTTCATGGCACCTCCGGGTACAGCGGCACCCAGGTTGGGAAACACTGTGTTAAGCATCGTGCTAAGTAATTAATCTGTGTCGTTGCATTTGTACAGGACGACCTTGAAGGTTCTTTGGCGGAGAAAGTCGTAGAAGATGATGAACTCCTCAACATCTTTTAATCATAACACCTGAACCTCTTACACCGGTGGGAAGCATCCGTTAATTCTTTCCTTGTGGGTTTGAGACTACATCTTGTAATTTGTTCTACGATATACTAGGGTTTGAACCTAAAACATGGGTGATTTGTACCGCAAGACACACTTCGCTAATAGGTTTTGCTTTGCTAGATAAATTCAAAGTGGCAGGGATTCTACACATGTTGTCTGTTGTTTATGTTGCCAGTGTGTTGATTGTGGGACTTCCATCTGTGGGTTTTAGAGGCGATTGCGTGAAAGCAGAAGAACAGAGAGGAAATTGTGTGAAAGTGAAAGTAGGTAAAGAGAAGATGGTGTGAAGGAAGAGTGCGATAAGACGAAATCTTGTGAAATTGGTAAAAGAATACTTGAAATATGTGAAAGGAAATGAACAGATAAAAGGAATCGTGTGTGTACAGGACAGAACATAGTTTTCCATGCACACAATCTACCCTCTATCTTCCAACTTCACATGATTCACTCTTATCTGTTTGTTCCTTAAATACAATCTGTTTTTTCTTTAAATTTCACATGTTTCCTTCTTTTCTTTTTACTTGTAACACAAAATCCACTGTGAACCTTCTTCCAATTTTACATGTTTCCCTCGTATTTGTTCTTTTACTTACACCCAGTATCTTCTTTCAATTTCACACTATTCACTCTTATGTTCTTTCCATACTCGCAGTCCATCCTATATCTCCTTTCAGTTTCACATGTGTCCCTTGGGTCTGTTCTTTTACTTACAATCCACCCTGTATCTTCTGCAATTTTACTTGATTTCGTCTCGACTTCTTTTACTTGCACACAATCCACTATGTGCCTTCTTTCAATTTCACATGATTCATCTTATTTGTTTTTCTTTACACACAATTCACTCTGCATCTTCTTCCAATTTCACAAGATTACCTATTGTCTGTTCTTTACGTTCAGTCCACCATGTATCTTTTCAGTTTCACATAATTCCCTCTAATCACTTCTTTTACTTACACCAATCCACCGTCTTCAATCGTCTTTGAATTTCACATCACTCCCACTAATTTGTTCTTTTCGACACACACAATCCTCCCTGTATCTTCTTCAACTTCACTTGATTCCTTCTTATCTGTTCTTTTATTTACACACAATCCACCTTTGTTCAAAATGTCCCAGGAGAGGAACACATGCGAGAGAATCATTTGAAACTGGAAGAAGATAAAGAGTGGATTGTATGTGGGTATTGTTTCTTCTTTTAGCATTTTTGGTTTTGCCCTGTTAAGTTCTTAGCTCGAGTTGTTTTAACCCCGTATTCTTGTCCTGTGACATTTCCAGTTAGATAAAGGTTTTCTGACTGGGCTAGATTGATTGCTCTTTTTTGAAACTTTTTAAACTTTGTATTCCTGTACTGTGACATTTTCAGTTAGGTTATGTTTTCTGACTTGGTTAGATGAATTGCTCTTTCTTGAATCTGTTTTAATTTTATATTCCTGTACTGTGACATTTTCTTTTTGGTGTGGTTTTCTGACTAGTTTAGATTGATTGCTCTTTTTTGAAACTTTTTTAACTTTGTATTCCTGTACTGTGACATTTTCAGTTAGGCTATGTTTTCTGACTTGGTTAGATGAATTGCTCTTTCTTGAATCTGTTTTAATTTTATATTCCTGTACTGTGACATTTTCTTTTTGGTGTGGTTTTCTGACTAGTTTAGGTTGATTGCTCTTTTTTGATGCTTTTTGACTTTGTATTCCTGTACTGTGACATTTTCGTTTTGGTATGGTTTTCTGACTAATTTAGATTGATTGCTCTTTTTGAAACTTTTTAACTTTGTATTCCTGTACTGTGGCATTTTCTTTCTTGTATGGTTTTCTGACTAGTTTTGATTAATTGTTCTTGTTGGAATCTGTTTTAATTTTCTATTCCTGTACGGTGACATTTTCAGTTAGGTATTGTTTTCTGACTAGTTTAGATTGATTGCTCTTTTTTGAAGCTTTTTAACTTTGTACTCATGTATTGTGACATTTTCTTTTTGGTATGGTTTTCTGACTAGTTTAGATTGATTGCTCTTTTTTCAAACTTTTTAACTTTGCATTCCTGTGCTGTGAAATTTTGTTTTTTTGGTAATGTTTTCTGACTGGTTTCGATTGATTGCTCTTTTTTGAAGCTTTTTAACTTTGCATTTTCTTTTTGGTATGGTTTTCTGACTAGTTTACATTAATTGCTCTTTTTGGAATCTGTTTTAATTTTATATTCCTGTATGGTGACATTTTCAGTTAGGTATTGTTTTCTGACTCGTTTAGATTGATTGCTCTTCTTTCAAACTTTTTAACTTTGTATTCCTGTACTGTGACATTTTGTTTTTGGTATGGTTTTCTGACTAGTTTAGATTGATTGCTCTTTTTTGAAACTTTTTAAATTTGTATTCCTGTATTGTGACATTTTCTTTTTGGTATGGTTTTCAGACTAGTCTAGATTGATTGCTCTTTTTTGAAACTTTTTAACTTTGCATTCCTGTACTGTGACATTTTCGTTTTGGTATGGTTTTCTGACGAGCTTAGATTGATTGCTCTTTTTTGAAACTTTGCATTCCTGTACTGTGACATTTTCGTTTTGGTATGGTTTTCTGACTAGTTTAGATTGATTGCTCTTTTTTGAAACTTTTTAGCTTTGCATTCCTGTACTGTGACATTTTCGTTTTGGTATGGTTTTCTGACTAGTCTAGATTGATTGCTCTTTTTTGAAACTTTTTAAATTTGTATTCCTGTACTGTGACATTTTCTTTTGGTTTCAGACTAGTTTAGATTGATTGCTCTTTTTTGAAACTTTTTAACTTTGTATTCCTGTACTGTGACATTTTCTTTTTGGTAATGTTTTCTGACTTGGTTAGATTGATTGGTCTTTTTTAATCTGTTTTAATTTTATATTCCTGTACTGTGACATTTTCTTTTTGGTATGGTTTTCTGGCTAGTTTAGATTGATTGCTCTTTTTGAGACTTTTTAACTTTGTATTCCTGTACTGTGACATTTTCTTTTTGGTATGGTTTTCTGACTAGTTTAGATTGATTGCTCTTTTTTGAAACTTTTTGACTTTGTATTTCTGTACTTTGAAATTTTCTTTTTGGTTTTCTGACTAGTTTAGATTGATTGCTCTTTTTTGAAACTTTTTAACTTTGTTTTTGTGTACTGTGACATTTTCTTTCTTGTGTGGTTTTCTGACTAGTTTAGATTAATTGCTCTTTTTCGAATCTGTTTTAAGTTTGTATTCCTGTACTGTAACATTTTCAGTTAGGTATTGTTTTCTGACTTGGTTTGATTGACAGCTCTTTTTTCAAGCTTTTTTTAAACTTTGTATTCCTGTACTTTGACATTTTATTTTTGGTATGGTTTTCTGACTAGTTTAGATTGATTGCTCTTTTTTGATACTTTTTAACTTTGCATTCCTGTACTGTGACATTTTCTTTTTGGTCGGTTTTCTGGATAGTTTATATTGATTGCTCTTTTTTGAAACTTTTTAACTTTGTACTGCTGTATTTTGACATTTTCTTTTTGGTATGGTTTTCTGACTAGTTTAAATTGATTGCTCTTTTTTGAAACTTTTTAACTTTGCTTTCCTGTACTGTGAAATTTTCTTTTTGGATTTCAGCCTAGTTTAAATTGATTGCTCTTCTTTGAAACTTTTTAACTGTGTATTTGTGTACTGTGACATTTTCTTTTTGGTATGGTTTTCTGACTAGTTTAGATTGATTACTCTTTTTTAACTTTTTGACTTTGTATTCCTGTACTGTGACATTTTCTTTTTGGTTTTCTGACTAGTTTAGATTGATTGCTCTTTTTTGAAACTTTTTAACTTTGTATTTCTGTACTGTGACATTTTCTTTTTGGTATGGTTTTCTGACTAGTTTAGATTGATTGCTCTGTTTTAGAAACTTTTTAAATTTGTATTCCTGTACTGTGACATTTAGTTTGACTGATTGCTTTTTTGAGGCTTTTAACTTTGTATTCTTTTAACTTTGCATTCCTGTACTGTGACATTTTCTTTTTGGTCGGTTTTCTGGATAGTTTATATTGATTGCTCTTTTTTGAAACTTTTTAACTTTGTACTGCTGTATTTTGACATTTTCTTTTTGGTATGGTTTTCTGACTAGTTTAAATTGATTGCTCTTTTTTGAAACTTTTTAACTTTGCTTTCCTGTACTGTGAAATTTTCTTTTTGGATTTCAGCCTAGTTTAAATTGATTGCTCTTTTTTCAAACTTTTTAACTTAGTATTCCTGTACTGTGACATTTTCTTTTTCGTTTTCTGACTAGTTTAGATTGATTGCTCTTTTTTGATTCTTTTTAACTTTGCATTCCTGTACTGTGACATTTTCTTTTTGGTATGGTTTTCTGACTAGTTTAGATTGATTGCTCTGTTTTAGAAACTTTTTAAATTTGTATTCCTGTACTGTGACATTTAGTTTGACTGATTGCTTTTTTGAGGCTTTTAACTTTGTATTCTTGTACTTTGAAATTTTCTTTTTGGTTTTCTGACTAGTTTAGATTGATTGCTCTTTTTTTAAACTTTTTGACTTTGTATTCCTGTACTGTGACATTTTCTTTTTGGTATGGTTTTCTGACTAGTCTAGATTGATTGCTCTTTTTTGAATCTTTTTAGCTTTGTATTCCTGTACTGTGGCATTTTCTTTCTTGTATGGTTTTATGACTATTTTTGATTGATTGCTCTTTTTGTAATCTGTTTTAACTTTGTTTTCCTGTACTGTGACATTTTCTTTTTGGTTATGTATTGTGACTTGGTTAGCTTGATTGCTCTTTTTTGAATCTGTTTTAATTTTATATTCATGTACTGTGACATTTTCTTTTTGGTATGTTTTGTGACTAGTTTAGATTGATTGCTCTTTTTTGAAACTTTTTAACTTTGTATTGCTGTACTGTGACATTTTCTTTTCGGTGTGGTTTTCTGACTAGTTTGGGTTGATTGCTCTTTTTTGAAACTTTTTAACTTTGTATTCCTGTACTGTGACATTTTCTTTTTGGTGTGGTTTTCTGACTAGTTTAGATTAATTGTTCTTTTTGGAATCTGTTTTAAATTTGTATTCCTGTACGGTGACATTTTTCAGTTAGGTATTGTTTTCTGACTTGCTTTGATTGACAGCTCTTTTTTGAAGCTTTTTTTAAACTTTGTATTCCTGTACTGTGACATTTTCAGTTAGGTATTGTTTTTTGACTTGCTTAGATTGACGGCTCTTATTTGAGGCTTTTTTAAACTTTGTATTCCTGTATTGTGACATTTTCTTTTTGGTATGCTTTTCTGACTAGTTTAGATTGATTGCTCTTTTTGAATCTGTTTTAATTTTATATTCCTGTACTGTGACATTTTTTTTGTATGGTTTTGTGACTAGTTTAGATTGATTGCTCTTTTTTCAAACTTTTTAACTTTGTATTTCTGTAGTGTGAAATTTTCTTTTTGGTTTTCTGACTAGTTTAGATTGATTGCTCTTTTTTGAAACTTTTTAACTTTGTATTCTTGTACTGTGAAATTTTCTTTTTGGTTTTCTGACTAGTTTAGATTGATTGCTCTTTTTTGAAACTTTTTAACTTTGTATTTCTGTACTGAGAAATTTTCTTTTTGGTATGGTTTTCTGACTAGTTTAGGTTGATTGCTCTTTTTTGAAACTTTTTAACTTTGTATTTCTGTACTGTGACATTTTGTTTTTGGTATGGTTTTCTGACTAGTTTAGATTGATTGGTCTTTTTTGAAACTTTTTAACTTTGTATTCTTGTACTTTGAAATTTTCTTTTTGGTTTTCTGACTGGTTTAGATTGATTGCTCTTTTTTGATACATTTTAACTTTGTATTCCTGTATTGTGACATTTTCTTTTTGTTATGGTTTTCAGACTAGTTTAGATTGATTGCTCTTTTTTGAAACTTTTTAAATTTGTATTCCTGTATTGTGACATTTTCTTTTTGGTATGGTTTTCTGACTTGGTTAGTGTGATTGCTCTTTTTTTAATCTGTTTTAATTTTATATTCCTGTACTGTGACATTTTCTTTTTGGTATTTTTTTCTTACTAGTTTAGATAGATTGCTCTTTTTTGATACTTTTTAACTTTGTATTCCTGTAGTGTGAGATTTTCTTTTTGGTTTGGTCTTCTGGTTAGTTTAGATTGATTGCTCTTTTTTGAGACTTTTTAACTTTGTATTCCTGTAGTGTGAAATTTTCTTTTTGGTTTTCTGACTAGTTTAGATTGATTGCTCTTTTTTGGAATCTGTTTTAACTTTGTATTCCTGTTCTGTGACATTTTCTTTTTGTTATGGTTTTCTGACTAGTCTAGATTGGTTGCACTTTTTTGAAACTTTCTAGCTTTGTATTCCTGTACTGTGGCATTTTCTTTCTTTTATGGTTTTCTGACTAGTTTAGATTAATTGTTCTTTTTGGAATCTGTTTTAATTTTATATTCCTGTATAATGACATTTTCATTTAGGTATTGTTTCAGACTTGGTTAGATTGACAGCTCTTTCTTGAGGCTTTTCTTTACTTTGTATTCCTGTACTGTGACATTTTCTTTTTGGTATGGTTTTCTGAATAGTTTAGATTGATTGCTCTTCTTTCAAACTTTTTAACTTTGTACTCCTGTATTGTGACATTTTCTTTTTTGTATGGTTTTCTGACTAGTTTAGATTTGATAGCTCTTTTTTCAAACTTTTTCACTTTACATTCCTGTACTGTGAAATTTTCGTTTTGGTTTTCTGACTAGTTTAGATTGATTGCTCTTCTTTGAAACTTTTTAACTGTGTATTTGTGTACTGTGACATTTTCTTTTTGGTATGGTTTTCTGACTAGTTTAGATTGATTACTCTTTTTTAACTTTTTGACTTTGTATTCCTGTACTGTGACATTTTCTTTTTGGTTTTCTGACTAGTTTAGATTGATTGCTCTTTTTTGAAACTTTTTAACTTTGTATTTCTGTACTGTGACATTTTCTTTTTGGTATGATTTTGTGGTTAGTTTCGATTGATTGCTCTTTTTTGAAACTTTTTAACTTTGTATTTCTGCACTGTGACATTTTCTTTTTGGTATGGTTTTCTGACTAGTTTAGATTGATTGCTCTTTTTTGAAACTTTTTAACTTTGTATTCCTGTACTGTGAAATTTTCTTTTTGGTTTTCTGACTAGTTTAGATTGATTGCTCTTTTTTGAAACTTTTTAACTTTGTATTTCTGCACTGTGACATTTTCTTTTTGGTGTTGTTTTCTGACTAGTTTAGATTGATTGCTCTTTTTTGAAACTTTTTAACTTTGTATTTCTGCACTGTGACATTTTCTTTTTGGTATGGTTTCCTGACTAGTTTAGATTGATTGCTCTTTTTTGAAACTTTTTAACTTTGTATTCCTGTACTGTGAAATTTTTTTTTTTTTTCTGACTAGTTTAGATTGATTGCTCTTTTTTGAAACTTTTTAACTTTGTATTTGTGTACTGTGACATTTTCTTTTTGGTATGATTTTGTGGTTAGTTTAGATTGATTGCTCTTTTTTGAAACTTTTTAACTTTGTATTTCTGCACTGTGACATTTCTTTTTGGTATGGTTTCCTGACTAGTTTAGATTGATTGCTCTTTTTTGAAACTTTTTAACTTTGTATTCCTGTACTGTGAAATTTTCTTTTTGGTTTTCTGACTAGTTTAGATTGATTGCTCTTTTTTGAATCTGTTTTAACTTTGTATTCCTGTACTGTGACAATTTCTTTTGGTATGGTTTTCTGACTAGTTTAGATTGATGCTCTTTTGTCAAACTTTTTAACTTTGTATTCCTGTACTGTGAAATTTTCAGGTAGTTAATGTTTCTGACCAGGTTGATAGCTTTTTTATGAAGCTTTTAACTTTGTATTCCTATTCTGTGACACTTTCAGTTAGGTAATGTTTTCTGACTGGTCTAGAATGACAGCTCTTTTTTAAAACTGTTTTAACTTCGTATTTCTGTACTGTGGCATTTTCAGTTAGGTAACGTTTTCTGACTTGTGTAACTGAAGACCATAATCAGCACAATTCATTTTTAGACTAAGGGTTGCTGGGTGTCTGGCTGTTATGATAATTGTGTAGCTACTTTACTCTACTGTTTGTAAATCATAGTACAGGTTTCATTTGATGACGCATTGGATACCATCGCTACATACTTCTAACAGGTTAGCTTTTTGATTCAAGCGCACAGATGATATGGGGATTGTTTGGGATCGAAACTTCACTTATAGATTGTTTCTTCTTTTGATGTTTTCAGTTTTGCCATTTTAAGATCTTTGCTTGAGTTGTTTTGACTTCCTGTTCCTATCCTGTGACATTTTCAGTTGGATGATGCTTTCTGATATGGTAATCCTGTAGCTTTTAGAATTAGAAACTAATACTTTGTGACTTCTGTAACACCAATGATTTCTGTAGTGCAAGTAATTGCTGTTATGCCACTGATTTATTTACAGCCATTTCTGCTTATTATTTTCTTTGCATTCTGTTTTTCGAATGTCTGTAGTGCCTTGCCTTCATAATGTCAGCATCATTATATAGGTATAGATGAAGTACTGCTGTTTCATCTTGGTGCTACTGCATTTAATCCAATCTTGTTGTTTGTTTTTATAGATATAGCTGTATCCCAGGGCTGCAGTGGTAACATTAGAGGCGAGTACACGCTTCAGGTTAGTTTTCCGAAACACTGGGGGATGTGCCCCCTCCAAAGCAAGAAAATATTTTGAAATATGGAAACGATTTGGTGAGTGTTTATTGTTTAAGTTATTGGAATAATGGAATTCCTCAATTTCTGATATTTAAATATTAATGTTGCGTTCTGTTTTTTGCATCCACGTCAACCAACAGAATAATTAAATTTCTGACTGAAATTTTATTTGAGTTGTAGTCTACACTCTACAAAATATGTCAAAGTACGTTCTGGAGGTGAGTACACGCTCTCCAGAGGTGAGTATACTTTGTGAGGTGAGTATACGCTGTATACCCGCTTATACCCTCGTCTACAGCCCTGCTGTATCCCTCTTCTTATCTCTTTCTGTGTGTCACACGTAGGTTCTCATCTTCTCCAAACGAGGTTGGTGTTACCACTAGGGTTTGAACTCAGTGCTTTGGTTTGCTGTTGATTTGTGTAAACTTGTGCCTTCTGTGGCTCAGTCGATCTTGGTTGAGGTTCTGAAAGTGAGTAGAGTGAGTGAGTGAGTCACTGTGAGTAAGTAGAGCGAGTGAGAGTGAGTGAGTGAGCGAGCGAGCGTGAGTGAGTGAGCGAGAGTGAGTGAGTGAGTGAGTGAGTGAGTGAGTGAGTGAGTGAGTGAGTGAGTGAGTGAGTGAGTGAGTAAGTGAGTGAGTGAGTGAGTGAGTGAGTGTTTACCTAATTTCTGTCCATTGTCATTGTTGGCAGCTGTTGATTTTATGGACTGTTTCTAAACAGTGAGTTGACTGATGCATTTTGCATGGACTGCTTGACTAAAGACTCAGTTGAACATATAATAATAGACTCACTTGAGCATGAGACTGACTTGAACGTTGAATATGTAAATTCACTTATGTATTGAATGTTTGTAGATAGTTGTAAAAGACTTGCTTGAGATAAGTGATGACCAAATGCATCACTTATTCTCTTTTTTGCATTTTTGGCATTTGGGTATTTCGTTCATCTTCAGATTTTGAAGCCATTTCATTTGTTTTAGCTTCCATGTCCTTGGCTCTCTTATATGTGACTTTGGTAAAACTTCATTTCTCATTTCTGTTTACACGTGCGCTTCCTTGTCTTACTTCTGTGTTTTTAACCATAGACCTTTTTGTCCGTGTGTCCTCACCCTCTGTTCATTCAATATCACATTGTGTCTCATCTTTCCGTTGTCCTCATTTCAGCCAGTTCCCTGCTTGTGCCTTCCTCTCGTGTCTCTGCTTCCTCTCATATCTCTGCTTGTGTCTTGCTCTCATCTCTGCTTGGTGGGAATTGCACCATCTTATCTTGGCTCACCGTGCATCTCTGCCTCGTCTGTTCCTGGCCACACGTCTCTTTGTTCAGCCAATCAGGGTGTTCTTCTTGTTCCGCTGGCTCGTTCCTCTACAACTAGGCACAGATGCTTTACTTTTGTCCGTCCTGTGGCCTGGAACAACCTTCCTAATGAAACTAGAGCTGAGCTAGTCCGATTATCTCCTTCTCTGTTTCGCAAGCACTTCCAAGTCTATTCTGTTTGAACGAGGGTTCTCCTTGTTGGGTCGGGAACAATGCTGATGAGTTTTTCATTGAAGTTGTACTTTACAAATTCTCATTTATGTCATGTTATGTTAATTCTCCCTCAGTCTCATCTTTCTTAATATGTTGGTTTCTTTCTAACCATCTTTTCCATGTGTTTTTTGCTGCTGTGCATGTTCTTTTTCTGATGCTTAGCCTTGAGATTCATCCAGGAATCCGACATACCATTTTTGTCCGTGTGTGGTCTTATCTTCGTGTCTTATAAGAACTGTATCTGTCAAGACTTGTCTTTCTCACTGATAGAAAATTTAAAAAATTTAAATTTCTAAATTTAGAATTTCGTGAAATTGGGAATTTGGGGCTACTGAATTTGATGACGGTGAAATTAGGGGTGATGAACGAACTACGGAGACCGTTGTCAACACGTCCCCGTCGTGGTCTCTGGGCATGCAGTTAATTAAGGCTGCTGCCAACTAACTGCATGGCAAAGATTGGCAGTGTATAACGTAATCAGCTGGTGCTCCTATTGTGCATTATTGTTACTTTTATATTGTGTAATTGGAAATCTACTACATGATAGTGTGTGAACTTGACAAAGCTGTAATTACCCTAATTTGGTGTAATATAATTATAGTGTATCTGTTAACCTGTGGACTGCTGAAACCTTCATGGAGAAATTGAGTCTTTCTTACAAAAGCTTTGTGGTTATTGTACGGTATGTATACACCAGTCCTAAACTCTCTTCATTTATGCTATGAAGACATTGTTGACTTTTCTATTCACCCTTTTCTCACCATTCCTGGAGTGAACACTATACTTGGGTAGCAGCCGCTTTCACCAGTGCCTATGAATAAGCTTATATTGTTCCCGCAACTTGGCTTTTTGGGCACTGTAGAAATCTTGAGATTACAATTACGATTACTGTTGATGGTACATGGTTCTGGTATGTAATTCCACAATTTCTTTCTTTGCTTTGTTATGGAATCCTTGATATCTTTCCATTCTCGATCTGAAACATTTTTGTTTCAGAGTATATTTTGTGGGTGTTCAGCAGGAATGGTGAGAAAAGGGTGAATAGAAAAGTCAACAATGTCTTCATAGCATAAAATGAACAGAGTTTAGGTGTATACACCGTGCAATTACCACAAAGCTTTTGTTAGAAAGACTCCATTTCTCCATTTGCATAAGACTTATAACTTCTTGGTATAGTCTGTCGACACTACAGAAGTCCATACTAAGGATGCATTTCTTGCCTGCTCCAAAATATGCTACATACCAAGTACTCGCCAATGGGCTCAGGCATACAAGGCAAGTTTCTGTGACTGCATATATATATATATATATATATATATATATATATATATATATATATATATATATATATATATATATATATATATATATATATATATATATATATATATATATATATATATATATATATCAAGGGCGGATCCAGGGGGCAAACCGGCCATGGCCCCCCATTAGAAATTTATACTGGACGTGGCCATGAAGAATAGCCCCCATTTGATATTTACAGAGGACTCCCCCCCCGTGACGTTGAGGAGCATATATATACGACTTATTTTTTTTATCTGAAGGTTTTATTTTTCTATCTGGAGGTTAACGACTAAAAAAAGGTCATCAGTTTTCTTGGCAGATGAATAGAAAATTTTGGGGGGGAAATGAGAAACGAATGTACAATTTTTGGCCCCCGATGAACCTTCTGGATCCGCCTCTGATGTATATATATATATATATATATATACATATATATATACATACATACATACATATATACAGTCACATAAGCAAGGATTTTGTAAATTACTCTAATTTAAATCTTCAAAATTTCTCAGCACCACAAAAGCTGCATCAGGGAGACCAGCTTATACACGTACCAGTGCTATATATATGACATGAAGTAGGCCTACGCAAGAGTTGCGGTGTTTTGGATCAGTTTCGGTGCCAAGTCAGAATAGGGCCTATATATACAACTGAGCTTGTAGGGCAGCGTAACAGCCTATGAAGAACCGTTTTAGACGCACCCAAGTGTCTTTATCGCATAAACTTGCATTTCATGATAGGCCTATTTCTAATTTCTTCATTCCATTGGTGGCCGACAAAATTCATTAAAATATGCACTGCCTCTTCTTACTATTTGTGGCTCTATTTCCACGCAACATCCACTGGCATTGCACTAATTTACTCGATCTGTGAAATTTGAGTTTTTCTCGGAATCAAAGCTATTATAACTATTGAGTCTTGTAACAATTTGTAAGGTGTTGAAATTGTTGCTGGAAGTTATATAACAAATAAATTTATTAAAATGGATAGATTAGTGTTAGCTCGCTTTAGTGTAGACATTATTCATTATTTTACTTATCTTTGATTGTTACCAATTGCGTTGTGTCAAATGGTTATTCGAATAAACGAATATTTGATTTGATTTTTGACGTTGCACTTGCAATATCATTGCGCTACGCAAATGGTCAAGTTGTTATTGAGTAATTCACGATCCCCTTAGTGACGTTAATTCATTAAAATATTAAATATCGCTGATGTGACGAATTGTTTGTTAAAGTTAGTGTTTGTTTTGATATGGTCTTCAGGAATTTTACTTTTGGAGTTCTAATATTACATTTTTGAATTCTGCATATGAAGTAATGTTCCAAAAGTTAGCTGGTTATACAATGTGCGTTGTTTCATTTTATCGTCCATTTTGATTATGACGCACGTGTCGCTGTAGGGTGACACTTGACAATTGATAATGGATGTCCGTTGTGACAACAAAGAGTCATCACGGATATCTTATGCACTCGGCTTAACTAATATGCGAAATAGCGCCATAATGAATGTCATGGCCGTTTTTTTGGGCATTGATAGGGGTAATTGCGAAGACTGAGTGCCTCCCTATATAAACAGTATGGTTGCCACCGACTTTGCTCCAATAGAGCGCCGCTGCCTACCAGCCATATCCCACAATGCAATGCGCTAAGTAAGTAAGTCGAACTTGAAGTCAAACGAAAATGGACTTTAATTAGATTGAAAATTAAAATATATGCATACATCTTAAGAAATGGTTTAATCCATTAAATTATATATATAAAAATGCTACCTACCAGGAACATCCCACAATGCAATGTGCTAAGTAAGTAAGTAAAACGAACACATGTTACAAACACAACTGAATGATTTTGTTTATATTTAACGGATTAAACCATTTCTTAAGATGTATGCATATATTTCAATTTTCAATCAAATTAAAGTTCGTTTTACTTCAAGTGTGCATTTGACTTGAAGTGTTCGTTTTACTTACTTACCTACCGCATTGCATTGTGGGATGTGGCTGGTAGGCAGCGGCGCTCTACTGGAGCGAAGTCGGTGACAACCATAGAGCTTCTTGTCCTTTCTCCTCTTCAGTTCCGTAGACGCTTGAAAACCTTTCTTTTTGCCGGTTTTGGCAGTGATGCGTCTACTGGAGCAAAGTCGGTGACAACCATAGAGCTTCTTGTCCTTTCTCCTCTTCAGTTCCGTAGACGCTTGAAAACCTTTCTTTTTGCCGGTTTTGGCAGTGATACGGGTCGAGAGCGCCGCTGATTTGAGTGGCGCTATATAAATGTTCAATTACAATTACAGTTATATAGGGAGGCACTCAGTCTTCGCAATTACCTTGATAGGAACATAGTGGTAATCTTTGCTGTCTGCCGCTAACTGATGGACATTATGACGACCCCAGCTTGTCAAAGTAAAGCACTGCATGCAGTAAATATGCAATAAATGAATAAGTAACAGATAACTATATTCAGGACTTCCAAAATGGAGTGACATGTCGAAATATCTGTTCCACTACCACCTCTTGTGACATTATCTGTACACTGTCAGTGTGAAAGCTAGACAGAGAGAAATAACCATGGCCCACAATCATGTGCTGCTGAGATTAGGAAAATTAAATTGCCAATATGTTATACTCGTAGCTGCTTCTTAGGTTTATGTTCGGGAGTATAGCAATAAGAATGATGTTGATAAGAGATTCATGTACCAGACATTAGGGCTGTATTGGT
This sequence comes from Allolobophora icterica, assembly GCA_963556255.1. Taxonomy (NCBI): domain Eukaryota; kingdom Metazoa; phylum Annelida; class Clitellata; order Crassiclitellata; family Lumbricidae; genus Allolobophora; species Allolobophora icterica. Next base: position 21,528,148 of record OY744613.1, on the reverse strand, counting down.
AAAATTAGAGGTGAGTACATGCTACCGGCTAGTTTTCCAAAACAAACTAGAGGTGAGTTTACACTAACGGTTAGCTTTCGTAAATAAATTAGAGGTGAGTACAAATATTTTGTGAGGTGAGTACACGGTCTGTAGAGGTGAGTACACGCTGTATACCCGTGTATACCCTCGACTACAGCCCTGCCAGACATTGAACTTAAATCAGACCAGTCCTCTACCATACCACATTTTTTTGGTTGAAATCACATAGTTAAGCAAACACTGTTTATTCCAGATGGGAGTGAAGGAACTTTGGAGTATTTTGGATCCAACAGCTGACATCTGCACACTTGCAGATTTACATGGCAAATGTTTGGCAATTGACATCAGCGGTTGGATATTCCAGACAAAAGAGGCACAAAAGCTGGCAGGAAAAGATGGATTTCATCCACACCTAAGGTTTACCAAAGTTTTTAATGCATTAGAAATTAAATGTTGTGCTATACAATGCAATGAACATCAACAACACACACACACACACACACACACACACACACACACACACACACACACACACACACACACACACACACACACACACACACACACACACAACCACACATCATATAATGAAAGCTTGAGGTCATCTATATGATGTGCAGGTCAAGTGTTTACTTAATTAGGATGTGCCATTTATATGCTACAGTCTGATTAGGTCATTGTAATTAGTAACTTCTATTGTGCCGGTGTCTATTGCACAAGGCATCAACTAAGCTGTAATCAAGTCAATATCCAGAAGATCAGTTAGTGAATCTAGATATACTTCAAACTAAAAGCAGTGACAAATATTATAGTTTGCAAGCTAGTAATAATTATTTATTTCTTGATATTTTGGTTTCGTACATGGTTCCTTTTATTTTGTACAAACAAATCCAAAGGAACTACAAGTGATAAACAGAAATCTGTTTTGAAATGCCAAAACCCCCAAGACACTGAAAATTGAAACAGCTAAGTTTAAAAAATACCATCAGCCAGATGTCTTTATACAGAAAATTATTATTGTAATTAATGTGACTCAGTGTGCAGAAAAGTTAATGCAGTGTAATGTCTCCTGGTCGTAGGATGCATCATAAAGTTTGTAATCATCGGTAAAATGAATTAATGAGAATTTAAAACCTAGGTATTACAGGATTTAACCCTTAAACTGCAATTTCCGTCTTTGTTTTGCAGAATATTATTTTGGCGTTTGTACCACTTGATGAGAAATCAGGTGAGGCTTCTAGTGGTTTTTGATGGTCCATGTCCAAACTTGAAGGCTGATGCTGTCGCAAAACGAGGGAGAAAGCCGTCAATGTCAATGAACAACAATGGAAATTCAAAGTTTCAAAGCTGGGTGGAAGAGGTAGAACCACTTTTCTTTTGTTAGAAGATTGAGTATTCTATAGCTGGTTACATCTTGTGGTCTTTTGAATGGAATAGCATTCACTGTCTCCAGAAGCATAACAAAGAATTGACCTTGGACAAAACAGTGTACTCTATTTAAAGCATCTCATAGTCTGGAATTTTACCACCAGTTTACCCAGGCTGCATGCCTTTGCATCTGTTTGGTTGCTTTGTTTCATACATACATACAAAAGTGTGTGCATTCGTGTATTACATACATATATACATAGATACATACTAGAGTGGAGTGAAAATTGATGCAAATTTTTGGACACATGAATGAATGAATGGCAGTTTGTCAATAAATGGTCACTTGTAAGCAATCTAAAATTCTAAATTCCGTAAACATAATCCTATGATTATTATCCTATGAGCACAACCATAAGATCACAAAGACAGAAAGATAGGTGGAAGATGACCGTTTGGTCATGACCTGACAACATGACATGACTGGTGTCTTTCTTTATCAGTAAGATATTTGCCACTTGAAATAATGGATTTCAACTGTGCTTACCATGGGACTAATTTCTGAGAGAGAACACATTTTAAATGGGTCGTTGTCATATCATAACATCGAAATAAGTTCACCGAAATAAGTATTGAACATACCGGGAATGCATTTGCATTTAGTTTCTTTTCTTTAGGCTGACGAATTAGAATAGGATTGTTATCAGCATGTATGCGTATACTTTACTGGTCAGGTATACATGGATGGTATTCATTAGGGATTGTATGGCATTATAGGTCTTTCGTTCTTTTTCTGTTGTCCATATGTCTTTCTGTGAATGTAGTATTTTTTGTCTTCTTTCTTTTTAGTGCAAAGAATTGCTTTCGGTATTCAAAATACCTTACCTGGTTAGCGAAGGAGATGCAGAGGCTACTTGTGCTGATCTGAATCAGAAAGGAGTAGGTTTTTCACACGCATGCAAAACAGATTTCTAAAATTGTACGTATTGTAATTGTAATCGAGAATTTATAAAGCGCCACTCATAATCAGAGGCGCTCCCGACCCGGGTCAGTGTCTTCACTGACAAAGATAAATGTTTTCAGGCGCTTGCGAAACTGGGCAGGAGAGAGAGAGAGGAGGACAAGCCTAAAGCCTTGAGGGAGGCTGTTCCAGCTGGAAGGGCCAACAACCGCAAAACTACGGGACTGGGCAGTAGCAGTGCGCATCCAAGGAACTAGCAAGTGGCCACGGGCAGATGACCGTAGAGAGGCCCGACCAGGCAAACTGGAAACTGGGGTGCAGTAAGCCCTGAGATACAGCGGGGCTGAGCCAACAAGACAGTTACGCATGAGGGAAAGGACCTTAAATTGGATGCGTTGGTGCATACGTATGTGTGTGTGTGTGTGTGAGTTTCGTGTATTTTTGTATGCTCAGTTTATCTTTTAGGTCTGTAGGCACTTCAGAACAGAACCGTAAGTTCTCAGAGGCTGGAAGATAGGCTGAAGAGTTTCGTAAAAGGTGCTACATATCAATTAGAAATATTCATATATGCTTACTCCAGTGTGTATATGTATGTATAACTATATATATATATATATATATATATATATATATATATATATATATATATATATATATATATATATATATATATATATATATATATATATATATACACATGTATGTATGCATATATGTAATACGTATACTATATACACTAAACACTATATATATATATATTATATACTTGTTAATATCTGGAGATCGTATCTAAGAATGTATAAGGCGCCTCTCACAGAATCACTATTCAGAGGTGCTCTCAGCATGGAAGTCCCGGGAAATGGAAATGCCTTTAAGGAATGAGACATTGATGAGGAGAAGCCAGACATTAGTTTGGCCCTAAGTGGGAGGGGGAAGGTCATTCAGATCGAGGGACCCACAACAGCAAATGCCGAATGTTGGGCCAAGGCAGTCCTAGTCCGAGGAACAAAGGGGTCAAGTTGATATGCAGCAGCTTATGAAGTGTAAAATATAGCATCTTCTACTCTATTATATGCTGCTCAAATATGCATCACTACTAAGATTGTTTGTAAAGTAATAAAATATCAGTAATGAAATAAAATATGAAGATGACGGTGATGACAACTACAAAAATGATACTTTTGCTTTTTAGAAGGCGTAGAAGATTAAATTTAATACAATCACGTGAAAGCTTTTTTGTTTTCTGGTTTCACCAGATAGTCGATGGGTGCATCACAGAGGACTCAGATGTGTTTCTGTTTGGTGCTAAAACTGTGTATCGACATTTCAGCTGTGACCCTAAGAAAGTAAGTCTAGAATCATTTTAATATGCATATAATTTATGTTTAATAATTTATTTACATGACTTAGAAAGCAGAACTGACTGGAGTTGTGATGCCATGGAATAATAACCAGAATCACAAATTTGATCATACTCATATAAAAATATTAAATTGTAAAAAGTGTAAAACGTAAACAATGAGAACACGACACAGTGTTGATACATAATAAACAGTTTTAACATGCAATACTAACAAAGGCATATTTGTATTTAAAAGTGACAGTATTATGGAGACTAAATTTTTAAATAACATGTCATATATGCTTAAAAGCACAGGTATGTTGCTAGGCTGGTAAACTAATTACTGATCCACAGTATCAGAAAGTTTGAGAAACACTGGTGTAGTAAAGTTGATTTGCATTTGAGCAATGACAGGTTTGATTAACTAAGGTCACTTAATGCTGATATTCTCGTAATGCAGGTGAAGAGTTTGAAATGCTATCGAATGGAGTCTGTGCAGCAGAAACTGCACCTGAGTCGTGATCACCTCATATCGCTCGCGCTGTTGCTCGGCTGTGACTACGGTCTCGGAGGAGTCCGAGGTATCGGCCGAGAACAAGCCATCAAGCTTATGCAGCTTTGGGAGAACGTTAATCCACTAGATAGGTATGCAAATTGCCTCACAGCTAACAGTTTATACTACTGGTCATGATGAGGACTAATGAAGCTAACGATGATGATCAATAGTGATGATAGCATTGACAATTATGATGATGATAATTATGATGACAATGATGAAGATCAGGGCAATAAAGATAGTTACTATTTTAGTACTATGTAGGTATGGTTAAACAATTATTTAACACATTGTAAGAAGCACACAAAGGTGCTGGAACATGACTATGCCATCACTGCATTGCTGTATACTAATACACAAAAGTGCAACACGTGATTGCATATAATACTAGTCTTGTCCAGTTGTTAAAATTTTTGTGCAGGTTATAATTTGCTGTAATGCTTTAGGTGATTTGCTGTTGAATTTGTCACTGTGTTTAGCTCACTAGCTTTTAACACTTTAATGACGAGACTGTACTAAAAGCGACTTGGAAACCAATGCAGCTCGTCGTTAAAGTGTTAAAGATTCCTTAATTATAATTTCTAAACATTTTCTTTTTTGCTTCTGATTGGCAGAATGACCAAGTGGAGACAAGACTCAAGCTGTGAACAGTCTGTTACCTACAAGGTAATCACAACAGCTAGGAAGCCAGTGCACTGCAGACGATGTGGCCACCATGGTGAGATTACTTCTCTGTTGCTCTGATTTTATTTGTACTAATTCATAGTTCATTTGCTCGCTAGGTAATTATCCAGACACGTCGTGTAATGCCTTCTAAGCATCACAGTACTTAATTGCTGCCTACACAATGCTAGCCTAAATGATGTTATAGGATAGGTATTAAGAACAAAATTTGTGTTAACTAATTAATTATATAGACTTTTTCATTGAAGAGATTATTTGGGTGAATCTACATAGCAGGACCCATATGGTTTGTTTCTTTTGTGTTCTCCCTAGGCCTATAATATGACGGGCAAATACTCTAACACTATATACTGCCGTCATAATTATCGGGAAACTACACTAGTTGATATGATATTGATTGTGTGTAAAATTTGTAAGCTTTTGATGATCAGTAAAGTGACTGCTACTACTACTACTACTACTACTACTACTACTACTACTACTACTACTACTACTACTACTACTACTACTACTACTACTACTACCTACTACTACTACTACTACTACTACTTACTACTACTACTACTACTACTACTACTACTACTACTACTATTATTTGGACAGTTGTCTTCTGATTGTTAAAGGGAGTGGAGTCAACCATGGTGTGACAGGATGCGACACCTGTGGACTTCAGAATGGTTGTAAGAAGACGGCGGTAGACTCTACTGAGAGGATCTGCCAATGCGATTGGCATCAAAACATCACCAAGCAGCAGTCATCTCTAATAGAAGCCAAAATCAAAGACTTTGCCCTTAGGGATCCTCTGTTTCCCAGGAAAGAAGTAAGCGTGATGCTGCTTAAGGCCTGTATATGTGGAAGGATATGCGATAGAATTATGGACGTACTCATTTGAAATGTGATTCCTCTGACGTTATGCATAGTTCAATACTCCAATCTTTATTGATTTCAGGTGACAAGCTTGGTTATTTGAACCTAGGTCAAAGATTCGTTAGCTGCTTATCCACCGTGCCTTTCGTTTTGTGGAAGGAAATGATTATATAATTCACAGTGTAATAAATGACCGGTGTGAATGTCGGTGTGAATGTCGGTAAAGAACTGCAAAAGCAGATGAATTGGGACACCAGCAGAGTTAAATGTCAAACTGTTGTAAACATGTGCAACAGATGCACTGTATTGTGACTGAGTGTGTTTTGAAGTGATTTGGTAATTTATTATATAGACTGCCTTTCATGATTTGTTCCAAGTTCTTATCGTTTTTTATTAGCTAAAATGAGCTTCTTGTCTGGTTTCTTTATTCGATTTCTGTAGATTATACCCGTTGTTTATTAACTTGTCAATATCAACCTCAAAACTGTACTTGCTACATAACTTCGAGCATTAGCATTTGTACTGACAGTAGACAGTTAGTGCGTGTAAAGCATCCTAGAAGTAGCTAGCGACTGACGATGCTATATTAATTATATTAATTGTCGCAATTACATATACAGTTTTGCAACAATACAGTCACAGAGATTGATTCAAAGGTCAATAGGTCATCCAAAGAGTGTCAAACAGACTGGGATGAGGCTTGACTGGCCTATTGCCAGCATTAACTGTTGTGATGTTTTTATTTATTTATGTTTTTAGCTGTTATGTTTTCTTTTTATTTATTTATTTTTGTTTTTGGTATGTCAGTCAACTGTCTTTGGATGAGTTCTAATGTGTGACTAATGGCTTTTACAATTGATTGGTGTTTTTAAAGTGGTCATTTTTTTCATTTCTTGCTATAGCTGATAAAACAGTACATGGTCCCTACTGCATCGAATAGCGTTGAGCTCGAATGGCTGAGACCATCATACGAGGAGGTGGAGGTGAGTTTCTCACGAGTGTTTACCTGCTTTTCTTCACAGAATGATCTTAATATTTAGGAATCAGTTACTACCGGTATTCAAATCCAGCTGTTTTAAATGAGTTCCTAAGAGAATAACTGCAAAGGAATGTTAATAGTCTGTCTAAAATCACTCCAGAAATGCTTGCAGGATCACTTGAAAGTAGAAAATGTTCATCAGTAGATTCTTCATTTCTGAGTAGTACAAAGTCTAACTTAGTATAATTGTGTAGCATCAATAAAGTGTTACAAGCATTGGTCAGTAAAAAATGAAAGGAATTTTGATTTGATTTTGATTTTGAAGAAATACCTTTCAAGATTGTTTAAATGGGATCGAAAGAAGATCCTAAAGCAACTGGCGAGCTATTTCACAGCCCACGATATGTGTACACTGACAAGAAATCAAGTTTCTGGAGACTCCTATCCTGAGGGATTTCCCAGACCTGATAAGTACGATCATTTTAGTTATTCTGTTGTTCCTAACCGTAACTTTGTTTTGGCAGTTCACTACAAACCAGTTTTGGTTGCTGTTTTAAATTCTGTTAAATAACTAGGCTGTATCGTAATTAAAAATTTTTAATGACTGAACAAAAAGAAATCTGGGATCAAATCCTCAACTGTATTGAATCCAGTTTTGTATTAATTTGATATCTCATGTTATAGGGAGACTCTGATGTAGTCTAAGCGTCATTGCACTGGCAAATTTATGCCTTCATTATCTTAGTCGAAATAAGAAAAAACTGACCTATTTTCTGTTACTATTGTCATGCAGTAACAAAGTAGAAGAATTCATTCAGAAGTTTAAACAGGTTACCAGTATTCCTAATATGGTTACGTGTTACAAATATTCCTAGCATGGAACAGAGATAGGGCAGCTAGTTGATCTAAACTTTAGATACTTGTCCTTGACTGCATTGTATCACATTCTGTGTTGTAATGAAGGTGTTATCTTAAGCAGGCCATAGCACATAAAAATTGTAATTAGTTTACAGTACACCTTGTCACCTTGTGCTGTCAGCTCGTGGAGCTCTAGCGATCGTCCTGGTGAACACACTCCACCGTCTCCTATTCGATGACAAGTCTCTCAATTCCGCCAGATACAGTACAGAAGTTGATAAAACAGGGCATTTAATTAACCCTTGAACTTTTATTCAAGGTGTTGATTTTTGTTTTCTGTGAATCTGTGAGACTCCTTAAATAGCAGCATTTGCGATATGTGGGAGTTTATGACATTCTAGTGCTTAGTGCAAAATGTTGGTTCTTTTTTTAGAATTTTGGCAAAGAGACAAGAGAACCATCGAGAAATATATGTTGTCGAGTGGAAACATATTCGTAAGTTTTTTACAGATGTATTTTTAAGCAACCTTTTAATTATGTATGCTTGTTATGGGGTTCTTTATCAGACAGAGAGACAGAGACAGAGGGGGAGACAGAGCTAGAGGGGAATACAGAGACAGAGGGGGAGACAAAGACAGAGGGGAGAGACAGAGAGATATAGAGAGGAAGGAAGGGTGAGAGGGAACGACAGAAAGTGAGACAGAAACAGACAGGGACAAAGAGGCAAAAAAGCTTAATTGTCAATTCATTTTTTCACTTTTGAAATTGTCTGATTTACTTTTCTCTCTGCAAATGTTGATGTGCTGTCTTAGAAAACGGCTGAACTTGTTTCTCGTTGTAGCTGGGTTGCCGATGTCTGGAGAGGAGAAAATAACGACAAGGGAATTCAAAGATAACTTCTCTGCTGTTTATCCGCAAGTAGCAGCGAATTATGAAGGCTGGCTGACTCACAGCAGTACGCCAACGAGAAGCCCAAGTAAGTTATCATCACTTCCTCTAGAGCTCTTCCATAGGGAAAATGAATATCTTATCCTGTGTATGTAAGTTTTACACACTGAACAGGTCTGATTATTCATTCTTTGGATTGATATTTTTGTGTGTGGGTGTTTCGTTGTTTTTGGAACCTCTGAAGTGAAACTGTGATTTATAGTTGCTGGCCAAACAATCTACGAGCTAAAGTACACTCAAATATTACATTATTATTAATGGGGCGTGGTGGCTGAGTGGTAAGTTTGGCGCCTTGTGACCGGAGGGTTGCAGGTTCGAATTCCACTCTAGCCGCTGCGTTCAGACCTTGGGCAAGTCCTTCACTCGCAATTGCTCGTGGCGCTTCGGCGTGAAAATTCCGACACAGTATCAAATGCTGTAGTCGGGAGCGCCTCTGAGTAGTAGTTGACTTCGAGAGGCACTATAGAAATATCCGGAATAAATAAATAAATACTATTATATTTGTTTATTACATAATAAGGCTGACACCCCGCATCCTTGTACAGACTGGTTAATAAGGGGATTTAAAGACTAAGAATATTCTAAACATTAGTAGAATAGTCTGGGATGTTAGGTTAACATGTTCATCATTTCACTTCTAATAAAGAACACATAATTGGGTACTTAGACTTTCATAGACTTAAGTGTAATTGAATGTGTGTGTGTGTGTGTGTGTGTGTGTGTGTGTGTGTGTGTGTGTGTGTGTGTGTGTGTGTGTGTGTGTGTGTGTGTGTGTGTGTGTGTGTGTGTGTGTGTGTGTGTGTGTGTGTGTGTGTGTGTGTGTGTGTGTGTGTGTGTGTGTGTGTGTGTGTGTGTGTGTACCTCTCTTTTTTTTTATTTGAATTTAATTCAGTCATTTTGATGTCATTAAGTGTGTGTATTTGTATGTCATTTCATTTTTCATTATATGTTCAATTCGGATGCAAACATTTGAGTTACTTTCTTGGTTCTATTGAACACAGAATATAGGAACTTAAAACAGCTAAATAACATGGCACATAATGAAAACCAATCATGCAATATACATTTTGAACAGGAAATTAATATAAAATAAATGTGAAACATTGCAAGAACAAGAAGTAATTTCCCACTGAATGCTAAATCAACCAATGAATCCTCAAGATGAACAAGAGAATTTCTACAATATATATATTATTGAACTGCTGCTATTTTAAAACTGTTATATATCTATGTGTTTGTGAATCAGTTTCTTGTGTTTCTCTTGAGAGTAATAATAGTAATAACGAGATTGAAATATATAGCGCTGTAGGACAGCTGAGGCTGAAGAAAAGGGCACTGTGTATGTGTAGTTCTTAATGGGGCTGTCAAACATAGCATTGTAGGAAAGCTCCAGTTTGTACATATCTGTATCTGATTATATAGCATCTTTTACACCTCACAAAAATGCTTTATTTTCATGCTTTATTGTGTAATTTTTTTGTATAGACCGAAAAAGACATTTTCACGACACTCCAGCTGGTCGTCAAACAACAATGGATCGTTATTGTGTCGCTCGTAAAAGGTTATTTTTGCCTTTAAAAACTGCGGACCAGACGTCAGGGAGCGAGTGACCATTCAGCCGATACTGACCACTGAGCTCCAGTTGACCACTGAACTGAAGTTCGCTTGAATCTGAGAAATCATTTGTGTTCTTTGTTGTGGCTTGTATAATCATCATTAGAAACTGTTGCCTAGTCAGCGATGACTAAATCTGAAAATCTAAGGACTGAGAGATTTATTGAGCTGAGATTGCTTGATCGAATTTAGTTTTCTTATGTGTTCATATAGTAATTGTTAGTGTGACCAATGGGGGGAGGGCGTGCAAAGATGTGTCGGGCTACAGGACAGAGTAACTGCTGGGCGTGAACTGCTGACCTTCTAGATTGCATTTAACCGCATTTTGTTTTGTAAATAATTTTGTTTACTTAGATTGAGATTCTGTTGTTAAGTATGACTTGCGTGATAGTGAGACTGGCTGATGTAGGAACGGTGAGGAAGGTATCTAGAAGTAGACTGAGAGGAAAGGGGAAGCAAGGTGATAAACTGGCTTTTGTTGTGGTAACATTTCAGTGCACAATGAAGCTGGTTGGTTAGAGTCCTCACCTTGTAACTAGGACAGTACGGGTTGGAGCCTCCTCTGAGGCTATCGTGTAGGGACCTTATTGAAGTCCTTCACTCGCAATTACTCAACGCCATTGATTGATGCTCAGTCATTAGATTTTGGCACTTAATAAGCGCATGATGATAATAATTGAGTCAAATACTCGAACAACCTGAAGATACTGATATAGGGAAATAATATAGAACCCGAGTGAACTGAAAAATGGGTAAAATAATACAAAGATGTAACTGTATTGTGAAACGGGTAATGTACCAATGCACAAAAAGGAATTGCGTGAATTCCTTATGCCGACTTACGGTTGAACGTGGGTGTGTCTGATACTTTTATTGGGTGGAATATTATATGCCAGTGTGATTCTTTTTTTGATAAGTTTTGTAGTACATGCAGCGCATGATTTTGAAGGAGTCTTCAAGATGTGACTTCCGTTTTGGTTGGTCAAAGTTTTAGCAAAGCTGCAGGATGTGGCAGAATAGACATTATGTTTTTTTTCATTTTGAACTTTTTATATTTGCAAATATGTAAATAGATAGTTTTTGTAAACATTTTTTGCTTTAGAGGAACGAGGTTGTTTTACATTATGTTACCTGACTTTATATCATGAAGAAGTTTTGTGTGAAAAGAAAATATCATCTAAGTGCATGTGTTTGTTAGAAACTTTAATACTGGAATTTGTTACCACTCTTCAACGACAACAAATTACTTCCTCAGATAATCTTGTGAAACGTTACATTCTGGGTTCATTTTCTCTCACAAAGTTTATGTGAAGGCAGGGTTTCTCTAAGATTTTCAGTTAGTATTAATTTACGTATTTCACGCTGTGATGTCTGGAAAGATTCATTAGTATATTTTTATTACGATATTATTGTCAGTCCAGAGAGCAATTTGACCTGGTAAAATCCCGGAAAAGCAGATGGCATACCCTTGTTTGAGAGCTACGAAATCTTTGGAACAGGTACCTGGAGCTTGTGTCCACTGCAGACAATTTATTAGTACTAATGTTATTAATTATTATTATTTTTGGGCTGGAAAAATGATTCAGAAGTGCAAAATACAGTATGTAATACTGTTTTCCCAGAAACAGCTTAAGAAACATTTTCAGTATAATCCAATAGGCAAAAGTCACGACCAGTACTAGTCACTTGTTGCGAGAGCACTTGCATACACGTTCTCTGGTACTAGTAGGTAGTTCATGGGTCACATTCAGGGCTGTAGTGGTAAAATTTGAGGTGAGTATATGCTACCGGTGACCAGCGGCGTAACAAAAATTAGAAGACCTTTTTTTAGGAATTCGTCTAAGAAAAATGTCAGACTTTTCACAAATTCCCTTAAAATTTTCTGACTTTTTACGATTTCGTCTCTGAAAAACTTGATGACCTTTTTTTTTTTTTAGTCATTCGCCCAAAAAACCTCTCTTTTTCCTCCAAATTTCATTACTCAGGTCTCTACAGAGGTAAGTATACGCTGTATACCCGGGATTACCCGCGTATACCCTCGTCTAGAGCGCTGAGTATACGCTCTCAAATTTCGCTAGAGGTGAGTATACGCTGTATACCCGCGTATATGCTCGACTACAGCCCTGGTCACATTGTTATGAGAAAATTCATACTTGCATCTCCCACCATGCAATATGTGTTACAAGTTCAGAAACTGCTGTGTCAAGAGGCACAGAGTTTCCGTCCTCAATATGCACTCTATAAATTGCTCCATCCAGCACATACAAACATACCCTGTTTGTATTGTCTCCAGCACATATAAACATACCCTGTTTGTATTGTCATTTGTACCAGAAGCCTAGCCAGGAAACAATTTCGGGTTCCAGTTTCAGGGGGTTTTCCTTTGGGCTTGGTCACAGAATACTGGGTCAGTTTTAAAAAGTTAGTGTTTTTGTGTATTGCAATTTATTTCAGGGGGTTTGAATGTGTAAACCCCCCTAAATACACTCAAAAAGGAAGAAATACCTGCACCAATGCCAGAATATGTTTCTAATTAATTGCCGAAATCTGTCAAATGTGCGTTATTATTATTAAAGGTGTTCACTGTAGTCTTCTGTTTGTGTTTCCAACGCTTTTGTTAAAGAGGTTAAAAGGTGCTCTGTTAAGTGTCTCCATACATATAGAAACATGCACACATACACATACAGACATACATATATATATATATATAAGAAGAGCAGTCCCTTAAGCTAGCCCTATGGCAGGCTCAGGTATGAAGTGTTAGCGACTTCATTTTCTTAGCCTCGGCATATGAGGGCAGGTGGCCAGTCCGTCTGGTCTTCCCATCGACAGTGTATGGTCAGTGTACTCATTATAGCTGAGTTGGCTAGGGGGTGCAGGTGGAGCAGAAATCTGGAACCAAATTTCTGCCCTACCAGGGATTTCAACCTCTGACCTCTCGATTGACAGTCCACCACACTAACTGCTACACTATCGAGCATTCCCCATATATACATAGGTGTCTGCCTATTTGCGCCTGATAGGATGCCCCTTCTGGAATTCAGGTTCAAACACTTTTGGCCAACAACATGACCCAGTTTTCATGTTTTTTCCTCCTTGCATGCAGATATATACCAGTATACATGCATTTACCTGTACATAGTTTATGGCAGTTTAGTTTAGTGCAGCCCTGTCATAAAGGCACAGGGTTTGTCGGACTATGTACGTTGTTTGTAGCATGATTAAGAAATCTAATTGGTGATTACAGTTGGCCAGCTGCTGCTTGTCAGTCAGATTTTCCTTGTGTCCGATGATTTGGATGATTTGCGAGTCATAATGGACTTTTATTCGTTAGCCTTTATCTACTACAATTGATGGTGACTGTTTAGATAGCTGGGAAAAGTCTCTGTTAGAGAGGCGCTATATAAATAATCTGTGAATGTGATTACAAAAATATGAAGTCCAGGTCATGGATCTTGGGGGTGGGGTGGGGTGGAGTGTAGGGCCACATGTATTCCTTAATACCAGACCACGTCATCCTGAGCCAAGGGTTTATGGGGCAAATATCTGTAGAAACTGCTGTATCAGATTCCAAAGTCTGTTTTCATTTCCCATTTGCTGTGTTTACTACAGTATATTATGTGTTTAGAAACACGTCTCATACATAGTGTTTGTGTATATACTGGTACATATTATATGCATATACTGGTACATACTGTATGTGCACGTACAGTACCGGTAAATATGCACAATGTGTTTATATGCCACTTATGCATGTATTTTCATCTAAGTATATAATTATATTATATATGTGTGTGTGTATATATATATATATATATATATATATATATATATATATATATATATATATATATATATATATATATATATATATATATATATATATATATATATATGAAGACCAAGGCTGTGGTGGAAAAACCCAGGCCAAAGTTAAATTAACAGCAATCTGGTCTTGGGTTATTCCGTGAACCCCAATATAAAGGTCCATGGTTATTCCTACTCAGTAACCTTTGACCCCTCGTTCAGACAACATCTGGTGATAAGACTTCTGCTGCCCTCCACAAGTCCTACTGTTTCTGAGAACGGAGATGTCCGACAACCATAGTCTGCCACCAGTGTACTACTGTTCGGCAGCTTTCAGTTCAAGTGCAAGACAACTTTACTAATGTTACTCGGTTCATTCCTTTAACAGCACACCATTTCTTACATTAAAGTTGAAGTGACAGTATTTCACGAGAGCTTCTCACCTTTTGAAGCAGCAAAGGGAATTTATTCAAAGGCCTGTCTGCTTGTTTCTACTTATTTTAATTTGATACCAGATTGTCGGTTCATCAGTTTTAGTAAACTGTAATGATCATGAATTAGTACTTTATTATTACAAACGTTCTAATACATGCAAAGTCACACAGAAATGCGAATCTGAGGAATGGTTAGTCAGATTTGATAACTTGTGTATTTTTTTATAAGAGTTCTTAGTATTTCACTGATTGATTGATTGATTGATTGATTGGGAGAGGAAACTTTTGGTACTGGAGAGTTTTACAGAGATGACTTAAGTGAAAGCCTCACCTCTTGTTATCTCTGCACGGATCTTTCACTCAAAACTGAAAACACACCTGTCCACAGATCCTACCCTTATTCCACCTCATCCCCTAACCTCTCTTGCTCAGTTCTACGCACCATCCTTCCTAGTGGTTTGACTGTGCCTGCCTGACCCTTTGGACCTGAAGGTGGAGCTGCTTTTGAGCCTACCTGCCTACCGATTTTGTCTTGACTGAGCGCCTGTGAATAAGATAATTCCCACAACTTTGTTTTGGACTGCGCTGCAAAAATCTCGAGATTGTGATTATTTACTGGTCTCCTACTTGCAGACAAAAATTAATGCGGTCCATCTGTCTCAATGGAGATTTTATATGCGCGATGTCCTTCACTGGCTCCCCCTCCCACAGCTAAGTATTTTCAGGGTCTCTGTCCTCGTGTTACGTTGCGTTTTGGGCTCGGCCCCTGCATATCTAAGGAGCTCTGTTGCTCAACTTTGGACGGGAACCCCGCTCTCCGCTCCTCTGTGTAGAGTGAGCTTCTTGTCCCCTCCGCCGGATCAGGCAGCATCGTGCTTTCCCTGTTGCTGGCCCTTCGGTCTGGAATGGGCTTCCTCTGGCTCTACGCTTGTCGCCTATGGTTCTTTATAATACGTTTTACTGTAATCTTAAGAGCCGGGGCTGGGTCTGGAGCACTCTTGAGTAGATACCTTGAAGGCGTGCTATATAAATCCTCGTAATGAACGAGATGCAACCTGTGAGAACTGCCTCTGCACTAAGGCCTGTATGTGGAAGGATGAGTTACAAGGCTAATAAAGTGACCTTTAGGAGAGGCATTTGAAGGCATCATGTATCCCTCTTCCCACTGTTCAAGACTCTCATCTGGCCATCTGTTTTGTATTACTGCGCCGTATTACTGTCGCCCAGCATTAAGCCGACTCAAAGGTCAACTTCACACAACGACCTCTAGGTCAGGTTTTTTTTTGGAAGAAAGATTTACATCTACACGAAGCTACTGTTTCCCAGTGTTTGTCTTTAGGCTACTAAGATGCATCAGGGTAACCCAACATATAATCCTGTTCCTAACAAAAGCACATGTTTGTATGCATGTATGTATATATGTAATGTATGTATGTATATATATGTATAAAAGTGTATATATATATGTATGTATCTATGTATGCTTGTACGTATGTATGTATTTATGTAGCCTATCTATGCATGTGAACACTTGTATAGAGCAGCTTTACGAAATTCACACAGGTACTATCACATTTACTCCCAACTTTTCAGACATAATTACAGTATTACGTTACAGCAGTGGTTTTCAACCTTTTTGTAGTGACGGAACCCTACACAAGCACTCATTTGCTCGCGGAACCCCGGGGCGTTTTAGCCGTCCATTTTCCAAAGAAATTCAAGTAATTGTAACTTGTATTGTTGGGATAATGCTTAAATTTTAGAATGTTAAACTTGTAATATAAGTTTTTTGCATCTCTGGTGCAGGCTATTATAAATAGGCCTACATACTTTAGTCTAGCACTCTAGAGTAGTGCACAGAAACAATGTAGGTAAACAACATGTATTTTACTGTATTGTGCCGGTGTCACGAAATAGAGTATCCCCCATACATGCGTATCCCCCTTAGCGAAATGGAGTATTCTGTTTAGTTTGCATTTTTGGCGGTTTCTAAGTGTATTCAGTCGTACTGTTTGGATTTATTGCACACATAAAATTTTGAATTGCGTATCTTTAGTTTGTACGTCGACCTGAAATCAATTTACTTTGTTTTTGGTGATTTTGACTGGAATTTCGTCGAGACTATCGTGATGCGTATGACGAGGGGGGATAGAATAGTTCATCCCACCGGATACTCTAAACCGGTTTATTCCATCCGGGGGATACGCTTTAGGACGGATAGTCTGTCACGCGACACCGGCAACTAATTCTGACAGATGGATAGAAGAGTTATAGAAACGCTGCAGGGCTGTAAGTAATTAAATTCAAAAATTTCCTTAACTTGAATTATCCTTAAGAGAATAGGCCTACTAGTCACTACCGCTTTTACCCTTGAGTTTTTTTTAACTTCTTAACTTTGACATTTTTAAGGCACGACGTAGGTGGCCACTCCGGGTACCCCTGTTACGGGAGTGGTGGTAGGGGACAAGTGTCTCTGATCACTACCCTCTCCAGACCTACTGCCCGCACTGACGGGTAGTGGGACACTCGTCCACGGAGTGCCTTGATACAGCTTCCATCGCTAGTTCCAAGTAGGCAATAGTGAGCCCACTTCTTCTACCCTGGGGGTCGGGGATTCCAGATTTCGTCCTGCACGCAACAGAACGGCAACAACGGACCAACAACAATTCGCTTACAGGCGGCCGCATAGCAGTTTCCGGTCCACTCTAAGGTACCTGCCTCTCTCCTCTTGGTCCTCTCTCGTGGTCCTACCAACGTCTGTAATGGTATGTGCCAGTCCTCCGCCCCGGCTACGCACGAGGTTCTACACAACGGTCAGTTAACACGGTGCAATCACAACTGCACCAAGTGGTTGGCACTCGGCTCGACCCAAGGTAATCTCAGCAATTCAGGGCTATTGTTGGCGCATCCTCCCTCTATATATCCCAAACGGGAACAGGTCGGGGGTAATTAAACCAATTTCACGCCAAGAGGGTTGGCTATATCAGAGCGCCTGTTTCGCCTACCCCGCCGTTTACCCGCGTAAAAATGCAATGCAAATATAAAATGCAACGATGCACTCCCGTAATAATGTTAACTATGTTAACATAGAATTGTGTTTAGCATGAACGCCGGAAAGCTGTGAAGAATTCGGTTATTTGATCATTCTTTTGTGAAATCAGTTGGTGGTTTTTAAATTTAAGACTGCTGTCGCGGAACCCCTGGCCGACGCCCGCGGAACCCCTGGGGTCCGCGGAACCCCGGTTGAAAACCACTGCGTTACAGGCTTCGAATCAGTCAGCAGACAAAACTTCTGTAAAAATTATATTGCTTTAACATTGCTTTGCAAGTAAACTGTACAATTAACAACACAATACTAAATGTTAAAGGCGATTTCATCCAACATACCTTAAAACGCTCAAAAATATATTTAAAAGGCATTATTACCAGAGACTGATTTTTTGCTTAAAACACTTAAAACAACATGCTATAAAAATTACTTGACATATATATTATTTAATGTGATCTTTATGACAGTATACGTAATTAAATCTCTGTTATCGCCGATATCAACTTCAAATCATACAGTTAAGATTTACAGCCCAACTTTACTGCATGTGCATCAACTTATCTTACGGTTAAGTTTTACTACTAATACTGTAATGCTGTGTAATAAGTTTGAGCTTGACTGAAAAACAACATTTCCTATGTACATGGTAATTGAAAGAATGTCTTTGATTAGCATTGGAACCTTTAGCAATACATGTACCTAAGTATTCAATAAACGATATGCTGAGAATCATCTGCATCAAAAGTTAATCTCATCAAAGCATTTGATTTAATCAAAGCATTTGATTATACAGCTTTAGGAAGGTGGGCTCTGTGCACTACAATATACTTCACAAGAATCAGCAGGAGAATAAATTCATAAATGCTTAATTAGATAAATGCTGAACTAAAATTAAATCTCCGTTGTGGATTTGTCAGAAATTATCCAGAGTTTAAAAGATATAAAAAATACCGACAATCACATTATTTGGACTGTTTGGTTGAAGAATGGCCTTGAAACAAGACGTGTTTCAACAAACAATAGCTGTGGGAAAATCCCAAACAGCATCATCAGTAAAGTCAACGACCAGTAAAAAACCTGCAAAGGAAGTAGGAAAACGTCCTCAGACAATAACTAACTGGGCAATAACTGAATGACTTGCTTCCTCAATCGCCTAAAATTCGGAACCAAATTAAAATTACTTCAAGAATTTCTTTATACTTTTCCTAATCTTCTGCCCTCGATCAAGTTCATCACACGAATCGTTGACGATCGACGTGCTCATTAACGAAGAAGAGTCCGAAGATGGAGTACGAGCGCGCTCGCAACTGTTCCTCACCGCCGAATTGGCCCTCTTCTCCCGCACTTCTTTCTCATCCACGTTGACTCGTTCCTGCATTCCTCGAGTTGCTGACTTAGACCTCTTCTTTCGTAAACTCGTCGACACGCTTCCGGAGTTCTTGCTTGCTTCGTAGGCTGCCTTGCTCGTCGGGCCTGTTAGTCTGACTGAAGTGGGCGATTTGAGCTTGGTAGGAACAGACCCGTTCGATCGAACCAATTCCGACGCAGGCGTGCTTTTGTTCATCACGTGACTGCGCACAGGACTGACATAGTAGATGCTTGACTTTCCTTTGATCTTGTCCTGTAACATTGCGAATGTTGGTCTATCGTTAGGAGACGGTTTCCAACAGCTCTTCATCATCGACCAAAGATCCGGCGCACAGCCAGGAGGCTTGTCGAGCTTTCCGCCTTCGCTTACATAAACAGCCACTTGCTCGACGCCAAGAGACGAGTAGGGACAAGCGCCTTGGCTGAACACCTCCCAGAAGACGACTCCGAGCGACCAGACATCCGACTTTGTGTTGTAAGTCGAGCTTATCAATACTTCCGGTGCTGCCCATCTTACCATGACCTCCTCGCTGAGACTGGCCTGGTAGTTATCATCGACGACATGACGGGCTCGTTCGAATTTACCTAATTTGACAAGGAAGTCGGCAGTTACGAAGAAGCTCTTGGCAGCCAGATTGCGGTGTAGCATAAAATGAAGACCCTCCAAATAGTACATTGCAGCAACCAATTGGATACAGATAGCAAACAGCGAGTCTATGTTATCGGATGGGATTACATTGTTTCGTAAACAATCGGTCAGCGTTCCCCTATCAATGTGTTCCATAACAATGTAAAACGGTCGAGCTCGACAACTCACTCCAAGGAATCGAATAATGTTCTCGTGTTCTGTTTGCATCATCATCCGCGCCTCTTCGAGAAAATCGTCATCGTTCGTTGGCGAAGATTCTGTTTTCATCACGCATACTTCGACCGATATTCCTTTGAACGCAGCCAGATGATGGTCGCCAAACGTCCCTTTGTCGACGACAATGCTGCTGAGGCCAATTTCGTGCCGAGCTATCTCAAAGCGCGAATCGTAATGGTAGCCAGGCATTATGGGGAGGCTTGCCTCTTTTAATGAACGTCGAAGCCTTGTTGCTAGATTGCTTTGGTTTTTACGAAAGTATTCCACTAGATCGCATACGTTCATGAACGAATGATCATGATCATGGATCATGACATCCCCATGGATGTTTTCAACAATGTTATAATGGACGACATCCCCATTGCCAAGGCTAACACTGAGACAGTACAGCGGCAGAGACTCACTTGGTTTAGCAGGTTGGTAAACGACAAAACAGCCTTTCTGGTTAACAGCACTTAGAAAAAGAGTCGCTTCTCGGGCTGTCATTTCGATCGGATAGAACCACTTTTCGTTTCTCGGGTCACCATACCGTTTTGTCATATCGGAAGGAACGTAGTACGCAAATCCCATGTGATCAAAACCAAGAAAGGTTTTTCCAAAATCAGGATTATCAAACACGATCTCGTCTTTACGTTTAATTATCAGGAGAGTCCCTTCTGTAAGAGTCATCTCACTCGGAGACTCGAAGTTCTTCAGACGATTTGCAATGCTCGTTAACGTTCCATTTCGATGCTCTCTCTGTCGTGTGCCACGTCTACTCAAAGTGGCCCCATCAGATCGAGGATCCAAATAAAGACAAGACATTGATGACAGGCTCCCACCTCGTGGTTCGATTTCTTCATAATGCGAACATTCAATTGCACTTTGAACATCGACTGGTATGCTCTGGTCGAGACCGATGGAGTCCAGGCGACGCTTTGGTTCCGGCCAAATATTTCTTCGACCATTTACTGGCGTGTCGTCGCTGAGTGGAGTGACTGTCGCAGTCGAATCGATGCTTACCGCACTGTCCAGTTTCAGAATGGGAGTGCTTGGACTCATTCTGCTGTTGCGACTTCTCCCTCTCGTGTCTGGACTACTGATGGACCTGGTCTTCGTGCCGTGGTTCCTCTGGTCGTTTGGACTGACCTGTTCGTATGGGTCATCTTCTTCTTCGATTCCAACATCGTAATTTAGCGACAGATCCTCTTCCTCGTCATCATCGCTATCATCGTCTTTCCCCACAGTTCCATTCCCTAATGGTGCCAGACCACTGCTGGAAGAAGGCTTGGTAAGTTTCCCTTCCTTGTCGGAATTTCTCGCTTGGTTTGTCTTCTCTGATTTCACTTGAGGTTTCCGTATCGGTAACGGAGGCACTGACGCTAATCTGACCTCAGGAGTTGGTGGTTGGATCGGTGCTTTTTCTTCTACAGAATTTTGTTTTGGTTCAGAACTCAAACTCGGTGGGTTTTTCACTAAGTTTTTATTAGTTAAACTCAGAATGTTCGGTTTAGGAGGTAGCGGAGGCGGACAGTTCCCGTTTCTGTCGGGTCGGCCAACTTTTTTATCCTTACGCTTTTCCGTAGACTCTTTTTCGGGTGCAGCATCTTTCACAGGTTGGCCTGTGTCTGAGTTCAGCGACTGTTTGTCATTCTTTTCATCTCGTTTCACTACGTAGATACAGGTGCATGTCTTTGGGGGTTGCTCAACACCCTCTGGTATCGATGACCGAGTTATTAATTTGAACTCTACATCCTTTGTTACGATTATCTCTGAAGCCGAGCGTGGTTGTCCTGCGGTCGAACCCGTGGTGATTGCTTTTGGGTCGAGAACAGTAGTCACGTGCTTTATCCATTTCTCCTTCTGCAGTTTCCCTCTGGTTGGGATGATGTAGCAGTCGATGTACTGTCCAACATCATCGCCGTCGTTTTGAAGGTTGTCGACGTAGTAGTCACCTGGCGACTCGCTGCTCCCTCTTCTCGACTGGTCCTGAAGCTGACGACGTGCTGTGTGCCGCAACAGCTTTCGAACGCTGTCACCGACAATTGCCGCCCTCTCCCGCATCTGATCGTCCTCCGTCTCGTCCAGAGTCCGTGCGGTTTCCTCGAGAACACTGTTGAGATGCTTGTATTGTTCCCGGAGGATGTCCATGAACACCCCAAACGTCTCGTCGCTCTGCGTTTCCAGGTGGTCGAGAATTGCACCGACCTGTTTCTCGGGTGACCACTGACTAAGTATGATGTCTTTCGTTTCCTGTTTGAAACCATCCTCGGGCGTAAGACTGTCCAGAATGTCGGCGGGATCGAGGTCTTTTATGAGAATCATTCGACAGCGTCTCAAGACCCTTAGATGGACGTCAGACAGCTGCACGATAGGTCGTCCATTCACTGTTGCCTTCTTGAACAATGGCATTGTGGCAGGTCGTAACCAGTTTTTTCTCAATCAAAAGAACAGGTTTTCTCTATGAAAGTAAACAAAGAAAAACATTCAAAATATAACCAATGAAAAGTGAACATGAAATGAAGTTTCTAATAAAGAATTCTAATATTTAGTCTAGTCTTGTGGAGGGGATAGATAAATGGCAATACTCTTGCATGAAGAACAGGATCTTGAAAGAAGCGGGTTCGATACCCACAAGCCCCTCTAGGTCGACTCAGCCTTCCACTCCCTAGGAAGCAGCAGTAAAATGAGTGGGCAACTAACAGGCTGCCAAGAAGTGTGTTCAATAAGATCTTGATAATTTACGGTCATGTTTCAATGTAACTTACTGCAGTTTGTCAGTGAGCTTGTCAATAAACAGGAATATTTTATTATTAGTAGTAGTAGCATTCTTAAACTTTTTACCAATGTTTAGCATCAGAACAATCAGTTGTTATGTTTATTATAATGGTATCATTAGACTGGTACATGTTAAAAATGTTGACTTTAAGCTACCATTTTATAATAACAGACATCTTGGTTGACAGTCCAACAGGACTAGGTTACCAGACACCACTCGACAACTGTTGATTCATGATCTCCTTATCCTAGGCAGTCATCACAAACAACCTCCATGGGCAATAACAACTGGCACAAGGACAATCCAAGAACAAAGCAATCTTTTCTTACAGGCAACAAATTGCTAAGTGTATCTTGATAATATAATATATCAGAGATCAGAGGTATATATGTCAGAGGTTTTGGTTCAGGATACATGCAGTCTGTGTTATAACCACTGCAAGTTAACCTGAAAGCTTAACAGCCCATCAGTCCAAGCTTCCTTTAAAAGTTATCAGTGTTCGCTCAACTTCACTGAGACAGATGAATTATCCAAACCATTCCACCCTTGCACGGAAGAATTTCTGTCCTGATGTTCCTTTCAGTTTGTTAAATATTTTGTCCTGGAGTTGCCTTGTTTGGTGCTAATTCAAAGAACCTCTCCACTGCACTGCCTCCTCTCCAATGATAATTTTCTAAGTTTTAATTAGGTCTCCTCTGTTCCACATTCTCTCCAATGTTCATTCATTCATTCATTCATTTGAGCATTTATGTAGCGCCCCTTCAAGGGGGCTACTCAGAGGCGCTCCCGACTCCAGCACGAACGAACAAAGCAGTTTTTAAGGCAGTATAGAAATAGTTGTTGTTGTCAACGTTGTTATCCCACACCTTTTCAGCCTGTGTTCATAACTCAGATCCTTGTAACCCCAAATCATTTTTATCTATCTTGCACTTTCTCCCGTTACTCTACGTGATGTTCCAGATATGGATTTTATACCAACATGCAGTATTCCAACTGTGACCTAACAAGTGATTTATACAACTTCAACATTGAATCTTTGTCTCTGCTGACAATTATTGTTCCCTCATCATACCAAGGTTGAGTTAACATTTTTGATGTTTCAGTACATTGCCTTGAAATGAACAAACCCTAGATGTAACAGTGAAATACTGATAGATCATTTGGCAAGATCATCACCCATACTCCCATAGTAACTGACCCTACAGACGTAATGCATATTTTCATATTTGTATAGAATGGTCACAGAGTGTATGTTCAGGGACAGTGTATAGGCCTACCAGGTAAGTAAGTAAGTACGTAGTTTATTCACCACCAAATAAAGCAATATCACAATAATAACACTTCTACTAATACAGTGGCAGGCTACCAGAGAAATCTTGTAGGACTCATCTTGCCGGTTCCCAACCAGGTACTTCAACCACCAATACCATACTTGCAGTATACTCAATGTGTACACAGAGCTGACATGGAATGTGCCCCCAAGTAAAAAGGATGTGAATGGTAACTAGCGCGCCCTTATCCTTCCTTGAAACCTCTGTTTTAATCAACCACAAAACACAATTAATCCTTGAATCTCCATTCTGATTGTGAGAATAATGATCCTAGGCCTAGAGCGACAGCATTCCACAGATAAAGAAGTGGCAAGAACATAAATAGACTACAATTCTAGCAGATGTCTACAACGAAGAAATATGTGATTAAAACTTTAACAAGCTCGCAAAAATGACCCATAAAGAACTTAACACAGTGTACACAGATTTAGGATAACGAAATGGCATTCAAACCACTTCAACAGTCTCTACCATGGCTCATAAACTGTCCAAATGCACTAAAACACAAAAACCAAGCATTGGCAGTCTAAAGTCAATATCAGAAGCAAATTTAATATAAAAATTTACATACACGCATTTGTCATTCATAAATAAAAATTATATAGCTTACTGAATATACACGGTACATTATATAATATATATTATATTGGTATATAATAGCATTCAATGTAAGTATTTATATCTTACATCAGCAGTAACTGTTATATATTACACTACAGGTAACACTAATAAGATAGTACTACACAACCTGAAATAAAGTAGGTTACAAGTAACACAGATTAGCTTAATACTACCACAATTACAGCACCAATGACAAAAGCAAAATTAAATGGAACAAAGAAATTATTTCTAAGCGTCAGTAACAGGCTTAAATTTGTGAGTTCGAGATCTGGAATTCTCAAGTATGGCAGATATTGAATTCTCAAGTATAGCAGATATTGATTGAATTCTTAAATATGGTAGACATTGAATTCGCAAGTATGGCAACTTTACAAGCAACACACAAACGTTGTCAAGTGTAGATTATTTTGTATTGTTTGACATCGTCTGTCATGTTATTCTACACTAGCATGTACAGTACCGTAAAGGAAAGGCAGTTTGACGTAGAACACGCAAGGAATACTTACAGTAACAACAATAACAAATGTGGGCGAGTGTAGTCATGTTCTGTAACGTAATCCTGTAACTCCATACACCAATCTCTTAATTAATTCGTGACCGATCGAGATACACAAACCCTGAACGCAAATATGCAGATCTGAATTCAGCGTTCGTCAAAACATTCCATCAAAGCGAACAGACATTCCTGGAATGTAGTAACCCTGTCGAGTGCCTAGATTCTAAAACCCTAAACGAACGCAAACTTCGAAACGAACCCTCCCAGTCTACCTGTAAACATACCTGTAATATCTCTGACCGCTTCGACAGATAGTTGCCAGTCTATTCAACTATAGATCATCACGTGCACTCGGCATTCCGAAAATCGCCCAGTGGGAAATGTTTCTACCCACGATTTCGATGTAAAAAATGGCTAAAACCAGCCGGACGAAACATTCGCACACATTTCTTTAACCAAGTACAGCGTTACGCAAACATAACATTGAGTTCCTACCTACTTGCTGAGTATAGACTCGTCCCATTATCACATGCCAGCCAATGAATACTTGCTATACACTGTTTGTTTATGAAACTTAGGTAAATATACAGCCTGCCACACAGGCAAAGCCAGCCTGCACCCCCAACCACCGTCAAACATGCCAAGGATTAACCATTAGGATTCTGATCAGAAGTAGCAGGCTACACGGCAGATAAGTAGCACGTAGCCTGGATCACGTACACCCAACCCAAGTCAGCTCTACAGGTAGGCCTATGATTGTGTACACAAGCATACGAAGATGTACGCAAGCACCTGTACACAATCCAGACAATGCATCGTGTAGCAGCTCCTGTATAAACAATCTGAGTAAATGTCATAACTGAGATCCGCTCCGTAACATCATAGCATTACACAGGGTCCGATTTGTTAAAAAAGAAGCAGGGGGGTCGGAAATCTATAAAAAAATATTAACAATTTATTAAGCCGTAATTAATTTTTGCACTCATTATCTTTTAAATAAAGTTAATGAGCTTCCATAATACGTCAAGATTCTACAATGACCAACAGTCAACTACGATGCAAACATGACATGGAAAAAAATAATTAAAAGAAGTTTTCAGTTGCAGTACTAATGCAGTAATACTAATAGGAATAACAAATTGTACACACAAGTGTCAGACATGACTAAATTACACTGAACAATTAAATATAAGTACACAACCAAAGCTTACAAACTATTGCACCAAGAACTGTCACTGGAAATGCTGGCAAACACAAAGAACCAGTGCACCAAGTACACTAGTACAGTCACTATGAAAAAAGCTGTGCACTTTTGTTCTGTTTGTGCCCAATAGTCGCCTTGCCAGTTGGCTTATCTAAGGCACCATGGCGCCCAGATTTCAGCCAGGAAATAACGTATTTCCTAGCATTCCAATGCATTAGCGATGGTCCATTAATGCTGATCATCAACAAGTTTCTTATGGGGCCAACAGTCAGCCGGTTGCGCACTGTAGTGTGCTGTAAATTCATCTGGCTGAAGCCACGCTCGCAAGCTGCAGACGAAATGGGTAGAATCTTCAACGTCTGCTCAAGCGTTGCGAGATGAGCTCCCATTTGCTGGCCTTGTTTGTACATAGAGTACTCAATCACAATCTGGGCTGCCTCTGTGGAAGGAACTTCAAACTGTTTGCACAGGCTTGCGATCTGCCTGTCACCATATAGTGCCCTCTTCAAAGGATCCTCACCTTGTGCTGTCGATTCGTTGAATCCTAGCGACTGTCGTGGTCAACTTTCTCCATGTGCTCCGATTTCTCGTGGCCTCGCTCAGCTCCGAGATGTTCATCTTCATTGCCTCTTGTATCTCCTCCATCCATCTCCTCCTTGGACGTCCTCTCCTCCTCCTGCCCTCCCCACACGCCAACATCATCTCCTTTTCCAGCCCATCTGCACGCATCACATGTCCAAAGTATGACATCTTCTGCCTGGCCGCTCTCTGCCACAACGTCAAACTCCCTCTCCAGTGTCCTATTTCTTCCAGGATATCCCCGTTAGTTCTCTTCTCAGTCACATAGGCCTACAGCTATTAAATCGTTTTCGTTAACAACACTGCCATATTGCCAATAGAATTATCTGCAGTACTAACCTCTTCAGTCCCATTTCCACCGTCACAGTCGTTACTGGCTTGCTTTTTTTGGTGAAGAAATTCAACATATCAGTTTCTCTATAACGCTTCATGACCTCTTTATTAAATTGAAGGAATTAAACTTTAAAATGTAACTAAAAGTCGTGTTTTTGTTTAAAAGTATACGAATGAATATAGTAACTATATTTTGAACACGAAGGACAACTTTCACAGCAGACCAAGTAACATGAAGAATGAAGACTGCAGTCGTGTATAGTCAGTGCGGTGTGTACAGCCAAGCGCTAAGAGAGACATAGAGAGAGACAGACTGCGACAGCGACAGGGCGAGAGAAAACGAAAGGGAGAGAGAGAGAGGAGAGAGAGGAGAGAGAGAGAGAGAGAGAGAGAGAGAGAGAGAGAGAGAGAGAGAGAGAGAGAGAGAGAGAGGAGAGAGAGAGAGAGAGAGAGAGAGAGAGAGAGAGAGAGAGAGAGAGAGAGAGAGAGAGAGAGAGAGAGAGAGAGAGAGAGAGCGAGAGCGAGCAAAAGAACAGATGTTCGTCTGTCTTTTGCTGTCTCACTCGGGAGATATAATTTCAAGGAGATATTATTTCAGACCTTCATTTCTTAGCGCTGGAGCTGAGTGCATACCGTTGATGTATGCAGTGAATGTACCCTGAAAAGGAGAATCTGGCTGCAGGCCCCTATATTAGTGTGCATGCCAATGAACGTATCTTCATGTATCTTTCAGCATCTCTGCAGGGTCGATGAGGGTCAACCCCGACAGGCCGACACGTTAGGGTGAGTGGGTGACCTAGACAGACATACGTCTGTGCCACTGTGGCCCGGTGTATCCTGCATACCACGAAGCATCCGTCACATACAGGCTATAGTACTGTTCAGGCTGCAGTTCAAACTGCAGAGATGCTGAAACCTAAACGGGATTGTAGCACTTTGAACACCGTAGGCTAAATATTATGTCATCAGATGGAACAACTGGCCAAATTTAAAATTTGTGTGTTAGGACGAAAATCATAGTGGAATCGTTTCGTGTAGGACTGTGAATAATAAATTTGAGGGGGTCAAGACGACCCCCCCGGGGTCGGCCAAAGGCTAGAAGCATGGGGGTCAAAAAAAGAAGCAAGGGGGTCCAACCCCCCTAACCCCCCGGCAAATCGGACCCTGGCATTACATAGGGGCAGCTGATCTGCGAGTGCCTACGCTTTAGCTGGCCTATACTGGTCTGTATCTAGAGCTACGTGTAGGGTCCTGCGCAGACAGTGTAGTCTAAAAGGCCTCAGATAGGCCCTTAACCTAAACACAAACAATAGGCAGCTGTTCAGTGTGTGAAAAATAGGCTACCTACCAGAAAGAAGCGTTCAATCTCCAGAGAACATGGTGGCTAGCTCTAGTAGGCTACATACATCCAGTGCAAAGATCGTGCGCAGTTCATCGGCGCTTTCAACTGTTCGGACAGAGAAGCTCATCTCACGATCCACATATTATTATCAGAACCTACGGGTCCGTCTAATTAGTCACACCTGTTTCGCAGGCCCAACACCACTACCACCACCGACCAGCAGTACCCTCTCTCCTCTCGCCCTCTGCTCTTCCCGATTGGCCGAACGAAAGTCCCTCCCTCGCAAGCGCTACCCAACTCTACACGCTGGCTGACATCCAAAGCCAGATTTGGCTGAAGCCCACGCTCGCTCAGTCTCAGGCAACTTTATCCTCCCCCTTCCCCTCCTCCTTCTCCTTCTCCTCCTCCTTCTCTCTCCCTATGATGCGATGGGCCGTAGATTGACAAGATATTCTATAGTAGGAATCTAGTATGTATAGTTGTATACAATAGAGTTCATACCAAACGAAGCAGGCCTAGCCGATTATGTATTATACTGTATTATATATGTGTGTGTATATATATGTACATATGTATATACGTATGTAATTATATAATGATAATTTTAATTTATGACGACTCATAGCTCTACTGCAAATGTCGTCTTATTACACTTAGTATGATAGAGAGGCGATATATATACATCGATAGGCCCCAGTAGGCTACATACAATGTACATGCATGCATTGTATATATATATATATATATATATATATATATATATATATATATATATACTACCTAATGGCGTCGAGCGATTAATCTCGTCATTAGCTAACGTCACGGGGTGAAAGGTTGCTACCATCACTTCTGGTCGACGTGTTAATTAGGGCCTAGCCTACTTTCATTTTGGCCTATATAAAAAGTATAGGCCTGCCTAACAATATATATATATATATATATATATATATATACAAGATCACGATGATCACGATCACTTATATATATATATATATATATATATATATATATATATATATATATATATATATATATATATATATGTACTTATCCTCGTCGTCACCGCCACCACAACTAACGCGTGCAACATCATCGTGATCTTGACATCATCATCATTGTCATCATCGTCGTCGTCATCATCGTCGTTGTCAGCATTTGACATTCTCATGTTTATGCTTGAATGCTTTTCTCACGTTTTATCCGAGTTTTATGTTATCACCGGTGCATAGCCTATATTGTCAAAACTCTATGCAGAACCTAGTTTGCTGTATAACCCAAGCATTACTTTGTTGAAGTTCAAAGAGTTCCAAGACTTATAGTCGGTCTATATATAGGCCTAGGTCTATGGCCTAAACAAAAGCCGAAAGCCTGGACAAAGAAGGATGGCAACGCTAATTCGATCCTCGTTATAACAAGGTTCGAATTAGCGTTGCCATCCTTAAACATCCATCATTAAACAGAAACTACTCTTTGATGAGAACAGCTGTGAATACCAACATTAGCCTACGTTAGCCTACAAACCAAATCGCCTACACGCGCCTGGACACATGCAGATAGATAACGGAGTCCCTCGGTTTAACCACGGTGTCGCGTGAGGAGATCGACGACAACGACGAGATGGCATCATCATTATGATGTAAGCGTCGTTGGCGGTCGAGATGGAATGATGACGGACGAAAAGCCAGTCTCCACTGGGTCAACAATGAAGGCAGCTAGGCCGAGGTGTAATCGGACACCACACAGCCAAGGTGTAATAGGACACCTCGCGGCTATGATGTAACCAGACACCGCCCGCGCTGCAGGCGAGCGACGACCCGCGTCGCGAGGAGCAATCTGACACTAATTGACGATAGCTTGACGTGGGGAGGGGGCTGACCGAGGCACGCTGAAGTTCCTACTTAACGGAAGGGAGAGGAGAACACGGGACTTGTACTGCTGACGCGAGCGACGCGTGAACATCGGTCGAGCGATCAACTTCGAGAGGACGACCAGCGCCAGGCGGCAGAGTATAGTCCGTCAGATTCAGAGACTGACGCGAAAGAACGATCTGTAGTTAGGCTGTACGAAGCAACATTTGAGATAGTCCGATTTAATATCTAAACGTTTTAATACTACGTGGAAGTTCCCGTAGAGTTAGTGTATATATATTTGTTTCTTTAATTAAATTCATTTATTAATTAAACAAAGTTCGTCGTGAATCTTCTATAGAAAAGTTAGGCACGTTAAATAAAAGTGCAAGTAAAAGAACAAGCAATCGAGGGTCGACATCAACACACGGCAAACAATCGACGGGAAACCTTTGATTGCGACATTGGCGCAGTCGACAGGATTTTCAACTGAAGACGTCACGACGAAGAGCGGAACCGGAAACGGAAAGAGGAATCTCAACAGATCAGGACCAGCGGCGAATACAACCCTTCGCAACTGGAGAAATCGAGTGCCGGACTCCGAAGACGAAGGACTCGAAGGAACCGACAGCAACAGGCAAGGACGAGGAACAAGAGCGCCAACGGACGACCGACCATCGCTAGCAACGACGGACGGGAGTGGCAACGGAGGACAGCGGATCAGCCAAGATACCAAAAGACGGAACACGCTCGACGTATCAGAGGGTAAGTCCTTACTGGTAGTCGTGGTAATCTGTGAGGTTGCGGTTGAGGTCTGGATGAGGATTGGTGTGCGAATAGCCGAGGCTTATGCGTAGCTCCTTTTGCTCAGTTCTGTTCTTGTTGTATTTGTGGTAGAATTTTAGGACGTTGTTTTCTTTGATTTCTGACCAACGGTGACTCTCCTCTAACTTACTTATCTTTTTCTATTAGTGAGCGGACTGTTGGAAGATGGATAAGTTGTCGGTAGAGAAAAGAGTGAGGGTGCAGAACACGCCCCATCACAGACTAGTCGCATATCTGAGAAAGATGGGACTAGGAGAGAAGGAATTGAATTCCATGAATATGAACCAGCTCCGAGAGGCTAGCGCCGAAATAATTGTTTCTGGACGGGAGGCCCCGCCAGAAGTAAGTGAGGAAGTAAACATAGGTAGCCTAGAGACCAGTATTCGCTCGACAAGGCTGAGGCAGCTAGTCGGGCTCGAACAATTAAAATACGAGAGAAGGGAAGCTGAGAGTGTGGAGAGGAGAAAAGAAAAGGAGGAGGAAAGGCAGAGAAGGATCGAAGAAGAGAGAGAGAGGAGACTAGAAGAGGAAGAAGAAAGGCAGAGAAGTGAAGAGAAAGAGGAAGCGGAGGAACTGAGGAAAGAAGAAGGAGAGGAAGCGGAGCGGAGACTCAGGCGGCTTGAGGAGAGAGCGGAGAGGAGAGAGGAAGAGAAGGAGGAAAGGCAGAGAAGGATCGAAGAAGAGAGAGAGAGGAGACGACAAGAGAAAGAAGAGAGACTGAGGCTCCTTGGGGAGACGCAGACTGAGAAGCTCAGGATAATTGGGGAGGAGAGCAGGCTGCTTAGGGAGATGCAGGAGGAGAGACTATGGATTCTTGAGGAGAAACGGAGGAGAGAAGAAAAGGAGGAAACAGAGAGACTCAGAATGCTAGAGGAAAAGCAGGCTGAGAAGCTCAGGCTTCAGGAGGAGAAGCAGAGGAGAGAAGAGAAAGAGGAAGCAGAGAAATTAAGGCTTCAGGAGGAGAAACGGAGGAGAGAAGAAAAGGAGGAAACAGAGAGACTCAGAATGCTAGAGGAAAAGCAGGCTGAGAAGCTCAGGCTTCAGGAGGAGAAGCAGAGGAGAGAAGGGAAAGAGGAAGCAGAAAATTTAAGACTTCAGGAGGAGAAGCGGAAGAGAGAAGAAAAGGAGGAGGCAGAGAAGAGAGAGAAGGAAGTCCGAGAGGAAAGGGACGCAGAGAGGAGACTCAGAGACGAAAGGGACTATAACTTAAGGCATTCGGTCGTAGGACGAATGGAAACGTATAGCGAAAGCTTGCGAGGACGCTTATCGAGGTTACCAAGCGACCATGCGAAAACCCCTGGGTTCTTTGTGCACGATGAAAAGTTATTCGACTCTTGCGTTGTCCCAGACGACCTTCGAAGCAGTTTTCTCTTGACCTGTCTAGATAATCATGCCAGAACAGTGACAGCCAGAATTCTCACTGACTGGACCCAGAAATCGGTGCCTGTTAAGATACCCTGGCGAGCTGATCACCAAAAGGCGCTAGATAACCTTACGCACGATTTAAATAACGCGATATGTTTGCAGACAATTGACTACGGCAGAGAGTTTGGTCTATCGACTGACGGTTCAGACAAAGCA
Source organism: Allolobophora icterica (assembly GCA_963556255.1). Taxonomy (NCBI): domain Eukaryota; kingdom Metazoa; phylum Annelida; class Clitellata; order Crassiclitellata; family Lumbricidae; genus Allolobophora; species Allolobophora icterica. Next base: position 21,495,510 of record OY744613.1, on the reverse strand, counting down.
GTCGGAGGCTGCTTATTCCAAATTCAAGTCGATGGAACAGAACGGCCAATATATTTCGCCAGTTCTAAATTAGATGCTACGCAAGCGCGTTGGTCCACTGTGGAGCGCGAAGCGTATGCTGTAATCTTTGCGTTGAAGAAGTTTAGGAATTTGATTTGTATGTCAAGGACCACCCTCTACTCTGACCACCACCCCTTGACTTTCCTAACTGCTTCTACGCCCACAAGTGCTAAACTTGCGAGAGGGGCTCTGGCCCTCCAGGACTTCGGTATTTCCTTTGAATATCGACCTGGGTCGCTGAATATTCCCGCTGATCTTTTGTCCAGACTATGATTGAGGAAGAAGGCGGACTACCATGTAAGGCACCGCGACAACTGTAAATATATTTCTAACTGTGCTGATATTTTGTATTTTCATGGGAACGACGAGGACATGGTCTGGAGGAAATCGGCGGAGGGAACGACATCATTCTCAGCCGGGAGGCGAACCAATGACTGGCTTTGTCCTCCCCCGGGAAGGGAGGTGTCGCGTGAGGAGATCGACGACAACGACGAGATGGCATCATCATTATGATGTAAGCGTCGTTGGCGGTCGAGATGGAATGATGACGGACGAAAAGCCAGTCTCCACTGGGTCAACAATGAAGGCAGCTAGGCCGAGGTGTAATCGGACACCACACAGCCAAGGTGTAATAGGACACCTCGCGGCTATGATGTAACCAGACACCGCCCGCGCTGCAGGCGAGCGACGACCCGCGTCGCGAGGAGCAATCTGACACTAATTGACGATAGCTTGACGTGGGGAGGGGGCTGACCGAGGCACGCTGAAGTTCCTACTTAACGGAAGGGAGAGGAGAACACGGGACTTGTACTGCTGACGCGAGCGACGCGTGAACATCGGTCGAGCGATCAACTTCGAGAGGACGACCAGCGCCAGGCGGCAGAGTATAGTCCGTCAGATTCAGAGACTGACGCGAAAGAACGATCTGTAGTTAGGCTGTACGAAGCAACATTTGAGATAGTCCGATTTAATATCTAAACGTTTTAATATTACGTGGAAGTTCCCGTAGAGTTAGTGTATATATATTTGTTTCTTTAATTAAATTCATTTATTAATTAAACAAAGTTCGTCGTGAATCTTCTATAGAAAAGTTAGGCACGTTAAATAAAAGTGCAAGTAAAAGAACAAGCAATCGAGGGTCGACATCAACACACGGCAAACACACGACAGGGAGACCTCCGATTGCGACACACGGACCCTGCTGTATGGTAAGTAAGTAAGGCTCCCGTATTCCATATGGAACGTAGGTAAGGCTCTCATTTCCTTTTCATAGGCCCCTCAGCCGGCAATGGACGAATCCCAAGGGGTCGTGGATACGGGGAACGGACATTAACCCCCCCGGACAAAAGCCCCCCCGGACAAAAACCCCCCCGGACAAAAGCCCCCCGGACAGAAACCCCCCCGATTTTAGCTAGGACAAAAGCCCCCCCGGACAGAAACCCCCCTCTGTGTTATAAGCCTATATCTACATTTAATTGAGAAACTTTAATAGCCCTGTTGCCCTCGTGTCAGCTTGTTAATGATGTAAACGTATAGACTAAAGACTTGTTAGTGTCATTCAGGTGTAAAATAAGACTTGTTAGTCGCCTAGTTCTTAACTTAAGGCTTGTTAATGTCAGGATTCGCGAGCCTGGTCGGTCATCATCACCCTTCCCTGTGGGTTCTCATAGGGGCGCTGCAGCAGGATGAGGCCATGGTAAACACGGCCTTATTACAGGCCTCGCGAGGTCAGCTGCCCATTAAGCGCGTCAGACGCACCACCAAGCAGCTACAGGACCGTCTACTGCAGTTGTGCCAAGATCGGCGTGATGGAAAGAAATCCATCGAAGATACCCTCCATGGATTAGGACATAACATTCGCCTGTAGGTTTTTTAGTTTTACTAAAACAGCGTTAGAGACAAATTTTGGACCATTATAGTCTTATAAACTTTTACGTTGGTCTGTAATCATTCTTCGAATTAAACAAACTGTAAATATATATTTCTTCTTATTAAACAAATTGAAATATATTCCGACTTATGTTGAGGTGTATGTATGTATTTATGTATGTATATATGCATGTATATATGTAGGTATATATGTATATATGTATATTATGCATGTATGTATATATGTTTGTATGTATATATGTATTTTATGCGTGTATGTATATATGTATGTTTGATATATATGTGTGAAATATAGGTTATTATTTCCTAGCCGGGGGGATTTTGTCCTACCCCGGGGGGTTTCTGTCCGGGGGGGCTTTTGTCCGGGGGGCTTTTGTCCGGGGGGGCTTTTGTCCGGGGGGGGTTAATGTCCTACACTCGTGGATACAGGGCCAGAGCATCGCAGGACTTGCCATTTACTTGCCAGCTTACGCCAGTAGGCTACCAAATTATCCCGCTTAGTGTCAGAGGCACATGTGCACAAACAACTTGCCCAGGGTCGTTACGCGGAGTCGAACTCGTAACCGCATGCTCCGTGAGCAAGAGTATTACCGATAGTATTGTATAGTAACCCATGGTTCATGGTTTATCCTAGCTTTTCAGCCCAATCGGTCATTTCCCCTCGCTTTCTGAAAAGACTGCTTAATGCACATTGCCGCGCTAGAAAATTCGGGTAGCACATCTAACCACTGAGATTTAAATTTTGGTGTGCCATAGTTCGAGTTTCGCTCGTAAAATGTAGCTACACACGCCTAAGTGCAGTACAGTATAGCGCAGTGAATTGTGTAGCACAGTGAGGTATAGCGCAGTGTAGTACAGTGTAGTATAGTAAAGTGTAGCGCGGTGTAGTATGGTGTAGTACAGTGTAGTAACGGAGTAAAGTGTAGTACAGTGTAGTGTAGTACAGTGTTAGTGCAGTGTAGCGTAGTAAAGTGTAGTACAGCTTAGTGCATTTTTAATATAGTGTAGCTAAGTGTAGTGTTATGCAGTTAGTACAGTGTAGCGCAGTGCAGTTCAGTGTATTGTAATGCATTGCAATGTAATCCAGCGTAGTGTAGTGTAGCACAGCACAGTATAGTGTAATTATTTTCTGTAATATAGTGTAGCTCAGAGTATTGTAGTGTAGTGCATTGTAATACAGTACTAATGTAGTGTAGTCTAGTGTATTATAATGTAGTGCCGCGTAGTGTAGCATAGCTACGTGCAGTACAGAGTAGTGTAGTGTAAATTGCAATGTGGTGTAGGTGATGTGAAGTCTTTCTACCCACATGCTCAAATTCTGGGGCCAAGTACAGTCCGGCATGACTTCGTTACCCCACCCATGCTGTCGAATTTCCCTCAATTTATTATAATGAATCTAATTATCTTTTGCCAGACGCCCTTCCCTCATTTGGGGTCGAGGTGGTGCGTGTGCGGGGTCATTGTACTGGTAAGTATTGCCCTCTGTTGCGGTTTCCAAGGGAGCTTCCAATCAGCTCATACCCCTCACTAATTATCTGATGGCCTAATCATCAGTTCATGACGTCAACCATTTGGCAGCGATGGGTACAAATAAATGATCTCCGTTGTCATCGGTCATTTGTCAAGTTCATTCCTCCTGTTAGTGTTAATAATTCAAAGTGGTGTTATTGTCCTTTTTAATTCAAGTGGTGTTATTGTCCTTTTTAATTCAAGTGGTGTTATTGTCCTTTTTAATTCAAGTGATGTTATTGTCCTTTTTAATTCAAGTGGTGTTATTGTCCTTTTTAATTCAAGTGGTGTTATTGTCCTTTTTAATTCAAGTGATGTTATTGTCCTTTTTAATTCAAGTGGTGTTATTGTCCTTTTTAATTCAAGTGGTGTTATTGTCCTTTTTAATTCAAGTGATGTTATTGTCCTTTTTAATTCAAGTGGTGTTATTGTCCTTTTTAATTCAAGTGATGTTATTGTCCTTTTTAATTCAAGTGATGTTATTGTCCTTTTTAATTCAAGTGATGTTATTGTCCTTTTTAATTCAAGTGATGTTATTGTCCTCATTTTACCTTAGCTACCCAGTGTAGTCTTGGTCTATCTTTTTTTCTTTTTCCTTCTAATCTTGCATAGTATGAATTAAGTAACAGGTCGGTCAGTGTGTGAGCCACGGTAGCCGACTGGTTACAGCGCTCGGCCTGTGATGCGGAGAGCATGGGGGTACGAGGGGTACCCGTACCCCCACTTTTTTTGGACTGAGGGGTACCGTACCTCCAACTCTTTAAACAATGCCAATCAATATTTTATTACTGAGCCTTCCCAGAGATCTCAGTCTCCGCCTTGCTTCGTGTATGTAAGAAATTGGTACCCCCCCACTTTTTAGACTAAAGTTACGCCTCTGACTGCCCGTACCTGAAAACTAATAACTAAATCGTGGGAGGTTGGTGAGCAGTGACGTCGTGCGAGTAGGCCTGCGACGCTAATTTTCTCGTTGACAATAATTGATGAATTAATATTAATAGGCCTATAGGATATATAGCTGATTTCTCAACATCTCATGACTTTATCAATGGACAAATTTTTTTGCACGAAAGCGTAAAAACTATGCACCCGAACAACTGTATAGCTTGGTTTGCATTAATCACGTGATTGTAACCTTTCCCTGTCACAAATAATAGGACGTATACTGTAGACCTATAAGCAAAGTAGTCGGAGTTTGAGAAATTATAGTCATCAAGCCGCTTTGGAGACTTCAAACTTTTCAGAGGAGGAATTTTGATGTTTAGTATAACTGATTAATGCGCGCTCTTCGGCAGATATATACGAGTATGTACCCGTGAAAATAATATAAATTCCATGTAGGGCTAGATGTGCTTTGTCTAATACGTACCGGTACGGCGGTACCTCATAGTATTTACAGACTCTAGCAAAGTATCTAAACACGGCCGCAAGCATATTCTATTCGGCGAGGCTGATAACAAAATGCCAATTATAGGAGCTTTTGTTGAAAACGGTAAACTTGAAGAGTATATTGTACTTTAAGCCACCATGAACTGTATGAACTTGAGGCATAACCGCCCGTGTAGATCTGTGAATAATTGAAGTGACCGGCATTGCACTGCAGTGCTGATATTGTACCAGTCAACCAAGTAACTGCGATTTAACTTTTCTCAGAAAACTGGAACAAACACCCGGAAAATCGTAACACATAAATGTTTTGATCATGACTTTCATGAGAAATTAAATAATTAATGCGCTAATTATACGTACTAGTAGTTAGAAGCGTCATAAAGTTCATGATACTATAGTCCATGTCACCTCTTGATGACTTTTAATACCAACAAAGTTTACAAAACTGTTCTATGAACTTTGCCCAAGTACCCTATAGGCTTAATCGACGCCCACAGAGTATAGCTAGGAGTCTGGGACCTTGACGGTCAAGAGTAGCCTATTGGTCTTCGGTCTCACTTTTTCCTTCTAATCTGGTCTTCTCTCATCCTCCTTCTTATCCCTCGGCTCATCTCCAAGACAACGACAAAATACGCAACACAAAACACCGACAAGGTATTGGCTTACGGGATTTTACGCCACGCCAGAGGCCCTCCTGCCAAACAAAGGGCTTACGGGGTTTCACGCCACGCCAGAGGCCCAGCAGGGAAAAGTATAACAAACTACTGACACACAAACACAAGAACGAACGAGAAACCACATATGAGATTACGGGGCTTAAGCGGCCCCATAGCCAGAGGCTCTTACTCACGAGCACTTACTAACACCCATGTGCACCCACCACCCGGACGACACAGAGCCATAGTGCAACCGTAACATGCATCACTATCAATCCCATATCGCCAAAGGGGAGAATCATTCGCCGCCTCCATAGGAACCTATAGCCTATAGAAACACAGTGAAACAACTATAAGGTTATTATTACACGTTATGACATATATGATATGTAGTAACATCATAGGAAAGAATAAAATACAAGATTATCCTCATTTGTTGGCACCGCACTGACATGCATCAGGAAGCTTCATGTTTCAGTCTCAAGTCAACCAGGTCAGCGATCATTGTGCTCAGTTGCTCATGCATCTATAGCCTACCGCGCTCCCGTATATCAACTCAAACCCATAATATCTTATCATGACTCGGATCTTCCTCTAGAAAGTAGGAACAGTCTTCCGCCATAAACACGTACCGACATACATACTGTTGCATCTAGCTCTGTTCAGTAAACATTTTCAAAATGTCTTTAAAATGCACTTAAATATCGATAGATGAGTTACACTGTTAGACAGTCATGCATGCAGCAATGCCTTTGTGAGGTAACCGGCTAAAACGCGCTATATTAAGTCGCTTGGTACATACATGCATTACATACATACTATACATACATGAAGAGAAGAAACATTGTCCACGATAAAATATCCCTTGACTCCATTTACCCCAGACGCCGAACTCCATTTAACCTCGAAGAAAATAACTACAACAAAGAAGGAACATTGCCCTCGACAGGATTACCTTAAACTCCATTTACCTAAAATACCGAATCCCATTTAACTTAGAAGGAGATACCCACAAAGAAGGAACATTGCCCTCGACAGGATTACCTTAAACTCCATTTACCTAAATACCGAACCTGGTTTGCATTGTGGCTTTTGCCGTAAATGGATTATTGATTTCACGTTGTTGGCCAGATGACGTAATATGATTCATCAGCCAATGCACACCAAACCTGCCCACCCACCCACCAAACCCCCACCACCCAAACCCTCACCCCATCCCACCACCTCCACCCACTTCCACCCACCACCACCCACCACCAAACTCACCCACCCAGCCCACAAACATCCACTCACCCCACGCGGTGTCGTTGATCATACGCCAGCGCGATGTAGTTGACCATAAGATAGCGCGATGTAGTTGACCATAAGATAGCGCGATGTAGTTGACCATAAGATAGCGCGGTGTAGTTGACCATAAGATAGCGCGATGTAGTTGACCATAAGATAGCGCGATGTAGTTGACCATAAGATAGCGCGGTGTAGTTGACCATAAGATAGCGCGATGTAGTTGACCATAAGATAGCGCGATGTAGTTGACCATAAGATAGCGCGATGTAGTTGACCAAGCTGACGACATGTATAGTTGGTCAAATGTTGACGTCATGTATATGGTCCAGATGTTGAGGACATCATGCTGTTGGCCAGTGATCTCGCAGTCTTTTGTAGTCAACCTATTTGAACAGTATTTTAGTTGATTGTAATGAAAGATCGAATGAATGAATGAATGAATGAATGAATGAACGTAAGAAAGATTGGGAAACGTTAGTGAGCGAAAGAGATAAACAATGAATCGCCCTCACCACCATACACATCATCTACCTCAACATTATTCTCACAAAATCAGATCTGGCCTCCGTGGATCCGTGGATCGGGGTAGGATTCGCATCTCGTCACTATGGCTTCTTCGCCACCAGAATGCATAGGCCTACGGTCTACCATGGGTTAAGACAGTAAAGCAAATTTATACATGCCTACTCACAGACTACCAGCTATCTCCCTTTAATATAGCACACTTCTCCATTCGAACATCCAGTTTCTGGCATTTTTTTCATCGAAGATTCTCTTTCGAAACGACAGTCCTTCCCATCGCTCCGAAGTTTCCTGCCCAAATGAAGAAATCGGCTGTCTCCATGACTCGGAACAATCGGTTAACGGATGACGTCATTGCAATATTCACGATGACGTCATTATAAAAAAAATGACGTCATTGCAACACTCGCAAAGCTGACGTATATATCCTATAAGTAACTATTGATAAAGATCGTTTTTAGTGTTTTAATCCAAGGTAGACCGTATTCTTAATACCAAGACTTACAATTTAATGAGTAATGAATAATAATAATAATAACTGGTTAACTTTCGCTAATTAATTACATTTAATTAACATCGTCTGAAGTGCCTTTGAGAAGCTTCCATTTAAACAGACGCTATAAAAATTTATGACCACAATTACATAATAGGCCCCTAATTTATTACGTTAAGTCAGGCAGTTGTTGTATTATAAATCAATGACACGCTGGCCTATAATAGGCCTATGCATGCCTTGTAAACGCTGGCCTATAGGCCTATGCCTTGTAAACACTGGTCTATAGGCCTATGCCTTGAAAAAGCTGGCCTATATGCCTTGTAAATTGACGCGGATTTCATACAAGACATTAATGCAGGGGCGTAACTTTGGTCTAAAAAGTGGGGGGTACCAATATCTTACATACACAAAACAAGGCGGAGGCTGCGATCTCTGGGAAGGCACAGTAATAAAATATTGATTGACATTCTTCAAAAAGTGGGGCACGGGTACCCCTCGTACCCCCAGAAATTACGCCTATGCATTAATGGATTTAATGCTAACAGCCAGACAGCGTTCGATACATCTATAATTGTATCAGCACGTTAACTCTGTCGTGCAGTAGCTACATCATAGTGAGAATTGTAGGGAGTTTGGGGGTTCAACACCCTAGTCTTTCTTAGGACCCCACAGTTAAGTCTTCATTGCACACCCGGGGGGGTTGCTTCCAACCCCCTCAGTTGTGCTAGTGCGATTTAGCATTATTTGACTCTGAGTTCCTGACAAAGAGAAGAAATCTCCAAGGTGTATCATGTATGGTAGTGGTTTATTGTGAGATTTGTGACCATGTGAATTGTAGGCCTATACTAATAAATTTGGTGATGTCAGCACTTTAAGGAGTTTAAGCTTTCCACTGCATTTTTTAATGTTCTCAGTTTGCAAAATACTGATAAAATATTCCACTCCACATGGATCAAACCTATCAAGGTCTAACAACCCCAAGTCTTTTGTCTACAATTCTCACACTGAGCTACACTGGATAGATCGTACTTTCCATGTTCCTATGTGCGTGTAGTTGGCGGTTCG
>OY744613.1:21219136-21476636 GCA_963556255.1 Allolobophora icterica | reverse complement strand
GCTGATGAGGCGTTTATAAATGCTGTTCAGAGCTACTACGAAGTGTTTCTCAAGAGTGACCGAGTTGTCGCGATGGTGCGCAGTGGTTGCGCTTCTGCGAACGACTTTCGGGAAGTTTTCAAGAACAACGTGGAGAAGCGCATACGAAGCTTGCCGGAAATAGAGGGATTGACTAAAGATACCGTGCTAAATTCTTGGATGGCGAAATTTGACCAGATCTTTCGGGGAGACGAAGACCCACGTAAGTGGCCCCAGCGCTTGGGCGGTGCAACATCTGAAATGATTCTGAGCAAGGAACAGCTTTACGAAATGTTTCAGAACATCCTCGTTGTGAAGAAGTACGAACACCAGATTCTCTACAATGCTTTACAGGTGGGTGGTTTACAATATGGTGGTTTTATTGGTATTGTTCTCTGCTGTATTGTATTAAATGTTGCTCAGAATAGTATTGTTAATATATTTACATGTTGCTTATATAATGTGGGTTACATGTTACTTGGAATTTTGACCAGAATTTGCGTATCTGTATATTTGTTACATAGAACAGTGGATCAGCTTACTAGTGTCAGTTATTATTATGATTATTATTATTATTATTAAGGAATGTTATATCTATAGCGCCCCTTCAAGGCTGTCTACTCAGGAGCGCTCCCAGTCCAGCCACGGCTAAAAAGAGTAGTCTTTAATTTAGTATAAAAAGTAGTAGAGTGATCTAAAGGGACCAGAGGGAGCGCTATTGGGAGCCCGTTCCAGGTTGTAGGGCCAGCAACAGAGAAGGAGCGGCTCTGCATGATTGCGGTACGCGAGCGAGGGACCATGAGTTCATCATGGTCAGCTGATCGAAGAGTAGCTCGCTGCTGAACAACAGATGTAAGGTGACAGAAATCCTGTAAGTATAGGGGCATGAGTCCCTCCAAGCAGCGTTTAACAAGTGTAGAAACCCTATATGTGATCCGTAGTGGGAATGGAAGCCAGTGCAGGACATCCCGCATAAACTCAGAAACCCTGGCCAAATTTAGGGATATGGCCAATGAGGCGCGCAGCTACGCTAGTTAGTCTGCTTATCTTTATTGACCAGTCCTTGAAACTAAATCTTGTTTTCCTGATTTCTAGTGTGTCAAGTAATTGGAAACTTGTATGCTAGAAATTGCATAAACAGATGCTCATACTTTTAGCTGATTCAATACATCCAGGCTTGCTACTAGGCTGTTTGAAGCTGACTTAGTTGTGCTGACTTGCTACTTTACTCGTTGTCGCTATTCAGCCAACTTGTCACCCATGTAGGGTGGGGCGTGGTGGTGTTAAGTTTGGCGCCTTGTGACCGGAGGGTTGCAGGTTCGAATCCCACTCTAGCCGCTGCGTACGGACCTTGGGCAAGTCCTTCACTCGCGATTGCTCATGGCGCTTCGGCGTGAAAACTCCGACACATTATCAAATGCTGTACATAGTTGGGAGCGCCTCTGAGTAGTAGTAGACTTGAGGAGGCGCTATAGAAATATCCTAAATAAATAAAATAAATAAATAAATAAATTTGATGCACCTGGTTGTGTACCAAAACAAAGGCTGGCAAATTCTTGGATTATACGGTAAGGCACATGGCAGGCTGATGCAAAAATTAGATAAGAGACATTAATGGGAGGATTCCTTGGCTGGGAATTACTGCACATCAGCCAGGTATTTATTGTCCTCTTGGACAAAGATTAATCTAAGGTGGACCATATCAACCCACTTTGCATGCACTCATCGGTCATAACCTGACTCTTGCAGTGGGCTGAATGGGCTGCTTTGGTGTCTTCAAGCTAGCGAAAACGGAATCAGACAAAATTGCGGTTTGTGTCGTTGATGTGTGGCAGCCACGTGAAATGATTTGCAAGATGTGAGTGGGAACTTTCCTGGACTGGGAACCAAAACATATCGAGGTTCTTGGTGTCATCATGTACGAAGATTTGTCTCGGGCAACTGTCTCTGTATGAGGGTTCTGCTTTTAGTAACTGGTAGATTGTTTTGCTTATTTTGGTTGTTGACCGGAATTCTCCATTGAACTGCAGTTTGATTTTGGTTTCACTTAAAGCACCAGAATTAATTAAATTAGATTAATTATTAGATTAGGTTTGACACCACAGATGCAGCAGAAGAGTTGTCTGTTCATAACTAAAGGAGTTTACAAGCCACCGTCTTACAAATAATGTTATTAATGTTAACGAAAGTAACCCAGGTTGTACACAGAGCATTAGCTGTTAGATAAACTTGCTGTCAGATGTCTCGGTCATAAAGAAAATAAGTTTTTATGGTCTTGTGTCGTTCATATAGGATGCATAACACGCATTGTGTAATATTGGTTGCAGCTGTTATGTGTTGGTTTGCAGGATGTGTCACCTCATTCCTATGCATTTCTTACCAGCTTTTGTCCATGTTTTAACTAGTTTTTCCAGTATATGACATGAAAGCTGTTTGTACTTAACGCTCACTTGTAATGTGGGGTGTGAGGGTTCAAGACGGCTACTGCATAGGGACCTTGAGGAACGGAAGAGGTGTAGCCATTCCAGAAACATAACACTGATAATTTCTAAGATCTTGGGAATGAAGTACCTCAGGGCCAAAAAATAATAATAGTAATAGTATACAATATTTAATAATAATAAAATTATAATAGTAATATATTACTAAAAAAAATTGTTCCAGAGGGATCCTTTCTACCTCGGGTAAAATCTAGATCTTTAACAGTTCAGGAAACATTTTCTGCTCATCATAAGACACATTTAACAGTAACAGTATGTATGCACATAATGTATGTGTGTCTTGAGCTGTCTCTTTCAATAAAGTTTGGATATTCCGTAGGAGACAGTTCCGAAATGATGGTACAATACACGAGAAAGTAAGACTCATCTATAGGGAAGCATCAACAGATCTCCACAGGCTGTAGTCTGCACAGAGGAGTGACCGCTTGACCTAGACAGGAATGCTGTGTTCAGGGGCGTAACTTTAGTCTAAAAAGTGGGGGTACCAATACTTTGGTCTAAAAAGTGGGGAGTACCAATTTCTTCTCCACTTTAGCTTTTCGCATGGCGCCCATTTTGAACATATCCTCTGCCAGTATTCTCATTAATTTTGGCTCTCGGTTTACCTGTGTATCTAAGTATTTTCGTACTTTTGGTGGTGACTGCGTTCTCTGAGAAGCCACAATAATAAAATATTGATTGGCATTGTTTAAAAAGTGGGGGTACAGTACCCCCCAGTCCAAAAAGTGGGGGGTACGGGTACCCCTCGTACCCCCCACAAATTACGCCTATGGCTGTGTTGCATGATATGCCCTTGGGCAGTACCAATCGTTGAGGCCTGAATAGAGAGTTGAATCCTCGCATCAACGATCCAATGTGATACGGTGTGTTGTGGGGTACTGTGGTATCAAGCACGACCACGTAATATAGAGCTGTACAATACCACCCAATATCATAATAGTAAGCTATCCACTGTGAAGCAGCCAAACATGTGGTATTCAATGGCAAAGACCATACTCAGCCAAGCTAAAAAATATGCAATATGCATGTTCCTTCAAACAATGGCTCAAAACTCACTATTGAGGCGGGGAGATGTAATGGTTGAATGGTAATACGCTGACATAAAATTATCAGAAGGATGCGGGTTCGATACCCGCTAGCCCCATAAGGTTGACTCAGCCTTCCACTGCCTAGGGGGCGACTGTAAAATGTGCAGCAGGACAGATGTGCACCTTGCAGGCTGCCATACAGTTAAATTAGGTTCCTGTTTAACTTGTTTTCGTCTGTAACTACTATATCATGTAATCTTACTGCGTACTTGTCAGTTTGAATTAATAAACGAATATTATTATTTTTCTCCTTGGCTTTCAAGCACTTGGATATTTAATTGCATCTTCTCTTGGTGGTCCTATCTGTGCCTCAGATTCACAGTTCAGTGTGACCGTGCACGTTCAACAAATTTAATTAATAATAATAATAATAATAATAATAATAATAATAATAATAATAATAATAATAATAATAATAATAATAATTGAACTTTTTCTCAAATTTATAAAACAAAATGGATATACTTCAATGATAAGCATATTTCATTAATATCGGTAGAATTTCATAACACAACAAGGTCAATGGCACACAAAGATAACTAGAAATATGGCATCATTTACAAATATTAATAGCATCTGTTAATTTACTATACTATTTGCAAAAATCTCTCTCAATGCATATGCTCAAATATATTTCTCCAGCATTTTTTAAGAATCTCCGAAAGGCCCTGATTCAGAACTTGCTTACAAAAAACAGCAGTCTCTATTTACACCAGGTACAAAATGTTGCATGAGCAATTTTTTAAGCACGACTCTCGATCAGTAATGACACTGAATCGTAAATGAAGCTAAACACTTGTGTCATCCTAAGAGTACGACTTCAGCAAACAACTTACATCACCAGAATGTTCTTTAGCCTGTAAGCATTCATCATTCATCTCTTTCCAATTTTTGTTCTTTCACAGAAAAAGTCCATTTTGGGAAAACCAATATTTTACTGAGATACATTAAAAAAGCCATCTCAGGAGACAGATTCAAGCGTCATTGTCCGCCGAGGCCTATAGTTATTCCTAGATGGCTACTCTAAGCAAAATGGAATCGACGGAAGATGTCCGTGCTGTGCTTCCAGCGGTCACCTAAAAGAAACGTTTTCTCCGATAGAGATATTCAAACTTTGCCAAGACCAAGGCAATTTTGCAACTCATGTTTTATGGCTTGGGGCAAGGAAACCTGGTGAAACAGAGCTGCAGACAGGCTGTGTTGTTGGGCCACAGGCAATAAGACCTCCCAAGACCTCTTGGCCATCGGCTGACCAGTTGTTATGAACAAACCAGCATGCTAAACTTGACCGTTTAAAATTTATTATAAATAACATTAAAGCCAATTTGCACCACTTATGAATAAATAAGCATAAACCTGCATATATGCCTGAAGTTGATATAACCGACTATTCATTTGCTGACCTGACCTTATGGAGTAGGTTACTTGGGATACTGGATAACCTAGTGGTTGGGATGCTGGACTGTCAATCCAGAAGTCTGGGTTCAAATCCCTGCAGGGCAGAAAGATGTTCTGAGATTTCCACCTCCTCTGGCTTCAGTGGAAAGTTTGACCGGGATGAGGAAGAGGTCTAAGAAACTGAAGTTCCCAACAGTTTACAACAACAAAGTCTGCCTCTCAGTAACTGAACTGTTCTTCCTCTTCTTCTTACTTGCAATGTTTCGTACACTCCTTCCCAAAGAGCTGCCAAATCTTTACTTCACAGATGAATTTTTACGCGATACCAAACCCACTTTAAGGCTACATTAGAGGCCCTTGATTTTATAAATAATCCAGGTAGCTCTAGAGTTCTTTAGGTCCATGGATGTATTCGGTTTTTGCATGACACAGTGATCGCAATGGATCTGTAATCCGACGACTGCAAGTTCAAGCCTTCTGAGCAGACTCCCTATAATGGCTCTGAACAAATTTTTACACACAAACTGCCTCTGACCCCATGAAGTATAATCTGGCAATGAAGTACAAGGAAAGTTCTGCAATGGACTGACCCCGTGTCCAGAACTTTGGGATTCACCTTTTGCCTGCTCTAGGGTTGAAGAGCGGGAAATGATGGCCTTGCCCACACTCCACTAGGGATACGGAAGCTTTACTTTCTTGGTTTAGAACATAAAGAACACAAATCAGCCATTAATCAATAATTTTCAAAAAAGACTGAGCCAAACAGACCTCACAGATTAACAGTTAATTATTCGGAAGGTCGTCAATATTTAATAACGCCTTCTGCAAGAACTGAGCAGACATGTATCGTATGATTGATAAAACAAATGAAGTCGTGTGTGCAAAATGAAAGAACAGAAAAGCCAATGTATGTTCCATCAGAAACCACAAAAAACATTTGGTCAGCATCATTCCACAAATCAATTTTTTTCCATGCACTTGCCCAGACCGCAGGCCCACATGGAGCTCATATAGGACCCATATTCCAATGTGGGACCCTGTAGTAACGCCATATTGGTCCTACCTAATGCCCATCGAAATGCTGGAATGGTTAGAGCTATCGTTTCCGGCCAGTAGCTTCTTAAAGTATCTTTCGATCAATGACAAATACAAAATCAAAATTAAGGAGAACTACAATTCATTCCAGCCCTGAGATGGTTCCAACAACTCAAGGATACTGCTGAGTAAAAGTTGGGTCATTTGCCATTCAATACCAGCCTAGAACAGAAGTGGGGGACACTGCCCACAACATCCTCAATATCAGCTCTAATGACAATTATTATCACCCCTGGTCACCGGATGTTACTTAACAAAAACACCTGTTCCTCCCATAATAGCTTTATTAACTTCACACAATTATAAACCTGTCCTGCCTAGCAACTCAGATATTTTGCCTTGATTAGATTTTAAGTACTAATAAAAACAACTCTCAAACAACACTTAAACTGAAATCAAATTTCTCTTTACAGGAGGACTCATAACTGTAGCTGTCTATTTATCACTCATTGGGTGTAAAAACCAGTAATGGGGTAGTGCGTACTCTTTAATGCCCCGCAGGAAAATTTAAATAGGTTGAGTCCTAATAGCTGATGATTATGAGACTGCTCCCAATTTCTGTTTATGCCAGTTCCCAACATGCACACGTGATAGGAAAAATCCCAAATTATGCTGTACGTGGCATATGAATCCTGGATTAGTCAAATAAACATGTATCCATGTATGCATGCATGACTTGCATGTATGTATGTATGCATGTATGGGCGTAGAAATTTTAGTAGGGGAGCAAAGTTTCAAATTGTTGGTAGGGGGACTAAACAAAATTACGTCTTTTGCATAGAATAGCTATTGATGAACACAGAACACAAGACAACTTTAAAAATAATGAACAAGGACTTGCCTAAATAAATTAAGTGTTTTTTCACATTGAAAATCATGTTGGAACTGTTGTTGTAATAATCATAATAATCAAAAGATTTTATTTTTCTAAAATATGCACAAAATCCAGAGAGGTGCAAAAGCTGCCCTTGCCCCTCCCCTCCCTCCCCTCCCTTCCCCCCCCCCCCCGCAGACGCCCATGCTTGTATGTATGTAGGTAACTGAACAGTTATATATTGTCTTTTCAAACTTCACAAAGGCACAGACTAGATATCACTAAACAATAGACAATCTTTCACTGAGAAACTGAACTCCTATAGCCCCAGAAACAGCTCAGCATCTGTTAGGCAACCGTGTTTCTGGACCTTTGAAAGATTCTGAAAAATGTACTATATAAATTATATTCCGATAGATATTCTGATATGTTTCGATACACTGAAGAAGATGATGAAAAGCAGACTCTTGAGCCAACTCCAAGAAGCAGCCACTATGATCAATGGTGGCATACATAAATTTCAACATTTCCACCCCAAAGCTTTATAAAGTTTACAACACGATGAAGCATGGAACACCGATAAAACCCTGGAAAAAATCTGCTACATTCCTAGCCTTGCTTTCCAAGTCGCGCCACGAGCAGAAATCATTCAAAGGACATATTGATCTAAAAACGCATTGCAAAACCAGTTCATACAATTTCATAAGTGTGCTTCGTTGCCTGCTCCTAGTCAATGGATGCATCCCAGCTGATTCAGCAGATTCCGCATCCTCGATATCAATCAGTGGCTGGTCCTGCTGCTGCTGCTGCTGACCCAATCCAGATAAGACCAAATGCCCACACACACACACACACACACGAGTCAAATCAGTCTACACGCATGCAATGACAGTCACACATGCTGGCATCAACAGCTACACAAGGATGTCTAGTGTGTCACCGTACAACATACATGCATATCAATGATTGCATGATCCCTTGCAAACTATGCTCGTTATTAGTTGAACGGGTTCATGCATTGTCTGCAAGACTAATAATGCTCATAAGCAACACCAGACAATAACAAAATCGTCACTACTATAGTGATGGAAGTCCTAGAACAATGAGACAATGGGACCATACAGTCGAGGGCGAATTGAAGCAAATGTGATCCACACAAAGCAATGAAAAGTTTCTATGGAAGCTGGTGTTACCTTTGCCACTTGTATTACAAGAGCTAATGTTGATACACACTGTGGCCACATTAATGTATCGTACATGCAGACAAAACCTTTAGACAAGTACAGCCGTAGTTGATCAAAGTTTACACCACTGAGTGTGTCCTATTGATCAGCAGTTTTAATATTATTATTATTATTATTATTATTATTATTATTATTATTATTATTATTATTATTATTATTATTATTATTATTATTATTATTATTATTATTATTATTATTATTATTATTATTATTATTATTATTATTATTATTATTATTATTATTATTATTATTATTATTATTATTATTATTATTATATTAAATGACATGAAACGGAGCAATTTACTGCATCATCATCTCCTGCCCTTTGCATTACAAAATAATCACTAGTATTATTTTTGTAGTGTCTGGAATGGTTAGAACTCCTCCTCCTTATTATTATTATTATTATTATTATTATTATTATTATTATTATTATTATTATTATTATTATTATTATTATTATTATTATTATTATTATTATTATTATTATTATTATTATTATTTACCCAAAGAAATCTAGAGGATGTGAAAAACTATTTTATCATCATCATCATTAATTTTATTTATGTACGTATGTATGTATCAGAGCACTTGTACAGCACTCTTTAAGTTACTCACAAGGGCGCTGCGGCATGACTACCTAGGAATCACCGAAAAAATGTGTCTTATGATGAGCAGAAAATGTTTCCTGAACTGTTAAAGATCTAGATTTTACCCGAGGTAGAAAGGATCCCTCTGGAACAATTTTTTTTAGTAATATATTACTATTATAATTTTATTATTATTAAATATTGTATACTATTACTATTATTATTTTTTGGCCCTGAGGTACTTCATTCCCAAGATCTTAGAAATTATCAGTGTTATGTTTCTGGAATGGCTACACCTCTTCCGTTACATGAATACACTTGCATACAAAAGCATCAAATGAATGAGTGAATGAATGAATGAGCGTTTGAGTGAATGAAGAGCACAGTTTATGGCCATCTAGGGTAATCTAAAGGGGAAATCAGTTGTGGGTGGAAATTCTGCCAAAAAAACTATTGTTCCAATTAATGTTATCACGTAACGGGATCCAACGTGTATAGAATTGTGATCCTCCTGCTGGGAAATGTTGACATATTTGGGTTGAGAAGAAATTTTTTTATATGACCGGCGTGTGTGTGTGTGTGCGTGCATTTGAAGCATAAGTATTGATCTGTTTGAAGCAGTTAGTCAGTCAGCTGCGCATCTGTCAGTTGTGACCTGTGATGTACATGACAAAATCATTGTTTAATGCTGTCATACTTGTATTTGCATGATGGATGGATGGATGGCTGGGTGGCTGAATGGATGGGTCTTGGGTGGGTGTTTGGGTGGATGGATGGATGAGTGGGTGGGTTGGTGGATGGTCTTGGGTGGGTGGGTGGATGGATGGGTGGGTGGGTGGATGGGTCGTGGGTGGGTGGATGGTTGGGTGGATGGGTGGATGAGTCTTGGGTGGTGGTTGGGTGGATGGATGAGTGGGTGGGTGGGTGGGTGGATGGTTCTTGTGTGGGTGGATGGATGGGTGGGTGGGTGGATGAATCGTGGCCTTCGTGGGTGGGTGGATGGATGAATGAATGGATGGGTGGTTGGATGGATGGGTTTTGGGTGGGTGGATGGATGGGTGGATGGGTTGATGAGTCTTGGGTGGTGGTTGGGTGGATGGATGGATGAGACTTGGGTGGGTGGTTGGGTGGATGGATGGGTGGGTGGATGGTTCTTGGGTGGGTGGTTGGGTGGATGGATGGGTGGGTGGATGGTTCTTGGGTGGGTGGATGGTTCTTGGGTGGGTGGATGGGTGCGTGGGTGGATGGTTCTTGGGTGGGTGGATGGGTGCGTGGGTGGATGGTTCTTGGGTGGGTGGGTGGTTGGGTGGATGGATGGATGATTGGATGGATGGACGGACAAATCTGATCTCATTTCATTCAAGTACTTTTAAATCACCATTGTCATAATGCCCAAGGCGTCAGCAGATGGTAATTTCTGTACTAGGTGAGCTCTAATGTAATCTGGTGTAATCTGTCAATTTAATCTTATCCAATCTAAAGACTTCTATGGTGACATTATCATTCTATCAAGATGCCCTGGGTTTCAGGCGATGGTCGCTTGGGAGTTAAACAATTACAGTTAAGCAATGACAGGTTCAGTGGAGAGATCCAGTTAAAATCCAGAAACGAAGAGAGACTGCGTGGGTTGGACTTAATGACTTCTAACAACAAAATGAACTGAACTGGAAAGTGAATTCCTAAGGTGACCCAAACTCCAGCCGCCTCAGAGAAGGCCTAACTGAAAAAGTCCAATGCTGTCCGCATATAGCGTAAAGAAGGCCAGGAGTCAATCGTAAATGATCGAGGCCAATATTTGTTTGGCTGGAACTTGAGCAAATAGGTCGGATGGAAAGGAAATGGATGGATGGATGAATGGGTGGAAAGATGGATGCATCGGTGGAGTGATGGCCGGCTGGCAGGCTGGTTTACTGGATGGATGGATAGGCAGGAGATAAATGGGTGGATGGATGGATGGATGTGCAGATGGACAAGAGATAAATTGATGGGTGGGTGGATGTATGTATGCATGTATCAGGGTGGGTGTATGGGCAGGAGACAAATGTATCAGGGTGGGTGGATGGATGTGCGGATGGATAGGAGGTGGATGGATGGATAGGTGGACGGAGTGACGGACAGATGGATAGAAGTTAAGTGGATGGATAGAGATTGGTGACTGGATCGATAGATCAGTGGAGTGGTGGGTGGCAGTTGTTAGGGAAGTTAGCTGGATGCTTCAGACTGCTGTTATGAAGGAACCCAGTGCGGATCCAAAAAAAATTTCCAATCAGGCACTACGTGTAAGACCGAAGCAATCACAGCTGGGATGGGTAGACCGTAAACCGACGTAACAGGCCTTAGATCAGGAAGAAAACTGTGCAATTGATAAATGATGTGGGAGAAATGAGGTCATGATTACTACTATGCTACTACTACTATACTACTGCTGCTGCTACTACAATATTAGTGTTATTATTTGCCATGAGGCACCTCATGATAAGGCAGAGGCACACTCTGCTGCGGGGCAACAAGACTTCATGAACCATGACCAGCACTCGTGAATAAGCTGGTGCTCTGCGCTTGGCTTTCAAGTGGCGCTTTAGAAGTTTGGAGATTACGATTGTGATTACGATAAAAAAATTTGTTGATACAGGCATTTGACATATTTTAGAGGAGCATAATGGATGGGCAATTACCTTACCATACCACATGTACATGGTGCTTTGTGAGGTACTTAAAATGTGCTATATTAAGTGTCCTCCTACATAAATACATACCTTAGCTTGTCTTACCTTACCTTACATTACCTGAGGTACTGGTATGTGTTGGTATGTATGCAGAGCTTAGAAGAAGCCCTAACAATACATAGACGATATACATACATACGTACATACATACATACACACATACATACGATACATACATACCTTACCTTGTGTTAGGTAGTACCTGACCTTTCCTTACCTTACATTACCTTAGGTACTGGTATGTGTTGGTATGTATGCAGAGTTTAAAAGAAGCCCTAACAATACATAGATGACCTCCCTTAGAATATTTGCAGTTATTTAACGAGTGCTTACATAACAAAACAGGTTTCCGTGACCAGACAGTTGCTGCTGCTGCTGGCTGGTGCCGCGAAGTGTGAAACGTGCCTGAACAGGACACCTGTTGAGAGCCTGGCATTGTCCGGTTCAACGATGCAAGACGACCTATAGATGCAGTGCCTCGATCTGTACCACCAGTCTAATGGAATTATAGGATTCTGCCCTCAATGGCTTTTATTGCTGCCGAGCAATTACGCTCCTACAGGTTGCCTGCTGCTTTGGTGGCATGGCGGCCTTCAATGGTGATGTGCGACACGGACAAGAGGATGGGCAACGCCTGGTACAGTCTGCTGCTGCTGATTCAGGAGGCTTTTGTTTCAACTGACTACTGCTGGCCGTGCATTGTAGAGGCCATGGCTGGTGACTGTGTAAATCAATTCAAGGATCGGGGGGGGGGGATGCTGGCCAGTGAGAAAGCAAGATGAGAAAAGAATGCTTACAATGTGTTACAGCAGAAATGAGTTGGCTGTGAAAAATTGCAGGGGTTTCAAGACTACAGAAAATAAGAAATGGCGACGTAGGAAAATTGTTCGAATGTAACACTATTGTTACACTAATGTTGCACTGATGTAACACTGATGTAACACCGATGTAACACTGATGTTACACTGATGTAAATCTAATGTTGCACTAATGTAACACTAATGATGCACTAATGTTACACTGCATAGATTGCTTTCACATTAGATTGTGTGCCACCCTTTCCCTGCAGTAACTGTGCAGAATAGTGGACTTGTATTGGGGAAAGGTGACTAAAACACTCTATGGCAGACCCTTAGCCAGAAATAAAGAGTAGGGCGTCCAAAAGCATTCAAAGTCGTGACCACCCGATGCCGTGAGCGTATGAAGTCGCGACCGCCCGATGTCGCGACCGTATGAGTCCGACTGCAAAAGTCTGCAATGCCCCTACACTGAATGACTTTTGGGTTTTGATCACAATTGTTTTATATACAATGATACAAACAACAATCTGTTGACTTCAGATTGTAATTTTTAATTCCCTTATTTGATTATTATAGCCTAGGGAACAGACGTTACTTGTTATCAATTCAAACCCCTATAATTATTCATAAGGTCAAGGCATTTATATAGTCAAATCATTTACCAATTACCATGAAACAACCTCATCTAATTGGCACTTAATTACACCTATCCTAGGTCATAAATAACTGCTAGAGAAGTGTATTTTGTGTGGGAAAAGGAACATCGTTACACAGATGAAGGGGAATGGATTATACATTATATCACATTTAGGACGTATTGTCCATGCACAATGTATGGCCGTCCAAAATAATTTTCAGCCGTCCAAAGGACGGCTGGACGGGTGGCTGGCTAAGGGCCTGCTCTATGGCCTTCAACCACTTTGACATGAAATAGGGCTACTGTTCCTTTGCGATTCTGAAACATGGTAGCCTACTGGTTAGAGCGCTTTTCTTGCAATGCAGAGAGCATGGGTTTGAGCCTCCCCTAAGATGGTTACTGCATAGGGACCTTGAACAAGTCCTTCACTCACAATTGCTGAGCGCCATTGATTGATACTTGGTCATCAGATAGCAGTGCTTAATAAATACTTAATAGTACATAATAAAAATGCATAATAATAAGAATAATTTCTGCAGTGGCGTCACTAGGGCTGGTGTCACCCAGTGCGGTAAGTCATGGTGTCACCCTCATTAAAGGTTCAAAAAAGTAAATTAGCATAGAATTTCAGAAAAGAAGTGAAATTTGATTACCTTTTTTTTAGGGATTCGTCTCACAAAAAATGATGACTTTTTTACGAATTCGTCATCTTACAAAAAATTTCATCATTTGGTGTCACCCCCCTCTGAGGGTGTCACCCGGTGCGGTCCGCACCCCCGCACCCTCCGCACCCCCTCGTGACGCCACTGATATTTCTGTCCTACTTGCATGTCAGATCGATTTGGTGGATAAATCTGAAATAAGAAGAAAGAAACCCAAGGAAGAGTTTCTCCTGTATTGTGTTGCTCCACTGAATGGCTGACTGGCTGGCTACGCCTTTTGCTATGAAAATGTTAATCTGCCTGCATCGGTTTTATGGATTGTTGAGAGACTGATGGTGATTTGAACGCAATCTGAACGCTGCTTTGTCATTCACATTATTTGAACGCAACTAGCCGAGCGTCGGAACGGAGCGTTGGAACCGAAGAATGCTTGGACGGAGAATGCTTTGACATCGTTGCCCTTTTGCCGTGAAGTGGATATATCGGAAATGAACAGACACATGACAGATACGGAAACTGTGCTTGACTGTTGGGAGTCGGCTGCTGGTGCTGGTGCTGCTGGTGCTGCTGCTGCTGGTGCTGCTGCTGCTTTTCAGTCGAGTTAGCTTAGGGATGATGATGAGAGCAAGTCTGTAGCTTGCTGTGACAAATGCTCAAGGCTTATATTAGTTTGTTGTTCTCGTTTGGTGACCGTTGCTGAACGAAGAGTGCGGCTTCGGAGTGGCTGTCTTGACCGAGTGCTGGGTAAATTTGGTCAGTGGAATGAATGATTGAATGAATGAATGAGTTATCGAGTAAATAAGTGCAGTGAGGGAATAGGTTAGTGGGTGAATAAGCGATGGAGTGATTGATTGAGTGAGTGAGTGAGGGAGTGAGGAAGTGGATAAGCAGGTCAATGAAGGAGTGAGTAAATAGGCGAGTTAGTCAGTGACTGGAGTGAAGGAAGGAATGCTGGAGGGACGGATGGAAAGAAGGAAGGATGGAGGAAGGAAGGAAGAAGGGAAGGAAGGATGGATGGAAGAAAGGAAGGATGGAGGAAGGAAGAAAGGAGGGAAGGAAGGATGGATGAAAGAAATGAGGGATGGAAGGAAGAGAGGAAGGAAGGAAGGAAGGAAGGGTGGAAGGAAGAAAGGAGGAAACGAAGGTTGGAAAGAAGGAAGAATGGAGGAAGGAAGGATGGAGGAAGGAAGAAGGGAGGAAGGAAGGAAGGATGGATGGAAGAAAGGAGGGAAGGATGGGTGGAAGGAAGGAAGGAGCGATGGAAGGAAGGAAGGAAGGAGGGAGGGAGGAAAGAAAGGAGGAGGTTATATGGGTTCAGCAAATGCTTTGTCGCTGGAGGCAGTCCTCGTAATTAGTCAGAATGCTGACGGGCAATTCAGTTACGTTGAGCTGTATATAGCCTTTTCTAGACGTTGGAAGGAGAATGAAGTGGAAATCATTTGTTGACATTTTTGCCAGAGATAAAGTGTGGTGGTGGTGGTTGTGGTGGTGGTGGTAGTGGTAGTGGTAGCCTCAGCGGGTGGATGTAAGTTAAAGAACATTGATGTTGATCTAATAAATGGGGATGAAGAGGGCTTTATGTCTGAAGAATTTGCCCCTTTAGATTGGATCCTAAATGAATCAACAGTTCACAATTAATTAGATTGACACAAACTTGTGTGACATCAGTGCTTTTGAGAGATACTAGAAAGATACTAAATAAAGTGTCTTGACACATACATACAAACATGCACACATACATACATATATACATATATGCGTGCATACAAACTATATACATACTAACATACATACATGCATGCCTACATACAATGTCATACATACATATAAACATGCATGCTTGTATACATGCATACATACATACATACATACATACATACATACATTTACACCCACACACTATACTGGCAGAGTGTATCAATTGTATCTTGAGATGAAACTCTTCCAGATGCCATCCAGGTCAAAGTTCAAAGGCCTCGGTCACCCTCTTTGATATTTATGTTGGGATGTTTCTGCCACTCTTGTGTTGCTGATATAGGAAATGGAAAGTATTATTACGGTGACGTTCTTCTCGCACCAATTCATGAAGTACTGAATGGCAATGACGGTCGGTCAGTTACTGTCTGTGAATCATGGGACATGATGGCCGAATGGATAGAGCTAGAGCGTTCGACCTGTGACGCGGCGGGTTCGAGCCTTCACTGAGGCAGTCACTTTCTAAGGACCTTGAGCTAGTCCTTCACGCACATTGCTCAGCGCCATTGATGTTCTGGCGTATGGTGGTATGTGCAATTCGGAACTTTGGAAGATGGGCATTTAATATCGAATACAATTGCATTGTATTGTATTAAATTGCGAAATTTCTCATTTCGGCTGATTCGTCCAGAACGTTGGAAGCTGTCCTTTATCTGCAGTTCAAAGAGTTTACGATTCTTTTGCTCTAGTTGTATCTAGTTCTATGTTAATGGTAAATTTATGGGGCTCTACTTCAGCGGTTGGTAATCACACAAACTAATCTATGGTAGCCTCAGTGATGTTAAGAAGAAGAAGGTAAGGCAGGGAGGCGAGAAGGTAGGCAGGCGGGAAGGCAGGGAGGCTGACGGGAAGACAGGGAGGCGGACGGACGGGAAGGCAGGCAGACGGGGAGGTTGGCAGGCGGGAAGACAGGGAGGCGGACGGACGGGAAGGCAGGCAGGCGGGATGGCAGGCAGGCTGGCTGGCGGGAAGACAGGCGGACGGGAAGACAGGTAGACGGGAAGGTTGGCAGGCGGGAAGGCAGGGAGGCGGACGGGCGGGAAGGCAGGCAGGCAGGCTGGCGGGAAGACAGGTAGACGGGAAGGTTGGCAGGCAGGGAGGCGAGAAGGCAGGCAGGGAGGCGGACGGGAAGGCAGGGAGGCGGGAAGACAGGCAGACTGGAAGGTTGACAGAACATGCAATCACAGAACTGGCTGGCAGACAGGCAGGCATTGACAGAGTCGGCAGGCAGACAGTCTGGCTGGCTGGCAGGCAATGACAGAACATGCAGACAGTTTGGCTGGGTGGCAGGCAGGCCGGCCGGCGGACGATGGATTAAAGCTAGAGTGTCCAGATGAAACCGTGCGTAATAGCAGCGGAGTGTTAGTTTCTAGGTGTAGTTAATTTCCTGTCCATTGGCTAAATGTGATTCAATGCCTTTGCAATCAGACGAGGGGAAGACAAATGCTGGCCTCTGAGAGCCTCTGCTCCCGACTGACACCAGACTAATTCGTCCTATCTATGACTGGGCAATGCTTCGAGCCATTGACTTGGCTAAATCATGCGATAGAGTCTTCATGTCTGATTAGAAATCGTCGTGTCCCGGCGCCGCAGAGAAACAAATTAGGTGACACTTCAGAGGGAGACAGTGCTTCAGAGACGGAAAGTTGAGAGAGACAATGCTTCAGAGACAGAAAGTTGAGAGAGACAATGCTTCAGAGACAGAAAGTTGAGAGAGACAATGCTTTAGATACGGAAAGTTGAGGGAGACAATGCTTCAGAGACTGAAAGCTGAGGGAGACAATGCTTCAGAGACGGAAAGTTGAGAGAGACAATGCTTCAGAGACGGAAAGTTGAGAGAGACAATGCTTCAGAGACTGAAAGTTGAGGGAGACAATGCTTCAGAGACTCAAAGCTGAGGGAGACAAAGCTACAGAGACTGAGAGCTGAGGAAGACTATTACTACAGGAATAAACATTTCCTCTAGTTAATTTTCGGGGCAGAGAACTCATTATCACCACCACCACTACCACCACCACCACCACCGCCGCCGTCGTCGTCGTCGTCATAATCATCATCATTATTATGAAATGACTAATGCTTTAACTCCCATGGCCCTCCCGGGGTTACCATAGGAGCCTGCTTTCTCTTTTCTTCTTACTTAAATCTTAGTGTGACATGGGCTCTGAATCTGATGACAGAATACTACAATACCCCACTTATCTTTTGAATACTGAACTATACGCTCTTGCCGATTGTATTTGCTGTACCAGGTGTGCTGCCGTGAGATACAAATTTCGTTGGCTTGGATCATTTCAGGTAGATTTAACGCCTTAATATATTTCACACAACGATCGATTTTTTCATTGATTTCACCTGCATATCCTTGGACATGTATGTCACGAGTGACGGTTTCTGATCAATGCTGTGTTCGCTTCCAAATAATTGAACAATTGGCTCGGCAATACAGAGCCCAACGCTCCAGTATTGGCGTTGGCATTTTTGTGTCCTTGCGCGCCGCGGAGATCCATCCGCGTCGGCCGATTCACTCGTTCTTCTATGATGCACTGATTTCGAAGTCATTAGACAGTGTACCCTTGTGTGTATTTTACGAAGAAAGCGCGGAATATCCAGCGCTGATATGGTTCCGATAGCAGTGTTCTTTTGGAAGAATTGCTGAAGGCATACAAGTTTTATGAACAGATTCCGAGCGACTGGGCTGCGATGAGACTCCATGCATTGTTGATGCCTGGTTCGTTTGCAGCGTCGAGGGAGTGGGGTAAGGCGGCGTCGAGGGAATTGGGTAAGGCGCGTCGAGGGAACGGGGTAAGGCAGCGTCGAGGGAACGAGGTAAGGCAGCGTCGAGGGAACGGGGTAGGGCAGCGTCGAGGGAACGGGGTAAGATAGCGTCGAGGGTACAGGGTAAGGAGCAAGGACCAAATGAAGGTGACTTAAGGAAAGCCAGACAGAAACAGATTAGACTGTCAAGACGTTTGAAGCTCAATGGCACACACCATTTGGGCGTATGACGATAACATTAATGTGATTGAATTAGGCATTGCATTTAACAGTGATGCCTAATGAATTGTTTATGTTATGGAATTTGATATGTTTTTTTTTACGATTGGGCTCATTGCAGTTCAGCTGTTTTGCTGATGACATTAGTTTTTTTGTATGATAACATTGGTTTTTAAAGCAGTGAGCACTATTTTGGTACAACAGTGGCACTTAAGGAAATCCAGCTACCTGACGTCAGATGTATATTCTATTACATGGGTACGGTTCAGCTTTTGTTTAAATTAGGGCATAACCAAAATCCGGATCAGTAAACCGATTTTGCCGAATTTTTGGACTATCCGGAATTATCCGGATCCGGAATTATCCGGATCCGGAATGTCTAACCCGCCGATTAATTAGTTATTTTTTCAATTTAGCCTATATTTGCCAAGGGCGGCCGGGGCCAGCGACCGTCAGGCCTGTCAATCAGTGAAGAAATATATTATGGTATAGGGAAGGGGTGAATTACTGGCTGTTCTTCCATCCTACTGCGCCTGCTGCTGATGCCAAGCCATTAGCCAATGATGAGTATCTCGGAATTAGGCCTTAGTGCATGGATTTAAGAACATACGTTATTACTAATCGGAATCGGATCCAGAATCGGCAAATAATGGCGTATGCTATCCAGTATCCAAAATCGGCAGAAAAAACAAAATCGGTTTTGCCCTAGTTTAAATACAGCGTGGACTCCTGAATGTGAAGTCGTTTTGGGACATGCGTTTTTGCTACAGCTTGTAAACAAAGCTTCATGTAAAAAGGTAGAATGCTGAAGCAGTCAGTAGATAGCGTTATGCTTCAGCTCTTGTCATCATCATCATCATCATCATCATCATCATCATCATCATCAGTTCCTGACATCAGCCGTTTGGCGGTGATGGGTACGAATAAATTATCTCCATTGTATGCGGTCATTTGTCAAGTCCACTGCCTGTTAGTCTAAGTGGTGTTATGTCCTCATTTATATTGTCTATCCAGCATAGTCTTGGTCTGCCTTTTTATCGTTTTCCTTTGTATTGGGTGTAGTGCATTGTGTGGGATATGGTCAACTGGCATTTCAGTTCTTGCATACCATGTTAACCAATAGGACATGTTAGGTCCTATTAAAGCTTTGGGGGACGTAACGCCACTTCACGTTAATAGCTTTGGGGGACATAACACCACTCAATGTTAAGCAGTTCTAATGGTGTGTAAACCAGAGCACGTCAATGAGTCCACTTTGTTGTAGTACTACTGTAAATCAATCAATCATAGAATTTAGCACTCGTTATGCCGTAATATGCTGAAACTGTATGCATTTGTATAGTGCCTTCTAGGGACATCTCTACAAGCCTGTGACCATTGCTGTCTCAGGAATTAAAACAAGGCTATTTTTTCCGGATATTTCTATAGCGCCTCTCGAAGTCTACTACTACTCAGAGGCGCTCCCGACTACAGCATTTGATACTGTGTCGGAGTTTTCACGCCGAAGCGCCACGAGCAATCACGAGTGAAGGACTTGCCCAAGGTCCGTACGCAGCGGCTAGAGTGGGATTCGAACCTGCAACCCTCCGGTCACAAGGCGCAGAACTTACCACTGAGCCACCACGCCCCACATACGTATGCATATGTATAGTGCCTTCTAGGGACTTCTCTACAAGCCTGTGACCATGGCTGTCTCAGGAATTAAAATAAGGCTATGTACAGTGGGGTCTGCTTCATGTGAACAAGGAACTATATTTTTTAAGGAAAAATTGTCACTTTGTTTTCTAGAAAGCCAGGCAGAATTATCATAAACTATTACTATGCATGTGTATTATGTGATGCATTTTATGTGTTCATATTCTTAGCTGATTTCTAAGACCATCTGCAGTGGAGAGATTGCATTGTTAGTCACAGTCTGTGCTGTGTATAGGCTGTGTGCATATTATTGTTTAGATGTACAATTGTACATGCTATATATTTGCAAAGATGTACGCATGTATGCGAGTAATGAGCATCTGTTTCCGCTCTTCAGATTCTCACTGCTGTGTGCTCTTCTTGTGTGGGGAGCAAATTTTCGTCATAGAAATAAAAGTATTGTTTTGCAAACAGGATGCAGGGATGTGCAACATCTAGTGGTTAGGAAGGATGGTGTTCAGTCAAGATCAGACATTCAGATCTTTGCTATGGGAAGCAAGGCCATACTTAGAAAAAGAAGAAGAGCAGTCCCTTAAGCTAGCCGTGAGGCAGCCATGGGTATGAAGTGTTAGCGACTTCATTTTCTTAGCCTCGGCATATGAGGGTGGGTGGCAAGTCCTGTGCCTCGCCGTCTCATCTTCCCACTGACAGTGTGTAGTCAGTGTACTCATTATAGCGGAGTTGGCTAGGGAGTACAAGTGGAGCAGAAATCTCAAACTAAATTTCTGACATGTTGAAGATTTGAACCTCTGACCTCTCAATTGACAGTCTAGCATGCTAACCACTACATTGTCGCTAACCACTACACTATCAAACACCTCCAAGGCCATACTTAATACGAGGATTCTGAAGCCCTGTTTTGAGTGGATGGCTGTACAGACTTTCCAGCTACAGCTTTCTTGCCCAGTAGACCTTCGTACTCAGACTTTCACACACCCAACTTGAAATCTTAAGGGTCAGAAGTGTGGGCCAAAAGCAGTGAGAGTGAATAATCTGGTTCCCTGTGCTTGGCTTTAGAGTAGCATCTTAGAAATGTGAAGTTTGCGATTACAGTTATGTATGTAAGTATGCCTCCTCAGATTTTGAGTGGAGGCCATGGCCTTTGTGCCCTCCCTGTGTTGAAGCTGGTACACTCGACATAACTTTAGCATAACCGTAACCATTCGTTTATTGTTTCCAGTACAAACAGCACTTGACAATAAACACAATATGCAGTAATATTCGTATGCAATGTCAGGAAGACCCAGAAGGGATCAAGGTCCTGCATATTAGGGTCGCTCATCTACCATGAAATAAATGTAGAATGACAAATGATTATCCTAATATTAGTCCAACTGGACTAATTGAAGCATAATCGGAACCAGAACAGAACAAAAATGTAAGAACAATACAAATTACAAAACGCCTTTACTAGTAACGCAAAAAATCGTTTAGTAATTATTTTGATCAGTTTGGTATGTATGCAGTGATATTTTAATTTATGACAAATTAGGTACAGTCTAAGGTCGTAGTGGTATAGACTATTAAACTCTTTGACTATTAGGCATACCAGAGTAGAAGTGTTACTGGTTGAGACCAGCAAGGTCGGCAATAGACCACTTTACCTTGGACCTGACAGGTAACAATGAAGATTAAGCATTGCGGGTCAATTGAAAACTGGACAGAGTATTTATGACGACATTAATTCACATACTTCTTCACAGAAGAGGATAGAACACAAGGTAATTATTCACACTGAAACAGTGCACTACCGTTTTACTATGCTTTTCATAAAGTGATTTAGAATATCTTTTGGTGACCTTTGAATGTTATCAACACTAGTTACATATGACCTTGATTGGTACCCAAGAGCCTGTAGTCTTGAAAAATAATAATAATAATAATAATAATAATAATAATAATAATAATAATAATAATAATAATAATAATAATAATGACGACAATTTCTAAGGCGCCGTAACACAGCACATGCCGTTACAAGGGCGCCTTGACAAAACAACGACACACATACACGATCAGTCAGAGATACGCCTTGGAAAAAAGGTAAGACTGCACACATTGTACAGTAAATTTATCTCTTGCTCTAGTTTAGTCTGTAGTATTTCTTGGAATTTCTTCTAACTAATTTTTGAGAAATTACTGGTAAACCACGTTTACTTGGTTGTCAGAGTTCATGGGCGGCGATCCCGGGGTCGTGGGGGACAAGACCCCAACCTTTGACAGTGGGGGGGAGGGGGACATACCATATAGTTAACCTCCAAATTTTGAAGAAACACTAAAAAGGTAAACAAATTTTTTCACCTCTTTTTTACCAGATCAGTTCAAAAGTGTCCCATCCCCCCCCCACCTGTCAAACAAGATCGCCACCAGTGGTGGAGTTTGGCATGGTGTGAATCTATAATAGTATATAATTTGATGTGTAATATATTTAAACTGCTATTTAATTAATTAATCAGTATAATCAGTATCGATCAATCAACCAGTCAGTCAATCAAGTATTCCACAAATCTGTCAACCAGCCAATCAATCAATCAATCATTCAAACGTTAATTAAGCAGCGAATGAACGAAGGAATGAACGAGTGAATGAGCAAATCGATCGATCACTTGGAACAGGAGTCAAATTCATGATCATCACATGGTCTCTTGAAGTCAACATTGATCGATTATTGTTATTAAGGAACATTTTATATGTTGCCCCTTCAAGGCAGTCTACTCCGGGGCGCTCGATCGATGTCTCGTGCACTGCGATCACGGCACTGTCGAAGTCCTCAGATTATGCTCAAGCTTAGACAGATCGAAGTAAATTTTATGGGGTATATAAATAGAAGCGTTTTGACATTTAAGTGCTTTGGTAGATTTTAATAATTACCTGCATCCTTCTAGCCAGCTCAGCTATAATTAGTACACTATTGCAGCGGTTCCCAAACTTTTCTGGGTCGCGACCCACTTGTGAATATCTTGGCAGTCTCGGTACCCACTGTGTAAAATTAAGCATGGTGTACTAAAATTTGCTTCGTAAATTGGTATCGAAATATGCAAATTTACGTAAAGCGCTTAAATGTGAAGCATGAAAAGGAAATTTAGGTAAAAACAGTTTACAATTTATTGCAATCCTGCTAGTAATATATCCCAATCACAGCCAAATTTAGTTGCTGCAAAAAAAAGTTTCTCGAAAAAATTTGGTGACCTACTTGCCAAAACTTAGCGACCCACTTTGGGTCGCGACCCACAGTTTGGGAAACTCTGCACTATTGTATCTATCATATCTTATCTGGAGATTTGTATAGCGCTGTTTACAGCTAAGGCCAATCAGTAGCGCTCCCAGTGCGATGGCACCGTACACTGTTGTTGGGAAGATGAGGCAACGATGGAGATATGCCGAGGCTAAGAAAACGAAGTCGCTAAAACTTCGTACCATGGCTGCCTCTTAGGCTAGCTTAAGAGACTGCTATTCGGAACTTATTCCTCTTTTTCTTCTTTAAATAATAATAATTTACCATAAATTCACGACTCGTCAACCTTCGATTTGTCGACGTTCATTCACAGTTACTTCGTCTGAATTTGCATCAATGGAGATTTTGTTCCGACTGATGAAGTAACCGTTGTATGTTTCATCGGAATTTGCAACAGAGGCATGTCTTTTGTATTGAGGTTTCAGCTTCTCTGCCAGACTGTCACCACCCGAGTCTTAAACAAAAGCATAGAAACACCAAATGCAGGCATTAGCCGGCTTTATGCGAATTGATCGACGTCGCTATTGCTGGTTTTCCGTATTTTGTAAATATTTGTATAGATGCTGGGTGGCTGCAGCGAAGAGCGACAACCACAATGGCCATTGACAAAAGGCCTCTTTTCATGCGATCATTGTTTTCCCTTTCAAAGTGCAAGGCTGTGGCTGGCTTACTAGTGGCATGATCAACACCCGTATTCTTCTGATTTTGCTCTTGCTTGTGATGCACTTGGACGTGTTGGGGGCGTAAATCCGAAGTATACTTCACGCTAAGGAGTTTGTGTCTGGTGCAGACGGTTCATGGCTGGATACAGCAGACTCTAGTGTATCCATAACGCAGGCAGGTCTTTTATCGGGTAATAAAAGACAGTCAGTGTGGCCAGTTGTCAGAAATTATTTTGGGCAGTTGTAGTGAGTAGAAAAAAAGGGTTTTTAGGTTATCTCCAGTAAACTGCTTAACTTAATCAAGGCACACATTAAATCTGCCTGTGATACTTAGTAGATTTGTCGATATTCATATCTAATCTAATATAGTGACGTCTGTAGTGACGTCATTGTCATGAGGCAGATGACGTCATCAATAGACTGTCACTTCCGGTGAAACTGTAACAAAAAATCACATTGTTGGAATCCGATAATAATTATTACGTTTGTGTCGATATCTGATTTTTCAGTTTGACTCTGGGTGGGTGAAATAGGTGTGTAGGATTTGGGTGACCGGTGGGTGCAATAAATGTGTAGGATTGGGGGTGACAGGTGAGTAAAATAGGTATATAGGATTGGGTGACAGATGGGTGAAATAGTTGTGTACGATTGGGGTGACAGGTGGATGAAATAGGTGTGTAGAATTTGAGTGACAGGTGGGTGAAATAGGTGTGTAGGATTAGAGTGACAGGTGGGTGAAATAGGTGTGTAGGATTGGGGTTGACAGGTGGGTGAAATAGGTGTGTAGGATTGGGGTTGACAGGTGGGTGAAATAGGTGTGTAGGATTTGGGTGACAGGTGGGTGAAATAGGTGTGTAGGATTGGGGTGACAGGTGGGTGAAATAGGTGTGTTGGATTTGGGTGACAGGTGGGTGAAATAGGTGTGTAGGATTTAGGTGACAGGTGGGTGAAATGGTTGTGTAGGATTGGGGTGACAGTGGGTGAAATTGGTGAGTAGGATTGGGGTGACAAGTGGGTGAAATAGGTGAGTAGGATTTGGGTAACAGGTGGGTAAAATAGGTGTGTAGGATTTGGGTGACAGGTGGGTGAAATAGGAGTGTAGGATTGGGGTGACAGGTGGGTGAAATAGGTGAGTAGGATTGGTATGACAGGTGGAAACTTCATCCTCACGGATTCAGACTAAACTCCGTCGAGATCCATTTTCTGAAATACACGTGTCTGCCCGCAGTCTTCTCTGTCTCGAGTGCTTCCTACGAGAAATGGCATCCTGCTCATCGGCTGGAAGATATGTCATTGTATATCATAGCACAACTGCCATAATTCTTTTATCGAACTGCTGCTTGTGTGGCAGGCCTGGCCTCGTCGTCGTCGTCGTCATCTTCTTCTTCTTCTTCTTCTTCTTCTTCTTCTTCTTCTTCTTCTTCTTCTTCTTCTTCTTCTTCTTCTTCTTCTTCGTAAAGCATTTGTTGATTGACGGCCGTGGAGCCATCTCGGAACTGTTCGTCAGAGGGATCGATAGACTAAAAGCACCCCTTAGGAATGTTACACGGCGTCGTCGGCCAGTATTAGCAGCGATTCATTGGCCGGTGTGGCGCCAAATGAGGCCCGGGCGAAAACGTTTCCGGAAAATGTTGTAACTGACCTGGACGTGGAAATTTGTTTCTAAAAAAAGGGAATTGTTCTAGCGGTACTATTTGGCGCGGCGGCATGCGTCAAAATATGTTTTTTATAACCCAATTACAGCTGCGTAAGCTTGGGAGACTAATGCGGTTTGAATTTCCCATTTTCAATTTTATAATCAAGACAGTGAGATGCTGTTAAATTCGCCAAGTGATATTGTGCCAAAAGTGGAGGTAGTCAGAATGGGAAGTGTCAAAATTTTGATACAGAACGGCCCGGGTACCCGAGTCCATTCTGTTCGAATACTCAAACATTCGCCACCCCGTCAGTCGGCCAACGGGCAGAAAAGGAGTCATTATATTCACTTAGCCGTTATTAAAAGTTTGTTAAACGGCCACCTTACCCAACAGGCCACGTTGTCGTTCAGCCCACTAGGCTGAGAGCACATTAATTTATTTTCAATTATAATAATATTTGTCTATTCACAAGTTCACTGACAAACCGCTGTAAGTAACATTGAAACATTGAAAGATGATGGTACAATTATCCAGACCTTATAGAGCACACATCTTGGCAGCCTGGTAGGCACCCGCTCATTTTACTGCTGCCCCCTAGGGAGTGGAAGGCTGAGTCAACCTGGAGGGGCTTGCAGGTATCGAACCGCATGTTTTCAAGACCTAATGTTCTTCATGCAAGAGTATTGCCATTCGTTTATCTCCGTTTGACTTGAAGAGACTAAATAGATTTGTTATTTTATATGTTTCACTGATTCTTCTTCTTTTCCTTCAGGCTCGAATTAATCCCTCTTTGGAGAGGGGTCAGCCACTCGGATCCTTCTCTTCCATATGTTTCACTGATTGGTAAATGTCAACTGCAACCCGATACCTCCCACTCCTTGGCTTCACGGGATACAGACAGCTTAGCGCTATCAAGCTATGAGACCGTGACTAAATAGTCGTGTACTTCTTTGGGCGTGTTTGGGGTATATGTCATTCACGGCATGGGCAACATCCGTCGGGCGGGTACCTTGGCCCCTGTTTGTCTGCGGACAGGAACCGTCTTTACTCGGGAACCGATTTCACACAGCATCGGCGTTCGGCCGAGGTCGGCCGCCGTTGCTGCAGCGCTCTCTCGCGTAGCTCCCTTCGTTGCCTACGGGCGTGGGCCTGGCGGGAACCGATGCCAAGCATGGAATCATGTCCATTGTGAAATTATGACACCAGTAATTATCCTTATGTTCATTACCGCTCATTTGGCCGCCTGGAAGGCCAGCAATGAGTCGTAAATCACCGGCGATGGCCCGAAGAGGCCGGATGCGTTGCTCTAATGGCAGCAGCCTCTCGTAATGACCATCTTTATGTAGTTTTTTAATGATTTTTTTAATGATATGGCGTTTGCCCACGAAACGGTTTCAGTTTGTAATTAAAGAAAGGAGTCAGCGGTGAGTGGAAGCAGACGACTCGTGGGCATTGGAAACAGACGGCGTGGGGGTGGTGTTCGTTTAGTGTCAGTCAAAATGTGATTGATTGATGCTGCGAAATCGGTCTCTTTTGCATTTTCTTCCTAATTGGTTTCTGAGGAATCAGATAGTTTTCAGACACAGAGTTTCATCTAGGAGGTGTGGGGAGGACATTAAGTGCAAAAACTATCTTATTATTATTAGGAGGAAGAAGAAGAGCAGTCCCTTATGCTAGCCTTGAGGCAACCATGGGTGTGAAGTGTTAGCGACTTCATTTTCTTATCCTCGGCATATGAGGACGGGTGGCCAGCCCTCTCCCTCGCCGTCTTATCTTCCCATCGACAGCGTACGGTCAGTGTACTCATTTTAGCTGAGTTGACTAAGGGGTGCAGGTGGAGCAGAAATCTCGAAAAATTTCTGCAGTGGCACTAAATAAGGTAATAAATTCTCTTGCTGTGCCCCAAGCCAGAATCGTAACAAGTTCCTCGTTTTTCTTGGTCACTCCCCAAAAGACTTCACTGTAATTCACTGCCCATAGTCCACTCAGTACCATCTGTATTGTTGTTTAGGGCAGTACTGAAGTCCTATCTTTGTTGAATTTCTAATCCTCCATAACATTGTCTTCCAGTCTTTGGGGCATCATAGAACTCGAACGGTTGTGTCCAGCTGATTTTGCTTTGAGTTGAGTACGGTTTTGCTTAGGGTTGGGAGTGCCTCTGAATCATTGAGTGGCGCTTTTATTTATGTTCATTTACGTTTACAAATAATAATAATAACTGGGCTTGGTTTTGCTTAATAATTGGGCTTGGTTTTGCTTAACATCGCTGTGCTGTCCAGCATTTTTCGCAGGACGAAGTCGCTGCCGAGAAATAAGAAATTTCTTGTTTTCCTAAGGCATGAGATTTTTATGATCACTTTTGGACCTCCTGAGACCAATTTAATGCCAACAATTCCGGCGAGGAAGGAGAGAACAGCCCGATAAGACTTTCGAGTACATTAAACGAGAATGTTCGTGAGCCGATTCGCGTTATTATGTCCAGACTGCTTTGTATTCCGTTCGTTCCATGTTTGTCTTGTTCCTCGATGTATATGTGATAGATTTCCATATGCAGCGCGCAGTGTTTAACGTTCTGTGACTTCATAACAATGGGCAAGGTACAGTTGGTCATGATTCTGAGATTTTGTCTTTGGTTTTATTGTCTTGGCTTATATGGTTTGCTTCCTTTTCTTTCGGTCTTTACATTTAGGGCCAGACTGTGAAAGAGATTCTGAATTGTGGGTGTTACATGTTGTGCCTGTGTTTGCATTGGTCCTGTACCTGGTTTGTGTTGGTCGTATGCCTGGTATGTGTTGTCCTGTACTTGTGTTTTGGGGGACGCAGTGGTGTAGTGGTATGTTCGGTGCGTTGTAACCGGAGGGTTGCAGGTTCGAATCTACCTCAAGCCACTGCGTAGCGACCCAGCGCCATTGATGTTCTGTCGCATGGTCGTGTGCACTTCTGAACTTTGTAAGGAGGGTAATATCAAAATACAGTTGTATTGTATTGTATTGTTTTTGTGTTGGTCCTGTACTGTACTTGTGTTTGTGTTGGTCCTGTGCTTGCGTTTGTGTTGGTCCTGTGCTTGTTTGTGTTGGTCCTGGGCTTGTTTGTGTGGTCTTGTATTTGTGTATGGACCTGTTTTAGTCATGACTTGACATAGGCTCATATACTGTTGCATTGTTTCATTGTTTTCGTATGTGGTCCTGTACGTGTGGGTGCATGGTCCTGTATTTATCGTGCATTTGTGCATAGACCTGTGTGATGTATTTGTGTGTGGTCGTATGTGTGTATGTGCATGTGTATGTGCATGTGTGTGTGTGTGTGTGTGTGTGTGTGTGTGTGTGTGTGTGTGTGTGTGTGTGTGTGTGTGTGTGTGTGTGTGTGTGTGTGTGTGTGTGTGTGTGTGTGTGTGTGTGTGTGTGTGTGTGTGTGTGTGTGTGTGTGTGTGTGTGTGTGTGTGTGTGTGTGTGTGTGTGTGTGTGTGTGTGTGTGTGTGTGTGTGTGTGTGTGTGTGTGTGTGTGTGTGTGTGTGTGTGTGTGTGTGTGTGTGTGTGTGTGTGTGTGTGTGTGTGTGTGTGTGTGTGTGTGTGTGTGGTCTTGTACTTCGTGTCCCTCGGTCGTTGAGAACTGAATGTGTGACGCTGTATATGATGAGTTCAGTGATCGATTCTGAATTAGTCAGGTGAGCACATGTTGACCTGTCCCCTAATAATCGTGCCAGCTAACAATATCTAAGTGTAAAACACTGATCAATAAGCGATGACATATCTTTACCCGAGGGAAGAGGAGGGGGGGTTGAGCATGGGGGGAGGGGGTTGAGCAGCGGGGGCTGCTCAAGTGCATAGAACATCAACAGTGCAATATCAGGCATAATGACAATATATGTCTCTTATATTAGGTTCTATACATTATATATGTGCTTATATATACACACACAGTATTATGATGTATATATATATATATATGATGTTAATATATATTGTATATATGATGCTTGTATTTGGATGTATGTACATTATGCCATCAACAAGGCAATTTCAGGCATAATCACAATATATGCCTTTTATATTTGTTTCCATATATTATACCTAATATGTATATATATATATATATGTACTACGGAAACTGGTAAATGTATATATGTGCATTATACTATGATTATGCTGCAGATGCTACAACTAGACTTTGGGCCTGAATTGATGAGATCAGTGTATGGAGTCTGTCTATGCACCTCGAACTTTTAACCTTGGCATATGAGAGCTCATCTGGTTTGATCGTTCTCCTACAGTGTGCTGAACTCTCCCTTTTTACTTTCTCCTCTTTATTCTCCCCATCCTCTACTGTTCAGTATCTTGGAGTTTCTGACTCAACACTCTCCCTCAAACTGCAAATAGCTGCATTTTCTGGGGCGTTCTGACAGCTTCACTCTACTCTGGGTTCATGTGCAGCATTATTCTGACAAGACTTGAGTGCTGCAACTCTATACTATGTGCTCTCCTTGAATGCACACTGTTTCCTATGATTAAAATAATGCAACAGGCTGGAAAACTCTGTCTTGGACTTTCCTACAGAGAATACACCCCATCTGCTGTTTGTTCTCTACACTGGCTTCCTGTCTGTGAGCATGACCCATAAAAGCTGGCGCTTTTCATGTACAAGGCATGTACAAATCATTTGCCATCCCTTCTATCCTCCATGGTTGGATCCATACATAGCGATCCTATGACCGATCTTTGATCAGCATCCATCAGAAAGTATGTTCTTCCAGGTACATGCCTTGTGTTTGGCTGGCGTTCATTCACAGTTGCCGATCCCTCCATCTGGAGCTCTACGCCTCCTCATGTTCACAACTCTCTTAGCGAGACTGTCTTTCGCTGTAAGCTTAACACCTACCTCTTCCAGTCTGCCTATATGGCTCTTAATGGTTGCCTGGCTTCAATGTGCACTTCTGAACTCTGAAAGGAGGGCATTATCAAATTACAATTGTATTGTATAACTATACACCCCACCCTTGAGTCTGTACATTGGTTCCCTTTGTTCAGAATCCGAATTTTCATCAACTCTGCAGCATCCCACAGATACTGCTTAGAACTGTAACCTCAAACTACAAATAGCTGCATTTTCTGGGGCGTTCTGACAGCTTCACTCTACTCTGGGTTATTCAAACATTTCTTTAACATTACATCAGAGCCTCTAGCCCTGTAACTTAGTCCAGCTGCATGGGAATGTTAATTAATGTTATCGTATCAATACCTTCTTCAGTATGAATCAGTTGAAGGTTATTCTAATGGTGTTGTCTGTTTACTGACCATTGCAAACATGTGGCAAATGCTGATAGTGTGCCGAAACTTGACAGTAGTGGTGACCAGTTTTGCAAAAAAAAGCAGATACTGAGAAGCATCACGGAATAGTTCTCATGGTTTGTAACCAGGTATACCAGAGCTTAGTATTCATTTCTGGATTTAGGAAAATATCTCGCTATAAAATTTTCGACCAGTTCTTTTCTTGTTTCGAACTCCCATCAACCTCTTTAGGACATGCAATAAGTCGTTACCGGTGTTTAAGGACATTTTATGGCTGCCAGCACCCGAGACGTTGTCCTCCTCTTTTCTACAGGCGTGGGGCTGGCACTACTGGCACGGACAATAACATGGGCAGTGAATGAGCAGTAGATAAGTTTTCAAATCCGACGAAATCTGCCTTTCCGTCTGTGGCCGTCTGTTCGTTTGTCTGGCTGTCTCTCTCCTGTCGTTTCCTGTCTGTCTCTGTTTGTTTCTCATTTGCTTAATCTGTGTGTATTCCCTTCGGACATGTTTATTGCTTGGCTAGCTATGGATCTGCATACCCATTGTCCATCGGAGCAGGCTTTCTTAGGACGACAACGATGCTTAAAAGGAACTCTAAGATCGTTTAGGCGTGCAAGAAGCACATTCAAGGCGTTCTGAAAAGGTGCGTTAGAAATGTCGACATGCATGCGATTGCGTATACATGTAATATGTGCGTAGAAGACTGTGGGTTTTGGTTTTGTGTTCTGTCCATTGACAGTTTCTTCTAGTTTCTCACAGTTTCTGTAGTATCTAATCTTGTTGAATGACCTCTGTAGTGCTGCTGTCATGATGATGCACACAAGTATTGATTGAAAGGTTGTTTCAGGTGAAACCATTGAATGGTTGTTCCAGGTGAAACCATTGAATGGTTGATTGAATGGTTGTACCAGGTGAAATTGTTGAGTGGTTGATTGAATGGTTACTGTAGGTTAAAACGTTGAGTGATTGATTGAATGGTTATTTCAGGTGAAACTGTTTAATGGTTGATGGAATGGTTTAAGGTGAAACCGTTGAATGGGTGGTTGAATGGTTGTTCCTGGTGAAACCATTGAATGGTTGATTGAATGGTTGTTCCAGGTGAAATTGTTGAGTGGCTGATTGAATGGTTTAAGGTGAATCATTGAATAGTTTATTGAATGGTTGTTCCAGGTGAGACCATTGTCCAATTCAAAATCTACTAAAGTAGCCTGATCAAAATCCGATCCATTTCTCTTGGACTGACTTTCAGTTTCTAATCTGATCTAATCTAATGACTACTAAAGTGCGGTTCTCAAAATGCACAAGGCATGAGTTGATGGTTGCTTCAGGTGAAATTGTTGTCAGATTCAGCATCCACTGAAGGAACGCGGCCAAATCTGATGGGTAAGAAAACCAGAAGTGAAGCTATGGTAGGTAAGTGAGTAAGCTGAAGGAGATGAGTTTCTCGGTTTTAATTAGTCTTCAGTAGTTTCTTTCTGAGGTTCCTTAGATGTCTTGCATTGACCAGTGCTGTTGTTGGTTACAGAAGGAGCTCAAATAAACCACTTCTCTGTGATGTTTAGCAGTAAGACTTGAATAAGTACTTATTGAATAAGCAGTGATAAAAGCTGCTTTTATGAGGGTAACAAAAGAAACCACTGATACTAATAGAGATTATATAAGCAAAGCATTGAGGACTGAGCGCTTTGCTTGCTCGTGCACTGGACAATTTTACGAGAAGAGTTTTTAGTGAAGTGAGAGCTTCACCAGCAAGAGAAACATTTTCAACTTAAGTCAGACGTCCTTTGATCTGTCGGATAGTCAACAACACCCTTAGAGACTGGTGAAGGTGCTATATAAAGAGCCTGATCATACATGCACCCACGCAGCATGTTTCGCTTTCATGTCAAGGTCTGAACCGTTCTTCTGTTCAGCCTGTGCTCATCGGTCGGCCGTGCCTTCCTTCATTGATAAGCATGCTGTGAAAATTCTCTTAATAATTGATCTCCCGTGTGATTCCTCTGGGAGAATTCCATCACGCTGTCTCCATTTGCCAGCGTGCCTTTCGCAGACAACAACGACATGGGCACCACATGCTGTGTGCAGCGTATACATTTTATCCGCTATTAAAGTGATACTAAAATTTATTATATATTTATGTTTATGTGCACGCTCGTAGATCTTCGTAAGGTGTATGAATTATGCAGAGGTATGCAGACTTCCAATTTATCGTTATTATTAGCATAATGCTACACATATTTATAGATTTATGCTTACAGATCTGAATGGTTATGCGTAATTGCCATGTTGGCTGGGCTTCTTTTTCTTATCTCAGGAAATTTTGTGTGTTGGTATTGAGAATTCGTGGCCGTGGGTTTTTTCGTTCTGCTGCACAGGGGGTGATCTGGTTGTTCAACCGGCCCTGAACTTTCACAGCACAGTACAGAAGATTCACTGTGGTTGGTCCAATTTTCGGGAACAGGTTGGCTTTGACCTCATAAGCAATGCAGACCCAGAGAGACTCGTCAGAGACACTCTCAACCCAACAACAGACAACCGTTTGAAACCATTCTGTTTGATCCCGGTTGTCTGTTGTTGGGTTGAGAGTGTCTCTAGGGAGTCTCTCTGGGTCTGCATTGCTTATGAGGTCAAAGCCATCATCAAAACTTGCACCCCGCAGTTGCGCCCTGTTCCATCGCTCCACTGGAACACCCCTCGCTGTGGCACTGCCTTTGAGTAGTTATCTGGAAGAGGCGCTATATAAATGCTCTAAATTTATGAAAGGATCATGAGTGGATCAGTAGCGTGTATATATTGGGTTTGTTTACTTTTGCTGATGTGTGCATTTACGTAGGCTTATCTTTAACATATGGGAATTATATTAGTGTCGTGCAGTGCTTAACTGAACCTTTTTCATTCATCTTCAGAGACGACCAGGATGGCTCTCTGACCATGATGGTTTTTACCGTGGTGGCTTTGACCATGATGGCTTTGACCATGATGGCTTTGACCATGATGGCTTTGACCATGATGGCTTTGATGACACTGACATCAAACCATCAGAATGTGCTCTTTTACACATATGTGCAACACATGTTTTTTTACAGCCAACTACTGTTCAAC
Source organism: Allolobophora icterica (assembly GCA_963556255.1). Classification (NCBI taxonomy): domain Eukaryota; kingdom Metazoa; phylum Annelida; class Clitellata; order Crassiclitellata; family Lumbricidae; genus Allolobophora; species Allolobophora icterica. Next base: position 21,442,692 of record OY744613.1, on the reverse strand, counting down.
TTGTGTCCAACCAGACTGCAGATTTCTCATAAAATGATACAGCATTTTATGCAGACATGTATATGTGTGTGTGTGTGTGTGTGTGTGTATATATATATATATATATATATATACGCACATATAGATATATATACCGGTTAATGTTAGAATAAAAAAGATGGTACGTAATAATAAAGCAATAATAGCCTTATTGTTCATAACTGTCAACGTTTGGTGTGCAGAGAGCAGACATGTTGGAGATATGTTGCAGACATGTTGGCTTTGATGCCACTATCGGCATTAGCAGCGGTGGCAGCCAAGGGGCAATTGATGGGCAAGTTCTCTGTGTTATTGCCCATTGAATCTGACCCAAATACGATTTGCCCCAGCGTTATCTCTTTGATCTGACTTCCTGAAGTCAGTGGGAAGAATGGATAGTTGAGACGGAAATAATCGACCCTTCACCTAAACACCCGTCTCTCTGTCTGTCTGTCTTCCTTTGGATGGGTGTGTGTGTGTTTGGCTGCCTGTCTGTCTGTGTGTCTTTCTGTGTATGTTGTCTATTTAAGTCTGCCTGTTCAACTGACTTTATGTCTGTCTGTCTGTCTATCTTCCCATCTGTCTGTCTGTCTGTCTGTTTGCCTGCCTGTCTTGTCTGTCTTCCCATCTGTCTGTTTGTCTGTCTGTCTGCCTGTCTGTATTCCCGTCTGTCTGTTTGTCTGTCTCCTTGCCTGCCTGTCTGTCTGTCTTCTCGTCTTTCTGTCTGCCTGCCTGCCTGTCTGTCTGTATGTCTGCCCGTCTGTCTGCCTGTCTGTCTGTCTGTCTGACCATCTGTATATTTCAGTATGAGTGTGCTTGTGTATTTGTCTGCCTGTGTCTGTCTGTATGGTTGTTTGTCCGTCTGCCTGTCTGTTGTTAAGTCTATCTGTTCATTTGTCATTCTATCTGTTTTTATGTATGTCCAGTTGTGTTTATCTCGTTAAGTCTTGGGTTTGTTTGCTCATCACTGACATCTGTGTCAACATCATTGTTTTCCCCTAGACTGTACTTAGAGGGTAATGATTAACCTGCCTGATTAGGACACCAGTGCATCTGCTTTATCTAGCATATTTTCTCCTATGTTATTGTGGCTGTAATCTTGTTTCCGGTTAGAGAAGTGGTTACCAATAGAGTCCTGGCACCGGTTTGACCTACTGGGCAATTGTAATTGATCATTATGTAGTTATCAATCAGTGGTGCTGAGTATTTTGCTCCAAGTCCCTGTATAGTGGATACTTCAGGGCAAGCATTTATCTGTACGGACCATGATATGGATACGGACCAATTACGGACAAAAAGCAAGTCCTTACCCACTCAGACAATTCATTGCAAAAATATGTTCATATAACGTCACTGAAGAATTGCCTATTTCTCTGTTAATGATCTGGCAGTGCTTTGTATGAATGCAAGGTAAATGGCATGTCAGATTTGCATTTCTTTATGACCTTGTGTGTGTTAAAGTTTAAAAAAAATAATAATAGCTGGGTATGGTGTGAGGTGGCTTGCAGATGAATTTTCCCTTCTACATGCCTAAATCCCATAAACCATGTAAGTTTAGTTATCATGGTAAAAAAAAGAGTTTGTTGTTGAAAATATGCTGAAATTAATAATATAAACAAACAGAAATGTCACAAAGTCATGAAGTGAACTTTTTGTTATGCTCCTCTCATTGGCCACTTCCAACTAATGAATATTAATGACCAATGATGTCACTGTTTACAAATGGACACATTCCAATGGACGTTTGTTTCACACTTAATTCAACTTAAATTTAAAAATACAGTAAAGGGCTGCTCTTTTAAAATAACGGCTTAAAACGGGCTTAAACTAATTTACTTAGGTGGTGAACAGGCTGATACGAACAATTTTAACAGGTTTAAGCAAACCAATTTACTGAGGCCATGCATGCCGAAAACTTGATTTAATTTTAATAGCCCAATTCCCAATTTTTTTTAAATGGGTTTAAACAACTAGTTAATATTAACAACTTTTTTATTGTAGGGTAATTTGTTGGAATATCTGGTTGTTATTATCAGGTATATTATTGGGACTAATTTCTGGCAAAAACTGCCTGCTTGACGGAGACAAAACTACAGAATTTGTATTATATTCAGGCACTTAAACTGTCTTTTGACGACTTGGTAGTTTCGTTGATATTGTTTTGATTTTAAATGTGGTTCTTTACGTTCCAATTGTATTCTGCTTTCAGCTGGACAATTCCGATGAACAGGCAGCTCAGGTTCGTCGAGAGCTGGACAGCCGGCTACACGCTGCCGAGGAACTTACAAAGGTTTGCTTCTCACTGTTTTATTTCTGCTGCTCCAAAGGGTTGTGATTTTGGATTGTGATTTCACGTGAATCTGCTGGTGTCTTGGGCATCATAATGATGGTGAGATAGATGTAATTGGATTGGATTGGGTTGGGTTGGGTTGGGTTGGATTAGATTAGATTACATTAGATTAGATTACATTAGATTAGATTAGATTAGATTAGATTAGATTGGTAAGGCTGATTGTCAGCTGATTTGTGCAGTTGCAGGAGTCTCTGAAAGAGAAAAGGTATTGCTCTGAAATGAAAGCTATTAGGATATAAAATTTTCAGAATTTCTAATTTTCAGAATTTGAATCCTGAAGTTTAACTTTTGCTTTGAACATGGCAGTTTAAGGAATTGTCAGACTTTAAAGTTGTCAGACTTTAAAGTTGTCAGAATTTAAAGTTGTCAGAATTTAAAGTCAGAATTTGAAGTTGTCAGAATTTAAATTTGTCAGAATTTAAAGTTGATGTCAGAATTTAAAGTTGTCAGAATTTGAAGTTGTCAGAATTTAATTGTCAGAATATAAAGTTGTCAGAATGTAAAGTTTTTGGACGTAAACTTGAAAGAATTAAAATTTGTCAGGATTTGAGCTTGTTAAAACTTAGATTTGTCAAGATTTGAAGTTGTCTGCTTGGTTTTGCTGTAGTGTCCTTGTTGTTGATGTTATTTTTTTCTGGCAGAAAAAAAGCAAGTTGCCTCGTTTTGTCGTGAAGGAGATGGACACGATGTACATAGAGGAGCTGAAGTCATCCGTGGCTCTTTTGATGGCCAACCTCGAGAGTCTTCCGGTCACACGAGGAAACACCGACTCGAAATATTCGCTTAACAAATTCAAACGATACAACAAGTGAGATCCTGCTGCTCTGTTTCTGCCTGCTCCTAGATTACATTGTCAGACGATGCGAAATCTCTGTGGCTCTTGTCTTAGACATGAAAGAATGGCTGAACATGTTTAAAGGCTATGCATTCTCTTGTGGCTCTTTCGTGGTAGTTCTACCAATGTGGTCATTGCATGTCTGATCTTTCATCATACTGGGCTTGTTTTCTTGGTACAGAGTTGTGCAGCAGGTTAGGTGTTAAGCAGCTTGAAGTTAATATGTGAGTTAATTCAACTTAAATCCTTGTATCAAGTGGCATTTACCACAAAAGAGATAATTTCGGACAGTTGTATCACTTAACCTGAAGAAATTTCCTGTCAGAATGAACTGTTAACATTTTTATGCCTGAAATTCACACATATGCTGTATGTATGAATGTATGTAGTAGACTACTTGTATCACCCTTTAAGTAACTCACTAGGGCGCTGTGCAATGGTTGCTTAGGACTCACCGAACAAATATGTCTTAAGTCGAGCAGAAAGCGTTGTACATTCATATGAGCTGTACTTTTATTATGCCACAGAGAAATGAGTGATTCGGATGCATTTGTAGTCTTTTGATGTTTACTGTTTCACATCTAAGTATTATTTTTCTGTTTTAGGCCCACGGGAATCTCCAAAGTCGACGTATCTGAGGATAGTGAACCAGCTCTGTCCAAAATCGACCTTGTGCTTACATTTGCGCTGGAGGTAGGTAAACGAATACTTTGAGCTGTTACATCACACTTTTCAAGTCGACCTCTTAAGTCCTAATCATTTTCAACTGCCTCTTAATCTTGGGCTGTGAAGAAACCATTTGTTTAATTAGACAGATTTAATCTTATTTGTTTAGGCATAGCTGTTATGGATTGAGCAGTTTCACTGCTATGGCCTAGGAGAGCAATTGCTGTTGATAAGGCAAAGATATATTGTTATTTGTACTTATCAGACCGGTCAGGTGCTGTTAATTAAGCAGGTTTCTCTTTAATGACAGGCAATTATTGTTGTGGATGGGCTGCCGACATAGTATTATTAAAGAAGACTATGTATTGTCATGAATTAGACTGACATGCCGTTACTGATTAGGGAGGCTTATTGGATTTTGTTATTGCCTTCATTTTCGTATTGTTATTTTCTTATTGCTAGTTTCTTATTGTTTTTTCGTATTGTGTGGTGAAACCAGGTGGTTGTGATGGAAGTGAAAGGTTTGAAGTCTCTTCCTCCAAACAAGATTGTCTATTGCACGATGGAAGTGGATGGCGGAGACAAACTGCAGACGGATCAGGCGGAAGCTTCCAAACCATGGTACGAATGAAAATGCTTAGCCATGGCCTCATCGGTCAAGCACTGAGTACACTGGTCCTTCAGGAGCCAGATCTTATCTGATGATGAAGTCTGATCTGATGAAGGGTGTAATCTGATCTCAGTAACATTGTGTTGACATCTTGAAGGGATGCTATATCGATGCTATGAATGAATGAATGAATGAATGAATGAATGAATGAATGAATGAATGAATGAATGAATGAATGAATGAATGAATGAATGAATGAATGAATGAATGAATGAATCTGATGAAAGAATCAAAACCTTTGTTATCTCATGAAGGATGTTATCTTTTCTATCAAAACATCCAGTCTTATCTTGAACAGTTAATTTTAATTGTCTATGAGACAGTAAACTTGTGCTCTGTGTTGGTAAGGGGTAACATCCCCCATCGGTAAAGCATGCCCACAATTTTTGTTTTGTTTCTGATTTTAGTTGGGATACACAAGGTGACTTTACAACCAATTATCCTCTGCCAATGGTTAAGGTCAAACTGTTCACTGAAAATTCAGGATTGTTAAGTCTGGAGGACAAAGAATTGGGTCGGGTAAGTTGTTTTGCAATTATTTGTGATAGATAGATACATCAGCTTCTCCGGTGAGGAATTCAATATAGAAAAGTGTAGAAAGCTTATGTTTAGGTTGGAAGTTTATGATCGTTTAAGTAACGTATGAGAACTGAATGAAGAGTTGGAAAATGAAACTAAATCTGTAATCCTTTAATGGATATTGACACAGTATAAGGTTCCAGTGTTCTGTACGATGCTATGCTGGTTATCAAAATGGCCGGTTGTGCTTTAGTGAATGACTGACTGGTTCTGTATTTTGTGTCTTGGGAGGAGGAAACCAGAATCGGTTTACTGAGTGCCATTGATGGATGACTGAGTGTCACAAAAGGTTGTCTCCAAGTCATGTATTGTTCTGGATGGTGTGAGCATGGCTTGAGAGAAAAGGTTCTGCAGTGTTTCAGATTTTATTTGTCCCATTTGATAGGTAATCCTAAAAATTCAAAATATTCTAAAACGAATTATTGATTGATTGATTACATGCCTGTCTTAGAAATAGTTTGGCATGTATAACTACAATGTCTTCGATGTTCTTTGTCCTGGGGTTTGATAGGTAATCCTAAAGCCCACAGCGACCAGTTCGAAGGCGCCCGAGTGGCACCAGCTGCTGACGACGAAGTATTGTCCTGATAAGAATCTGAAAATAAGGATCGCTATTCGGATTGATAAACCTCAGAACATGAAGCATTGTGGGTAAGCAACGACGACAACTTATCCTGCCAGCCTTCTTTCAGTTTTCTCTTTGTGTGCTTATGTATGTGTATGTACAGGTGTGTTTGTGTCAGTGTATGTATGTCTGTGTCTATGCCTATGTGTGTGTGTGAGTGTGTGTGTGTGTGTGTGTGTGTTCTGGTCTTTGTGTAGCACCTTTAAGACCTCTGAAAGGGCTGTGGACATAGCAGTCTGGCTGACACACCAGTAGCCATATAATGCCATTTATATGTATGTATATATATATGACATTGTATGTATATGCAATACGCCTCCATTTGTCATTTTGTTTATACATTAAAGTACATATTTATATGTGTATGTATACATGTAGGCAGTATGTATGTGTGTGTGCATGTAGTACCAGTGTACATGTATGTGTGTGTGTGGGAGTACCAGTGTACATGTATGTGTGTGTGTGTGGGTAGGTAGTATGTAGGTGGATAGCATACATGTATGTGTGTGTTCATGTATGTATGTATGTAGGTAGGTACGTAGTATGTATGTGTTTATGTATGTATGCATATGTATGTATGTGTATGTATGTATGTATTTATATGTATGTATGTAACTATGTATGTGTGTATGTATGTATATATATAATGTTTCTTTAATGTTTCAATTAATGAGACTTTTCCCATATCTTGTGTGACAATGAGGTGATATAATTAATCAGCTGATGCTGTCAGAATGGACATTGAAATTAATCACTTCTGTCTGATCTTTTGGGTAAGATTCGCTCAAAAGAAGACAGAAGAAATGAATGGAAGAAAAAATTATGTAGGGCTGTGATTGATTACTTACTGGGTCCGAATAGTGTCAGGAGCAAAGCGAAGAAAATCTAGTCAAAGAAAACGTTTATATTGTGCCAAATGTTAACATGTTGCCTGGTGGAGATAGATAGGAAGGGATTGTTGGAAGAAGAAGATTCAGGAAAATAAGATAAGAAAGCAAGAGTGACATGTGAATCGATGAGAAGCAAGGCTAAGAAGTCGACATTAGAGGAGGAAAAGTGAAAGATTAGGTGCTAGATGTGAGACATTTAGTGATTGGTTAGAGTGTTTAGCTTGTATTGTAGAGATTACAGGTTTGATTGAGCCTCTCCTCAGATGGTTGCTGTGTAGGACCTTGAGCAAGTCCTTCACTCACAATTGCATCATGTAATTATTCAATATAATAATAATAATAATCATGATGATGATCATGATGGAAAACTTCTTACTGAATGTGGATATAGACTAAGATATGCCTGTGTCCAATGTTTCATCAGCTGAGATATATATCTAGGACTGTTTCGTATTTTTCATTTGACTGAAGAGATGTGCAGGCTATTTTAGGTTTCTTTATTCAGTGTAACCAAATGTAGCTATGGCTAATTGGAGTTGTTGAATGTTGATACAGTTGTGCAGGTAGTGATTGCAGCACTCGGCTATATCTTCCTTACTCTAATAGTTTTGTTTTATTAGAATTTACAGTGTCTATAAATAAAAACATACATTCATACACACACATGCATAGATACATACATACATACATACACACATATGTGCATACATACATACTTACATGCATATAAACGTACATACATACATGCATACATACAAACATACATACATACATACATGCAAACATACTTGCATGCATTCTTACATGCGTACACACATATATGCATATGTACATGCATACATTCATGCATACATACCTTATGCTTACATACATACATTACCTACATACATACATACATACATACCTCATGCATACATGCGTACGTATAAATATAAAAACATTGACTTCCCATTGGCTGTCTAATAAAGCACAAGATGGGTTATAAATTCTTACATCCTTCACCAATTGACCCTAAACTGCCTCATTGGAATATGCACTGCACACCAATATCTTCATTTGACAACTGGCTTCATTCATGTAATGCAGCTCACAGCGATCTCCACATTCCAGCAACAAGAACTAGATAATTATATGGGTCAGGGAGTTTTGCGGTTTGCTGAACCATCTATCTGAAACAGTTTACTGCCTGACATCCCGGCACAACCACCAGCAGTCTATCGATCGACTTAGAATAGGACTTAAAGCAACAATGTTTCTCAGTGTGTATCCATGTGACTGATCGAACCCATGACGACCCAGGCTGTGAGGGCGTTGAAACTAAAATGCCCATATATAATAATAACAATGCATACATACATACCTACCTACCACAATGGCTCATACAAATCAGTATTTCATCATTGTGCCATTTTCTTCTGTTGTTGTACGTAACACTGCTTTCCATGTTGTTACTGAATGGTTTACGGTCTTTCCAGTTACCTCTACGCTCAAGGGAAAAATGTTTGGAAGAAGTGGAAGAAACGATATTATGTCCTGGTACAGGTGTGTGCCTTTTTTTCTTGTATTACCTGTGAGCTGTAAGCCAGAATGCTGTATCGTTGTATAGCAGAGTTTTAATCTTACATCGAGGAGTTATAGACTTAAATTTATTTGTGTTGGTACAGCAGGGTCCAATTAGAATATTGGTTTTTGAAATTTTTAAAAAAGTTTGTCTGGTTGGTATGACTTTTGAAGATTTTAAGACTAACATACCGGGTAACAGATTTAGCAAGAAGGTAGAGCAAATGAACTACACATTGGATTGTGTTAAACTGTTACTTTAAGAACTTTACTGATAATTCTGTAGAAGGTTATGGGCTGATATTATTTGTGCTTTTTGATGTGGGTTGATGGGTTAGAGCATTCACCTTGTAAAGCAGAGAATACAGGTTTGAGCCTCCTCTGAGATGGTTACTGTGTAGGGACCTTGAGCAAGTCCTTCACTCACAGTTGCTTAGCGCTATCAATTGATGTTTGGTCATTAGATAGTGGCACCTAATTAATGCATGTATAAAATAGATAAATAAATGAATGATGATGTGACGCTGCTGCAGGTTTCGCAATACACGTTTGCTATGTGCAGTTATCGAGAGAGGAAACAGGATCCAACAGGCATCCAACAGCTGGATGGATTCACTGTGGACTACTGTGAACCACTGGAAGGTATGTAGTGTCATCAATAACTATTACCATTTGAATGTTTAACAGGTGACTGTGGCTCTAGTAATGATATTAGTAAGGTGACCCTTTTGTATATACTAGAAAGGTAAAAATAATTCGAGTTGTTGATGTAGGTGTACAGTTAACCACTGCAGTATTCTACCATATCATCTAGTAATATTTATTTTATAGTTATTGTTTTATTAGATATTTGTGTCTATAAATAAAAGCATACATTCATACACACATGCATACATAGATACATACATAACTGCATGCATACATACATACATATCTATATGCATACATGCATGCATACAGAGTAACATATCTGTATGCATAAATACATGCATGCATGCATGCATACATACATGGTTACATACCTGTATGCATAAATACATGCATACATGCATGTGTACATACATACATATCTGTATTCTTAAATACATACATGCATGCATGCATACATACATACATAAATACATATACACATGCATACATATATACATAACTTGTTTGCAGAGTGATTAAGTGCTCAGTTTGTTATAAAGAGTATGACCGTTTAAACATCAGCATCCACGGTCAGCCACCATGGAACTTGAGCAAGTTTTAAACGCAGCTTAGTGCTATCATCAGTGAGTGACTATCGACTTTGAGTGCTGGAATAAATGCTTTTTTATATGTTGGCATTACATGTCATCGCAATCCATTGATAAATAAGAATAGCTACCATAAGGCTGTCAACTATTTGCAATAAATCATATATCTTCTACTTTTGAAGAAACAACATTCGTCAGTATTATATCATTGAAGTCCATTTTGGAGTTAAATTAAATTGTTACTTGGAGTCATTTTCCATGATTTCATCTGCTGTTGAAGGGGTTGACGGAGGAAAATTCTTTTTCAACACGGTGAAGGAGGGAGATCAGGTGACATTTGCCACTGATGACGAATCAGAGAGGACGCTCTGGGTCCAGGCAATCTACCGTGCCACTGGTCAGTCTCACAAACCAACGCCACCGGCCAGTCAGCCTACCAAGATGACCAATACTCAGCTGTCCAAAGTACAAGGCGGTAAGAAATTAGCTTTCGTTAAACCAGCTGACTCAGCTATAATGAGTACACGGACCGTACACTGTCGGTGGGAAGATGAGACGGTGAGGGAGAGGACTGGCCACCCGCCCTCATATGCCGAGACTAAGAAAATGAGGTCGCTAACACTTCATACCCATGGCTGCCACTGAGGTTAGGTTAAGGGACTGCTCTTCATTTTTCTAAACCAATCTTATTGTAAAATAGTGAAAAAATGTTGTGCCGTTTAGTACTGTAGTTGCTTTTGACGACTTTCACTGGTTGTGTCCAAATCTACCTCATTCTCATGCTTTCCTAGTATTGACGTGTACTGATTTCTTTTAAAATCTTCATTTTTATATGAGAAGAAAGTGAACTCTTGCCTTTTCCAAAATGTTCATGGTTCTTAATTAATGGTCATGTTGCCCACCCTCAGTGTGCACTTCTGAACTGTATAGAGAGGATTATTATCAAATTACAGTTGTACTGTATCGTATAATGTATTTTTACACACACACACACTTGCTTACATATCACTGTACTGAGTACTGAATATGGCACATACTTGATGTTATGAAAGCAAGTGCTGCCATTGTTATGACTTGCATCTGATGAACTGGGTTTCGAACATTTATAGTTGATGCTGAGGCAGGGCATATTTTAACTGTATAACTAGTGGGACAAATGTCCCAGTAGTCTTAGGATTTGTCCCAGTAGTTAGGCTGATTTGTCCCAGGCAATGTATGTATAAAGTATAACTAGTGGGACAAATGTTGCAAGTAAAATGAGAATTAGTAAAACGCATTGTCATGAAATTCCCAAAAAAAGGTCATCAACATTTTGGGAGAAGAATTTTTTAAAAAAGGTAATAAATTTTCTAGACGAAAAAGTCATCAACTTTTTGTGGAGATGAATTCGTAGAAAAGTCATAAAGTTTGGTAAGTTTGTGGAGATGAATTCCTAAAAAAAGGTCATCGACCAGACCATGGCCGACTTTGTCCCCTCCCCCCGCCTCTCAGACAAGATCGCCGCCACTGAAAGTTTTCCAGAGACGAGTTCCAATAAAAGGTCATGAACTAGACCCATGGCTGATTTTGTCCCAGTAATCAAAATTCCTTAAAATATGCACTGTGCTGAGGTGAAGAAAAAGACAAAGATATTAGCAATCTGTTCCCCTGCCTTAGAGAAATGTTCAGTTACAGTAGCGAGCTTGTAATGAATCAAAAAAGTACGTTAATTATGGGATTGGTGTGCTTCTTCCAGATGCGGACAAGGCTCGAAAGCACGGACTTGATGAGTACGTGCAGGCCAATCCAAGTAAATTCGAACATCACGATTTATTCAATGTCCTTCAGAAGCTGACGTTAGAATTCAGACTCAACGATCAGTTTACATGTCTCGTGAGTAGCTGCGACGTTCATTGCTGCTAGTGTTATTGTTAATGCCACTGTTAATGTTATTTGTGATGTTATTGTTACTGTTATTGTTATTGTTGATGTTACTTTTGTTGCTAATGTTACTGTTATTGTTAATGTGCTGTTATTGTTACTGTTTGTTGTGCTGTTAATGTTACTGTTAACGTTAATGGTAATGTAACTGTTAATGTTACTGTTAATGGTGCTGTTTTAATGTTATTGGTGAGGTCATTGTTATTGTTGATGTTACTGTTGTTGTTATTGTTGCTATTATTGGTAATGGTGCTGTTGGTGTTACTGTTAGTGGTGCTGTTAATGTTACTGTCAACGATTAATGGTAGTGATACTGTTAATGTTACTAGTAATGTTACTGATAATGTTACTGTTAATGTTACTGTTATTTTTAATGTTATTGTTAATGTTTTAGAGGACTGTTAATTTTGCTTTGATTTACCAGAGCAGAGTTATTTGTTTGGGTGAATGCAGGGCTTATGCACGATGTTGCTTGTCTGTTTATATAGCACCTTTTGTAAGCTGTATCAAGGACCAGGGCAGGTTACTTTACGAAGATGTCAGGATTGGTGATTTGGTTGAGGTTTGATGACAGGATTAAGAGGAAAGAAGAAATTGGTGACTTCGTTGATGCTAAATTCTTTACACTTCACAACAATTCGATACATAGATTTGTTGGTTATATGTATTGAAGCATTTATGTAGAGCCTTTACAGCTATGTAACTGATCTACTCATGTGTGACTGAAGCTAAACAGTGAATATGTACTTAGCTGAATAGCTTCAGACAATATATATGTTTAATATAATACTGTTCCTAGAAAGTAGATCCATAGCATGAGTTTGTATATTTTGAATTTAAATGTCTTTATTGTAGGCATATATGCATTTGTGTTTGTAAACGTTTGGTGTTTGTAGGGTTGTTTGTAAACGTTTGGTGTTTGTAGGGTTGGTTTAGCCCAGGGCAGGTGTTTGTCTTAGACGAGTACTGTGCTCGTTATGGCGTGCGAGGTTGTAAGCGCCATCTTTCTTACCTGAACGACCTGTTGGATCACGCTGATCAGGGAATAATGATTGATCCAACGTTGATGCACTACAGCTTTGCCTTCTGTGCTTCTCATGTCCACGGAAACAGGTAGCTCAGAAATTGCAGGATTTCCCCTGTATGCCTTAAATTTGGGTTATGATCATTGTTGTCCCATGTCCGAGAATCCTGTGGTTCCACTGTTTGCTGGGATTGAGTGGACATCCATTGACAATGCAGTGGAACCCAGTGTTGGATTTGGATCTGGGCTGATAAAAGTGTTAGAGTGTACCAGACTAACTTATGCATGTTGAAATAGTTGCCTTTGGGTAAAATTGCAATGTATGTTTATCAAGAGTGGAAACAAGATTCCTCTGGTATCCTCCCATGGTTGGATGACAATAGTTGCTTTTGTGATAGACTTGATTAGTAGGATTTGTGGGAACCACAGGATGAGCATTTCAGTTTTACAATAAATTATCAGCTAAGTGAAAGAATATGTTGATTTTCTTCTGTCTGACAGTTAGTAACTCGTGCTTGCTGCATATCTTCTATGCATAGATTCAGGTATTAATTATTGAAAAGTAGGTCATAGATGGCACACGTTGGTTATATAGTTCACCTTGTAACATGGAGAGTACGGGTTCGAGCCTTCCCTGCAACGGTTACTGTGTAGGAACCTTTTGTACGTCCTTCATGTACAATTGTTCAGTGCCATCAATCAATGCTTGGTTATTGAATAGTGGTGCTTAATAATGCATACTAATAAAAACAAAACGTGCGAAAACCCAGGCCACAATCATAAAAGAAATTGCTGAAACAGCAGAAACCGGTCAACTTTGATTTCTGACATGAAACTCATCTTTTAGGCCGGATGGCATTGGATCTATCCTGCACGAAGAGAGAGACATCTTCATAGTCGTCAGGGATCGATTACGTGTTCTTCTGGAAAAACAAATTACAAATTTTCGGTTAGTGGCTTGATTTACGTTGACATGATTATGCGATGGTGGGTTCGTGCCCTTCGACATCAGACATTGTCCTTCCCCCAGGTCAGACAAATGTTTTTAGCATCCTCCTTGCAGCCTTTCAGCTTGTGTGTAATTGATATCTATCAGACATTGGCTGCAAATGTCCTTGGCCGCTGGAGTTCAGCTGGGAGTGATTACTCGCTGGGTGCTATATAAATGTCCCGTACACTACGTTTAATTCGTATTGATCCACGTGTGGTCTCTGGACGTGTTCGGTCTTAACCAAGACGGCAGATTGTGTTTGATTTCTTGAATAAACTGAGTAGTTGTCCCTTCTTTTGACCGATGTTGGCTTTGATTTTCGGCATACATCTTCAATGGACTCACAGTCAATAAATTCGTGCAAATATTGAATCTATTGCCTGCAATTGCCTTGTCCATGTCGAAAGCAATTAAACGTGGATTGCCTCCTTTAAAAATTGAAAGATGATGCGTAGTTACACCTGTAAGAAGATGGCTGGACAGTATATTTTTGCAAATGCCAAATTCAGTACATACCAACTCACAAAATGCATCTGTTAAAGTCATTAAAACGTCGTTTTTATGCGTGGGCATATGTAAATACTGTGCCGAAAATGATTGAGCAGATGGGCATCTGGTGCAGATGGTATGGCAACAAGTTTTTCTGATGTAATTACGATTCAGAAGAAAATAAAATCTGCTGAACACTGCCACAAATCATCCCCCGCTGATTAGAACTAGATGTTTTTTAATGACAAATCAATTTAGAGAAAATTATAAATTCATCAGTGTCAACTGGCTAGGTAGCAGCAGTGATAGGATAATTACCTTTGTCAATTAGATTCACGAAATTAGAAGTGAAAAAACAAAACTGTTTGTTTCGTGTGCATTTAAAAACTGTTTAAAAACTAGCATTTGGAAGTGTGGTAACAAATGATAGGCTGTAGACTGGGAATGTGTATTAAATAAGTAAGTAAGTAACGCATTTGTTAACGGGCTGTTTGTGCATCAGCTGATCAAGGTTTGTGGTACCTTCTGCTGCAGCTACATGTACTGAAGGCTGATAGAAAGGTTTAGTATCACTTGTGAGGTGCTGCAGTGATGTGACCCCAATAACTGATGGTCTAACAGGCAGAAAGACAGGCAGACAGACTGACAGGCAGAAAGACAGACAGGCAGAAAGACAGACAGGCAGAAAGATAGACTGACAGACAGACATCGAGAAAGACAGACAGGAGTGTTTCTCAACTCTACATTACTGTTGGCCTGTCTGTCTGTCTATCTTTCTGCCTGTCTGTCTATCTTTCTGCCTGTCTGTCTGTCTTTCTGCCTGTCTGTCTTTCTGCCTGTCTGTCTTCTGCCTGTCTCTCTGTCTTCTGCCTGTTATTCTGTCAGGCAGAAAGGCAGACAGACAGGCAGAAAGACAGAAAGACAAACAGGCAGAGAGACAGACAGGCAGAAGTCAGACAGACAGACAGACAGACAGAAAGACAGACAGACCGGCAGAGAGACAGACAGACAGGCAGAAAGACAGAAAGACAACAGGCAGAGAGACAGACAGGCAGAAGTCAGACAGACAGAAAGACAGACAGACAGAAAGACAGACAGGCAGAAAGATAGACAGAGACAGACCGGCAGAGAGACAGACAGACAGGCAGAAAGACAGAAAGACAAACAGGCAGAGAGACAGACAGGCAGAAAGACAGACAGACAGAAAGACAGGCAGAAAGACAGATAGACAGACAGGCCAGCAGTAATGTAGAGTTGAGAAACACTCCTTTGGCTGCTTGTTGCGAAATGAATAACGTTTAAGATGGTTCTGCTGGGATAGGTTTCGTCCGTCGATACTTGTGTGTCCGTTGCACTCAACTAGGGGTTATGTCCTCCGGTGGTCAGGGATCGGTTCACCTTGTGCCCTCACACGGATCCATACATGAAACTGACCCATCAAGCCTTCCTTCATTCTGTTTAACGTAGATTTAAACCTATACCTTGCAAGGCACTTATAGAAATCATACACACATGCATATACATGCAGACCTGCATACATACACATACATACATATGTAAGAATTTACATACAAACCTGCATGCATATATACATATGTACATATATTCCTACGTGCATATATACAATTGTATGTACAAATATACATACTACATGTATTCAAATGCATCAATACATAAGTTTACATGCTTACACACACACACACACACACACACACACACACACACACACACACACACACACACACACACACACGTACACCTACACACACACACACACACACACACACACACACACACACACACACACACACACACACACACACACACACACACACCTCTATACAATCATCTAAGAGTAGCTTGCTGTTTTTAATTATGCTATTTAAATTGTTGTCAATACAATTACATATGTACACATACATATATGCATACATGCATGCATACATATGTTTATTTATAATACATTTGAATTATTGTTTATATTTGTATAGATATTCGTTTCCATTTGGTCGTCCTGAAGGTGCCCTCAAGTCGACGTTATCTCTGCTTGAACGAGTATGTATAATACTCTTTGTGTTTTCTTCAGCGTTTTTTTGTTTTTATGGTTTTTAATGTTATTTTATTTATTCGTCTCTTTATTTAACTCTTTCCATAGAATTTGTGATGATAATGGCTTCTAAATGTTGTGCATAGTTATAAATTGGTGTTTAGTATTTTACTAGCTTCTAATAATTAATGTGCTTAGTAGTTAATGCATTCGAAGGTATGTTAAGTAATAAATGCAAACCATTTAAAATAATTTAAAATAATAGTTTGAGACAGTGATATAGGTGTCAGAACGTTATTTGATATATCTTTCAAATCTCTCAAAAGTGTTCACTACAGTGTTGCCTGATTTAAGTTC
Organism: Allolobophora icterica; assembly: GCA_963556255.1. NCBI lineage: Eukaryota > Metazoa > Annelida > Clitellata > Crassiclitellata > Lumbricidae > Allolobophora > Allolobophora icterica. The sequence continues at coordinate 21,426,430 of OY744613.1, read as the reverse complement.
CTTCTAAAGGGATCCAGATGGATTTAGAAGATTTTAGATACACTTATTTCTGACTTTGGGAATTTTAAATGGTTGATGATATAATGCAGAGGTGGGCAAACTACGGCCCGCGTGCCGGATCCGGCCCGCCAACACTTTTTATCCGGCCCCCACAGTTCTTCATAAAATTTAAAAAAATGCGGACCACGAGCAGTTTTCTTCGTTTTCCTCACGTGGCGTTGCTCTCTTACATACTATATTCCGGTCTCATGTTTAATAATAACTCTATGCATTAACTCTGCCGATCTGTCCCAATTCCCTGCAGAGGTTTTACACATGATCTGTATACGCAGGAGTGAAATACGTTCAAGTAAAGCCAATGTTGCGTTCAAAGCAGATGAAAGAACAAAACTACGGAAACTTTCCTACCCTAGCAGTTGCAAACTGCAGGGTAGGAAAAATATACCCTTCAGCTGTCAAATTTGACAAAGAGTTCTCCAGACGATTTGTAGATTTGAAATCAGTTGAGACTGAATTTGCTGTGCTTATTATACCGTTCACATTTGACATTGACAATTAGCTCATATACCGGTACGGAACTTCAGCTGGAGTTAACCAATCCACAACGTGACATTGTTCTCAAAGAACAGCTCAAAGGATCAGACCTGATAACATTCTTTTCTTCACTCAGGAAGGAAAAATTCTCAAATCTACAAACTTTTGCTTCAAAAATGTTTGTGTTATTCGCATCCACTTAGGCCTACATCTGTCAACAAAGATTTTTAACTATGAAGATAAACAAATCCAAGCACAGGTCTCAGTTAAGTGATCTAAACTTAAACAAACTGTGAATTGCAACCAGCACATCACTCGTGATTATGGGAAACTTGTTAATTAAAATAATGCATGCATATTCACAGTCGCATAGGGCTTACATCTCATTAGTAACAGCCAAAGTGTATTTAATATATTATAAATAAGTAAACTTCTTTTCATGTTAGTCGTTATAAAGCTTACAAATTCGTTACCCGGCCCTCCGAATTTTGTTGGCGTTTAATGTGGCCCCGTGTGCCAAAAGTTTGCCCACCCCTGATATAATGGGTTTGTAATTAATTGGGTGTTTAATCTTGGAACAGCCGATAAACAAAATGGTCGGTTCTTTTCACCTGTTGGTATGCGCATAATATGTCGTGTTCTACCGTTACACCATACCATGTGCGAAATTGTATTATGCACATCTGGATTCCTACTTATATTTTTCGTTCGTGCTAAGGTGTAATGTTAAAAAACAGATGGATAGATACAAGGCAAGCAGGCAGACTGACAGGTAGGCGGGCAGGCAGGTAGGCGGGCAGGCAGCCAGGCAGGCAGTGAACCTAAAACGGTTTTGATAGGAACTAATATGTGTGGAAAGAAAGCAGGAAAGTTGCTGTTGTGTTGTGGTGCTTTACATGTTGTTGTGATGTTTATTTATGTTCACTCTTATGTTTTACAGCTTACCATACTTGTGCTGAATCACTGAACTTTTACTTTAACCACTGACTGTGTCCGTACCTTGCTAGGCACTGTGTTTCTGTAGCCTGGTATTTTCCATTCTGGTATACCTGGGACTCAGTGGTGTAGCGGTATGTTCTGTGCCTTGTAATCGGAGAGTTGCAGGTTCGAATCTACCTCAAGCCACTGCGTGGCAACCTTGGATAAGTTGCTCACCCATGTTGTCTGTGAGGAAGGCAACGGGAAACCACCTCACTCATCTCATTCTGGGGTGGCATAATGCCCATGGACCTGCCTCCGGGCAGAGAACTCATCATCATCATGGGCGTCCGGAGGAGGTTTAGGGGCATTTGCCCCCTGGATTTATTAAAAAAAAAGTCTTGATTATTATGATTATTCTAACAGTCCCAACACGATTTTCATTGCTAAAAGCACTTAATTGTTTAAGTAAGTCAGCTATTCCATGCATAAAACACTATTTTGCTCCCCCTACAAAAATTTAGCCCCCTAGAAACTTTTTGCCCCCGCCCACAGAAATTTTTGCACCCCTTAGAAAAATTCCTGCGGATGCCCATGATCATCATCATACCTGTTCTGTGTTTATGTCGTATTAGTATTAGCCGAGTAAAAGTTCTGTTAAATCAACTGTTCAGGTGTTCAGGGAAAATAACTTTAGCGCTTCGGACGATGACCACATGACCAGCGGTTCTAAGGGCTCGAGGGTATCAGTATTCGTCGAATTAATAATGCTGTGATGCTGTTCTCTGCACTGTCTGTTGCGAGTTCTATCGAGTAACTCGAGCGTGTCTTCGTGATTAGCTGTCTGTTCGATTGTTGCTTGTGCTTAGTTCGGTCTGTCTTGTTGCACCTCGATTTCTTGACACTTGTGGTGCGAACGATGCAGATGATTTGCTCGTGCACTTTGCACTTTTGTTTGTTTTTCCCGCTTTCCTCATGCTGGATTGCTATCTCTATGTATCATTCTGTCGTCGTACTTTGTCATTCATACGTTTCAGTCATTCATACATTTATGCACCCGTCCCATCCATCCATCAGTTCATCCATCTGTCCTTCCTTTCTTTCTGTTATCCATCCATCCATTCATACAGCCATCCATCCATCCATCCATCCATTCATACAGCCATCCATCCATCCATTCATACAGCCATCCATCCATCCATTCATACAGCCAGCCATCTATCCATCCATCCATCAATTCATTCATTCATCGCTTCTATCCATCCATTCATCCACCAGCCATTCATCTGACTTTCACTGGTTGGTTAAACAAACATATTCAACAATCACCATGCGCATTCATCACTAGTTTACCTAGCAGAATAGTAAATGCATTTCTTTTTCTTTACTCAAGTCTGAGTATCTCTGTATCTTTATTCTAGTGTGTGTATTTCTTTATCTTTACTCAAATCTCATTCAGTCATCGTTATTAGCTAAATTAACAAGGTTACTTCACTGCCATAGCAAGATTAAAAGTAATTTGAAGTCATATTTATAGAGCTCCAACATTATTTTTGAAGCACTTCTTGTATGTAAGACAGCTAGAGGTTCTCAGGACATGTTCATGTTGTTTTACAACAATGATGAAAGTTGTCATAGAAACCACTGTTTTTGTTGTTTAATAAGTTTACTAATGCTGTGTCCATACCTTACTGCAATTTCTTATGTTTGTGATCAATTGAAAGAGTCTGCTATATGGGAAGAGAGGATGGATAATAATCTTAGGGACTAATCGGGTGTTGTTTGAGATTGTGAAGGGATTTTTTTGTTAGGGGTCACTGTCACCACATGTGTTACTTTATGGCATTAGCACTTTACTGACGAGCTGCATTGGTTTCCCATTTGCTTTTAGTAAACTCTCGTTGTTAAAGTGTTAAAGTAATGCATTTGTGGACGGTTAAATTATGGCGCATATTATTAGGCATACTGATATGTAAATAAAGTCCGTAATGTCAATTGATCATTTCATTGTTATGGATTGGTGAATAAAGTCTTTAATTGGAATTGATCATTTAATTAATATTGATCTGTGACTCTGTAATCGGAATTGATGAATGAGAATGTTTTGGAACTCCTGTCCCTGTTACATGCTGACATACCGTAGTCTTTTATTTATCTTGTAGTTATTGCATGCATTCTTCATTAATACAATAGGGAGTTTTACGAATATTTTTGCATGCAAAACATTTGAATGCAGTTTGTCTTTCGATCAGAGACAAACTGACTAAAGGTTTCCATAGAGAAATGTAGACAATTGAGCTATATTTGCTTATTTCTTGATATTGCTACATATCAGGCAATTAATTAGAAATTAATTTATATTGAATTGCACCATATGATAGAGGTTTTGTTGATGCGATTGTCATTTTGGTACAGAATCCAGTGATATAAGGCTTTCTTAATGATTTTAAGATCATGATCAGTTAGTAGTATGCAAAGCATATGTGTCTGAGGCCTAACATTACTGCAGAGTTTATACAGAAAGTGATGCAAAGCTTTTTTGGTATAAGCCTTGTAATTGGACTGCATAAAGTTGGCTACAGATAGCAAACACATTGCTTTGTGTTAGATTTCAGTTTAGGTGACATGAAGCTTTGGATTGAACTAATTTCGTTCTCATATCAGAATCATGAGTTACCTTGTTCTATTGCTTTGCTTTTCTTGGATATCTTGTGCTTTTAAGTTTGCCTGCTTCTGGTCTGGTTTTCTTAAAACAAGATTAATAGTCAAAGATTAGAACTTTAGGAAGTCCTGAGCCATAGAAGAGAAGAAGAAACAGAATAGCTGTTCCCTAAGTTTACCACAAGGGTGTGCAGTGGACTTCACTTTGTAGCCTTGGCATATGTGCTCAAGTGGCCTCCGCTGATCTCCACACGGACAGTTGCAGTTACTGTACTCATTTGATAGATGAGTTCACCAGGGGGCGCAGTTGAGCCAGATATCTTGAAACATGTTTCTGCTGTGGCAGGGATTTGAATCCCTGATCTCCGTGTTGACAGTCCAACATGCTAACCACTAGACTCTTGCGTGCCCCTATCTCTACGTTTATCCTGTGAGACCAGGACTTTTGATGGAAGATTCCAGAAACCCATGTTTGTTTATTACTCTGAGGAATCCTCAGGTCATCAGTGACTGAGAATTGAATCCAGATTGAACCATACTCCGAGCTGCACTGGCGTCGATATACGCTTTATCAGCACGAAGAAATCTTACAGACTAGCTTCTGTTCGATTGTTAGCTGCACTGAAAGCTGTATGCGTTGTCCCCGTGTCATTTTGACCCAGTCAGAATAACACGGTTGTCTCTGTAACAGGTCACTATACGCGAACTCTGTACACGATTTTATCCGTTGTACTCTTTTCACATATAAAAGGCGATTTGCTGAAGCCATTTGCCTGAATGTCTTCTACACAAACAGCAGATATTGCTTTTTCCTGGTAACGTATATCTGAAATCAATAGAAGATTGTGTCATTTTCGGTCATGATCTAGCTTGATTGGCTTGTATTACACAGACGAATGATTTTCCCTCGATGATTTATCTGACCTGCCTGTCTGTTTGGCTGTCTTTCCATTTTTAAACTGACTGTGCATGTTGTTTGATGTTTGGCTTGTTACTGCTTTCTCCCGATTCAAATAACTCATTTAGACCACACGTCCATATCGATTCAGTCAAGTTTGTTTTCAATTTCGCATTCTGAACTCTAGTTTAAATTAGAATGTTCATCAGGTCTTGTCAGAGAGAGGTTACAAATTGTCTTTAGCAGCTCGATGAGAAAGTATGGTTAAAAAATAATTGAGAATTTCTGCAGTGCCATTGTGTAATTAACAAGGCTTCAATTGATGGCTTATCAAAACTGAGTGAAAAGTCGGGTTCATTTTCAAGAGGTTAGAGACAGGTTGGCATTTTAAGGTAGATTAACTTGTTGAAATCTTGAGCTACGTCTTCAGCTTAGATCGAAATGAAATTAGAGATTTAAATGAATGTGATATTTGAAGACAGAGTAGCAGAAATTTTGTTCATCAAATAAAGCAGTGCTGTCCAACCCGCGGGCCGCATGCGGCCCGCGGACTGATTTTAAATGGCCCGCCAAAGCTGAATACCAACCGAAAATAAGAAATTGCAAGCACAGTTCGAAGTCAAATATCTCACTAAAAACGTGCTTGAACGTTTATTGATATACTTTTTTGCGCTGAACTACTATAACGCATACCATAGGCGTACATATATGCTATTTATTAACTGATTATTACATGAGTATTACCATAATAAGTTAGTAATTTTCAATAAATTTTAGTAATTGCTTTTGAGTTTACTGATGCGGCCCTCGGCGTCAAGAATACCGGTAATTGTTTCGGTGGCCCGCGGTGTCAAAAAGGTTGGACAGCACTGAAATAAAGGAACATGTTGACCACAAACGTTTTTATGCTTTGAAAAACTTATTCCTTTCCTATTTTAATCTTTTATGGAGTTCATAATTCATAGAATTCTAATGGCTGAGCTAACCAGAAACGAAATACACTAGAAACTCATTGTTACGCTACCTTCAGAAGCCATATCAAGATCCACCTTAAAACAAGACTGCACTATGATGAAATCATTTTCTGCAGCAGAATTAAAGTTTTGGATCCATGTTTCAACCGTGTTTTACCAGAATTCGTGTTATGACAAAGCGTGTCCAGTGTCACAACAGTTATGTAATGATATCAGTAGTAATATCGGTAACAGAGGTACAGTGGAGCAAAAATATACAGAATAGAAATACATCAGAACTACAGAATTTCATTTTGTAATTGCAATCCCAGATTTATATAGCACCTCTTCAAGAGGAAACTCCAAAGAAAGAGCAGGAATCTCCGAAGAAAGAGCAGGAATAGGGTCATCTGGTGATATTTTATTATATTTTAATAGATCTGTCACAGTCTTCAGTAGAGTGCAAGCAGTATTTGTTGTTGTGAATTCATTTTAAGCAGATTATAATTATGTTAATTGAGATGTCACGTGTTGTTACTATGTAGGTTTTAATGAAGGACATTGTGACGCCGGTTGCACCTGAAGAAATACGAGCATTTCTGCAGAAGTGCATGGAAAATGCAGCTTTGATCAACTACACCAAAGTTTCCGAACTGGCTAAGATCGAAGGTAGACCATTACTAGCAAAATTCCTATACTTAGTGCATAAGCCATGCAGTTTACAGACTGAATTTCATCCAGGCTCAAGTGTTTCTTGATTTGTTTAATTGTTAATTAGTTGATTGTCTTTCTGGCACATCTTAATAGGACTGGTGTATAATTTTCTACCAATGGGATCAAGGGCAGTAGTAGGAAAGGATGGACTGCGTTGTTAATTCTTTTTTCTCCCAAATTTATCATCTCATCACGATTATTAACACTGATTTTGGGGTGCTCGATAGTGTAGTGGTTAAATCATAAATCCCAAATCATCAGTCAATAGTGACCTTATGCAATTACTACCGGGGTAATAGTGTCTTTGAGATAGGAGCAATGTATTTGTTGCTCAGCCAGAACTTGATGAGCTATTAACTGCTCCAGACATGATTTTATTGTCTCAGGACATTAATTTAAGAACCTGAGACCTATCATATCTACCTCGGATGAAAAAAATAATAATAATATTTATAATGCTGGTAAGTAACAGCAGCTCTGAGAAAGGTATGGACACTTTTACTTGCTATTAATTACATCCGGAAGGTTTCTTTGTGATTATATAAGATTATTGTCTTGCAACGGACAGCGGGAACAAGAAAAGGTAACACTTCTGCAGTTGCCTGTTTATATGTGCTTGTGTCCAGAAATTATCATATATTCATATAATATCCTTATAATTCAGTTATAAATGTATGTTCACTGACATATTATTATGTGCTCTGATTCATTTTGCTATAAATGTTGTTTAAATTTTAGACAGGATTTTGTTGTTTTATTTTTAGTAATTGATTTAGACATGTGCCTGGTTTAGGGTACGTTCACATCCGCAGTTGTTGCTCTGCTTTACAAGTTGTGTCGAATATTTTCATGGATACTAATGTGTTTGTTATTTGCTTTATTTTTTATATTAAAAGCGATGTTTTAAAAGGTTTTTGCAATTGCTTTACTTACTCGTATTGACACATTTTTGCATGGATGTTGCTGGTATTCGTTTTTACTATGCGAAATGTCTGTTAGCATTTTTTGCAATACTCAACTTTGTGTCCAGTAATTGCCACATATTAATGTTTATACTGCATGCTGTCATGTTTGATTTATTCCTGAAATGACAGTCTTTGAACTAGTTTTTGACAAATATCCATACAGCTGCTTAACTTGTAGTCAGCAGGAAAATGGAGGATTTAGCAATAGCGATAGTTGTGGAAGATACAATATGTGATCTATGTGAGTGACCTTTCAGGGCCACAGTCAGATCAAAACAGTGGATTCGCTTCTCTTCTACATGTACAAGTAATTTCAGCTAGTACAATGTATCAGACACTAAAGTTGCCAGACGTAAGTGGCTGATAATGAAGTCATTCTGGTCGGCAGCCAGCCAATTAATGTATTGTATGCACAGAAGTGTCTAGGTGCACTGGAGTCTCCCTATATTGTCAGCTTTGGAAGCCATGTAGAATGCAGGGTTTATGGAGGTTGCATTATAAGTACCCAGTACTTCATATTGTCAAGCTTAATTTATTTAGGGGATCTTTAGCTCCAGCCATGCTATTTTCGATATGCCTTAAATACTACCAGACAAATATTGCCTAGACTTGTAAGAGTACTGGCATACAAAGTAAAAAGAATTAATTATTAAGTCTGCTGTACACGAGAGTTATTCTTGTGAATTTTTGTAGTAAGGCTGAGAATTTACACCGAAAGTGAAGGCTTAACGAGAGTGATTAGTTTTCCTTACATTTTAGTACACACTTCTTTTCTTAACATTTAAGCCTTAACACTTTAACGATGAGCTGCATCGTACAACTGAACCAGATTCATTTGTCACTTTTAGTACACACTCGTCGTTAAAGTGTTAAGGACTTGTCTTTAGAGAGTGCATCACACTGGTATTTTGGTTTCAAATTTGACAAAAGTTAGGTAAACTGCTATCAAAATTGCATGGCAGTTTCAAGTGGGTCTTTGTTTGGTGTGATATGCACAGAATAGACATAAATATGTGGTAAAATGCCTCTGTGGATGTTTTAAACTTTTGTTTTGGCCATATATATATTGAGCTTAGTGTTTTAAATGTTGCTTTTAGTTAGCATTCTTATGTTTATTTGGTTGTGATGTTTTTGTCGAGAGTTTCAAATTTATCTGAGATCCCAAATCTCTACCTTGTCTTACGATCAGAGTTTAAAACAGCGGTTGTTTCATAGCTTGGCTCTTGGCAATGTCTTTGGTCATTATAGCTTTGGTTATGACGTGGGTTACTGTCATGAGCTCTCATGCATTCCATGTTGCTGCCCCTAAGAAATGGAACCCACCACCACCAATGTTTGTCTGATGCTCGAACTTTTTCTCTTTCTTTAACACTTTAACAATTAGCTGCATTGTCTTCCCAGTCACTTTTAGTACACTCATGCCCTAAATGCTGACTAGACGATACTCTTGTCGTTAAACTGTTTAAAAACACCTCAAAACTCACTATTTCTCATTGGCTTTTAGTCATTTGGATATCTAAAAGCTCTTCACCTGACGACTGACTAACCACGCCTCAGATTCGTATTTCTGTGTGACCTTGTGCGTGTTAGAAATGTTTGTAATAATAATAATAATAATAATAATAATAATAATAATAATAATAATAATAATAATAATAATAATAATAGTAATAATAATAATAATAATAATAATAATAATGATAATAATGATAATGATAATGATAATAATAATAATAATAATAATAGTAATAGTAATAATAATAATAATGATAATAATAATAATAATAATAATAATAATAATAATGATAATAATGATAACAATAATAATGATTTAAAGTGATGACCTATTGACTGATGTGCACCTGGATATGGAAGTGTGACGCTTCTTAGACCATTTATAAATGGTACCCTTATATTTATTTCACTGCCGGGTTTAGACTGCATTTAAACAACTTTATATTAATAAAATTGATAGTGAATTTGACTGCTTGGTGTAACTAATAAGTAAAATGTAGCATACTCTATAGGTAAGTGGAGAAATTATGCTTTCAGTGAACTGTTGAGGTGTTTGATGCAAGAATGGTTTGAATAGATTCCTTAGTGAATAGAGATTTAATTCACATGACAGTGTGTGTGTGTGTGTGTGTGTGTGTGTGTGTGTGTGTGTGTGTGTGTGTGTGTGTGTGTGTGTGTGTGTGTGTGTGTGTGTGTGTGTGTGTGTGTGTGTGTGTGTGTGTGTGTGTGTGTGTGTGTGTGTGTGTGTGTGTGTGTGTGTGTGTGTGTGTGTGTGTGTGTGTGTGTGTGTGTGTGTGTGTGTGTGTGTGTGTGTGTGTGTGTGTGTGTGTGTGTGTGTGTGTGTGTGTGTGTGTGTGTGTGTGTGTGTGTGTGTGTGTGTGTGTGTGTGTGTGTGTGTGCTGTGTGTGAAAGTGAGACTGAAGTATATAATGAAGTATGCTGTATTAATGATGAGGGATGATTAGTTGAGAGCTTCTACAGAAATTCTGCTGTGTAGATTTCTACGCATATTATTGGTAGGGTTTTTTGTGTGCATGAACATGCTTGGAGTTGGAATCCTTGTGAGTCATTGAACCATGGAACGAGTTCTTGGATTGGATTATTCTTGTTTTCATTTCAGACGAAAGATCTATGTTAACCTGGGACGACGTCTTGTGGTATATGAATGATTTATATAATTCTGCTTGTTTCTGAAATATGTATTTATGAATTTATTAAGAATCGTACGCTGAGGGCGTTGAGCAAAAGAAGAAGCTGGACGATTTGGCTCATCTGGCCGAACTCTGCATCGAAGTCATTCAGCAAAATGATGAATACCATGCAGAGGTAAATTTGCTCAGCAATTCACAGTCACAATGGGGAGGGTGAGGTGGGGTAGATGAATGGTAATACTCTTGCATTCAGAACATAGGAACTTGAAAGACGTGGTTTGATACCTGCAAACTCCCTGTAGGTCGACCTAGCCTTCCATTCCCTAGGTTACACCAGTAAATTGAGCGGGCACCTAACAGGCTGCCAGGACTTGTGTTCAATAAGATCTTGATAATTGTACCATCATGTATCAATGTTACTTACTGCAATTTGTCAGTGAGCATGTGAACAAACATGAATATATTATTATTATTATTTTTACAATTCTTTCTTGCCTTCTAAATATTTGCCACTGATTGGATGGTATGACCACTTTATCCGTATCTCTCTGCCAGACAAGATTCATTTTTTTACCTTACTCCTTCTCTTAATATAATCACATTTTGTATCATACATTTTACCACTTCATTCTCCTGTACATTGTTTGCCTATGCCTGCTTGTACATGTATATGTTATTTAACTGGAAAGTTTCTTACTTGGTTTTCGAATCAACTATACAAGAAAAATTAAAGGCAGGGTTTGCAAATTTTCAAATTCATGAGAAATTTGTCATCCTTTGGACATTTGCATGAACTGGCATATAGTAATACTAATTAATTTGTGTTGAATTGCAAGAAAGACTGAAATACTGTGTGTTTCCATAGACTGTGGTGATTTAATTTAAATCCTAATTAACTAGTATTTTTCTGCTTGTCCAGGCTTTTAAATCGGTAAGTGTTATTCTGGTTCTTGTGCGGTCGATAAATAGAAAGCTTTATTTGCCTTTTATGATGTTTAGAATTTGTTTTCATGTCTTACACTTTCCTTCATTTTCATCCCATCCTCATAAAACGTATTTGGATTGGATACACACTTTCTAAGTAACTGCTGCTTAGAAGCAAAAACGCCTGAAAAAGTTTCAAATTGAAACCAAACAAAGATGTCTGGAGCTTTGTATTTAAATTCTTTCCACTCATCAAATGTAAAGTGTATTTGCAATGACTTGAAGTTACTGAAGTTTTTTTGCTTTCCAAGTTACGGTAATGGTAACAATATGACCCGTAATGGCCTACAAGAAGAAGTCAGGACTTCCCATATGTTGCTTAAATATGTTTTTGCAACAGGACAGCATTATTTTGATTTGAAGTAAGCAATTAATGGTGGTGTATTCTTGTGTATATACTTAACTATCGCAATGCTGATAGATTCCTTCACGTTAGCTTACTTACTTGTTGTTTTATGTTGCTAAATTCATGGAAGAGGAGGATGGAATGAGAAGTGAAGGGAAGAGGGACGGGTGGGGAGGAGGGGATTGGCCTCCACCACTTTGTGGGGCAAAGTTATGCCCCTTGATGGGAGGCAAATGTTACCTTACAAATAATGTGACCTAATGGCATCTTTTGAAGGTGTTACTGCCATTAGACATCTGCAGCATAAGCTTTCTTAGCTTTCGTGTCATGGTCGCTGATTCTGCATTATTTTTTCTGTTGGAGTGCTTTGCCATTTAGAGAAACTGGCTGTGTGCATAACTTGTGAATGCCGTCAAGTCATGACGTTTTGTGTTGAAATGCACTGCTTCAGTTTCCTTCGCCCGCTATTGTGATTTTGCATTATCATTTTCTTGCTGCATTAGGTTCTATGATTTTTCCAGCAGATTTGTCCTGATGTATTGCACTTTTTGAACGAAAAATGATGTCACTAACTTTATATGCATGGCTACTGGCTGCCTGTCAGGGTTAGGCTAAGGGCTGCACTCTTTGCTTCTTCTGTGGGCTTAACAAGTTCTTGCTAGATTCTGTTGAGCGTAATGCAGTATTTACTTTGGCCATGCTGAAGTCAAGAGCACCTCTGGGTAGCCCCTTGAAGAGGTGCTATATAAATACCCGAATGAATGAATGAATGAATTTACCCCATTCTCCGATACTACCTGATTACGGTACTCAATGGTAATGCTTGGTTTTGCCAAATGCTGACTCGAGACTAATCGTGCAAGCTTACAAGTTTAATTTTTTTGCCATGATTTGTTTCTGCTTTTTAATTTGGCTTTAGTAACAGTGATTGGTGTTTCGTTTACACATACATATTCCTGAGTTCTAGATATCTGGATGGTCGTGTATAGATCACTTTGAGTTCCTTTTGTTGCAAGGTTTCAGATTGTTATTTAAAAACTTAGAAGGTCGTTACTTTTGGACTTTAAAGCTACTTGTACTTCTTATGATGATGATTACATATATGTAATTGTAATTGTAAGTGCTAATTTTTTGTGTAATTGTTTATCTGTTGTTCTCATGTGCCACTGAGTAAATAAATTGGGTGGTATAACAAGAATTTAGTCAAAGTAAATGAATATACCTGGTAATTAGTTTTCATGCAATGAAATATTACGTTTAATTACCGTGAAAGAGAAAATCTGACTTTTTGCAAGTGCATGCTTATTTATTTAACTGTGAAAGAATCAAGTAAATGAAGGACATGCTTGTTACTTAGAATTTGATTCGGCAAATAAATTTATTGTTTATTAGTTCATGTGTGATTAAGAAACTAAAGAAATTGCTTATGAGTTTAGATGTAGTTAAGTTGAGAAAGTTTTATGAATATATCTAGATGTAATCCATCTAGTTAGATTCATGTTTTCGTCTTAGATCTGTTTAGTTCTGGTTTATTCTGACCCTTAAAAATAAACCAATCGCTTCAACCGCTTAGATGAACTAGGCAAATGTTGATAGAAAAGGAAATGATTTTTGTAGAGGAGGTGTTTACTGTTCTGTTGGCTAACTGGTTCTGTCAATCAGTCAATCAATCAATCAATTTATTTGGTAACCAACTTGTAAACAGTACAACAGTTAACAGAAGATTAACCCTTAGATCTCGCAATTGGTTATGCGGGGGTACCAAAGGGGTTGTACACCCCGCTTCCCGGAACCCCACATGAAGTAACAATGTAAGGGCGGTATGCGAGTAGTATTAACAATTAACTATAATTATAACGAAGCAACAGAGAAATAATTTCACAATCTTAACTAAGAAAAAGCTGAACTAAGGGGCTCCTAGCCTCATAACGGTATCGTGGCAATGGCAATGGGCTCTGTCGATTGTCGACTGTCGACTGACTGGTTCTCTTGACTGACGGGTCTATTGGACTGACTGGTTCTCTTGACTGACTGGTCTATTTAACTGACTGGTTCTGTCGACTGAATGGTTGTGCCTAGTTCTACTGCAGACATAAACAATTTCTGGATTCAGTTTCTGTAGTCATTGTTCTGTTTCAATTACAATTCTTGCGTTTCAATTACGAGAGGCAGCCATGAATACCACCCCAGGAGACAGATTGCCCATCCTCCCATGACTTCGTTCCGGATTAACAAGAAGTCGTGGACTGTTGTGGTCCGTGGACTGTTTTGCTCAGGCGTTGTAGCACTCGCAAAACTGTAGGAGGGTTTTGCCTGTATTCCTATGCTTGGGTCATTTCTTCGGTGACCTGTGAACCTTTATGTCTTATCCAAAGCTGATCAATTAATGGATGTTGTTACAGCCAACTGTTGCAGTGCTCGACTTAATTTCCAATATACGACTGTTTCAACAAGAGCTTACTGATGCTAAGCCTGATGCCGATGTATTTTTAACATCTGTAGTTGAATTAGATTTTAGTTCCATATCTCCAACTGTGTTTCATATCAGAACATCTGTTATAAAGTTCGAACAGTGTTGACAGTGGCGTCACTAGGGTTGGTGTCACCCAGTGTGGTAAGTCATGTTGTCACCCCCATTACAAGGTTCAAAAAAGTAAATTAGCATAGAGTTTCAGCTTTAGCTAAATTGATACTGATACAGTACATCTAATCTGGGCTTACGAAAAATGTTTTCTTGTTATCTGTTACTGTTAATTACAAATAATAAATTTCTGCTGAAACTTTGCATGAAAAGTTTTTAGACAGTCATTTTGGTGTCACCCGCTCCTGTTTCACCCGGTGCGGCCCAGACCTCTCGCGCCCCCTAGTGATGCCATTGAATGTTGTCACAAGGTGGTTTTCTTACTGTCTTAGATATCTCGATTGTTTAATGCCTGCTGCTAATATGAAGTCAAAATTATTCTCAACAAGGTGGTGTATGGTTAAAAGTGAGTGGATATTACCGTAGTTGATGTGACTTGAGATGTTTGCTGTGTCCAGGCATTTTCTTGGTTCACTGACATCATGCTGATCCACGCTGAGACGTTCTGGTCGTTGTTTGCTGTCGACCTCGATGCTCTACTTGAGACGTTGCCTCCCGACTCATGGGACAGTTTCTCACTCTTTCAAATGCTCAACGATTACCTACGCAGTCACGGTAAATCATCTTCATGTGATCAAAATAGACAATGTATGCATGTATGTATGAAAACACTTAATACAAGCGCTCTTTAGGCACCTCACAAAAGCCCTGTACCTATGACTATCTAACAGGTCCAGAGAAGTGCATTTTCAGAGAGAGTTAGCAAATGTTTGCTGTACTGAGTCAAAGGCAACAGTACGTAAGTGCAATTGGAGACTGTTCCAGGAGGTTGGTCCAACACACAAGAAGGCATGATGGGCTCAAGTTGAAGTGCAACAGCGTGGCACCTGCATATCTCCATGGGCCGCAGAGCGCAATGGATGTCGACCCAGCTAACTCGAGACTGGAACCCAGAGCTCCTTGTTGTATGTCGGAGCAGTGCCAACAATTTGAGACACGTGTCAGCACAGTGAGCTTGAAAGCAACATGCTCCGGAACAGGAAGCCAGTGTAGCGTTTCTTGTACATCTTCCGTTAGATTAGAATATTTGGGCTTGTTGACTTAAGTAGCACATTTAAAAACAGATACATGTATGGTAATCTATGTGAATGGTAATTTATGATAATGCTAAATTTGTCTAGCATAATACATCCTGGGCAGGACCTCGAGTTAGAACAGAACAGTTTTTGGATTACGATACCATATAGGTTGCATAAGTCAACAATCAACATGTTATGCATTGTTGGTTATGCTTGTATCAATGAGTACTAATTTTAATGTTTTTTTCTTGTGGTTTGTTAGAAAGTCTGTGTGGTGGTAAATTTCACAATCATCTGCGTGACTTGTTTGCGCCACACGTTGTACGTTACGTTGATCTCATGGAATCGTCAATTGCACAGTCTGTTCACAACGGCTTTGAAAAGGAGACCTGGAAGTCACAGGGGTAAGTTGTCAGTTGTACAGTCTGTTTATAATTATTTTAAAGAAAAAACTTACCAGTAGAAGCCACAGGGGTAGGTTATCAGTTGCACAGTCTGCTATTTTGAAGAAAAGGCTTACCGGTAGAAGCCACAGGGGTAGGTTGTTGGTTGCACATTCTGCTTAGGCCTATAACATGTTAAAGAAAAGACTTACCGGTAGAAGCCACAGGGGTAGGTTGTTGGTTGCACATTCTGCTTAGGCCTATAACATGTTAAAGAAAAGACTTACCGGTAGAAGCCACAGGGGTAGGTTGTTGGTTGCACATTCTGCTTAGGCCTATAACACGTTAAAGAAAAGACTTACCGGTAGTTGGTACAGGGGTAGGTGTCGGTTGCACAGTCTGCTTATAAATTAAAAAAAGACTTAGAAGCCATTGGGTAGATTGTAAGTTGCTCAATCTGTTTGAAGCTGTTTTAAACTGGAGACTTGAAGCCACAGGGTTAGGTTGTGCATTTCTCACAGATGATACAATGTATTGCTTGGGCCTAGCTGATGCTGAAATTCTGTAACTGTGTGCAACCAAGCTCAGTTGCTGTTCGATCGTGTGTGAAGAGATAAGCATTTGCCCATCACGGAGCTCTATTTCATTTGATGACTTCTCTGTGGCCATGTAGCCTGGCAGAAATCTTTGATTGGAACCGAGTCTGGTGATTCTAAGAGAAGAATTGGTCCCCCTGGAGCTGTTATTTCCTCCAGACCCAATCGTCGTCTGTTGTTGTTGCAGTAAAGCTGAACTTGATGATGAGTTGGACGTGGGTTTGATTAAAGACATGGTTCGATCGGAAAATTCTGGGATCTGTTAAATTGGGTTTAATTTTTATCTGATCAAATAATACAATAGTTGATCAAAGACAAGGTTTGATAGGAAAATTCTGGGATCTGTTAAATTGGGTTTAATTTTTATCTGATCAAATAATAAAATGGTTGATCAAAGACAAGGTTTGATAGGAAAATTCTGGGATCTGTTAAATTGGGTTTAATTTTTTCTGATCAAATAATAAAATGGTTGATCAAAGACAAGGTTTGATAGGAAAATTCTGGGATCTGTTAAATTGGGTTTAATTTTTATCTGATCAAATAATAAAATGGTTGATCAAAGACAAGGTTTGATAGGAAAATTCTGGGATCTGTTAAATTGGGTTTAATTTTTTCTGATCAAATAATAAAATGGTTGATCAAAGACAAGGTTTGATAAGAAAATTCTGGGATCTGTTAAATTGGGTTTAATTTTTTCTGATCAAATAATAAAATGGTTGATCAAAGACAAGGTTTGATAGGAAAATTCTGGGATCTGTTAAATTGGGTTTAATTTTTATCTGATCAAATAATAAAATGGTTGATCAAAGACAAGGTTTGATAGGAAAATTCTGGGATCTGTTAAATTGGGTTTAATTTTTTCTGATCAAATAATAAAATGGTTGATCAAAGACAAGGTTTGATAGGAAAATTCTGGGATCTGTTAAATTGGGTTTAATTTTTATCTGATCAAATAATAAAATGGTTGATCAAAGACAAGGTTTGATAGGAAAATTCTGGGATCTGTTAAATTGGGTTTAATTTTTTCTGATCAAATAATAAAATGGTTGATCAAAGACAAGGTTTGATAGGAAAATTCTGGGATCTGTTAAATTGGGTTTAATTTTTTCTGATCAAATAATAAAATGGTTGATCAAAGACAAGGTTTGATAGGAAAATTCTGGGATCTGTTAAATTGGGTTTAATTTTTATCTGATCAAATAATAAAATGGTTGATCAAAGACAAGGTTTGATAGGAAAATTCTGGGAT
This sequence comes from Allolobophora icterica, assembly GCA_963556255.1. NCBI lineage: Eukaryota > Metazoa > Annelida > Clitellata > Crassiclitellata > Lumbricidae > Allolobophora > Allolobophora icterica. The sequence continues at coordinate 21,408,903 of OY744613.1, read as the reverse complement.
CTGTTAAATTGGGTTTAATTTTTTCTGATCAAATAATAAAATGGTTGATCAAAGACAAGGTTTGATAGGAAAATTCTGGGATCTGTTAAATTGGGTTAATTTGTTTCTGATCGAATAATAAACTGGTTGGCTAGTTGCTGTTTATTAATGCTCTGTCTTAATACAGATTATTAATGTCACCCTCCTCCTTTTACCAGGCTTGGGACTGGCACTACTAGAGAATTGGAAGTGACAGAGTTCATAATAAAATGGATTATGCAAAAATTGACTTCTGTATTATGTTGAAGTGCTTTGTTTGGCTTAGTTGCTTAAATAATACTTCAACTTTTTAAACTGCCTGATCCAATGACAACAGAACTGGCTGAGGTGTTTTGCTTCACTGGATGTTTATAGTGATATCATGAAGTGTTATGGTGTGCACAATTGGTCTAGTGGTTGGCTTGCTGTATTGTCAGCGGAGAGGTTGAGGTTCAAGTCCCAGCCAAGGCAGAAACACGTCTTATATCTGCTCCAATTGTACCAGTGCTGGCCTTAGGATATTTCGGGCCCGCTGCAGAGTATACTGTATGGGCCCACTTGACACAAGTCAGATTGTTTTTCATTTCTAATCATTTTATTTTAGTTGATTGTTAACAAGTACAAGTCAAATTTAACTGTACACAAGAATTCTGGGATATATAGAGGAAGTTAACTTTTATTTTATTGACAAAAGAGAAGATTTAATCGAAAAAAGAATTTTTTATTATTAGGGTGTCATGTTCATGTTGATTTCTGTTACATTTTGGCCCCCCCAAGTTGCGGACCCCGTGCGACCACACGGTTCGCATGCCCCTAAGGCTAAGCAAAGTTTTGGTGGCTATACCACGAATACACTGACTGTAAACTATTGATGGGAAGAAAGGTAAAGAGAGGTAGAGGACTGGCCACCGATGTCGTAAGCTGAGGCTAAGAAAACGAAGTCGCTAGCACTTCGTTTCCATAGTTGCCTCATCCGTTTAGCCTAAGTGACTGCTCTTCTTGATGGATTATACTATTCTGTGAGTGGTCATGTTTCTATTGTAACTGAAAGATCCTTTAGCCATTTATAATAGTTTAAAGGAGTTTCTATCGAAGGGTGTTAACAAGTGTTACCCCGCCTTTACCTTTCTAAAATGAGGCTGAAGATGACTTCTGCTGTTGATTTGTGTGAGCAGTAACGGATGCATGACGTCAGAAGACATGCTTTGGAAACTCGATGCCTTGCAGTCATTCATCCATGACCTCCACTGGCCGGATGAAGTGTTCGCAGAGCATCTCAACCAGAGGCTGAAGATCATGTCAACGGAGATGATCGAAGCGGCTTCAAAGAGGTTTCTATTTATTAAACTTATGTTCTATTTAATTTCAATTGCTTAAGGTCAGTTTTATGGGTGATGTGTGGCATTAATTATGTATCGATTTATCTTTTAACCTTTTTTGTCTGAAATTTTAGGCTTTGTGCTAAGTGAATTCTACAATATTTGTTACAGTGCTACTAACTGTGCAGCTATGGTTTTGTTTTTGCCTTTTTATGCAAGGTTCTATCGTCTTCTTTCATTTTAAAGAGCAGTTCATTTTGGGTCATAACATTTGGTCTGCGTTTATTTTAGAGGTAAATTTAATAGTTTGACAGGTTTTTGTATCGTTAGTTTTAATGCTAATATTGATTGGTATTAAATTTAGCTCTGAGTCAAAGAACCTCTCTGCTTATGGTACTCTCTGTGGAGAGGTTTTCAAAGACCTACTGATAGGCTGATCTGCAAGTTCAACTGCTCAGATACTACGTAACGCTTGTGTATTTGTATACAATACAATACAATACAACTACAGCAGAATGTGATATGTTTACTATACCTGACTTGGGTCTGGAGTGCCTCTGAATCATTGAGTGGTGCTTTTATAGATGTTCAATTACAATTACATTTACATATAGTGACCAACAGTGCATAACTTATACTAAGTAGGAAGTACTTTTATTCTTGTCTGTTTTATTCTATAAGTTTTGTAAACTTATCTCATTGGTGGTTTGTTTGAACTGAAGGACTCTGAAGGCTTTCGAGTTGTGGCTTAAGAAGGGAACACGAAGCACTGACTACATCTTTCCATCGGAAATGTTGGTCATGATGAACGTGATTGTCGACTTCAAGAACCAGGTGAGTGAAATCAACAAAACATTTTTGTTGTCTCTTACGTTTTGTTTAATGTGGTATTGTCTCATATGATTTGGTGAATGTAAGTAAGTAAGTAAGTATATATATTCTTTATTAACCAATTACTAATTGCACTTTGGTGTACAGACATCTAATAAACACAGTAATGCGGTGTCTAGGCTGGCAAACAGGTTTCGTTGAGCAGTTGTAAAAGAGTATGCTTGCTTATAAAAAAAAATACACAAGATAATACATTACATTAGGTCGTCATTTTTCTAAAAACATAAGTGACCTGTGAGCTAGTTTCCTACTGAAATAGTACTAGACTGGCCAAGGCAGCATGTTAGCTAAGGAGATGTTAAGGGGACATGTTTGTTAGCTGACGAGATGTTACGGGGACAGCTAACATGTTAGTCCTAGTTTGGTTGATTAGATCAAGAATTTCTGTGTTTCTAAAGATTCTTACAATCGCAAGATGAATTCAAATGAATCACTATTTAGCCAAAGAGTTTCTCTATGGTTAGTAAGATTGCTGTTATACTTAATGAGTAAACTCTAGACCTGTGGATCATCCACAAGGCAGCATGGAAAGACTTGTTTGCTTTATCTCTGCTTCTGGTAAAACCTGGAGTGCTAGATAATTGTCAAGGTACACTTCATGCACCTTCCTTGCAGGGAATACCTGAGAAGTTTCCGTTTACCTTGTTAAGGCTATAAAATTCCCTTTCTGCAATCCGGGTAGGGCATAAGTCGATTTTCTGGACTTAATGACCATTCAAGTCTGTTCTCATTATCTGGTTGATTGATTCATAGATTGGTCGATTAATGGATATATTTGATCGATTAATGGATATATTCGATCGATTAATGGATATATTCGATCGATTAATGGATATATTCGATTTTGAAATTGTTGTACTTATTTACAGCCGAGGTATAATGCATCTGACGATGAGTTTCTCGATCAGATTCAGGGCCAGATGACAAAATCTCTGATGGAAAGGGTAAGGCTGTTTCGTTAGTTGAAGTTACTTAGATGTTCGTCAATGGCATATGTGTGTCTTAAGCATTCTTGGGCAGTTCTACTAAAACTAAGCTATTCAGTACATTTCTGTATGTATGTAATGTAGTGTAATGTAGTTGGTAACTTCTTGCACCAATGTCTAATGCACAAGAGATCAACCAATAGCACACAAAAGCAAGCTGTAGTCAGGTCAATATCCAGAAGATCAGTCCATAAGACAGACAGACAGCCTATGATGGATATGCAATTTGAAAGAGGTAAGTTTTAAGTTGAGAACGAAATGACACAAGCAACTGAGCAGAGCACACAGACACAGGGAGAGACTTCCAAAAATTAGGTCCAGCAACCGAAAAAGCTCGTTCACCACGAACAGTTCTTGATTCAGGTATGACCAGACAAAGATAATCAGATGACCTTGTTGAATAATGATAAGTCTGGGAGTAAGAACTGATTTTAATTATTATTGCTGTCCAGAATTCAAAGTTTTATAAACTATAATCCCCAACTTGAAACCCAATTCTTTGCTGAACAGGAAGCCAATGCATGGATTTAAGCACAGGATGTCGTATTGTAGGTACATGCATATTGTATGTACGAAATTGTACGTACGTGTGTGAACATTTATATAGCTCCTTAAGTAAGCTTCCTTGGCTGCTGGGCTGCTATGCGCTTGTATTTTTCTCCACCTCTTTCCAGAATTGTGCAATTCACATTTTGACTTGTTCCAGAAATGATTTGACTTTAAACTCAGTTTTTTCAATGTCACTTATCCACCATTTGATCTCTTTAGTTTCAAGGAGAACCAATTTGATTTTCCTGTCTGTCTAGTTTCACTTAGAATTAGAGTTGATAGTAGGGAACTTTTATTTCATCTAACTAGAATTAGGTCATTATTCTGAAACAGGTTAATACACTGAGACTGGTGGTATGTATGATTAATATTTCACTGTATGTCTTTGCGTATATGCTTCTGTTGCTCTTGCAGCTGCTGAGCGTTCTAGAAAATACTCTTGGAAAACTGGCTCGCTATGATCAGAGTTCTCTCTTCTCCTCAATTCTATCTTTAACAGTAAGGCACTTTCTTGTTGTACCAGACCATTTTTATACAATTTTCCACAATTCTGTCGATATTGTGAATGTAATGCCTTTTTTGGCCAGATTGGTTACATCTTTTGCATTGGTAGATTTAGAAAGCCGGAGTTGTGATAACATTATTTTTATAATTGCTATTATGATAAGAAATTTATATAGCGCCACTTCACGAGGAACTCATCAGAGGCACTCCCGATGTTACAGCACAAGACTATTATTGAATAGAATGGCTTTCATGCACTTACGGAAGAGAGGCAAGGATAGGCCAAGAAACTCTAGTACAGGTTGCAAGGCAGGTAGATGGGCCACCAACAGCAAAACTTCTATTCTGGTCCTTACTCTCTTCATTACAAGGCTTCTTCTGGCTTCTTCTTCTGGTTCTCTACTTTCAGGCAGGTTCAAATCGTCCGACATCGCCACTCCTCTCGATGTTGAGCCTCTTCTTCGAGTCTTCTGTATCACTCTTTCATCATCCAATCCAGCATCATCTGTCTTGGTCTTCCCCTTGTCCTTTTCCCCTCCATTCTTCCCTAGACGACATTTCTTAGGAGAGAGTCCCTCTCAGCATGTGTCCAATCCATTTTGGATCGAGCGAATACGATCCCATCCACATATCGGCTACCATGTCCCAAAAACAATGTAGAAGTTGTGTTGTGTTAAGTTACGCTGTTCTTGTGTTCTTGTTATACACCAACTGATCTGTTTCAAATGTGTTTTTATAGAAACCGACAGATGAGCTCGGCCGATCGTACGTGAGTTTTATGCGGGTCAGTCTCGATCAGATTCGACAGAAGGTTGCTGACGAACTATACATACTGAATCTCTTTGAAGTAAGGTCAACCGGAAGAAAAATTAAACTCAGATTTCCACAGATAATGGTTGTTATTATTATTACGTAAATTTATATATTGCACATGTCTAACACATCATAGGTGTGGATGATGTGCGAAACTGCAAGTACAGGAGATATGTGTTTCCTGTAAGCAGGGCTGTAGTGGTAAAATTAGAGGTGAGTACACGCTGTACACCCATGTATACCCTCGACTACAGCCCTGCCTGTAAATGTTTAGTGTTTATACTCTTCATTCATTCTCTACAACCTACTGAGACTGCGGTACAGGATGAAAGCAGTCTATGGAATTGACAGCTTATGTTCAAACTCAAAGAAATTGTTTTCTCTGTCTATTAGTTAAAGTATCTGTTATTACAGTGTAGACTAGAGCTGTACTAATAAGGCTTTTTGCCGATTATTCCGGTACCGCGTATAGCCGATTATTGTAATAGCCGATACCGCGTATGAAGCCGATAATTTTAGTTTCGCCCAAAAACTACGCATACGACGTTGTATAAGGGCTATCAAGGAGTTTCCAGTCCTGTGTATAATAGGTCCTTGGTTTCTACAGTGTCTGCTAAGTAGTGCAATGCTAAATATAAATCAATAATAAGAAACAAGACATAGACACTTGTGCTCAGTTTTCTATTTGTAACGAAAATTGTGCAAAAAACGTTAACTGTAAAATAATTTGCATCGGCGCCGATACTTTTTCTCCGATACCGATTATGCCGATTCCTCTAATAATCGGCCCGATTACGAATGCTCCCGATGCATCGGTACAGCTCTAGTGTAGACCCATTTGCTTGTGGTCATTGAGCACCAGAGTTACTATGACCACGTGTTAACAGATCACCGGTTTAGAGGGTTGAATTGAAATATAGTAATGTATGATTACCGTGTAATGTAAGAAAGCTAGAAAGCTCAGAGACATGAGCAGTATGATGAGGTCACTTGCACTGTAGCCTGGTATCAGACGATTTTGAATGGCCACTTTGGTGTCTGGTTATGGGAAAAACTGATTGCAGTTTAATACCAGACAATTTATGATTCTTGCCACAATAATAACTACTACTTCCGGATATTATTTCAAAGCAGGCAAGTACCTGGATGGAACTGCCACGTGTATGGGTAAACAGTTGTTGCCTCCTGGTCTGAGACAGCAGCTAAGCTTCTTCCAACATTAACTAGACTGGCAGTGGGAGAAGGGGCACAAGTGCCAGAATTTATCTCGGTTGTAGCTGCTACTAGGTGTGGGGAGTGGAGAATTGATTAGGTTCAGCTGATATGGATATGTACTACCCCATAGTTTCAGCTACCGGTAGTTACAGTTGCCCCATACTCGGGCAGTTGTGCATGGCTCATACAGGAGTTATACAAGGCTACACAGCAAGTTTCTGTAACAATGCGTGAAGACATTTCGTATGTTAAATAAGTACATGTAACATTGAAGTCATGATGTAACCGCTTGGATTCACAAGTAAATGGGTCTTCACTGTACGTGTTTTGTGTTATAAAAAGTTGGCCGCTGTTGTTACTGTTCTTTCCTGCTAGTCTGGGAATTTTCCTGATGAGCAACAACAGCTTTTGTTACAATACTGTTCCTATATTCTATATAGGAAGAATTTATTGTATATAAAGGAGAGCTCTGTGTGTTAGAAAGTCAGTAAGTAAAACAGGATGTGTCTTTAATGTCTTTAATTACTCTTAAAGTAATCTTCGTTACTGCTGGTGTTTCAGATGTGGTACAATGCTCAGATAAAGATGGTCGTTGATTGGTTAAACGAAAGATCGGATCTCTCTCTTCATCCGTATCAACTCACTTGTCTAACAAATATCTCTAGGGTATGCTCGGTACCTTTTTAAAACTGCATTATGAACTTATGAAGTCCTTTTCAGTTGATTTTTTTTATGTTAATCAGGGGTGATGAAAATTTGTTTTTTTGTTTTTTGTTGTTTTGGTTTTATGGTTTTTGTTGTTTTGGTTTTTTGTTTTTAAGATTTTTGGATTTCAGATCATTAAAAGAACATGAATAATTTTAGCATTTTGCGTGCCAGCAAAAAATTTAAAATCATTAAATCAATGTTACTAAAAATTACTTAGAACTACAAGAATAAGAAATTTAAAAAAAAAACAAAAAATTTTTATGGTTTTCTTGTTTCTAATCTTAAAAAAAAAACAAAAACGAAAACCAACTTTTTCACCTCTGGTGTTAGTGTAGGTTATCGTGCTGGATTGTCAGTCGATAGGTCAGGGGTTCAAATCCCACCAGGGCAGAAATTTGGTTCGAGATTTCTGCTCCACCTGCATGCCGTAGCCAACTCAGCTATAATGAGTACAGTGACTATACACTGTCAGTGGGAAGATGAAACGGCAAGGGAGAGGACTGGCCACCTGCCCTCATATGCCAAGGCTAAGAAAATGAAGTCGCTAGCACTTCATACCCATGGCTGCCTCTAAACTAGCTCAAGGGACTGCTCTTCTTCTAGTGACTAGCTTTCTGTAGTTAAATGTAATTGTAATTGTAAATACGACAATTTATATATAGCATCATTAGCTACCGTACTTCTAAGATGCTTTACTTTCTGTTGCAGAAGTGTTACTCAGACTTTGAGCTGCAAGGAGTTTCTGAGACAGTGCTCAACAGCAAGATGTATCAGATTATATGTAGCCGACTACAAGTAAATGATTTCTTGGTTTGGTTTCTTGTGTTGCTAATTTTGTGAGCGAACTTAATAATTTCCAGTTAGATTTCTTGCCAGTTTTGCTACTTCTGTGCATATGCATGTCCCATGCAAGGTCGAAATTGGACTGCTGATCCTTTGGTAAGCTCCACAGAGCTGCCTGAAGCCGTAGAAAGCGTCCACATGGGATCCTTGGGCCAGACTTTCTTCTGCCGGCTTAACCTTTTCATTGGTCCACACATGACATTACCCCAACTTTATAATAAAGCTTCCCATTAAATTACTTCTACCTAACAATCTTTTTAAGCTTTCATAGTAGTTTGTTTCGTATATTAGTTTACGAATGCAATGCAATGCAATGTTTATAGACCACTTCAATCGTGTGTAATCAAATTAGGACTGTTGTATGGGTCTGGAGTTGTTGCTTGCAGTAGGTTTTAGTGTAGTTGCTTAAACGAAACTGCTGTTACCTGGTCAGTTATATGCTGTGGATCCTTATTAGGTTGGAGTGTGCTGCTTGTTCCTTTTGTGCTCGACATTCTTATTCAACATTGTGTGTATGTATGTATGTATGTATGTATGTATGTATGTATGTATGTATGTATGTATGTATGTATGTACATGCTTGTATATATCTATCTATAAACTACGCCACTGCACATCCGTGCCCTAGTGCGAGGCAGTGCCAATCCCAAGCCTGGGAGGAGGGCGATGCTAATGATCTTTGTCATGAGGTAGTCTTCTTATAATGCACTATATTAATTAATCGTTGTATTTGTTTATGTTCTTCAAAGGTGGAGGAAGCCAGCCAGTCGGTGAGCGGTGACTCAAGAGGTGCATCCGGTGGAATGACTGGAGGACTGGGAGCCATGATGAGATTCCTCGGAAACGGTTCCTCCGACTGAGGACCATTTCGTACGCTAGAACCATTCCATGGGTCTTCCTGGAGCAAGGCACCAGCACAATATACGCAGACCTATCTATGGTCTGTTTGATTGCTTGCACAAACTCTGATACAGAGATACACTCACGCGCGCCTGCACACACACGCACACACACGCACACACACACACACACACACACACGCACACACACACACACTCTCTGACACAGGTGACCTACATGCATGCACACAAGCAAAAGTGTTGGCAATTTGAAGCCAGTTACTATCGTATCATCTTACATACGCGTATATGTCGGGTTTTATACGATACATGATTTTCGTATGCGTGCAGCTGTATCGCAACTGTGTGTGGGCAGGTCTAGATGCGTTTTGCTAGTCAGGCAGGTTGCATGGTGCACAGTGTATACTTGTACCGAGTTTTTTAAATTTATGCTTTAAACTTATGCAATGTTGACCTATGCTGTTGTTCTTTTTTCTACATATGCTTTGACGTTAAACTTATCTGTAGATACGTTCTGAAGCTTAATTTTACTGCAAATCAAGAATTTGTGGTGATTTGTGTGTCTATCATGTAATTCTGGTCATATCCGGCAGGCGTTGTATAGTCATTGTTGGAATGATGCACTCAGATTCTCTTTTGTCACTCGCTAACTGTATATTGCGCTGAGCGATTCACGACAATCCTGCTCCTTTAAATAGTTTTAGTTTTACGGATTTTATCTATGTGCGTGTGGCATTCCTTTCCAGAATCTTATTCGTTTTGATTGTGACTGTTTATTTGTTTAATTTATTGATTACTTTTCACGCATCAGAAGAATGTTTAGTCTGTTTTAGGGTGTTTAGGTTTTCTGTTTGTAAATTTTTGTCTGTGGACTGTAGCGCTGCTTGTTATGGCTAAGATGCTATTGTTTTGATTATGGTAATTAATTAATTAACGATTTAAGGTTATTCTGTGTGTGATGAAAGGGCAGGTTTATGCTTTTGGTGATTTTCGAGATGCTGTAGATTTTTTGTGACATTCAGACATGTGCAGCCACCGCTTGGGAAAATAATTTCCTTTGGAAAAGACCTAGGCAGACTTGAAAAAGTTTTTAAATTTTTAGATGATAGAAGATTCCACGAAATGCGTCAACTTGAAAGAATATACACTGCATATGAAATATCAAATATTAATATCTTGCAATTGAGATTAGCGTGGCTGTTTTAATTCTTTTAGATAATAGATTCAATGTTTTTAAATACTCAAGGTTTAATGTTCTTTTATTTTGTAAATTTTTAATATGACTTGTAATGCAGAGATTAAGTTTGCCTAAAATTCATCTTTTGCTGAGTCTAAATTATTTACTTGTGACATCTCTCTGCATATATGAGCCACATGGCAAATTTAGTGGTCATTGAAAAGCAAATTTCTTAAAAAAGAGATTAATGTTATTAATATTAATTTATTTATGCGTGTAGGACACACATAATTGAGAATCGGAGCCAATGCTGGTCTGAAATGAAAACTGCCAGTTGATCGATTTTATTACCTTCACAAGAACTGAATTTGTAACTAATTAATTGGGCCTCGATCTTCAATGATTTTTTATTTAACACTTTAACAATTAGCTGAGTTGGTTTCCAATGTCACTTTTAGTACACTCTCATTAATAAAGTGTTGATTGATCATGCTGAATAATCTCTTTGTTTGGTGATTGGGAAGTACAATATTTTTACTCTGTGTCCACAAAAGTTAATTTATCGTTTAGTATGCAAATATTTAAAACCTCATTGAAACTGGTCAGATTTTATCTTTTACCAAAAAATTATAACCATTTTAGACAGAAGGCTACAGTAAACTTTGTTAGCAATAAAATGGTAATTTGGAAGAGTAGTATTTTAAAAATGTTTGATGGATGTGTAACAAAGGTAGTGATGACCGATTCACAAACAAGTCCTTTGATGCTGAACGATTTTTTAGATTTTGAACGTTCATATCGACACCTGTTGATCAGAGTTTTACGGATGTTGATTTATGCATCTGGGTCTTGTTCCATGACCTTTTCTCTGCCTGGCTTTGCAAAACAATGAGCTCATTAACTATTATTATTATTATTTATTAGGTCTTTCTCTTCACCTGTTCCAGAAACACCGAAAGTCCATTTTATTTGTTAGTGACCTGGATCAGGAACGCCTTTGAATCGTTGAGTGGCGCTTTTGTAAATCTTCGGTTACAATTACAGTTAAAACCAACAAGTGCTGTGGATAAGTCCCTGGCTTGATGCTCATACAGTGCCATCCCCATTTGACTGGCAGCTAATTTGGGACTGACAGGTTACCCCATTGTAGCCTGGCTTAGATAAGCATGTTAATACGTACATGTTTTGATGCAACTTACCTTCTGTTGTTTTTCTGCTTTGATTATGTGAACGTTTGCAGTGAATTTTATTTGCTTCTTAGTTTTGTCGTATGCAAAGAATGTTTTGCAAGGTGTTTCTTCTGCTTGCTGTTATTCTTTTCCAGTATTTTATCTAAAATCTTTGAACCAAAGAGACATAATTGTCTGTTGTTTATACATTCTGTATGTACGTAACAGTTTGAAATGTGTTAATCTCTGTGGCAAATTATTGCTGATTTAAGTATTGCCCAATAAGTAATTGGCAGAAACCATTTAATTCAACTGCTTTAATGTTATACTGTAATTTAATCTTTTTAGAAAAGTAATTTAAGTGCTTAGACGGTAATTTCTTTGTGATGAAATTTTAGAGTTGAGTTGTTGAAATGAAGTAATCCGCACATGACAATTGGACTTGACAATTGGATGAAATTTTACGGAGTTGTTGACAGTGAAAAATGAGAAGAAATTCAGTCTTAGAAAGATTAAGAAGTTTATTATTAGCCATCCAAGTATGAATATCACCAAAAATGAACGTCGCTTATCATTTGCTATCGCTTGATAGGTATCCCACATATCCAAAGGTTATTTAACACCACTGATAAATATATAAAGTCTGGGTTCTGCATTTGCTTGTAACAACTATAAAGTGGAAAACGTAGCCAAATGGTTAGAAGCTCGCTCGCTAATGAGCTTTTGAGGGGGTGCTTAAAATGCAGTTTTTAAAAGTCAAGATACATACATACACCATTTAAAATGTCCAGCACTCTCTGAACGAAAATTGGCTTATGCACTTCTGTTCATGACTGGACTACACAATTTGAAGTTTAAGGCAACCAGTAGAAGAATGCATACAAAACTTCTTACTTATTTATCAAAGCATTAAATTTAAAAGGCTTGAACTTACGAGAATGAAGAACTGAAATTGTAATTAAACTGTGTGAAATATTCCTTTGCAATGCATTCTGTTGTGTAGACTTGTGTTTAAACACCTAGAACGTTCTAACAGACGAATGGTGTTGATACAGCAAGTTTTCTTTTAATCAAGCTTTGTTTGGTTTGCTAAATAAAATTTGAAATTTGTATAGATTCTAAACTTAAGTTATTATTAAGATTGTTTAATATATTTGTAATTTTGAATAGATGAAAAGGTTTTTGTGTAGATTCTGCGCATCAGTTATTATTGAGATTGTTTAAAATATTTGTTGCATAAGGTTTAGAGCTGCATTGATAGGAGTTAATCATTTCATTTCGTAAGTAAGCTGAATGTTTTAGGACTGACACAGTTAAGTTTTTGTTCATTTTCTGTGTTTTGCTAGTATACAGTAGAGCTATATAATTAATATGCTTTACTCATATATTATCATAACTACAGCTGAATTACTCAAAGGGGTCTTTTCACACTATCAAGCTCAAAAGGGGCCCTTCGATTGTGCTCAGATTTCCCACCGTTGTGGATTTTATGGGCCGATGGTTACAACACCGTATGTTTGTGTATGTATATACATACAGTATGTAATGGATAACTGCTTATGAAATATGTATGTATTTATGTATGTGTTTTGAATCTGTATGGGATCACATACTGATTGTATTGCTATATATTGGATATATTATCATAGTCATGTTTCTGGATATATATATATATATATATATATATATATATATATATATAAAATTATGTCTAGTTGTGAGGATTAGTGTATATATATATATACTATTTATGCATGGGCATAATGACATTTTAAAGGTAGATTTAAGCCGAAGTTATGCATTCTGAGTAGATTGGTTTGTTTGGTTACTCAAAGGGAGAGAAATATATATTTAAGATTTTTAGTATGGGTAAATAAGTTGGTTTGGGTATAAATATCATCTATATTATGGTGTGAGATTTGATTATTGGGGAACTTTTAATATACACAGATATTCACAATGTTTGGGAGGCTGTATTGAACATTAAAATGTGAAAGTATATCGATAAAGTTGATCATGTGAAATTGATGTAGATAGATAGATATATACATACTTATTTATATTTAAATCACGTGTGGTGGGCGTGAAATGGTCTGTGTAACTGATGCATGGTTGAATTAGCATCAGATATGTAAAACTTTTGTTGAACGTTGAACGAAATAATGATTGCTCATAAGATTAAGACCTGTTGTTTGTTTTCGCTTATGCTTTACTTGTTTCGCCTATGCTGACATTTCGTGCATTTAACTTGTGTAGTTTTCTCCGAGGTTGTGCTTTTCGTGGATTTGTTTAGATGTCCATGCCGCGTTTCTTTAAAGGATAATGTATTGAGTTGATGATGAGTGCTGTCTTTTTCCTTGGATTGGTGTTCTGAGTGAGATAGTGGTTGCAAAGAACTGATACTGACGTGGTAGTGGTGGTGGTGGTGGTGGAAGATGGTTATGTGGTTGCGAACGAGAGCCACCGTATAGACAATTGTGCCTGTGATATGCGAGGATAGTTTTCCTGGTTTGTTTGACGTGCGGGATCAGCATTTTATGTTGGCAGCAGAAGTTTAGTTGCAACTCAGGTTGGCTACAACGTTCTTGTGGAGGATTTATTATTAGTTATTTATTTATTTATTATTAATTGCTCAGATCAATCGCGTAAAGTCGTTGAGTGGCGTCAACAGCAAATGTAATTATGAATAACTTGGAGGCTGATTTGGAAAATCATTGGTTGGCAGAATGTTCTCGACTGACGCTGTTCGTGTCTTTGTTTCTAGTTATTTCTGAAGATCTGTCTTGTATTGTCTGACGATCGTTAGTCTTGTGCGTAGATTTACAGGTTTTGATGGAGACCGTTTCTTGTTTCCGTGTCTTTCCCTGGTCACTTTTATTGCATGTACTATGTAAACAATTCACAGCAATAATGGAAATCATGTCTATGTAATTGTACATTGAACGTTCGTTGTGTGAAATTGGCTCATGATACCAACTGCTCTGGTGTGTGTGTAAGGTACGAATTTTACTGGTTGCGCTACTTGTGTACGCTGCTGTTTGCAACTCTTGCTCACGTCATCAGTAGTGCTTTGTATTGGGTTCTTGGTGTGGGGATACGAAGCACGGTGTTTTGCGGTTTCCGATTGTATAGAATTCAGAAGCCGTTGTAATTTTAGCAAATTGGTTTTATGACACCAGGGAGAAATTAGTTAAGTGTTTTAAGTTAATTGGAAACCATGGCCTTAACCAATTATAACAGAACAAGCTGGGGTTTGTGGCTATATTATGACAAACGTGTTGAAGTTGTTGGGCCTTTACTTTGTGGCATTCTTTCAAACATTTACCGCAAGTTCTGTTACGGAAATTCTGTGAACTTATTTAATACATGACATGTGTTTGTGTAATTTATGCCTTATTAAACAGTTTTCAAAGCTGTCTTTTGGAAAGGAATAGAACTCTGCTGATAATGTTGCTTTTGGAAGTACCATGTTATAACAACATCGTGTTATAGTTGAGGTGTGTTTTAACTAGGTAACAACATTATGTGATCGTGGAGGTAAAACCGATTGTGTGTTATACGGAGAATCTGGTATATACTGCAATTTATGATGTCAGTAGTCTAATAGGACATAACAATTGAACATTGTATTTAAGCTGCTAAGTTACTAAATGGCTATTAACTTTGTTGAAATTATACCACTTGCAATATGATTCTCATGTTTGAAATAAGTTGAATTGTTGAAACTGGTGATATGGGTTGGTGCCTGAAAGATTCTTTTCTTACACCTGATGTGTCTTGAGGTTAGTTTTCAATGTGGATAGTGATGACACGAAACTGTTGAGTTGAAATTTACTGTAGTTCTACTGAGAGTGACGTACGATAGCGCAGTAGTCGTTCCAGCACGTGGCGTGTGTGTTCTGTGTTTTACAACACATTTTCACTACAGTCTTGATTAGAGTAAGGTTACTCTACTTGGTCTTTGTGCCGTTCCATCACACGTTAAATGATCGAAGGATGTGGCACTTCACGAGTTCTGATATGAAGTTTTGTCAAGTTGTTCTGCTTACCTTTTGTTTGCTTGTAATGCTCAGTATTTCCTCTCAGATGACTTTGTGCTTCCAGTCATGCAACATATGATGTGACGTAACAGAGAGAGCCTTATTCAACACCACTTCGTTAAAAATACTATTCTAAATATTTGCATTTTCGATGAATTGCACCGTGCATATGCTGAAGTGCACACCAACAATGATACATCTACTCTCTTTCCTACCTTATAATACGTGTAGTAGTTCTATGCACCTTGCACTTTTCAGGCAGTGGCGTCTAACGCCCCCCACCTGAAATGGGAGAACCACCCCCCACTCTCGCTGACTTATATATAAGAGGCTCAGCAGTCACTCAGAACTGTAAATTAATTTATTATATACATCAGCATCATGCAGGGTAAACCCCCCCACTTCTGGCCATCATGGATGGTAAACTCCCCATTTCTGGCAACCATGGGAGATCGCTCTCCCAGTCCCCCATTTGGAGATGCCACTGTTTCCAGGTGTTATTCTATTTCTGTAAGTAATGTTCTGTCCTCTGATAATCTGCCTGCAAAAAGAATTTTCTAATTTGCTCTCCCAATAGATTTGTTATTCTGTCTTCAACTCTTCTTATAAGGATTTCCTCTTTACTGCCTTGTCTGAACCATCTGCTAATTCTTATCTTCACTAACATTTTCATGTTACGACTACTTTATTTGATCATGCCCTCCTTTGGCGTCTTTTCATGTCAAAACCTCGGTTAGGTTCCCAATGCCGCTGATGTTTCATCTGCTGTCACTTTCCTGTGACCTATGACTGATTACTTTACTGGTCGTCAAATTGACTGCTTCAAGGTCTGTGTTCCCTGAGCTCATTTTTTACGTGTTCCACAAATCATACTACGAGGTAGTATGAAAGTTCAAACTGTTGCTAGTATGACACTCTGAGAGATTGTCCTTTTAAACTAGGTCGTGCAGAGAAGGGTGAATGATCTAGGGTTCTGTGGCTATTATGTCATGGTGAATTCTATCAATTGTTGCCAACATGACACCGTGAGCCATCTATGACATGACATAGCTGGTCGAGTTGCACGTGACGGGGTCATAGGAAATGTTGAAAATTTTAATGTGAATCACTGAAAACTTTAACGTGAATCATTGAAACTTTCATATGAACCATTGAAAACTTTAAAGTGAATTATTTAAAACTTTAACGTGAATCATTGAAAACTTTAACACAAATCATGGACAACTTAAGCTGACATGGCATTGAACATCTGTGATATTATGGTCTTGGCTCAATCTTTTTCATAGGACTTTATCTTGGTTTTTCTGTCCTCAGTTGTTGACGGCAGCTTGCGCTTGAGCTGCAGTCAGGCGCAGATAGTCTTCTTATGTGCTTCTTACTCATCTACTAGTTGTGGCCAACTGAGAAACTTACACATTGCACCAGATACCAGCAAGATAAGCTGAGAAGACCAACTCATCTGCCATTTGTTCATGTGTTATCCAGTGTTAAGACTTCAATACAACATCTGATTCTTTGCTCTTTTTTAACCAACAGGCTCCGTGTAAACGTCTCAACATTCACACTGTCGCATACAATTGCACTGCAAATGTATCTCTAAAAGAAATCCTGTGCTCCCTCTTAGCAAACGTGACTTCAGTTCTTCAGTGAAGATACCGTTTAGATGCCGAAGTGGTCCCATTCTTTCATTGTTATTGTGTGTGTGGAGGTCAAACCCTGAATCACACTCGTGAAATGTTTCGATTTTACCTCAACCATTTTATACCAGATAAAATCTTGTAACTAGATTGTTTGGTTTATTGTCGTCTTACTAGATTTAACCATCACGATCATTTTTTGGACTTTATTACTAATAATGCAAAAAAATTTGTGGAGTCTGTAAAGAACTCTAACATCACTTTTACCCTAAATTCAGATACTGGAATGACTACTGCTAAAAGCTGCTAAGCATCCAAAGAATTTTAAAATTAATCAAGCGTTTAATGACTTTCGTAGAGCAGTGATCGTAATGCGCCAGGCACCAATCGGTGGTTGCTTCAAGTTAAATATTTAGAGAATGAGGACATGGAGCATATCGTGAATGGTTATATAAATGTGATTATGTCACTTATTAAAGTACATTTATTGATCCAAGGTGGCAGTGACGCCTTGAGATTTTAAGAAATGTCTGGAGATAAAGTGAATGAATTTTATTAGTATTATTATTGTAACTATTATTTTTGACATATAAATCGACAACCGTTTCAATATTTACACTATGCAAGCCTTACTTCTGGGTCATTATTGGGTAAAATTCCTGAGACCGTGGATAAAAAGTGTTGCTGTTAAACAGGCCTGTTCTTTTGTGAAACCCACATTGTTTTTTCACAATTGGTGTGACAATCATACGGTCAGTTACAGATTTCTGAGACAAAAACTGAGAGTTTTATTGTGTCCGATTTAAGTTTTAACATCTTGACTGCTTGCAAGACCATCTGCTCAAAGTGTAGTGTATTTGTTGATTACAGTTTTCCTTATTTGTGGATGATGGATCCTTTCCCTATTGTTTTGGAAAACGTTTGGTGTGAAAGGCTTATGGTTTATATCCCGTTTTGTACAACAAACCTATCTCCTTGTGTAATTGGTTTACTGACCTTAACCTTTAACCTTAACCTTTAACCTTTTAATGTTTCTATGCATGTCTCCAGCCAAAATGGCCTTTGGTTTTTGCACCTTGCTTCACATTGACCCACGGTATCCTTAATTAAAAACTGGTTAGTTGACTTCTGTTCATAAAGTATGGCATAACTGTTGTACATTACCGAGAGAAAAGTGTTTGTGTGTAGCGTTTTTAATAGTACAAAGTATTTCCAGCCTTTTATATTGGCTTGCTTGCATCGTGTACATTAGCAGAGAGAGCGAATGAGCGAGCGAGAGGTGTTTTAGTGTTATCTATTGTAGCTCTGCTCGTAACTTTTAATCTTTTCTTAGTTATTTCTCTGGTGAAGTCGACATTTTATTAACTTCGTGTGCGCGTTGAAAAGGATCGATGTCAGTTCACTTGCAGTCTCTCTTTCTAGTTGCAATCATTTTTTGACTTAAATTGCAAGAGTTTCTTCACTGGTGGCTTGAGAAAAAAATAACAATAAAAATTTATAGTAGTCTTCGTTGTGTTGTTGTCCATTTGAGCTTTACTGTGAATGCCATCATTATTCAGCCTCTCAGTTATTGACCTGTTATTATTATCTAGATTCTAGAAGACTTTAGAGCATGACCATTTTATAACATGATCTCCTTAAGTTATGACAAAGTATGCTGGATGGCACTTGAGGCTGCATTCTATCTATCTATCTATCTATCTATCTATCTATCTATCTATCTATCTATCTATCTATCTATCTATCTATCTATCTATCTATCTATCTATCTATCTATTAGGGGTCAGACGTGTAGACATTTTCCACCGAGTACCGAATCCGAGTATTTGGATGTACTATTTGTCGGATCCGGGTACGAACCGAGTACCATTTGTTCCATTGTAATTGTAATTGTAATTGTAATTGTAATCGAGGATTTATATAGCGCCACTCATAAACAGAGGCGCTCCCGACCCGTGTCAGTGTCTTCACTGACAAAGAGAAATGTTTTCAGGCGCTTGCGAGACTGGGCAGGAGACAGAGAGAGGAGGACAAGCCTAAAGCCCATAGGGAGGCTGTTCCAACTGGAAGGGCACACAACCGCAAAACTACGGGACTGGGCAGTAGCAGTGCGCATCCAAGGGACTAACAAGAGGCCACGGGCAGATGACCGGAGAGAGGCCCGACCAGGCAAACTGGAAAACTGGGGTGCAGTAAGCCCTGAGATACAGCGGAGCTGAGCCAACAAGACAGTTACGCATGAGGGAAAGGACCTTAAATTGAATGCGTTGGTGAATGGGAAGCCAGTGAAGGGAGTCCCGGATGTAGGAAGAGATATGGGCAAACTTCATGATGCCCCCTATAAGGCGAGCAGCAGCATTAAGGATGGACTGAAGTTTAGATGTGTTAGTAGAGGACAGGCCAATATAGACAGCATTTCCGTAGTCAATCCTAGTACAGATCAGAGCATGAACCAAAGTCACAATCGCATGCAGCGGAAGAGACTGGCGAATGGCACGAAGTTGGCGTAAATAGTAAAAACACGAGCGAGAGACACTATTGACATGATCAGATAGAGAAAGAGTAGGATCTAGGACAAATCCAAGATCACGGACAGAGGAGGAGAAGTACACATTGGGAAACCTGAGGCGCAGAGAGTCAGCATCAATCCTGGCAAGTTGGACACGATTGCCAAGCCAAATGTACTTGGTTTTATCATAGTTAAGACGAAGGCGATTTGAGGACAACCAGAGATTAAGAGCAGAGGAAGCCTCCAGGATGCGTTCAACCATAAGAGCAGCTGAGTTGGCTGGACCATGGAGGTATGCCTGTGTGTCATCAGCGTATTGGTGAGACAAAACACCCATTGGACCAAGAACCCCAGCTAGATCCGAGGTATACAAAATGAACAGAAGGGGGGCGAGGACAGAGCCCTGAGGTAGTCCATACGGGATGTGGGTCCAAGGAGAGCGGGTAGGTCCAAAAACAACAGAAACAGAGCGATCAGTAAGGAATGAGCGAAACCAAAGAAGAGCAGAGTCAGCAATGCCAAAAGATTTAGATAAACGGTCTAAGAGGATGGTATGGTCTACAGTATCAAAGGCAGCGCTGATATCATAAAGAGCAAGTAAAGTGACCTGGCCACGATCAAAGGCTTGAAATACTTCAGCTAGAAGGCGCAGTATAAGCGATTCTGTCGAGTAGAATTTCCTGAACCCAGACTGAAGAGTAGGCATAAGAGAGTTAGAGTCAAGGTAATAGATCAGTTGACAAGAGACACATTTTTCCAGAAGCTTTGAAAGAAAAGAGAGGTTTGAGATAGGACGATAGTTTGAAGGAGAGTTAGGATCAAGGCCTTGGCGCTTAATGGAAGGGAAAACCACAGCCCTTTTGTGCAGTGTCGGGACATAACCTTGAGCTAGAGAAGAATTACACAGTAAAGCCAAAAATGGAGTCAATTCATCTACAAAGTCCTTAACTAGAAATGGAGGAAGCAGGTCTAGTTCACACGACTTCGAAGAAGAATCCAATATCAGCTGACGGATTACAGATGGCTCAAGTGGTTTCCATGACGAGAGGGTAGCTGTAGTAGAAGTGAAGGAAGGAGGTGGTGCATTTTCCGTTGATTTGCGAGTAGAATCTATCTTGGTCTGGATAAAGTTTAGGTAATCGTCCGCCGTGAAAGGAGTCTGAGACGGAGAGCAGGAGACAGTAGAACGACCGAGCACGTCAGCAATTGTCGCCCAGAGCCGGCGTGGATTTCCCTTTTCACGATCAATTAACGATTCCCAATATGCAGTCTCCTTTATCCGGAACTCACGGTACATATCCCGAAGGTTATTAATCCAAATAAGCCGGTCAGAGGGGGCATATGTACGGCGATATCTACGCTCAAGACGTCTAACGTTCCGTCGTAGTGTACGGCAGTGATGGTCAAGCCACGGCTGTAGCGGTCTGGCGCGAGTTCGATGTTGACGTAACGGAAGGAGGGCATCGATGAGAGGTTGTATCGTCGAGTCATAGAGGGCGAAGAGGTCGTCAGTCGAATGGTCTGCAAGAGTCGAGAGGTCACCACAGAGAGGGCTGCTAAGGAGGCCAGCACGGAAGGCCTGCTGGTCAAGGTGCCTCCAACCACGAGAGATCCGGAGGGAGAAGGTAGGCTGGGCGCAGAGGAGTGGCACTGTGAAGCGAAGGAGACTATGATCAGAGATAGACGGGGGTTCAATGAATAGGTCAGAAATTTGGCAGTCATCACGCGTGATAACCACATCCAGCCAACCACCAAGGACATGAGTTGGTGCAGCGACATGCTGGGTAAGTCCAAACTGCGATAGAAGATCCATAAAGTGAATAGTGTCTGGAGAGGAGGAGTTCTCTAGATGAATATTAAGGTCTCCTGTAATAAGTAGCTGAGAGTTGAATGTGGAAAAGATCTCAAGGAGGGAAGAGAGCTCAGAGAAGAAAGTCGACGTAAGCGGTGCAGAGCCTGGACGGTAAAGAGCAAGAACGGTGAGAGGACCTCTAGATGTAGCGCAGGAAAGAGCGAGTAGTTCGAAGGTAGTCGACTCGAATGGAGCAGGGATCTTTTTGATGCGAAGATGATCACGAAAGTGAACAACGATGCCGCCATAATTTTGTTCCAGTGGATCCTGTGAGGGACTGACTGGACGAGGAGCATCCATAGACGAATATCCAGGCGGAGCAGATCGAAGCACCGAGACGTCAGAGGCGGTAGAATGCCACGACTCTGTCATCACAACGATGTCCAATGAATGTAGAGAGATTAAGTTTGATATTTCCATGTACTTCTTTCTTAAGGAATGGGCATTTAGTGAACCAATCCTCAATCCTTCATGGCTGCCTTGTGTCATCCATAAGCGAAGCTTCACATTTTCATGTAATGAAAAATTATCTAACTAATTTTTTTGCTCGTAATAACTAATACATTTTGAATTTTATAATAAATAATCAATTAAATTGACTTGACGTCCGTTGTGGACTTCCGGTGTCGGCGTTTTTTGTACTTTTCTTCTTCAAAATGAATATGCTAGATGAAGCTCAAAGCTGATATTATAGCCTACAAATTCCGGCATGTGAGGCAGACAAGCAACTATTTGCGTGTACAGTATTTGCCGAGGCAAATACTTCCGAATAGTGCCGAAAAACGGGATATTCGCCCGAGGCAAATGTCCGAGGCGATTTCCGGCTGATCCCTACTATCTATCTATCTATCTATCTATCTATCTATCTATCTATCTATCTATCTATCTATCTATCTATCTATCTATCTATCTATCTATCTATCTATCTATCTATCTATCTATCTATGTATCTATCTATCTATCTATCATCTATCTATCTATCTATCTATCTATCTATCTATCTATCTATCTATCTATCTATCTATCTATCTATCTATCTATCTATCTATCTATCTATCTATGTATCTATCTATCTATCATCTATCTATCTATCTATCTATCTATCTATCTATCTATCTATCTATCTATCTATCTATCTATCTATCTATCTATCTATCTATCTATCTGACTCTGTACTAATGGCGCTCCCGACCCAGGCCCGGTCAAAAAGAAAGGTCTTAACAGGGCCATAGAAAGTACCTGAGAGGTCCCTAGTGAGGGAGCGAAGCGAATGAGGTATTACAAAGGAGTTCCAGTCTTCTAAGTAGTGTGTTGTGGTTATTATTATGAAACACCGTCAGTAACATCGGTTTCGCCAAAAACCAGTAATGTCAGTTGGAGGCATAGGCGTAATTTGTGAGTGTACGAAGGGTACCCGTACCCCCCACTTTTTAGACTGAGGGTACCGTACCCTTCACTTTTTAACAATGCCAATCAGTATTTTATTATTGTGCCTTCCCAGAGATCGCAGTCTCCGCCTTGCTTCGTGTATACATGTAAGAAATTGGTACCTCCCATGCATTTTTTAGACCAAAGTTACGCCCCTGGTTGGAGGGATGTGCTTGCTTTGCCTTGCACAATTGCAACTATTTTGGATAAGCACACACGCAAGAAACTTTCAACGACAAGTCTGGATCTGTACTTGGTCTTCATATTAATTAGCAAGTGTTGAAACTGCTGCTTCACACAAATATATGTTGTCGCAAAAACCCAAAAGTAACAACACGTCGACTGCCTTGTGGTGGGACAACAGTGGATATTTAAGCCACTGTAGTACGCAAAGAATGACTGCCAGCAGCGTAACAAAAACGGTGTGATCGAAAACTCAATCGGACCCGTATGGATAATACAGTTACAGGCGTACTTTAAGTATATTGTATCAATTTGAAAACACAGGCTGTTAAACAAGGAAAGGAAATTGGTAGGCCTATATAGATCGAGGGCCCAGTCACTACACACCTCAAGTTGTCCAATCGAGCCATATATCACGCTGCACCTTGGTTCTGGAACCATCTCCCTCCTGGATTCCGCAAATTTTCGGTTCCTCCGTCAGTATTATCACTCGCCAGCTCCTCAGACTCCTCGACTTATCACCTCTCAGGCTATCCAATGAACACTGAAGTCCCAACTCCCCAAGAATTCCTACCCTGATTCATCTGATCCTCTGCCTTCCAATCTTTTTCGACCAAAACGAAACCCGCCTTAGCAGCTACTCTGCCTCTCTCTCTCTCTCTCTCTCTCTCTCTCTCTCTCTCTCTCTCTCTCTCTCATCTCTCTCTCTCTCTCTCTCTCTCTCTCTCTCTCTCTCTCTCTCTCTCTCTCTCTCTCTCTCTCTCTCTCTCTCTCTCTCCTCTCTCTCTCTCTCTCTCTCTCTCTCTCTCTCTCTCTCTCTCTCTCTCTCTCTCTCTCTCTCTCTCTCTCTCTCTCTCTCCTCTCTCTCTCTCTCTGTCTCTCTCTGTCTCTCTCTCTCTCTCTCTCTCGCTCTGTCTGTCTGTCTGTCTGTCTGTCTGTCTGTCTCTCTGTCTCTCTGTCTCTCTCCAACTTGGATCTCCATTTGACAACCCTCTGAACTCCTCTGACTCGGCGCAGGCAGCTCTCGTGAATAAGGTGGTGCCCTCCGCTTGGCTTCTAAGTGGTGCGTTATCAGTTTTGAGTTTAATAAAAGATTACTCACTTACTTACTTAGGCCTACATTGTATGTATGTATGTATGTATGTATGTATGTATGTATGTATGTATGTATGTATGTATGTATGTATGTATGTATGTATGTATGTATGTATGTATGTATGTATGTATGTATGTATGTATGTATGTATGTATGTATGTATGTATGTATGTATGTATGTATGTATGTATATATATATATATATTACTGATTCAACAAATAACTTGGACCTTCCAGATTTGCATTATTGTGTGTGTAAGTTAAGATATGTTAGTTGTTAAGATATATTGGTTTGATGTAAGGTAACTAATGTATTATTACTTAAGTTACAATGTGTGTATCGATGTGTTTCGTGTACGGTACCTACTTTTTTCCAACTAGGCCTAGCTGTCATGCGCTCTACTACTCTAGTTACTGTGCATTATTTTCCGTGTCAGGGATTATTATTACTATTAGCGGGATTCCCCATTCCTTTCGAGTCTCCTCCTCGTAACCTCTATGAATGTAACTTACTGCGTACACTGCACAACAGTTACTGTCAGTCTATGTTACAGGAAAAAATAAACATAATTTAATATATATATATATATACGCATTTATATATACATATATAAATATAGCACGACGTAGTAATTACAGTGACGTAATTGTTTTAATCATCCGCTTTAGTATTTGTTTGTTGGTGACGTCATAGGTCTATGACGCATTACTAGTGATGAACGTTGTTCTTTGTCGCATCGCTGCATCGCATATTCGCAAACTCGATAATAATTATAATATTATATTATTGTTTTAACTTTGCGAATGGGGCAATTAGGCCTATATCAATGTTTCAAAAGTAACGAATCTAACAGGCGCTGTGTGAGAATATACTTCGTTGACGATTCTGTAGGCCAAACGGCTCAGTGTAAATTAAGTAGGCCCTAAATCAAAGCTGAAAATCTCCGGCAGTTCGGTACGAGGTATGCATATTCATCTCTAGACCAAACGTCAGGTAAACCTGCTGAACTCGAAGAGGTTGATCAACCGAGCACCAAGTAGGCCTACTGTGATAAGTCTTGGCTTTGTCCCATGTGTAACGATGACTAGCTGCGGATCGCCTATAGGGTCTCTGCACTGGTTAGGCGTTGTCTAGAGGGACTTGCTCCCCCATACCTGCGGGAGTTGTGTCGCTCTCCAGGCCGAGCTATTGGTCCCCCGCACGCGGACAGCCATTATGCAGCGACGTTCTTTTTCGGTCGCTGGACCTGCAACCTGGAATGGCCTTCCTGTTGCACTTCGCCTGGTCCCTATGACTCACTCTACCTTGTTTCTTGCAAACTTAAAAACTACTCTCTTTAGCCGTGGTTGGACTAGGAGCGCTCCTGAGTAGATAACCTTGAAGGGGCGCTATATAAAAGCTCATTAATAATAATAATAATAACTACCTACTAATACCGAAGAATGATAGCCGCTCGAAGCAACCTCGCTCAGAGGAGCAACTTTGGTCTAAAACGTGGGGTACCAAGTTTTACAGCCTGATACAGCCTGATTTGTGATACTTATTATTATTTTTCTCCGAGGTACATATGATACCTCTGGCGAGGGAATCGGGATTGCAAAAATTAGGTAGCATTGTTCTGGAATTGCTAGTATTCACATATGGTTTAATCGTTGTGAAAAGTGCTACAAAAGCGACTGCATTGAAACGTTGGGTTTCCATAGACAAGCGCTGAAAGAGAAAAGCAGTCTCTCTGATGTCTCCTGATATTTGTACAAGCAGTGTTGGGTATGAGTTAACTCATATGAGTTTAAACTCACGAGTTAACTCACTTGCTGTGATTTATGAGTTTGAGTTAACTCACCTTAAAGAGTGTGAGTTATGAGTTTGAGTTAACTCATATTTTCTGTGAGTTTGAGTTTAACTGTCAATTATTTTAAACTCAACTCACTCTTCGGCACTCGGCACATATTATGTTGAAACAAGCCTTTTTTTATATCGTCGGCTTTCCATACTGGTGAGTGGTGACGGTAGGGAGGGTCGTAAACACTGCTAGAGGACAGTATTTAAGCACTGCATATTTTGTATATATTGTGAACAGTTAAGAACAACATGGCTGAAGTACCGTGTATTCTTGCTGTAAAATATTTTTCTGTTACAAATAGGCGTGATGGAACAATTGTTGCTCGATTAGAACGTGCTAGTATGAAACGTGTGAGTTTATGAGTTAACTCATTTAACAAGTGAGTTTGAGTTAACTCATTTCACTTAGGATGAGTTGAGTTTGAGTTTAAACTCATTTTGAGGTGCGTGAGTTGAGTTTTGATTTAACTCATTTCTTGTGTGAGTTTACCCAACACTGTGTACAAGGCGGTTAAGGCCTGTGCGGAGGGATGCAGAAGTTCGTGGCTGCCAGCTGATACGAATAATTCGACAGAGGTCGGCGGATGCACTAAAGCCAGCTTGAAAAGTCTGACACGACGTAATCGTCCCTAAATTCCTTTCTTGTCTGTAGGCTGTCTTCAGGTCGTTTGTGTGTGTGTGTGTGTGTGTGTGTGTGTGTGTGTGTGTGTGTGTGTGTGTGTGTGTGTGTGTGTGTGTGTGTGTGTGTGTGTGTGTGTGTGTGTGTGTGTGTGTGTGTGTGTGTGTTTGACTGTTTGTGTGCTTGTCCTTGTGTTGTATCTTTCGCATGCGCGTGGATGCATTTACGATTTCCGTCATTTCTACCTGCATTTTAGTCTGTCTCTGTAGCTGGTTGACTGGGTGGCACCGAAGAAGCCAAGAAAGAAAGGAAATAGCAAGGCAAAGAAGAGGGCAAAGTAGTAGGTGAAGAAGAAGGTAAGTAAAAAGGAAACTAAGAAGGCAAAGGAAAAGCAAAGAAGAAGTCAAAGAGAAAGTCAACAAAGAGGGCAAAGAGCAAGACAAAGAAGGCGAAGAAGAAGGTAAAGAAGAAGGTTGGTAAAAAAGGCAACGAGAATGTCAAAGAAAAAGTCAAAGAGAAAGGCAAGGAAGGAGGCAGAGGAGAAGGTAAGTAAAAAGGTAAAGAAGAAGGCAAAGAAGAAGGAAAAGAAGAAAGCAAAGAAGGTAAGTAAAACGGCAAGGAAGAAGGCAAGAAAGAAGGCAAAGAAAGTAGAAGGCAAAGAAAAAGGCAAAGAAGAAAGCTAAGTGAAAACGTGTAACAGAAGAAGGCAAAGAAGAAGGCCAATCAGAAGTCAAAGAGAGAGGCAAAGAAGAAGGTAAGTAAAAGCCATTGAAGAAGGCAAAGACGAGAGACGAAGAATGAAGGCAAAGAAGAAAAAGAAGGTAAGTAAAACGGTAAAGAAGAAGGCAAACAAGAAGGCAAAGAGAAATCGAAGAAAGTAGAAGGCAAAGATAGAGGCAAAGAAGAAGGAACAGAAGAAGGCAAAGAAGAAGTCAAAGAGTAGGCTATAAGGCTAAAGTAAAGGCAAAAAAGACTGCAAAAGAGAAGGAAAAGAAGAACTCAAAGAAAGTATAAGGCAATTATAAAGGCAAAGAAAAAGGAAAAAAGGTAAGTAAAAAGGCTGAACAGAAGAAAGCAAGAAAGAAGGCCAAGAAGGTCAAAGCGAAAGGCAAAGAAGGTAAGTAAAAGGCGAAGAAGCAGGCAAAGAAGAAAGACAAGGAAGAAGGCAAAGAAGAAAAAGAAGGTAAGTAAAACGGTAAGGAAGTAGGCAAACAAGAAGGCAAAGAGTCAAAGAATGTATAAGTCAAAGATAAAATGCAAAGAAGTGGGAACAGAAGAAGGCAAATAAGAAGGTCAAGAGCGAAGTCAAAGAGAAAGGCGAAGAAGAAGGTAAGTAAAAGGCGATGAAGAAGACAAAGAAGAAAGACAAACGAGAAGGCAAAGAAAAAGCAAAGAAGGTAAGTAAAACGGCAAAGAAGAAAGCAAAAAGATGGCAAACAAGTAGTCGAAGAAAGTCGGAGGGAAAGATAAAGGCAAAGAAGAAAGACAAAGAAGGAAAAGAAGAAAGCAAAGAAGGTAAGTAAAACGGCAAAGCAGAACAGAAAGCAAAAAAGAAGGCAAAGAAGAAGTCAAAGAGTATAAAGCAAAGACGAAGGCAAAGAAAAAGGCAAAAAAGATAGTTAAGTAAAAAGATAGAACATAGGAAGCCACGAAGAAGTCAAAGCGAAAGGCAAAAAAAAAAGTAAGTAAAAGGCAGAGAAGCAGGCAAACAATTAAGAAAGACAAGGAAGAACGCAAAGAAGAGAAAAAGAAGGTAAGTAAAACGGTAAAGAAGAAAGCAGACAAAAAGGCAAGTAGCAGGCAAAGATAAATGCTTAGAAGTAGGAACAGAAGAAAGCAGAGAAGAATGTCAAAAAGAAAGACAAAGAAGAAGGCAATGAAGAAAGCAAAGAAGGTAAGTAGAATGACAAAGAAGAAAGCAAAAGAGAGGACAAAGAAAAAGTCGAAGAAAGTTGGAGGGAAAGATAAAGGCAGTTAAGAAAGACAAAGAAGAAGGCAAGGAAGAAGCAAAGAAGGTAAGTAAAAGGGTGAAGAAGAAAGCAGAAAAGAAGAAAGAAAAGAAGTCAAAGAGTATAAGGGAAAGATAGAAGCAAAGAAAAAAGCAAAACAGGAGGTAAGTAGAAAGGTAGAACAGAAGAAGGCAAAGAAGAAGGCCAAGAAGAAGTCAACGCGAAAGTCAAAGAAGAAGGTAAGTAAAAGGCAAAGAAAACGGCAAAGAAGAAAAACAAAGAAGGTAAGTTAAACGGCAAAAAAGAGGGCAAAAAAGAAAGCAAAGAGAAGTCAAAGAAAGTAGAAGTCAAAGATGAAGGCAGAGAAGAAGGAACAGTAGAAGGCAAAGAAGAAGGCGAAGAACAAGTCAAAGAGAAAGGCAAAGAAAAAGAAGGTAAGTGAAAGGCAAAGAAGAAGGAACAGAAGACAGACAAAGAAGAAAGCAGAGAAGAAAGCAAAGAAGGTAAGTAAAACGATAAAGAAGAAGTCAAAACGAAGGCAAAGAAGAACTCAAAGAAAGTAGTAAGGAAAGAAAAAGGCGAAGAAAGGGGCGAGGAAGAAAGGTAAGTAGAAAGGCAAAGAATAAGTAACAGAAGAAGGCAAAGAAGAAGGCCAAGAAGAAGTCAAAGAGAAAGCAGAGATTAAGATAAGTAAAAGGCAATGAAGCATGCAAAGAAGAAGCAAAGAAAAAGTACAGAACAAGTCAAGGCGAAGGTGAGTAGAAACTAGAAAGGCACAGAAGAAAGCAACGAAGAAGGCAAAGAAAAAGACAAAGAAGTTGCTATATAAGAAGATAAAGAAGAAGATAAGGAGAAAGTCAAAGTAGAAGGCAAAGAGAAAGGCAAGAAGAAGGCAAAGGTAAGGAAGAAATTAAGTTAAAAGGCAAGGAACAATGCAAATAGAAAGGCAAAGAAGAAGTCAAAGAAAAATAGACGAAGGCAAAGAGCAGTGTGGGTAAAAACGTAAAGAAGAAGGTAAAGCGGAAGGTAAGTAAAAACACGGCGTAGGTGGCAAAGAAAGCAAGAAAGAGGGCAAGAGAAAGACAAAAAGTAGCCATAGAAGAAGATAAACAAGAAGATAAGGGGAAAGTCAAGGTTGAAGGCGGAGAGAAAGGCAAAGAAGAAGCAAAGTAAAAGGCAATGCCCAAGGCAATGAGAAACGCAAAGAAGAAATTAAAGAGAAACCTATTGAAGAAGGCAAAGAAGAAGGTAAGTAAAAACATAAAGAAGCAGACAAACAGGAAGGTAAGTAAAAAGACGGCTTAGGTGGCAAAGAAGAAAGCAAGAAAGTAGACAATGAGAAAGACAAAGAAGTAGCCACAGAAGACGATAAAGGAGAAGGTAATTAAGGTGCAAGTCAGGGGAAAAGGTAAGTAAAAAGGCAAAAAAGAAGTGAAAGAAAAAGGCAAAGAAGTAAAAGAAGGCAAAGAAGAAGTCGAAGAAGATGGTGACTAAAAGCCAATGAAGAAGGCAAAAACGAAAACAAAGATGTTGGTACAGCACAAGGCAAAAAGGAAGGCAAAGAAGAAGGCAAAGAGAAATACAAAGAAGAAGGGAAAGAAGAAAGTAATTAGGCAAAGAAGAAGGCAAGTAAAACAGCAAAGAAGAAGGCAAATAAGAAGGCAAAGAAGAAAGTAAATAAGAAGACAAAGAGAAAGGCAAAGAAGGCAAAGAGAAAGACAGAGTCTATAGATATGTTAATGCTAAAACTACGCAGTGTTAATGAATATGTTCACAACGCTCTCGCGGACCCCGCCATATCCTTCGCGGCCACAGTTTGAAAGCCCTGTTCTAAGTATGTAGTGTGTTCTGGTTATTGAGACGAACGTATGGGCATGGACGCCTGTATAAGCGCTTCGCTTAACAGGCGTCTGTGGTAAAGGCAACGGAAACTTGTTGAATTGTCCGATGTTAAAATTGCGTCTGAGGCAGTTGAGATATTGCATGAAGATGACACTGAAGAAGTACAGAGCATTATCAAGTCAAAATAATAAAGAAAGCGAACAAATTAAGACACAATTCACGATAAAAAAACCGGATCTGGTTAAGAACTCGATGAGCTATAAGAGAGGCGTAAAGACATAAAGGCATAAAACTTTAAGCAAAATCAGTAACGACTCTATTGGTCATCATATAGGCCTATGCCAAGATGTGCGAAGATTTGTATTAAGCCGTGACATCTGCCAAAGGACTGGCGATAGGAAGGTGGCCCAGTTAGCTACGTCGAGCGTAGGTCTAGGTTGCATCCCATACTCCTCTGAAAGAGAGCATGAGGATCGCGATTCGCTTCCGAAGGTGGTTTAGGGGCCATCCATATATTACGTACGCATGGAGGGGAGGGGTAACCGAAATGCATGTTTTGCGTACGCTTGCGAACGGGGGGTCTACTGATAATGTACGTACGCAAATTGATTGGCCTTCAAGCGAGCTAGAGTTCAGTCCTTCCAGTTATCTGGTACTACCAGAGGAAGTAGGACTGTGGGAGAGGTGTCACTTGTATGCCACCTTACCTCTGAACGCTGTTAAACTATCACACAACTCAACAGTGAGTCCATGGATTACTCATCCTTCAAGCTGGCCTAAAGTGCAGACAGTCGCTCAACCTGTACACACGTAAGGGGCCATCCACATATTACGTACGCAATTAGGGGGATCGGATTTTGGCGATTTTGCGTACGGGTGCGAACGGGGGGAGGAAGGGGGGGACAAAAGTGTACGTACGCAAAATAAATTTCTAATTATGACGTCCACATTAGCCTATTTATAACTCTGTATTGTCCTATAGTCGTCCGATGGCATTTTATTACATTATATAAAAGCCATGTGCAGTTATTCTGTGCTGTGAACGAGACACCTATAATTTGTCTATATTGGCCCTCACTCATCCTTCAATCTGGCCTAAAGTGCAGACTTTCGAGACACTTTCTGCAGCTGGTCTTCGGGGGGGGGGGTTAAGTGTACGTACGCGGGGGGGGTGAGTGGAAGAAAGTACGCTTGCGAACAGGGGGGAGGGGTCCAATTTTCCCGGATTTTTGCGTACGTAATATATGGATGGCCCCTTATTTCACAGATTTAAATCTCGGGCTAGCACGGTCTGTAGACGGGGACCTTAAACGACGTGGCATTTATTCAGACGGGCAACAGTGGTGAAGGATCTCACGCATGGAGGGGAGGGGGTAACCGAAATGCATGTTTTGCGTACGCTTGCGAACGGGGGGGGGTCTACTGATAATGTACGTACGCAAATTGATTGGCCTTCAAGCGAGCTAGAGTTCAGTCCTTCCAGTTATCTGGTACTACCAGAGGAAGTAGGACTGTGGGAGAGGTGTCACTTGTATGCCACCTTGTATGCGACGGTCGAGGCCATATACGGTCGCTGTAGAAAATCGCGTGCATTTACATTTAAAGGCAATACAGTGAGTTTGGACTGAGGACGTGTATTTGAGACACGTGACCAAACCGCTGAGAAGCTCTTCTCTCTAATTCTGTCCGTCAAATAGAAATCGCAAGACCCACTAAGGAATTTCACTAGGCTATAGAGTTGGCTGACCAACAAATACACTGTTCCCGCATATTAGTTTCGTTACGGTACTTGCTGAAATCTGGAGATTACGATAGTCTTGTTGTCCTCGAGACCAAGGTCTTGGTCTCGAGTGCACTCGAGTTCGTTTTTAAAAGTCTTGGTCTTGGTCTTGAGGTTCAAGGTCTTGGTCTTGGTCTTGGTCTTGAGGTTCAAAGTCTTGGTCTTGGTTTTCCAAGACCAAGACCAAGACTTTTGTCAATATGAACAGGCATTAATTTTAACAAACGGCAAGAATTTTAAAATTTTATCCAATAATTACTCATACAGTTATTACTTTAGTATTTACACGGTGTGAATGAGGCTTCACTGTTGTTTTGGACAATTATTTTGACGACCGGTTATTTACCATGGAATGATTTCAAAACAGACTCATGATTAATTTGTACATTTACATCCGGTTCTTGAAAAGCTGCTTTGTGTGCTAGCGATTTCAGCACTTGTAGACCGTGTTTTTTCACATGGCAGAATTTTTATGATGCCCCACAGGTCACGTCTTGGTCAGAAAATTATGAGCAAATTGGTGTTAATAAAATTCAACAGGCATTTGGAATAACATTTCGCATGAAGGACTTTTGTAAATACGAATTCGGAATTCGCAAAAAGCCATTCCTGTTTCACCGATAAAGCTCCCCATATGCTTCGGCGATATAAAATTTATAGGCTATACTACTGGTCTGGTCACAAACTCTGCGAAAACCCTCACGTCTCCAGTTTTCTTCTACAATTCTCACACTTATCCGGCCCTCCGAAAGGTGGGAAAAGACCACTTAATTGGACGCAAAGGCGTAGCTTAAGGGCTAAAAAGTGGGGGTACCAATTTCTTACATACACGAAGCAAGACGGAGACTGCGATCTCTGAGAAGGCACAACAATAAAATATTGATTGGCTTTGTTCAAAGAGTGAGGGGTACGGTACCCCAGACTCCCCAGTCCAAAAAGTGGGGGTACGGGTACATAATTAACACTTTGACTACGAGTTTGCACTAAAATGTATGGAAAACTAATCTCTCTCGTCGTTAAAGGGTAGCGAACTAGTTCAGTGTCATTTAAACATGTGACCTTTTCTAAACAATCTGGTTTAGGACGTTTTACCAGTTTTATTTAGTCTGCATTCACTGTGTCTGAAGCAGTTGGTTTAGGTTCACTTCGAGACCTTTAGATTTCCCTGTCAGACATTCGATGAGACCAATATAGGCCCTATTAGGTCCCATGTGGGTATATTCACCCTGCAACCATGCTCACATGGACCCCATGTAGGACATATATATTCCAATATTGGGCCCATATGCAGAGCCCATATGGGCCCCATTTAATTCCCATGGAATTGCTGGCAGGATTAGTCCTGTGTGGGATCCATGTGGGCATGTGGGAGGGTTTGTGGCATGTCATTTTTATTTTAACATGAAATACTGGGTTTTGAACCTGAATGAGGAGTGATCAATTAACTACGTTACATGCGGGTCACGCTATACTTGATAGCAATTTGTCCACAGGAATAACAAAAATGTATACCTACAACACACCTAAAATATTAGCACACTGGGTTAGAGATCCAATTTGAGTTTTAGACTTCGTTTCGTGTCTCACGCGGAAGTGCAGTCGAAGTAAAGAAACCAAAAGCGCAGAATGCAAATAGCGATAATCAAAAACCACCTGCCCAAGCCTGCTTGAAGCATTCATTAGAGCAATGAATGCTTCAAGCAGGCTTGGGCAGGTGGTTTTTTGCACAGTTGGACCCACCTGCCCGTCGTATACACTTCGCCTGCACGTACATGTACTTCAAAGTCCAGCCGGCTAATCCAAGGCACAAGGCGAGCGGTTACTCATTTAGGTTAAGCCAGGTAGACGAGAAGGACGTCCATGTTATAGTCGGATTAGTTAGGTTAACTTGTCGCCTGATAAAATGACTCGTTGTTGACATGGGTTCATGGAGTTTCCGCGGACGGAAACATCAGGACATCCGTCTTCTCCAATGCCTCGTGGTTGTCTGTGTTGTCAGTGCATGTTGTACAAGGATTTTTGGCGATGAACTCGACTGTCCTGGTTCTATAGTAACGGTGAGATACTGTCAAAGACTTTAGGGATCAGCTTAAATTTGTAACTGTGCGACTACACTTTATAGTAACTGTATACACGTTTAGTAACTCCCCAAACTGTAACGTTTAACGGCTCACTTTATGTACTCGCAAATTTAATTAGCTTAGCAGGGCAATATATTAGGCCTATAGGCCTATTTGCCGAAGGCTTTCATTGTAGATCCTATAGCGGCTCACTTTATGCACTCGCAAGTTTTAATTAGCTTAGCAGGGCAATATATTATAGGCCTTTTTGCCGAAGGCTTTCATCATAGATCAATTATTTGTGTTAGCCTGTATCTAAAAAAAACATTTGCTGAACGATCGACTGATGCGGGTACAAAACCATCACAAAGTCATCCTGCCGACTAAGGAGTTATAATGATGGAGGCGTGTTATAAATAACACATCTCGTAACCTTTCTGTTCAAACATTTCACCACCATACTAGTGATGAGCATATTCATTCATTTCTCCATCCATCCATTCATCCATTCATCATCCATATATCCATTCACCATTCATTCATACATTCATTCATTCATCCGTCAAAACATCCGTCGATTCATCCATTCATCCATTTATCATCCATCTATCCATTCAGCCATTCGTTCATCCATTCGTAAATTCATTTATTCATCCGTCAATGCATCCGTCAATTCATCCATTCATCAATTAATTCATTCATCTGGCCATCCATTCATCCATCCACCCACACATCCATTCACCCATTCATTCGTTCATTCATCTGTCAATTCATCCGTCAAATTATCCGTCAATTCATGCATTCATTCATTCATAAACTAAGGATGTATTTTGATAGAGGCCTAATGTAGTAAATGAGCAATTAGTACAACACAGAAAGAACTGAAGTTGAAAAAGCCGCTTGTGTGATCATGCTACTTACGGTCTGTATTACCCTAAAATAATTAGCCTAGCTGCTGAGGCCGTCCGTTACGGAAGTCCGCAAACAGAGGAGGGTGAGGAGGGTGCTAGGATCGAAATGTGAACAAGGGGAGGGGTCATGCAGTCAGACGAGATCTGTGGTCCTTTGTACTTGGTTGGGGTGCAAACGTCTGCGAAATGTGACAGCCTATTTGGTTGGACCAACATTAGGCCCGTACCTGGCCATCAGCCCCCCCCCATAACATGCGAGTCATTTTGGGTCCTATGAATGTGTTCGTCGATCTGGGGAAACATAGTGCCAATTAAGGCGGGCTAATCCGGTCAAGGTAAGGGAAGGTGAAGGGAGGGGTCAAAAGTCAGAGTTATGTAATGGACTTGGCGCTTTACCTTCTAAGTTTTATCTTACACACCCCTACACACACCTACACAAATCGATGTACAAACACTTGCCTACCCACACGCAAACACACCTACACATACACCTACACAGGCACACACATAATAGGTTGCATTTTTTTCTGTAGCCAAATGATGCACAGCTACAAATTATCGGCAGAAAGAATCACAGTGAGTATCAATTTCGTAAATCTGTGTGGCCTACATCTCGAAGCTCACTTTTAAACTTGGTTATTTTCAACATTCTTGCTCACTCAGTTGAGTTATATCATTATGAACTAGGGTCATTTCCCCTTCCCCTTAGTAA
Source organism: Allolobophora icterica (assembly GCA_963556255.1). NCBI lineage: Eukaryota > Metazoa > Annelida > Clitellata > Crassiclitellata > Lumbricidae > Allolobophora > Allolobophora icterica. The sequence continues at coordinate 21,373,390 of OY744613.1, read as the reverse complement.
CCCCTAAAGATTCGTTTCACAGATTTATCGTACTAAGAAACTTTGGAACCCAAAATTATCTTTGTGTCAATATGATATATCAGTCAGTGAGGATAGTGAATTTCGGTTTTATGTTTTAGCACGAAACAAATTCTGTGGTGCAAGTCTTGAGACAATATGCTTTCGATATCCGGAGTTTGATAATTGTCGGACCCTCCTGAACCTGTCAGTGAGCTTAGTGGCAGAAGATAAACGTAAGTGCTTCAATAATTCCTTAAATTCTTTTCCTGGTCCATCAATTGTGATACTGAGATACTGATCAGGAGCGTAACTTTGGTCTAAAAAGTGTGTGTGTGTGTGGGGGGGTTACCAATTTCTTCTCCACTTTCGCTTTTCGTATGGAGACCATTTTGGACGTGTACCTAATTGGCTCTCGGTATACATGTGTATCTAAGTACTTTCGTACTTTTGTGGTACATACTTCTCACTTTGTCTACATACATGAAACAAGGCGGAGACTGTGATCTCTGGGTAGGCACAATAATAAAATATTGATTGACATTGTTTGAAAAGTGGGGGTAGGTACCACCAGTTCAAAAAGTTGGGGTACGGGTACCCCTCTTACCCCCCACAAATTACTATAATACTGATTGCAAATGCAGGCCCCTAGTGATGGGCAATTTTTATTAAATTGTTTAAACTGTGTAAATTTCACAATGACTTTTTTACCAGTGGCGTCACTAGGGTTGGTGTCACACAATGTGGTAAGTCGTGGTGTCACCCCCATGGACCTCCTTCTTTAGTCCCTTTCTAGACCATACAGCACCCTTAGTATTTTTTTGTAAATTGATACTGATACAGTATCAACATGTGTGTATATATATATATATATATATATATATATATATATATATATATATATCAACATATATACAGTATCATCTTACTACATGTAAGCTGGGCTTACGAAAAATGTTTTTGCTGTTATCTGTTAAATTGTTAATTAAAAAATAATAAATTTCTGCTGAAACTCAGAAAAAATTTTTACACGGTCACTTTGTCATTTTGGTGTCGCTCCCTCTGAAGGTGTTTGTTCCCCGGTGCGGTCCGCACCCCTGCACCCCCTAGTGAAGCCACTGTTTTTGACACTGAACTTCTCGCGTATCCTCATAACTCACTAGCATTTATCACTTTTTAATTATGATTTCAAATGGAAAAGGCAGATTCATATCATGTTGAATTAAGAAGAGAAATGATTTGCTATTTGATTTTTTAAAATGGATATCTAACCAGATATTAGTATGATTTCATTATATTTATAAGCAGGAGTCCTACAGGCAGGTAAATTGTGTTATGGTGCACAGTCACTTAAAGTAGGCCTACACTCGAATAATTATTGTATAATAAATTATGTGTAACCAAATATAACACACATCACATGATGCAGATTAGAAAACATTTTGCTGTACTTTCCTAAACTATAGTCTAAGAACTCGTTAATTAAAGATGGTGTGATTTTTATTAAACTGTATTGTCATCTCTGTTAGCACAAGATGAAGTGGTGGGATTTGAATTTCATCTGCTGCAATCTTCACCAGTGGCTGGTAAACGGTGGGACTTTTCGTGTAACGTCGCAGATCTGGCAGAGGACCTTCGCTCTTCTGATAAAGTGTGGAGTTTGAACATGTGGGTAAGGACGTTTAATAGGGCCTAGTGTAGTTAATAGAGCTGTTTTTAATGTCATTGTTTAACTGCTTTGCCGATCTTAATCTCTTTACCTTTTTGCAGTGGAGCAACAATGGCACTAACCAGACAACTACCTCCATTAATTGACGTGTTTTGCCTAATAATCTATTTCTACTTAGATCCTGAGAACTAAGGGTTATAGTGGCTTAATCATGTGGTATAATGGTTTCATTTAGAGGGTGCATTAAAAGTGCCCAGAATAACTGTGCTCTGGATTACAGTGTGTGCACCAGTTTGAGCTTGCATATGGAGTAATTTGTGATCTAAAGCAGAAACAGACTGTCCTAAACGAATTGAACTACTCTAGTCACTGCTTTGTGTGTACCTGGTAGTTCTATTGTTTCAGATTGCTAAATAATTAATCCTGCTTATCCACTTTTGACTTCCATGGCTTGTGGAATAATTGGAATTCGACCGGTTTCAAAAGTGGATTATAATTTTTGACTATGGTTTTACTTGAGACGGAGTCTGAGGGACAGTCAAGTGATGCCTTGTGCATTAAGATCAGGGGCGTAACTTTGATCTAAAAGGTGGGGGGGGCCAATTTTTACATACACAAGTAAGGCGGAGACTGCGATCTCTGAAAAGGTAGAATAATAAAATATTGATTGGCATTGTTAAAAAAATGAGGGGTATGGTACCCCAGTCCAAAAAATGGGGGAACTAATTTCTTACATACACAAGCAAGGCGGAGACTGCGATCTCTGGAAAGCACAATAATAAAAAATGATTGGCATTGTTCAAAAGTGGGGGTACAGTACCCCCAGTTCAAAAAGTGGGGGTATGGGTACCCCAGTTCAAAAAGAAATAGAGATGGGAGTAAGATTAACATTCCGGAAAGCTGTTAAGTGAATCACTGAAGAAATAGAGGTGGGTGTAAGATTCAGACTTGTTGTCCTCGAGACCAAGGTCTTGGTCTCGAGTGCACTCGAGTTCGTTTCTAAAAGTCTTGGTCTTGGTCTTGAGACCAAAAGCCTTGGTCTTGGTCTTGAGGTACAAAGTCTTGGTCTTGGTCTTGAGGTTCAAAGTCTTGGTCTCGCAAGACCAAGACCGGCTGTCAATATGAACAGTCATTTAACAAAATTCAAGAATTTAAAAATGTATCAAGCCTGTTTGCATCATAGCCTACGACAAATACCTACGGACGGATGTAAGTCTTCTTGGTCAGGAAAACCCATCGGCAGCAGCAACTAAGTTATACTGTGTCTGGAAACCCTGCCGAGACTTGTTTCGGAAAGCCAGACGTCTGATAAACCATGGGATGATTTTAAAAGGCTCACGATTTGGACATTTACATCCAGTGCTTGAAAAGCTACTGTGTGTGCCAGCGACTTCAGCACCTGTAGAACGTATTTTTTCACATGTCGGAATTTTTATGAGGCCCCACAAGACACGTCTCGGTAAAAAAAAATTCTAAGCGAATTGGTTTTTATAAAGTACAAAAGGCATTTGGAATAACATTTTGCATGAAGGACTTTTGTAAATACGAATTCGCAATTCTCTGCAGTCTGCATTTAAAGTTAATTTGCCTGAATAAAATAAAAGATTCACGTTTTCATTAAATAGCGAGTAGTCCGATTTGACAATTTTTTGTAAGGAAAAGAAGTCTTGGGCTGAATGTAATTTTTTGGTCTCGGTCTTGAGGTTCAAAGTCTTGGTCTTGGTCTTGAGGTTCAAAGTCTTGGTCTTGGTCTCGAGGTTCAAAGTCTTGGTCTTGGTCTCGAGGTTCAAAGTCTTGGTCTTGGTCTTGAGGTTTACGGTCTTGACAACAGGACTGGTAAGATTAACATTCCAGAGAGCTGTTGAGTGAATCACTGAAGAAATAGAGGTGGGAGTAAGATAAACATTCCGGACAGCTGTTAAGTGAATCACGTAACAGCTGTTCGGAATGTTGATCTTACTCCCACCTCTGAAGAAATAAAGGTGGGTGTAAGATTAACATTCCAGAAAGCTGTTAAGTGAGTCACTGAAGAAATAGAGGTGGGAGTAAGATTAACATACCGGACAGCTGTTAAGTGAATCACTTAACAGCTGTCCGGAATGTTGATCTTACTCCCACCTCTGAAGGAATAGAGGTGGGTGTAAGATTAACAATCCAGAAAGCAGTTAAGTGAATAACTAAAGAAATAGATGCGTAAGATTAACAATCCGGAAAGCTGTAAAGTAAGTCACTGAAGAAATAGAGGCGGGAGTAAGATTCCAAATCTGGACAGCTGTTAAGTGAGTTTGTCGCCAATGGTTTACATTTGATGGAAGAACCAGTAATATACATCGTATTTCCTAATAATGTGACCTTATATGCGTGCCCACTTATTACTTGGTATTGGTTTCCTTTTCATCGTTATGTGATTTTTCGATGTTGTTTACAGTTCGATTACGACTGCTGTGTTGAGGGACAAAGTCAAGAGATGTATATCGCACTTCTTTTAGTTTCCTATAACATGTCGGAATCATGTGAAGCAGGAGCAACTGTAAAGTTGAAGCCAGAAAGTAAAGGTGAGTAGGCCTATTTAATAAGTTTTTGTAATTAAACCTATTACCTCTGTTTAAATTCTTTGGACATTGGTTTTTAAAACTGTTAGTCTTGCTTTACACACTTTGAAAATTTTAACTTTATTCTTACATTTATGTTTGTATGTATGTATGTATGTATGTTTTAAGTATGTTTGTATGTGTTTATGTATGTATGTATGTATGAACATATGCATGTATGAGCAGGGCTCGAAGTGGGAAACAAGAGGTGCCGGTATGGCTGAAAGAACCATTCCCTTCCCTCCCTTCCCTCCCCTTTAGGCCATACCGTTATGGATTTTTCACCTGGAGAAGTTCCGGTATGCTTTCGGCAGGCCAGGAGAGGTGCCGGTATGGCATACCGTTTCATACCGTCCCACTTCGAGCCCTGTGTATGAGTATATGTAATGTATGTATGTGTGTTTGTTGTATGTATTTATGTACAAGTATATGTATAAATATATGTATGTACAGTATGTGTTTGAGTATAATGTTTGTATACATGTATGTATGTAATTATATATGAATATATATGTATGTATGTTTGCATGTATTGATGTATAAGTATGTTTGAATATATATATGTATGTATTTATGTATGAGTATATATAAGAATATATGTATGCATCTGGTTATTCATGTTATGCCTTTACTTAACATAAAAAATTGGTGTATATACGTTGTATATTTTGGAATAATTTCTGCTCGTAAAGGTTCGGTTCCTTTATGTTCTGTTGGAATGATATTTTTGTGCTATTCATAGGCGTAATTTGTGGGGGTACGAGGGGTACCCGTACCCCCCACTTTTTGAACAACGCCAATCAATATTTTATTATTGTGCCTTCTCAGAGATCGCAGTCTCAGCCTTGCTTCGTACATGTAAGAAATTGGTACCCCCACTTCTTAGACCAAAGTTACGCCCCTGGTGCTATTAACAGCATACCTTTGATTTTTACTTCTGTTATTTACTTGCAGAGGTTAACAGTCCAGTGAATACAGTCACGCCAAAACCCATCGCTTCAGCCGACAATTCTGCAGCAGGAGACAAGTATCTGCCAAATAAACCAACATCGCTTACAGGTGTTGTGGTCGCTGTAGTAATAGCCGTTGTTGGAGCTATCGTCACCATTATCGTCGTCTACATTGTCTGCATGAAATGTAGTAATGGCCGTCGTTCTAGTAGAAGAGTCAACAGTCAGTGTAAGAAAGCTTAGAAATTGTTTTTAAAACTGTTGTATGTAAATATACACGTCTTTGTATAAGATAGGCCTAATAATAATAATAATAATAATAATAATAAAATTATTATCACTAATTAATTAAGATAATAATAACAATAAAATTATTATTATTATCACTAATTAATTAAGATAATAATAAAAATAAAATTATTATTATTATCACTATACAAAGACATGTACATTTACAGATAACAATTCATATTAAAATATAACAATAATAATAAAATTCTTATTATGTAAGCGTTATTAAATAGTAGGCCCTAACGTGTTTTCACAAATGCTCATTCAGTCGATGTAATGCGAACAGGCATTTACTGCTATTGTTTTAATAACCAAGAGCATTAGCATTGTTTTGAGAGGGGCCCAATTTGAATCAAACCCCATATTTTCCACAATTTTCAAGGAGAAATATGGCCTGTAACCCCTGTGCTGCTACAAATACTATGATTAAGATATTAGCAGTAGAATTTAATTATAGTTGTATTCTCTATACTAGTAACTCTGTTCAATTCTTAATACTATTTCCTTGATGTCAACTTACTCCGATTCTTATTTGCACAGCTGAACAAACTCCACTCCAACCTGAAACTCATGAGAACTGCCGTATCTGCCATATAGGTATGTTCAGTTTCTCTTCTGACCGTTGTGGAGGTATTAGGCATCAATATTTGGCACTTGGTTATGATGTGCCATTCATTATTTTTCATGTTATGGTACTGATGGAATGCAGGTATGGTGTAATTCATATGAGGGAATCACTTCTCAAAACCTGTGAGAAAACTTTATGCAGTCTCAAGTAGGTTCAAGTTAGCCACTGGGGTGTTCCATTAGTTCTAGTAAAAGCAAAGAAAACTGCGTGATATGGTGGTTTGTTGAGCATGTATTAGGTTAATGGTAGAATGTTTGTCTTGTGCTGTTGAGCATCAAAGTTCAACTCTTCCATACCAGATTCACTGCATCAGCGCATTGAACAAGTCCTTAACACACAATTACTTAAGAGATAGTCGTATTGAATCAAGAATTTATGTTACATTATCGTGTTTCAACATGGTCGTCTGTTTAGTAATGTGCCTGGTCTGTAATCCAACAATTGCGAGTTTGAGCCTGCTCAATAGACTCTATTATGTATGTATGCATGAGTATATATGTGTGTGTGTGTGTGTGTGTGTGTGTGTGTGTGTGTGTGTGTGTGTGTGTGTGTGTGTGTGTGTGTGTGTGTGTGTGTGTGTGTGTGTGTGTGTCAGGACACTTAATATGTGCATTTTTAAGTACCTCAAAAAAGTGCTGGACAAGTCGCTTGTGCACAAGTGGCTCAGTCGCCTAGCAGAATTTGCTACTGGCACGAGCACAGAGGAAAATGGCACCGGCCCAGAGATGCACCGGCCCTAAATCTACGACCCTGGGGTTCACCACTGTTTGGCTAAAATGCCTAAGAAATTGGAGCCCCAACATATCACTACAGGACACTGGACCTTTACTATTTTTGGTGACGTGATGCAATAAAAATATAATAAAATAAGTCGTACTGGAGGGAATCTTAAAAAATCTAATGTACAATATGTCATGATGTTTTGCTGAATACAGACAAAGTCAAAGTTGTTGCACCAGAAGAAGATGACAGCGTTAGTTATTCCACAATAGAAGACACCAGCGTCATTCCACCCATAATGTTTCCACCATCCGATGAAGAACTTACAGAAAACCAAATAGATTCTGGTTGTTTCGAATCAATGCAACAGATGTGAGAAGTATCATCAAAGAGATATTTATAACAACGTGTATACTGCAAGCAAAGAGTTTACTCAAGCCCACGATTTCGTTTTTATTTTAATATTTTTGGCAACTTGTATGATAATGACTTGTACAATGAATTTGGTGCCTGTGAATAAATTGGTTTCCTAAACTTGAGTTTTATGGATGTTGAAGAAATGCAGAGTTTAGGATTGCAATGAAACGCAGTGAATTTGTGTTTTAAGTTGAATTCAGGCAATTGAAATTGACATTTACTTGTAACTGTGAGATTGCAGTCATGATTATTACACTATTTTACGAGCAGTCTGGTTGACACACTGTATCGTAAGGTACATCCCTCCTCAAGCATAAGTTATTCGCGACATTGTGCATTCCACAATAGCCTTCATTCATTCCACAACAGCTGTCATTCATTCTACAACAACTGTCATTCACTCCATAATATCTGTCATTCATTCCACAATAGCCATAATTCGTTCCACAACAGCTGCTATTCATTCAATACAGTTTGTGCTGCTCAAGTATCAGTTACTTGCAACGTTGTGCATTCTACAATAGCTAATTCATTCCACAACAGCTGTCATTCATTCCACAATAGCTGTCATTCATTCCACAATAGCTGTCATTCATTCCACAATAGCTGTCCTGTATTCCACATAGTACAATGCTGTAGTGAATAAAATTAATTCCCACTCCATCTCTCAGAAACTCAGATTCTCTTTCTCCCTGAAACACAGTTGTTCAGCTCTGATGTTTTGTGGTTTTGGCCAAGCTATTTATATTTGCCTATCAAATTATGTTATAATAACTGAGGTTATTTAACACATACATTCTGTTATCTTCAGCCAAGTCAGGAAGTCTAAATATTTTTGTACATAGTTACAACACAATCATAACTTTGTGTAAAATATTTAGTATGCTCTTCGATTCTTCATAAATATGCAAGGCCTGCCCAGACCAAATGTAACATTTACTATAAAAATATCGTATTGTTTATAACATAACTGTAAGAGTATTTCATTTAACAATAGCCTGTACATAACTTATTTCAATTTCAAACAAAAGCCTGTACATGATGCGAAATTTGCTTTACACCCAAGGCACTTTAAAATTTCATTAACACAATTACTTCATAGAAGATTACCAACTCAGAACTCACGATGGATTAACAAAGTACACTACATATCACTTTTTGGTAGTCGAATAAATATAATTAATAATTATAATTATATAAAAGTTAATTATGCTCATGCCAGAGATTCATTTGGACATTTCACCAATGCAACTGTTTTAAATGCAGTGGAACAGTTAAATATGAACAGTAAGTACACTAAAGTGTCGTACGTACTACACATACGTCCGGGTTCACAGTTCAAACATTTTGAGTATTTTGGTACTAAGACTTGTAGTCTTGAACACCAAGGTAAAACGTCAACTCCACCCACTCTCACAGATACTGACCCTCGTCGCTATCTTTCAGAAGATCTTCAATAGCATGTGTTCTGTTAGCTGCAAAATGAAACAGAAATGATTGACAAGCATGTTTCAGGATTCTCCCAATCACCATCAAGTGCCAAGCTTCACATCAAAAGAACAGCAACCCTACTGCAATGTTGTCATTGAGGGCCAACCTCATCAATGATCTGTACATTCTGCAGCCCATGAGCACACCATGTTCCTCACTCCCATAGAGCGACTCGAGCGCATTGGGATATCTTACTGGAACAGTTCCACTGGAAATTGAACTGTTACAGTTAATGCAATAGAAAAATTTTCAGCTAAATTTAAGATGCTCCTTTTCAGCATGTTTGAGAGGTATTTAAAAGGTGCTTTAAACATGTCCAGATACAAACATGCACTCAAACATATATGCACATACATACATACACATATGCACATACATACATAGGGATGATCCATAAAGGACGTCCGCAATGAGGGGATGGGTCATTCAAATGCGGACAAAGGGGTGGGGTTATGACCAGCTGAGACGTCCACATCTCCACGTCCACGTAAATTTGAACATCTCCTTGTTTCAACCTTCCCTGAGACAAAAGGTCAGTGAGGCAATTGCTTAACACCTCATGTCGTGTACTAGAACTTCTTACTTTTCAATTTTAAATAGCATGTGCTAGTTGACATTTCAATTAAGGTGATTTTAAATAAGGTAGCTTAGTAATGACGTTAGTCAATATGTTGGTTTTTCGTTCATTGGCTTTGGCGTGAGGACGTCCACAAAGGGGGAGGGCAAGGTCAAGTGTGGACAAGGGGAGGGAGGGTCAAAGTAAGTCATATTTTGCGGACGTCCTTTATGGATGACCCCCATACTGACCCAAATACGAAAACATTAGTTAACATCCACAAAACAATCAGTTATCGTGATGTTCTGATATACTCTTGTGCATTCTTAACTTTTGAGAGGTCCTTCAGACGTGTTTCATATTATACTCCGATACATACATACAAGTTTTCAGTTATGACATCATGAATAACTTCACTTTCGTGCAGTGTTCAGTTAAGTATATAACATATTATTTCCAGGGAGATTTGACGAACACCTTACATGTACTCAGTTTCTTTAACCATTTTAGCAGTAACTTACCATTAGATTTTTCATCACAACTTGTATTAGCGACATACCACTATATGTTCTATTACAAGTTTAAAACTGACTTACTGTTATCGCTGCCTTGGCGCGTTCTACGAATTACTTGTTCTGCCAACATCTGCCTTGTGTCCAGCATCTGTTCTCTACGACGTCTTTCATCCTGCACACGATATTGAAGTCCACCAGTCTGCGTTGTAAGCTCGGCTTTGGAAAACTCCTGCAGGCTGTAAAAGTTCCAAACGCATAACATGAGTTTCACATACATAAGCAACATTTTTCAAGAACTTGTATGGGTACATCACATGAGCACGCTACACATTATACATGCACTTAGAATACTGGTAGATTTATATTAGAATACTGATAACTTTAACCCTTTAATGATCAGCTGCACTGGTTTCTGTCACTTTTAGTACACGCTCGTCGTTTAAGGGTTAACAGATGTTCACTCATGTCTTATGGCACCTAAAAGGCTCTACAAAAATGTTCTGTTACATAAATACATATTTACCAACATGCTACAGAGATGTCACCTCTAGCGACCATTGTTTAATTCCTGTTCATTGATAACGGCGCCATTAGTCGTTAGTTTAGAATAGAAAATAATAATATACCTCTGAGCTGCAACCATCTTTCGCAGTTTTTCAGATTTTTCTCGTCTTCGCAGTGCTTCATCTGGACTTAGTTCTTCACTGTCAGCATCTTCACTGTAGCGTTCCGGTATCTCAATCTTTTGCGGAGCATAAAACTAGAAACAATATTCAAAAGCACTTTCATTTCACTTAGACTAGACTAACTGCTATCTTTCACAGCCAATGACTTTAGCCAACTTCAGTGTCATTTACGATCAATTGTTTGCCATTGTACACATCTGAACATTTATATAGCACCCTCTTAAACCTCAGTAATTGCGGTGCTACATTAATATGCAGAAATAAAAATATATCTTCAACAAATACTGCATCTGCGGTTTATCCAACAATGAAATTTGTTCACGTAAAGAGCAACGTGTGTAGGCACTAATTGCATGTCAATACTTAAAACATTTCTGTGTGAGAGATGCTGCCAAATAAATTAGCTGACTGAATTTCTCATATGGCATTTCATAGCCCATCCATTTACTAATATTAATTAATTAATTAATTTATTTTGTTATTGCAAATACATATGAATCATAGGTGCCAGACAGTTGTGTGTAAACAGTTTGTCCAGTGTTCATTCATTCATTCATTCATTCTGAAAATTTATATAGCGCTCCTTCAAGATACCTACTCAGGTGCGCTCCCAGCTCAGCCACGGCTAAAAAAGAAAGATTTGAGCGATTTATGAAATGCAGGCAAATTATTCAGAGGTAGTAATCGCAGTTCCAGCGGGAGCCCATTCCAAGTGGAGGGACCCACAACTGAGAAAGCCCGGCGCTGCCCAATAGAAGAACGAGCACGCGGGACCAAGAGCTCCCCTCTGGCCGAGGAGCGTAGTGCCCGACGCGCTATGAAATGTTGTTACACATGAAATGTTGTTACACAGAGTCAGTCATCAGGTTTGAACCTAGTGCAATCATTGAACAGCAGACCTAGTGTACTACTGAACAGCACAACCTGCCAAAAACTTTTCTGTTTAACACTCTAACGATGAGCTGCATTGGTTTCCCAGTCACCGACAATACACGCTCATCGCTAAAGTGTTAAACCATGTTTCAACAACAGTTCCCATTTTTCACTAAATAATTTATTTTATTTATACGTACAATTCCGTCGATGTGTTGGTCGAATGCCGGATCAAGTGGTGATATGGGATCGTTTGAACCAGCTTTTGCCGATGATGCATATCCCGATGTCTCGTCTGCCAGTTTTGCAGATCCAGGACCAGAGCTGCCACCTCTGAAGGGCTTTGGAGTAAAGAAACCAGACAAACGACGGATATGATCTCGTGGACCAAATTCACTGGTTGGTGAACTTTGATCTCTTTCAGCTGCCTTTAAAGAGACCCAGAATTACAAACAGTGGGGTAGAGAACTTCCCCACAGTGAGGTAGAACACTACCCCCACAAACAGTGGGTACATGAGAACATAACAGTCCAAGAAATTAGGAGTTACTGAAAGAGAGCAAAAATTCATTCTTACAAAATGGTTACTAATCACAATGTTTGCGAGATTATGCCGTAAAATTAACCCTTTGCCCTTATTTCTCCACCAGTTTTGCTCTGAAATGCATGAAGGCAACTGTAAAAATACCAAAATAATTTAACTTGTTTAGCACCAGAGTCAAACAGAACTATAGTATATCACCAGCATAAGTGTTGCAAGGCATATTTTAATTTGCGAGAAATGCAGAGATGTATTCAAGAGATTGTGAAAACTGTACCCCAACATCAAATATCTCAGCATGGCTGGTCATGTATGATGGACTTTCACCTACACCCCAAACTAAAATAATAATGTACCCTGTGAACTGCTGGCACTGTTCCAGACAATGAATAAAAAACCTTGTTACTCCAGACATTCCTTTTACATAATATAATGTGAATTATAGATCCAAAATAACACAGCCATGTTTTAATGCAACCTAACTGGATTAGGGTCCTTAGTTCCCACAGGTGGAATCTATTGTGCTTACCCGAGATCTGGATGCAGTTCTATCTAAATTCTCTGGGGAGTAATTACGCTGGGTTGGGTCATCTGCAGGACCTCTTGGTACAGAACCGGACCTTGGCCTTTGACCAACTGAATCCAAACACAAACAGCATGTAGTAAAAAGTAAAATAAATTAAACAATGCTTGACATGTGGAAAAAATAATCAATTCAGATATCACAGCACATTTCTAATGTAATGTTCAAAAGTCAGCCTATCTATCTAGCACATGTGGTTTGTGCCCAATCAGGAGCAAACGAAACAGTAAGTAAACTGGGTCTCATGTAAAAAGGGATAATGCTGAAAGTCAATACTTAGGACCACACTGCAGTTCTTTTAAGGTGCATTAACCAGTATGGTGAGTCAAGTTAATAGCTTTGGGGGATGTAACATCACTTCGCATTACACAGAATGGCATGTACACTGGGAGCGCATACTGTAATTAATTGACTACTTTAATCCAGGATCTTTGTTTATAAGTTTAGCTCAAACTGTAATCATTTACCTGTTGACTTGTTTTCAGCGCTACTGCCACTGAAATCCAAGCGAAGGTTGGGAGTCTTCTGCCACTCCTCTTCTGGTCTTCTTGAGGTTTCCGCTTGTGATGCCTGGCCATGTAGTGGACGCAATCTATAATTAATATTTCGATCTGTTTCCTTTTGCCACTCCCTGCCTTCCTCAGTCTGTCTCGGTGGTTTGCTCGGATTCACACCGCCCGGCACACCACCAGCAGGTCCCTCTGAAAGCCCATGTGCAGACCCCATGGCGAGGGGTTGGCTGTAGGTCGTGCTTTGCTGGCCATAGGTTACGCTCTGCTGACCACTACCCAGCAATCTGTTCAGAATGTTGTTAGATTTAACAGGCTCCGGATCTGACCTGAAACCACCCGGTTGGGTTGATGGGGTATTGAACCCCAGCCCAGTTCTTCCCAGCTGCCTTGCCTCATAACCCATAGAGTCGTTGGCTGGTTGTGATTTTGTACCTGCTGCAACATCAGAGATTCTGCCTCCACCAACATTTCCACCAACTGAAAATTCATCTCGGACTGATCGATTCTGCACCATGCCCCGTTCGCTTGGCTCATCTAGCGAGCGCTGCTCGCTGCCAGACTGAAACCCTGCTCTGTCTCTACTCGTGACTGTCTGATTGGGTGGCCATCGTTGCCTGATAGACTGGTTCTCTGCCAATGGCTTGGAGACGTGGTCAGACGAATGGGACAAATCTTCTACACGAAGATCACTGCGGAAAAGCTTTTCATCAGAGCTGCCTTGAAGTTTAAGGTCCCTTGAAGAATTTAGGTTTTCTCTTCTTTCGCCCGTCATATCGTAAGGCTGCCTTGAAACCTCCCGAAGTCTTCCTGTTGAGGAATCCTTGCCAGTGGATTCTATGTTGTTACCATGTATACTGGCATCAAAGTTTGATTTGACAGGGACACTGGTTCCTCTACTAGAAGGAAAAGCAGACGGCTTAGGTCCAGCCAAGAGGTCCCTGCGTTGGTTTTCTGATGTGGCAGCATCCTTGGGAGTGGCCAAATCTCGACTTCGGCCTGTGTCCAAGTCCGTCTCGTAGTACGTTCCCTCAATTCCTGGGTCTGCAGCGCCAGCTGTTAATTGAAATACAATAATTTCCCATGTATTAAAATCAATCAGTTGAATAATCAATCAATCAATTAATCAATCACCAGAGACCAATCAATTGGCCAAACTTCACTGTGTCTGAAACAGTTGGTTTTAGGTTCACTTTAAGATCTTCATATTTCTGTTAAAACTGTGGCATATTGTGATTCTCTTTTACTAGAACTCATGCTTCATTTTGAGTTGAATCTGTGATTGATTCTAACTCAAGTTCAAGTTATAGAAGCAAATACGGGCACTAAGTAAGCAAAACGGTGGTTTTGTCTAGTCCAATTTTCAGTAAGTTTTATACCAACCGTAGCTTACCCTGACGTGTGTGGGATGACTGGAAATATATTGATCATTGCTGTGTCCTGAGTTAAATTTATCACTCAAAATTACAAATGCAATGTCAAGCTATGTACCACAAGGGAAATTGTATGATTGCTGCTGGTATGCTCAACTGAAATGAGCAACCACAGATCGTGTGAAGCCAAGTTCTCCAATTTCAGCAAGAAAGTTGAAATAATAAAAAGGAATACTAACCATCATAAGATTTGACAGTAGTTTCGCCAGGAATGGATCCAAATGCTGGAAGTTTCTTAAAAAATTAATCAAAACAACTAATCAGCTTTTATAAAAAAAGCAATCTAAAGTTCACTAAAAACAAGACCTAGAATCTTTTTCTGATAAACACACTCTGAAGTTAACTAAACACAAGATCCAGAACCTTTTTTCAGACAACAATAGTCTGCAGTTCACTAAACAGAGAACCTAAAACCTTCATCTAGAAAGCTAACGACAATTTGCAAACCTTAGAAATTTTAAGGAACCACACACACATGTATTAAAGCATTTTCAAGTATAAATTTACAATCCCATACTTAAATTGCCATACTTTTCTAAATTTTTTGAAAAAAATTGTTCATGGAAGGCTAACGTCATACTTAACATTAAAGAATATCTTATTTAAAGGCCAGCATGGCTTTCGCTCAGGTCATTCTACTTACATGGCCGTACTAGAAATGCACGACAAAATCTCCGAAGCTATGGACAACAATCACTTCTCTATGGGTGTCTTTTTTGATTTATCTAAAGCGTTTGATACTGTGAACCATGACATTCTGATAAGGAAACTTGAACATTATGGCATCAGAGGAGTTTGTCTTAACTGGCTTTCTGACTACTTAAGAAATAGAAGGCAATGTGTCTCATATAATGGACATATTTCTTATGTATCTGATGTTACCTGTGGTGTACCACAGGGTTCTGTTTTAGGCCCTTTGCTGTTTTTGATATATGTGAATGACATCTCAAACGCCTCTTCATTGCTTCATTTCGTTATGTTTGCTGATGATACTAATGTGTTTATGTCAGATAAATCAATTGATGTACTGGTTAATAAAATTAATGCCGAATTAAGTCTAGTAGGAGAATGGTTTAAAGCCAACAAACTGTCGTTAAATCTCATGAAAACGAATTTCATATTGTTTCATTCACGAAGGAAATGTGTTCCAACTTGCAATCTAAATATCAATATTGATAACCAAAACATAACTAGGGTATCTTCTACTAAATTTTTGGGTGTTCACATTGATGAGCACTTAACATGGAGTGAGCATATAAATGTCATATCTAAAAAGATGTCAAAAAATATTGGTATAATTTCTCGTATTCGGCACCTTCTACCGCAATATATACTTGTGAATTTGTACTACTCCTTAATATACCCTTACATATCGTATTGTAATATCTCCTGGGCTTCCACGTATCATACTCGCTTAACAACTCTTAAAACTCTGCAGAAGCGAGCCATTCGGACTATATGTAATTTACCCTTTAGAGCTACAACTCTGCCGTTATTTCTTAGTTTGAGAATATTGCCTTTTGAATGCATAAATAAGTTGCAAGTTGGATTATTTATGTTCAGATTTCAATCGAATCTACTGCCTGTGAATTTTAAAAATTGTTTTTGTAAAAATTCTGACGTACACAATCATTACACGCGATCGCTCAATAAGTACCATCAACGTAGTGTCCACACTACTGTTAAGCAGCATAGCATCAAAGTCTGTGGTCCGATACTCTGGAATTCATTGCCTATTGAAGTTACTGGTATACCTACTATGCATCAATTTAAACAAAAACTGAAACTCTATCTCTTGGATGCACTCACATGACTGCATTAGGCCTAGGCCTATGTGTTTATTTACACAGGCACTGTTGTTTGTTTGTTTTTGTTTGTTTGTTTTTTTTCATCTCTTTGTAACTAATGACAATTGATCTGTATACCTTAGTTGGAATCCATGTGTACTGGTAGTTAAGTTCTTTAGTTAAGAGTTCTATCATTGTTTCTTTTACTTGCTGATCATATAACTTGATCGATGTTACCGTTAAAAGTATTGATTGTGCTGACATTTACTTGTATTACGATAAATGTTAACTAGGTGGCCCTGTTAAGCGGGATCAAGATCCCTTTTGGGTCTCCTCTTGTTGCCAAAGTTCAAACTTTTATGTTGTATTTTCCTTGTACTTCAAATGGCTTCAATAAAAGGATTGATTGATCCCAAGACCACGCTTCTGAAGACTATCTAAGCAAATGTACCACCTTCATCTCTTCAAACCTAAATGTTCTTCATTTGAATGCACAGCAGAAACTAATAAGCCATAAAAAGATATCATAGACTGCATAAGCTAACACTGTTAAAATACATTAAATTATTCAAATACTTGGCATCAATGAATAGCAAAAAACCTTATCACCATGCATAACAAGAGATGGGCTGAAGCTTTGGAGCAAAACCGGTAAGTCACGTTACTTACCGAAGTGGTAATGCCACTGGCTTTATCGTAATTCTGTTTTCGTAAGACCGTTGCTTCATGTTCCATCTCGCCATACTTTTTCTTGATTTCATCTAAATTCTGATTGTTTTTCAAGAACAGATATCATACGACTATCAATTTAATCCACAGCTAATTTAGATGAAAGTTAAAGTTCTACCAAATGCTTGCACAAAGTAAGATATCATTGCAGACGTAATTGCAATTGTAATTAGTAACTGCTATTGTACAGTGTCTAATGCACAAGGCATCAACCAATAATGCAACAAAACCAAGCTGTGATCAGCTCAATATTCAGAGGACCAGTATAATAAGATAGAGAGGCAGCCTATAAGTAAATCGGAAAAGGTAAGTCTTATGCCGAGAATGAAATGTCATTTATAAGCGACTGAGCAGAATGGATATACACAGGCTGAACGCATCAAAACTTAGCAATTTTCCAGCAACTGAAAACGCTCGTTCACCAAGAACACTTCTAGTTTCAGGTATGATCAGATATACATAATCGGATGACCTTGTTGAAGAAAGACTGGGGAATAATGAATGTTTTAAGTAGATGTGGTTACCCAGAGCTCAATGTTTCATAAACTACGAGCCCAGATTTTACACAAATCAGGAAGCCACTGCAAAGGTTTAAGCATGGGGGTTATAAGTTCATATTTTAATGTATCAGTTGTGGCTACAAACCAAAAACTATAACTTACAGGTTACACCAACCAAAAGTTAACTACCTACAGTTAATAAATAATTATCTTCAAAATAGCTGGAAACCAAGAAATTAGTTACAAAGTTATCTATTATTCTTCAAACTGCTAACTCGATCAAATACCATAATATAAGAGTAACAAAGACGTTAATTTCACACTTAAAAATACAACTGCGTTGATTGTATATTGGCATAGAAGCAAGTCTCGATTTGTGCATTTCAATTCAATTACGCTATGCATAAACTGAAAGGAGTTTACAGATGATGCACACATTAGACCTGCTTCAAAGAGTACACCCTCTTTCAGAAATGGGATTAAATTATACCACACATGACAAACTGACTGCGACTACTTACACGAGGTTACACCTGCTTTCTTGTAGATAAGAGATTACTTCCGCTTACTTTGACAGCATACGTAAGCTTTGTCTGAAGACTGTATAGCTCTCGATCGATCGCCTGCTTTTGACGACGAAGTCTCATAAGTTGGTTTGGATCTCTTTCCAATTCCTCATCTCTCTGCGCTTTTGAAAGTGCCTTCTCCAGCTTGGACTAGAAATTATTTCAATTATTTACATGCTCAGATCATCGGAGAGTTAAAGGACCTTTCATATATAAAAATATTAAGTAATAAGCTTTAGTTATAAGGAAGCAACAAGGTATTGCACAGGACAGTTGAGTTATCTAAACAGGTGTAGATTCACGCATTCACATTACAATTATGATTTTAGATCAACTTTAAATTGACCTAGTAGATAGATGTCCACTCACAAATTTAAGTAAAGAATAAACATAGTGTAAATGGACATCCATACAGTGTCACTTGTGTGTGTGTGTGTGTGTGTGTGTGTGTGTGTGTGTAGGTGTGTGTAGGTGTGTGTAGGTGTGTGTGTAGGTGTGCAGCATCTTTGAGAGCTACTAAAGTGCTATATCAACACTTTAATAACAAGCTGCATTGGTTGACCAGTCAATTTTCATACACTCTTCGTTGTTAAAGTGTTAAGTGAACTGCTATACACATACATATATGCATACATTTAGACGCATACATAACAGTAGCAGATACATTCTTTACTGGCACTCCCCACACAACCCAATCCACCCTAGGACAAAATGCTTTTCAGTGATTGTTGAAACGAAAGCAGAAACATCATTATAGAATATTAACAGCGATAATATGATACTATGCAGATCAAATCATATTGCATCAGAAGGAGAACCTTTTCCTCTCGAAGGTTGTTGACAAAGAAAGACTCTTGTTCCAGTTGTCTCTGCATGACGTAGATATCCTGCAGTTTCTTTTCCAGATCGACATCCTTCTCCTTGGCCGACATCACTGAGGACGACAGCTCCTTTTCAGCCTCATGCATCCGAATTGGCTGCAAAGGTAAAAAAATGAAGTCCATTAATTATTATTATTATTATTATTATTATTATTATTATTATGCATTTATTAAGAGCCGCTATATAATAACCATCAATCGATGGCACTGAGCAGTTGTGAGTGGACTTGCTCAAGGTCCCTACACAGTAAACCATCTCAGAGGAGGCTCAAACCTGTACTCTCTCCACTAAAAGGTGAGCGCTCTAAATAATCGGCTACCATGTCCAACGGTTAGCTGTGGGTGTGCAGTGAAGGGCATAACTGGGTAGACATTTTTCACCGAGTACCGAATCCGAGTATTTGGATGTATTATTTGCCGGATCCGGGTACGAACCGAATACCATTTCTTCCATATGCGAAGCTTCACATTTTCATGTAATAAGAAAATTATTGAACAAATTTTTGTACTTGTAATAACTGACTTATACATTTTTGAATTTTAGGCATAAATAATCAATGAAATGGATTTGACATCTTTTGTGGTGTTTTTTTGTACTTTTCTTCTTCAAAATGAAATGCTAGATGAGGCTCAAAGACAATATTATGAGCCCACAAATTCCGGCATGTGAGGCAGACAAGCAACTATTTGCTTGTACAGTATTTGCCGAGGCAAATAGTGCCGAGAAACGGGATATTCGGCCGAGGCAAATGTCCGAGGCGATTTCCGGTTATGCCCTAGTGCAGTGTTAGCAATGCCATTTTCTAAGCAGGCAGATAACAAATCCTCTCTTTTGCCGTCTGATTTTTTCACTGATAGTGCACAGTCAGTGTATTCATTTTACAGCCCAAGTCGCTAATGTGCACTAGTAGAAGAGAAATCAACATCTTTCTCTTTTGGTAGAGATTTGAATACCTGACCCATCAATACTTTCAACATACAAACATTTCTTTACTCTTCATGTACAGGTGTAATGTATTGTATTATATTCAGACATGTATCCCATTCTACACATTTTCTTTCTCATAATTCATGAGTTAATCCTCTTTTACAGCAACACTTAGAGTTTTGTCTTCCTTCTGCTGTAACATTTGAAGAAAATTGCCAAGTCAATGGCTGCAGTTTTACAAAATTACCATTTCACTGTAAATCCAAATCCTCTTATAGTTATGGGGTCTACATAAAGCATCAAAGTCAAGCAACATGTATTTATTTACAAAAATACCATGGAAATTCTAAATAAAATCAAGTATCCACCTGCTCTGGCTTTGCATTCTGCTCTACCGAAGAAGCCGGCAAACTAGATGGCTGAACGACTATCAGTTCCTTTGATCTCAGACTTGTTAGCCTCCGATCGAGTTCGGCAACAAGCGAAATGGTGTTCGTTATCTCCAGTTCGACTTCAACCAATTTGTCCTGCATTGCTTTTGCAGGAGCCCTAGTCAACAGCAGATACAATGATAATAGTATTCATATTTATTCATGTTTATTGACAAGCTCACTGACAAACCACAATAAGTAACATTGAAACATACGACAGTACAATTATTCAGATCTTATAGAATGCACGTCTTGGCAGCCTGTTAGGCGCCTGCTCATTTGCAGTTGCCCCCTAGAGAGTGGAAGGCTGAGTCGACCTATAGGGAGCTTACGGGTATCGAACCACGTCTTTCAAGATCTTATGTTCTTCCAGCAAGAGTGTTACCATTCATCTATCCCTCCTCCCCATAAACAAGTAAACTGTTGTGATTTCAAACCAATCTGCAGTTATAAATGGTAATCTACCATTAACCAACTCCACTCAGCATCAATCCGTTATGGCAAATGTGCATTTTTTACCAATCACAAAAAGCTAAGAGAATAGAAGTAGTTTATTGTTATGCTTGATGTTCATTTGTCAAATATTCAAGTTCTCAATCATCCTCTACTAAATAGCTTTTTTACTATTTGGCCAAATATGAGTAACTAAGTTGTTAAATAAATTATTGAACGAATGAATAAATTAATAACAGAATACTAGTTTCTGCAGCAAAAAACATAATAAAAAGCATAAACAAGACTGTCAAAAAAGGACATCTCATGCAAATGTTGTACCTCTGTGCAGCCGTTCCTTGAGCCGATTGGGTAAACTGTTGATGCATCTGACCCAACAACCAATAGCGACTTTCTTCTAGCTTTGTCTGGCTTCGTCTCAGTTGAATCAAACGCCCGATAAGCTTCAGATATTAACAGAAAATAAAATATTTCATCGGTGTCAAAATGCAAACAAAATATGCAGAAATATGTGGATCCGTCTTTTTGAATAAAAACACAAGCAAACTGTATGAGAAATGGCAGCAATGCACTCTTAAGAAAATCAAAAACAAGATCTCCACAGTTATAGTTAGATCCTTCATCTGGTTCTTAAAATGTGCTATATAAATAACCCATACAATACATACACACATCATCAAATATATATGTGCATCTATTTCTGCATGTAGGCATGCATGTATGTATATGTATGTATACACATGTATGTACATATGTATGTTTGCACATGTATGTACATATGTATGTTTGCACATGTATGATTGTATGTACATATGTATGTATGTATTGTATGTACAATTGTACATGTATGTATCTACGTGAGCCTACAGAGTGCAGTTTAAGTGCATTTATTATCTCACATCGTCCATGCTGAGCTGTTGACCGTTGCCATCTGAACTGGCCGAATCATGACAAAGTTTAGAGTGGTCAACCAACAAACGATTCACATCAGCAAAATATGCCTACAAATGAGCAACAACATACAGATTAATTTTTTTAAATTCATAATTAATTCCTTGTGAATAAATCTGCATGTAATAAAATTTAGAATGTAACCACATGTGTATAGCACCTTTCAAAATACTGTTAAATACTCTGCTACTCTTTCCTGGATAGTGCCTGAGGAAGTCTCTTCGCTAATGAGCTTTCCATGATGTGCAGTCACAATTTTTCATATTTACAAATGGCTTCAAGTCGTGGAAACCGCAACGCTCCAGAGATGATGATGTTACCAGTCGGAGCAAGCAACAGATGATGGTTTACCAGTAGCAGCAAGAAACAGATGATGGTGTTACCAATACATGTAAATTAAGATGAATTTTACAGTGTGGCTTCTGCAAGAGAAATATTATTAAACAATAGAACACATTTTCATTTTTAAAATTAAAATTAAACGAAAATAAAGTGGATCTGACAATGTGGACAGACACTAATAATTCAGCAAATTTAATTTCATATTAAAGAGCTGATAAAAGTATCAAGAACATGCTTAAGCTCAAAGGAAATAAAAATTTAATTGATGAAGTGGACAGATACAACTTTTTGCAATGTTACAACAGATACAGCGTTTTTCAAAGTAAACTTGAGCACCTCTGTTTTGGTATGCCCTTTGAGTGGAGCTACATAAATGTCCAAATACATTACATTGTTGGCCATGTGAGGCGTTTGATAAACAGCAACATGTGAACTTCGGCGGCTAAACAGAGCCAAAAAGTACATCCATGAAATGAAATAATCAGGGAAATCTAGAAGCAGCCACAATGCTTTTTAAAATGCAACAACTTCCGCTTGCGCTAGTGCGTCTTAGTACTCTAATGCAACGGTTTCCAAACAGTGGTATGCGTACCGCTAGTATTATGCCAGGTGTTGCTAAGTGGTACGCAAAAAAATTCAAAAAGATTACATCTTAAAATTCTTTATTAATTTTTAAATTTGTCTACCTACAGTCCTATGCTAAATGCAAGGGGACTTTGCATTTGCTGGTTGTTTTGATCTGACTTTTGCTGGTGATATGCCAACATTAGATTTTTTACCTGGTGGTCCAATAAAAATAAAGTTTCAAAACTGCTGCCCTAATGGGTTTTTCTCACATGCTATAAATCAATACATTATTAATAATAAAAATTACCGAAGTGTCCCCGGATGGAGCCGTGGTATTGTTCTGCCATGACTGAGCTGCACTGTCCAGACGAAAGGAGGTAGCGACATTAGAAGCAGGACTGATGAAGTCATTCTGCAATGACGTTAGAGCAGGATGTGAAGTTAAACCTGCAGAGGAATTACGATTTGGAAGCATACTGTCATTTCCAGAAGGTCTACTTTTTCTGGCTTCGGAATGGTTTTCCATCACAGATGTCTGTTGCTTCTGGCTCCCAGGTAGATGACTTCTCTGGTTCCCTTGAATCTGGCCTCTCTCCAGCTGGTTCCCTTGGTTTATCTGAATCTGGTTCCCTGGCAACCAGTTTCCAACCTGACTTCTTGGAAGCTGGTTCCCGTGCATATGACTTCCTCGCAGCTCGTCGCTTTGCATCTCACTGCTCTGCAGCTGGTTCCCTGGTAGCTGATTTCTTTGCATCTGGTTCCCTTGCAGCTGCTTTCTTGGCATCGGAACTGGACCGGTTACACCAACGCCTCCAAATGAGTTAGAAGTTATGGGTGGATTCGTTCTGTCTGGACTCACTCTGATTGGTTCAGTAGACGCTGTTGTGACCTGACTTTCAAGCTGCCTCTGATACCTGGGGTCAAAGTTGGAATTCCTGTCTCTATCCGGTCTTCCGTCATTCCTTGACTGAATCTCCTGTTGCTGTCTCATCTGTTCCAAGGTCCATTCCTCCACTCGGCTCAGTGGCTTCTGCACTGCCAGTCGCTTCACCGACCATTCATCCACCTTACCGCTGGAAGCCTCACTTCCTTTTTCCCTCATTGACCCTTCTGACCCTGAAGTCAATTTTTCACTAGGGTTCGGCGTTCGTGATTCGTTCAAGGAACGATCAAATGCCGACGAGGAAGCCGGTCCGTATCGAACTTCTGGCATTCCCTGCATCCTAGACGTCTCACCGGTTGGTAGTCGGTTCGACGAATTCCGAATCTCGTTCAGCACCTCTGCCTCTGAATTCTTTGCAGTTGATTGATTTCCATTCCTGAAGAACTCTGCATTTGCTCCTGCATCATGTTTCGTCGAAATATTTAGCGGCTTTTGTTCAGAACCCCGAACCTGTCTGCTAAGCATGTCACGATCAGCTGAATTGAGATTCTGTTCGGGACTGTGTGCATAGCGGGAATCTGGCCCACTGGTAGGATATGGATATGAGTTTGTAGGACCAGACAGCTTCTGACCCAACGCTGCCTGAGAAGCGGGGGTACGCGACGCGTCTGTGTTCGCCAAGAGTCGAGGCAATGCATATGGCTGTTCATTTACCTGTAGCTGCTGACGATGTCTCACCTGGCCTGACGATGCTTCACTTAATTCACCTTTACTCCCCAACATCGGTCCATCCACAGTCTGGGCTGGATCTCTCACATTGAGAGGAACACCTGATCCAGGTGTTAAATCCATTCGATCCTTTGGAAGCGGTTGATTGTAGTAGTCATTACGAGGTGCTCCAATTACCTGCTTCCTATCAGCACCAATACCCTTGGTGCTGATACCCCCAGCTGCTGATTGGGTTAGGTTTAAGTCTTTCATGTACATGAAGTCGTCATCGCTGCTTGACGACATGTGCCTGCGTTCAGGTGCTTTTTGATTCCAGTAATTGGAGGTTTTGGCAGGAACTGAATCACGAACCACTTCATCACCTCTTGGATACTGCAGTCCACCCGGTCGCATATGGTCATTGTCTGGCCTTGTCTCTTGCACCTCTACACGTGGTTTTGCGTCTTGCATGTCCTGCCGTACCATGTCCATTCCAGATGGCATCGAGTTCTGCCTCTTAGGGTAGCGGTTAAGTTCAAGGACGGGTTCAGCATCTCTGGGATCAGGCGAATTTTGTGCGTCATACGGCCTCGGACTGTTAATTGCATTCTGCGACTGACTTCGTGCAAAGCGGAGTCTGGATTCATCCCTGCAAATCGCACAAAAATATAATCTTCTGTTATCATCAGTTTGAAAATAAACACAAAATTTGAAGTCACAAGTTTTAACATGCTGTCATAACCAGATGAGTAAAACTCCACTGCATGGCTTTCTCAACTTGCTGCACAAAAAGATTTGTTAACACATTTGTGTTGTACTCCTATTTCAGGTGATGTGTAGAGCCGCAAAACCATTGCGGGTCACCTAGCTTGTAGAGAAAATTGGCCATAATGTTATGCAGCTATTATGAACTGAAGCATTAGTGGTATGGACTGCAGTTCAACTTCTTCCTACTGGTAGCTGATTTACTAGTATTAGGAATATGGCACGAGAGAAGTCTGCAGGTGAGAATAGATTGGATCCTACAAAATAAGTCATAGTTTTATTATTCTCCTTTACCTGAATTAGTTACATAAAATGAACTTGTGGTCATCTAAATGTAACTGAAGAAGAAAGCAAGTTCGAATATCTATGCTATTATTATTATTATTATTTTACTCACACAGGATGGAACTGGGCGCTTGCAGCTGCTCTCAGCGCTTCCATCCACAACGCCATTTCTTCTTCCGTATCTACCGCGAAGAATGAAGTCTTCACATTTTCATGTTCTGCCTATGGTTTTCAAATCAACGCAAAATCGAATTTATTTTAAACTCAGTTATTATGTTACTAGTTTCAGTAAAACGCAGAAGTCTAGAGCATAAGTCAATTAGTCCCTGAAACAAAGCAAGAGTGTTGGGTGACGGCATAGAAAATGTGTCAGATATATATGGATGACAGAAAAGATATAATTTATGCAGAACTGACAACAGCAAAAACTAAAAAAGTGGAAATTTTAAAAATTTCATCTTTGAAACATGCAATTATAACCATAAAGCAGTGAACACAAGGCAGAAGGAAGGAAGGAAGGAAGGAAGGAAGGAAGGAAGGAAGGAAGGAAGGAAGGAAGGAAGGAAGGAAGGAAGGAAGGAAGTAAGGAAGGAAGTAAGGAAGGAAGGAAGGAAGGAAGGAAGGAAGGAAGGAAGGAAGGAAGGGAGGGATGGAGGAAGGGAGGGACGGAAGGGACGGAAGGACGGAAGGAAGGAAGGAAGGAAGGAAGGAAGGGAAGGAAGGAAGGAAAGAAGGGATGGATGGAGGAAGGGAGGGAGGGAGGGACGGAAGGATGGAAGGAAGGAAGGAAGGAAGGAAGGAAGGAAGGAAGGAAGGAAGGAAGGAAGGAAGGAAGGAAGGAAGGAAGGAAGGAAGGAAGGAAGGAAGGAAGGAAAGAAAGAAGGAAAGAAGGAAGGAAAGAAGGAAGGAAAGAAGGAAGGAAAGAAGGAATCATTTAATAATTGCAACTGAAACAAAACCAATGTATTTAGACACAGACCTTAAAAGCATATTTTTTGGAAATTCCATCTTCATCCTTGAAACATTGATTGATCTTGAAACTCGGCAAAAGCAGTGACCCAAGCGTTTGCCCCTCATCAGGACCTGAATTTAAATAACCAACCATCATCATTAGTCTCACAATTATACGCAAAAACATCATCAAAAATACAACTGCACAAAATTTACTGATCATCACAGTTCTGTTTGGTTGTTGCATCACTTAGAAACTCGATATGTTGCGACCTTGGAATATAAATGAAAGAATAAACATGAAATTGATAACACAATGTGTGCATCATATCAACAAAATTGTAGTTAATTGGCTACAGTGCTTGCCTGGTAACATGGACAGCACAGGTTCTAGTCTCCCCTGAGACGGTAACTGTGACTGTATTGAGCAAGTCCCTCATTCACAGTTGTTCAATGCTATTGATTAATGCTTGGTCATTCGATAGTGGCA
Source organism: Allolobophora icterica (assembly GCA_963556255.1). Lineage (NCBI taxonomy): Eukaryota > Metazoa > Annelida > Clitellata > Crassiclitellata > Lumbricidae > Allolobophora > Allolobophora icterica. The sequence continues at coordinate 21,346,724 of OY744613.1, read as the reverse complement.
CGGCACTTAATAAATAAGTAATAAGTAATAATAATAATTCAGCGTTTCAATGCCATTGTCTTCTGTGGCACTTTTGCTCAGCCAGAACTTGACAAGTTATAAGCCATTCCAGAAGTTCATTCTATTGTCTCCAGACATTGTTTTAAGAGCCTGACAGATCATAACTACCTCCAGACAAAATAAAAGATGACATACAAAAGAAATTCAAATAAACAAAATTGCTTATAACGTAAATTAATTGCTCAAAGCAGGTCACCAGTCATCTCAGGCAGAAAGTTCTGAATGATTTCAGATACAGTAATCATGGACACTTGAAAAGATGAGATATTTTGAGATTAACTCACAGAACAAGTGATACTTACTTTTATAGATGAAGAGGCAGAAATCGGCCAAAACACACCAACGTCTCTTCCAAGATTTCAACGGCCCTATTCCCTCCTAAAGTTAAAAACATGCTTCACAAATAAAGTTTCTCTTAATAATGCTTGTTAATAATGTGATCAGCTTCATACAAATGTCAGTGATTAAATATAAAATAAAACATAACGACAGTAGACTTACAAAAATTCAAACACAATTCTAAAAGTTAAATGTCTTTTGGAATTTCAGGATTCTATTTTACAATAATAATAATAATAATATTCGTGTTTACTGACAAGCTCACCAACAAACCACAGTAACACTGAAACATACGACAGTACAATTATCAAGATCTTACAGAACACATGTCCTGGCAGCCTGTTAGGCGCCCGCTCATTTTACAGCTGCCCCTAGGGAGTGGAAGGCTGAGTTGACCTATTGGGAACTTTTGGGTATCAAGCCGCATCTTTCAGGATCTTATGTTCTTTGAGCAAGAGTGTTAGGGGCCGTCCATATATTACGTACGCAAAAATTCGGGAAAATTGGACCCCCTCCCCCCCCCCTGTACGCAAGCGTACTTTCTTCCGCACCCCCCCCCTGCGTACGTACGCTTGACGCACACCCCCCCCCCGAGAAGACCAGCCGCAGAAAGTGTCTCTCTGCACTTTAGGCCAGATTGAAGGATGAGTGAGGGCCAATATAGACAAATTATAGGTGTCTCGTTCACAGCACAGAATAACTTCACATGGCTTTTATATCATGTAATAAAATGCCATCGGACGACTATAGGACAATACAGAGTTATAAATAGGCTAATGTGGACGTCATAATTCGAAATTTATTTTGCGTACGTACACATTTCGGCCACCCCCCCCTCCCCCCCGTACGCACCCGTACGCAAAATCGCCAAAATCTGACCCCCCTCCCCCCCCTCTTTGCGTACGTAATATATGGACGGCCCCTTACCATTCATCTATCCCCCCTAACAGCTCCTTGCAATTTCAGTGGCATGAAAACAATTAAAACTGCAAATGATAAAACACACCTAAAACTTAATACCATTAATATAGCAAATTAACATGAAACTATCATTCAGACAAGTATCTCACCTGTCGAGCAATCCAACCTTTGCATGAAACCGGTGCCTCAGCATCCCTCTTCACAGAAGCCATTTTATCGATGACCCTGTGTTCACAGAAAAAACACGGTTCAAATTAGTATGGAAGGAAGCCAGAAACTGAAGATAGAGCTATAGCGTGAATACGAATACAACAGCATGGAAAGCCATTGTTAGTTGGAATATACAACATTTCTCGTTGTGATGTATACGAAACAAACAACAGTTCTCAAACAGTCTCAAGCTGAAGGATCATTTGGCTCATCAATGGACAAAACAGCAATCTAACAATCCAACATTAAAATTAAAAGTAAAGCTCCTAAGTCCAATAGTGGAAAGTAGGGGAGGTGCTGAATCAACTTCTTAGACCCTTTGGTCACTAATGGATGAATCCCAAGGTACAGGAAATGTGGCCAGTGCATCGGAAGACTTGCTGTATCTATCTCAGCTTATATACTAGTACCAAATTCCACTATCGGGTGACAAAGCAATTCAGCAATGGGCAAAACAATTATTCATCAATTTCAAGTCCATTCCAACAGGCAGCAGTGGTAAAGAATCTCACCAATCGAAAACATTACTGATGAAATCACTTGATGCTGTTGACGACCAGTTGGCACTACTGATCGAATGCCGATAGGCACACTCAAGGTTAGCAGGTCAAACCAATATACTACTTAGATGGGTGGCCATCGTATAAATACCACGCCCCTCCATCCTTTTGGTAAACAAATACCAACATGAGCTGGAAATTTAAAAGTTGTCTTATTACTGGACAACTATGGCTTCGCTTTTGCACTTAGCTCAATAATCTTCCAATGTTTCTCAGGAAATTCTACAAGTGTACAACGTTCACAAGTGTGCAACCTGTACTACCTTGCAATAAGTCAGTTTACTTAATATACACACACACACACACATATATATATAATTTATGTATATATCACAGTAGGTGTCTTATACTGCCACTGATTCTTAGAAAGCCACTTTAAAAAACTTTTTACACAAATTAACATAAAAGTAAAGATTACTTTTGTTTTCCACTTTTTCGCTTTGAACTCTACAACACAAAAATAACATATAAACACAACATCTTTGGAAACATTTATACAATATATACAAGTAACATCAATTAATAAATAACCACAGAAAAATCTATATTACTTTACTATGGATTTAGCTATATTATGCAGAAAAGTCTGTTGGGAAAACCTATTACATACGCTACAGTACGAAATGAGTTAAAAATTTGCTACAAACATGCTGTGATCATGAAATTATTCTTGGTATATTTAAACTGCAATAGGAATCAGTTTGGTAAACAGTCAAAAGTCAGACATTAACTTCCTTTTGATAAATGGCTTTCATCTGCCCGAAAAATTAATTTTACATACACAAATTGCACATGTAAAATATTATATGTAAGATAAAGAAACAAGTCATTCACACTAAGTAACTTATATAGCTCATCCTAGCCAAATTTCATCTACCTGTTCAGTAAATGAAATTTATCTCTTATCTAAATTACTTATTCTTTACGAACAATAATTAAGAAGAAACCTCTACTTACAGATCTTTGTAACCGAAATGACTTCCTTTCTTTACTCCTGTCAGAAAAAGTTCAGTTTTCATTCCATTTAAAATATCACTTCATTACTGTATAGAAATAATTATTCTTTCTCTGGAATTAGTTTTAGTTTTTCACTTTAGTAGAGTACTGTTTAAATAAATCCTGTTGTTTATTACCCACAATGCTATTATGCCATTTTGTAACGATGATTAACATGTATATTTATGCGAATACTTATTACAGTCAATTTAACGTAACCATAGGAGATTAACATATGTGGAGAAACTGTTTAATTCACTTAATTGCCTAATTACCTTAATTACAAAGTATCTCTTTGAATAGTTAAAAAATTCACAACATTTGTATAATAACAAGAAATGCTAAATACTGATAAAACTAAACACAGTAATAACTTACCAAGTAAACTGTAAACTAACCATACTAGCTAAGCCCCCAAAAATCTGAAGCTTTCAAAATAGAAATCAAATAACTTAATAACATTTTACAGAAAATTAACATTTAGGTCTTTTTCTAATTTTTATGCTTTAAATATTTCAAGGACCACAATGACGCAAAAGACTCACTTAGCAACTGGAGGACTTTCTTCAATTGGACTTTGAAAAGTTGTCACACGGTTCAAATGACTAAAAATCCAGCATCATGATTATAATATGGCAACCAATGTTAATACACTAGAATGTAACAGAAAAACTGTTAAAATTCCATCAGTCAAACACTTGCCTTTTCTCAGTAAGTTAGTATACAGACTCAAGCCTTACCTTAGATGCAAGCCTGTCATTTTAGATAAGTCTATGATTAAGCCATTGTTATAGGGACTCTCGATTAAGGCTTCATTAAGCCATTAACACAGCAGACTTTATATCTTGTACGCCCTGCATATCATACTGTGACAACATATAAATACAAGTAAGTAAAAGGTGCCAGACAGATGTGCAGTTACATACATTGGTACATACAAGAAGGAAACAAATAAAGAAGACAAATACGTATGGCTTTTTATTGTCCATATTGACTTGCTTTAGGCACTATATAAAAGTCCAGATAAGTACTCAGAGAAATTCAGCCTTCAAATTTGAAGGAAAAGTGTCACTAGAAGTAAAGAAATGGAAGACCCCTCTTTATGCTAGAAGAATGCAAAATAGGAGCAGGAATACAGTTCTAGATGGCATCACCAATCTTGGCAATTCTTACTATGATGATGGAACCCAACGGTAAGTAGGATTTTTGAAGTTGTGCAGTTGGTTACAATTTCCATAATATTAAGCCATAATGGCCCATAAATACCTTTAGTTAATAAATTCAGCAAGTAAAGCAATATAAATTTATCTGATGCTTACTCTATGAAGTATGGTACATTTGACGATGCAACATTCACTTCCCAGCCATTTGACAGAGCTAAATCAAAAAACAACCCACTGATCAAATATGCTGTTACCTTGAAACCTCAATTTCTGACATGCATGATATACCAATTCGAGCAACTTCTCTCAGACTGAGCTAAGGTAACTAGAGTATGCCCACAGTTTTAAAAGTCTCAAGGGCTTCAAAACAAGCTCCTTCTATCCTATGAATTGATTTCATACATTAGAAATAAAAACAGTCCCTTGTGCTAACCTTGGGACACAGTTATGAGTATGAAGTGTTAGCAAGTGTTATTGTTAGCATTTTCTTAGCCTCAGCACATAAGTGTGTGTGGTCAAACCTCTTCCTCATTGGCAGATCTTACTACAAACACGTTTTAAAGGGGGTGCTCGATAGTGTAGTGGTTAGCGCGCTGGACTGTCAATCGAAAGGTCGGGGGTTCAAATCCCCGCCAGGGCAGGAATTTGATTCGAGATTTCTGTTCCACATGCACCCCTAACCAACTCAGCTATGATGAGTGCACTGACCGTACACTGTCGGCGGGAAGATGAGACGGTGAGGGAGAGGACTGGCCACCCGCCCTCATATGCGAAGGCCAAGAAAATGAAGTCGCTAACACTTCATACCCATGGCTGCCTCACGGCTAGCTTAAGGGACTGCTCTTCTTCTTCCTCTTCTTCTCCGCTAGAATGTGCAAGTGGAGCAGAACTTATAAACATTCTTCTGCCCTGGTACGAGTCTGAACTCCCAACGTCTTGGTTGATTATTCAGCACGATAACCACTACACTAATATTATCCACGCTATTATATAACCAAAATGACACAGCATGATGTAATTTTTCTTTGTTGGATCATTAGAACTAGGTTGTCTCAGTTGATTTATTGATTTTGAGCAAAGAAAAACGTTTCATACTAACTTTGTTGCATTATTTCAATCAAAGCTACAAGTTTAAATCAGACACTGTGCTTAACCAATACAATACAATACAATACATACCGTGATTAAACAAATGACCGGTCTGGACTGGATGGTTATAGAGCGGATGTATCCAGGTTGTGGTATGTAACTCTTCACTGAAACACATTGTTATTAACAGGTAAGTTAAGGTACGATAAAAACTCATTTTACTATGTACAATTTAGTCCTCACAGGTGTAGTACCAAAGAATAACTCTCTGACTGAATTACAAACATGACAACCGCTATGTAACCGCTGAAAACCCTCCTTATGGTTACACGGATGAAGACTGTCATAACATACATTGTACACTGGGATTAACCGTTGGACAAAGACGTAAAACAAAGATGCATTATCAATCCACCACCATGCATGTATGTATGCATGTTGTATGATGTATGTATGTTGTATTATGTGTACATGCATGCAGTGCTTTTTTTCAGCCGGAATGCGTCGGAACGCGCCGGAACGGCGTTCTGGCACGTTTTTCAGCAACTAAAAAATCATTTTTTTATTTAAATAATGAAAACAATAATTTAGTCATTTTAATTTAATTTCAGTGTTGTGAACTGTTTTCAGTGTTCATTGAGACCCCTCCCAACCCCAATCCCGTTTTTCTCGGGATTTTAGCCTTTCCATAATTGTTCAGTTCCGGAACCTATTGTTAAGTTCCGGAACCTTTTTTTCCAGAAAAAAGCACTGCATGTATGCATGATGTATGTATGATGTATATGTATGTATGTATGTATGTATGTATGTATGTATGTATGTATGTATGTATGAGAACACTTAATATTGTGCATTTTAGGTAACTACCAAAGGCAGTGTGACTCCAACGACTCCCAGCGTCTGTAGACTTGTACTAGTTAAAAACCAGCTTTTCTGAACCACATTTCTATACCAACTTCCATGACAGGATGAAGTAAAGCCAAGTGAAACAGGAAATGCTACCATTAGCCATTTGCAGCACAGGAGCAGTCTCCCTATAGATGTTACTGCCTCTCAAGTTATTTTTTAAAGAAATTGACTAAGTTTAGAGCCCTATGGGTCACACTTAAGAATTGCATAAGACTTCAAGCCAAGGGGGTCAACCCGAATCCCCGAAACCCGAAACCCCGAAAACGCTGAAAATACATAAAAGCCCGATTTCCCAAAAACAGTTTTATAGAAAGCGGCCGAACTCTCTAAAACTATTCAAAGTTAATTTGTAAACTGGTACATGACATAGACCTAGCGTGGCATTGATGTATTGCGATATACTGCCTATTCACCTGTTTATTTATAATTTTAGTCTAAAATTGATTTCGGGGATTCGGGCCGGACCCAAGCCAAGTGGGTACTGCAACTGACTCAACAACCAGATCATGCAATTTTTACATGGCTACAACTGCCCTCTCTGATGCAGATTTTTGTAGAGCCAAACACTTTGGTCAAATTACATTCACAGCCATCACCAAAGCAGGGAATATGTGTCGAATTCATATTGCTGGCATGCAGAAAAATTCTATCCAACTTCTTGAAACTTGTATTTCGTAGACCAGACAATCGATGCTGTAGCTCCTGCCACATGACACAATACCCCGACATCCAAGTGTCTTTAAACACACAAATAATTCCTCATCCACCCACGACAAAATTGTTAACAAAATCGGCGTACATTAAGAGCCGTTATTTTTCGACTAATAAGAACGTTCATAATTACTTTATAAAGAAAACACGACCGTCCGACATGACTCCGTAACTCCACGGGGACGGCAGAGGTTCAGCCAGCATTTCTTCCATGGCCCTCGTCAGATTCAGCGATGCAATCTCCATGGTTGACTTGTCCGTTTCGCCACAAATCGGTCTTTAATACTGATAACTCTATATGTTTACGTTTAATATGCTTGGGCTGTCAACACAAAAACTCCATCAAGCATGACTGCTCCGTCAGTCAATAAGGTGGATCAGGTAAAATCGATGCTCCAAGCCAAATCCGTATCGATTACGATAATTCCAGAGAAATAATCTAGTATGGAAAAAGTTTATAAGCGAAGTACTTTATTATAAAACACGCGTAAGTATTTAATTAAATTGTTCTTTTAATCAGAAGGCGGGTTTCAACAAAGTTTATCAAATCCCACGATCAATAATCAGCGCCCAGGTAAAACCAAAGACTACAAATTCGAAGTATAGTACGTTGCGACGTGAAGACCTCGAGCATCGTTAAATTGCACTGGGTGAAGCAATGCATACGCTACGCGCTGCAATCGACCTATATACTGTGCTCTGGTCAAGGATTGTAATTGTAATTGTAATCTGGCATTAATAAAAAAAAAAAAAAAAAAAAGTCACTTCAAGAAGAAAACTCATTAGTGACGCTCCCGGCCCGAACCAGTGAAATTACTGTCGAACAATACATGTAGGCTATTTTTCAGGCGCTTGCGAAACTGTGGAAGGAACAGACTGAAGAGCTCGAGCCGCATCTCTCGAGGAAGGCGGTTCCAGCTGATGGGCCCAACACAGGAAAGCTTCGGGACTGTTGCAATAGCCTAGTGCGCCCACATTATAATATGAGGGACAGTCAGAAGTCCATGGGCGAGAGATCCTGAGTGGCCGAGTGGGTTTGTAGCCCGCTAGCCACGCCGGCGGCCCGGGTTCGATTCCCGGTCGGTCGGTTTCTCAGAGATTAATTTCTCGGATCTTTACTGCGGGTGGCTCGGTCGCAATATAAACGTGGAGTACGAGGTTGTACTCTGCCTCCGACACTGATCATCTTCGATATGAAAAAGTGTCGTTAAGCCGATATACAACAACGAAGTCCATGGGCAGCCGGCCAAAGGGTGCCACGACTCGGAACCGATGAGATAGAAATGCAGATCGAAGTCCCCAACCATCCTAAATGTATGATAGAGCAAATCTTAAGGCGGTTCTAGTCCGTCCAAATAACAGCCGTTGTTATCGTAGGAAATAATCCTTAGTAACAGGGCTGTAGTCGCGAGGGTATACCCGGGTATACAGCGTGTACTGATCACCTCTAGAGACCGTATACGCGTATACTCACCTCACAAAGTATTTGTACTAATTGCCAATGTGTTTCGGGAAACTAACCATTATCGTATACTCACCTCTCATTTCTTTCGGAAAACTAACCGGTAGCGTAGACCCTATACATACTCACCTCAAATTTTACCACTACAGCCCTGCTTAGTACCCATCGTTACAGTAAATAGATACCAAAGCACGACTATGGTTAGCTTACGCTCGCTAGGAGCTAAAAGCTTCAATAGACACAGTAAAATAGTGTCCGTAATTTAGGCCTAAACGATTGCAACGAGAAGGCCTAATTATAGTTGCTAGGTAAACCCTTTCTGGAAGGCTTAATTAGCTTAAGTTTTGGCGCTACAGAAACGTCAAAATTACGTTTGCGATATGAAGTTCAACACATGTTCTTAGTAGATTAGTCCATTTCCATCTCACAGTTCGATGCATAACGAGCATCAGTCAAATGTTGCTCGTCTAGAAGTGATGAACATCATTCTTTGAAAATCTAAAACCTAAATCCCAAGTTGTGGGATATAGTCTATAATATTTTAATCGATGCCCCTTCGATCGCTATTCGGTAAGTCACAAAATGCGTGAAACACGTGCAGTAGGCCTATAGGCCTACATTGCATCGATTATTGTAGCAAAGCACATTATAGGCCTAACTGGTTTCCCAGCCAGGATTGACACGTTGGGATTATTTTTGGAAACGTAGGGCCTACATGGTTCAGTGTTGGACAACGTTCTTCCAATATTGACCAAAGGTGTGTTTAATGACTGTGAATTATATTTCCTCATCTGTTTCTCAGAGCTTTGCGCAATGGTTACACAGTGCGTCTGATTTGAAAATAGTAGGCGGGTTGAAAATCGATCGCGCTGGATCGAGTAGGGCCTAGGCGAGCGATACGCGGTCGACCCCGGGAGCTCTTGTGTGCAGCGTAGGCCTATTTTGTGTATCGTATTCGTAATTTTTCGTATCGCTGCATATAATACTCATCTAGTAGCATAGGCGGATACTTGGTCTTGGGTTTGGGGGGGGGGACAGGCCGAGCGGCCGAAGGACGATCGCCGAGGCGCAGAGCGCCGAGCAGGGGGAGGGGTTTGGGGAGGGGGATGTGCCTCCTCCCCAACACGGAAAATTTTTGAATTTCCACACTGTAATGGTAGCATTTTAAGCTGTCATCTTAGCAAAATTGGTATATTATTTCAATGCTGATAAAAGTGTATCAGCTTATCCTCATTGCTCAAGAACTTCCTGAATTGCTGAACAGGAAACAACAGCAGAAATATTTTACAAACGGTATACACTCGGGTTGGGCGGTTGGTCGACCGTCGATGATCGATCTCTTTGACAATCTACGTTTGGCAATGTTTTGACACTTTTCTTGCTAACTGAATGCGTTTTAACAAACATATAGTAAGCTCTCTTATGCAAGAAAACTTATTAACAATTAACTATTTTAGCACTATACCCGGTACTGTTTTATATGTATATACTTTATTTTAAAATCCATTAATCTGTTTAGCTTCTATCATTAACTGTTGTCTGATTTATTTTCACTTGGTATTATTGTCTTTGTATACACTGTGTAATCCCATCGCTTCTGTGTCAACGGGAATCTCTCAATAAACGAATATTTGATTGATTGATTAATAGTCAAGTCATGTAAGTTTTATGGAGTTTTCGATTTAAGATGCTTCCTCTTACTTTGTTTTTTAAACATGGCAGATATGTCCAAATTCCCAACAGGCAGCTTTCGCTTCGGAGGCATTTCTAAGATGTTCTAAATCTTGTCTCTTCAGGTTTTCTCTCTTCGTTCTTTACTTCCTCTTCAATCTCCCGATCCTTCGATCCCTTTCTTCCTTCGCGTCCCCTCTTTATCCCTTCCGTCTTCTAGCCCCTTTCTCATTTTCGGTTTTTCCACCAATCCCTGCTTGGCTCCTCTCTCGCCTTGCATCCTTCTAACTGTGGATATATATATATATATATATACATATATATATATATATATATATTCACGTAAGTTCAAAGTCATATATACGGGAGTGGGGAATGGGGCAGCATGCCTCTCCAAAAGCCTTTGCTGTCCAAATGCCCATCACGCCGCCTTCACGTTGTACCCCTGTTGCATGGCAGTGTTGGGAACAAAGTCCGGTTTCCAGATGCCAGATCAAGAGAGGAGGCAGAGCAGCTGTTAAGGCGGGTTTCGTAACTTTAGGGCGAGAAGGATCAGATGAGTAAGGATACAAGTAAGAGATGCATATATATATGCATACATATATGCATACACATATATGCATATATGTGTACTTCAAAAGTACGTTAAGTTTTGCTGCGCCGCGAACGCCAAACAAAGGATAAACAGTGGAAAGTACTGTAGAAATTTTGAATGATATTTATGAAATATTTCTGATATTATGTTCAAATATTGGGGGGATATAAGCAACTCCATCCCCCACCTCAAATTTCGGGGGAACCGTCCCCCCGTCCCCCCTAAGTCTCCGCCCCTGTCTAGTAGGCCTATCTCACTTCAGTTCTGTTATCTGAGTAGGTATCTTGAAGAGGCGCTATATAAATTCTCAGAATGAATGAATGAATGAACATTCACTAAAAGCCTACCACTGACGTAAGATGACGTGTAACGGCTGATTTCGCAACGTTGGTTGAGCCTTCAGCATACGTTGAACACTCACTGTTAGCTTGACCTTTCAGTCGGCAATCCATTCGAATTTTATCGACGTGCTTTCCGCAGGACTTGCAATAAATTTTGCTCACAGGCCGACGGTTTTCTATATCGATTACATCGACCTCGAACTAATTTCCATGACAGGTACGTACTCAGCTGTACATTATTATTCGACTTGCTCATCTTCGCCGCCATTGTTGTTTAAAATAATTTCAGAAATTGGTGATGTTATGGATGATGGCACGCGGCGTGAGGTGTCGACCGTGCTGTTATGGCCAATCATATTGCACGAAATTGAAGTGATCAGTCAGCAGTTATTAGGACAGGCCACGGCACGCATTCAGCTCTGCCGCAAGTAAGTAAATGAAAGTAATCTCAATTAGGTAAATAAAAATAATGGTCTGAGATGATTGTAAAGAACCTTCTTTGAAATCTCAAGCACAATAATAATGCAATAATTGTCGAAGCTTGTGAGGTTGTCAAATAGAAGGAAGTCGCACTGAAATGCAGTGTATGCAGCAGATCCTCGGGAATCATGAACTTCGTGGAAGACAAGCGAGTGGGTGTTGGAGACCGCTGGAATAGAAATAAGTCTCCTTGGATTAATCCAGCAGAAAAAGCTTCATATTTTGGTAATGTGTTGGAGAAGAGTGGAGATTGTCAAAAAAAGGAGATAATCCAAGGCACAATCCCTGGATTAAGAGCTCAGGGAAGATCTAAAATGGGATGGATTGATAACTTAAAGTCTAGAACTGGATCATCATTCGCCCAATTATCGAAAGAGACAGGAAACAAAAGTGAGTGGAATAAAATTATCCATGCTGTGGCCAGTCGTCAGCTTGGGGACTATTAAACATAAGAAACATGAGCACTGACCCTACAAATCCGACTTCATTCCGATCCCACTTCCTTCCTCCTCCATTCACTACCTTCCTCATACCATCCTTTCGCTCTCTGCCTCCTACCCTCCAATCGCTCTCTTCCTCCTACCATCCATTTGCACCTGCCCTCCATTCCCTCTCTTTCTCCTACCCTCCTTTGCTCTTTTCTTCCTACCCTCCATTCGCTCTCTTCCTCCTACCCTCCATTCGCTCTTCCTCCTACCCTCCATTTCCTCTCTTCCTCCTTCCCTCCATTCGCTCTCTTCCTCCTACCATCCATTCGCTCCCTTCCTCCTACCCTCCATTCGCTCTTTCCACTTACCCTCCATTCGCTGTCTTCCTCCAACCCTCCATTCATTCTTTTCCTCCTACCCTCCAATCGCTCTCTTCCTCCTACCCTCCATTCGCTCTCTTCCTCGTGCCCTCCATTCCCTCACTTCCTCCAACCCTCCATTCGCTCTCTTCTTCTTACCTCCATTCGCTACCTTTCTCTTACCCTCCATTCATTTTCTTTCTCCTACCCTCCATTCGCTCTCTTCTTCCTACCCTCCATTCATTCTATTCCTCCTACCTCCTACATTCGCTCTCTTCCTCCTACTCTCCATTCCCTCTCCTCTTACCCTCCATTCATTCTCTTCATCCTACCCTCCATTCGCTCTCTTCCTCCTACCCTCCATTCATTCTATTCCTCCTACCTCCTACATTCGCTCTCTTCCTCCTACTCTCCATTCCCTCTCCTCCTCTTACACATAAAATACACAATGGAATTGTTCGGTCTGATAACATTTAAACATGGTAAGCTGATTGATAAAAATCACGATTTTTAGACTTTTATAAGGCTTTTGACACTGTCAGACACTCTTTCCTGGCCGACCAACTGGCCCTCTTACCCATCCCCATCAATATTCATAATTGGATCCTTCCCTCCTTAGTAATCGCAGCCATTGCACTAAGTTCCATGGTATCACATCGTCCCTGGCCAGAATTAATGCAAGTATCATACAGAGCTCAGGCATGGGTCCCACCAATTTTTTTGAAGCCATGTCCGGTTTAAAACCTCTCTTCCACTTTAATCGCATCTTCAAATATGCAGATCACTGCTATCTTCTCACACTGGCTTCTAATATCTCCACCACTGTTGCAGAACTTGATCACATAAATGCCTGGGCCCAGAGATGCAATCTTCATCTTAACCATTCTAAATCCAGCGAAATTATCTTCACCAAGCCCAAGGACGATCCTTAAATCCTATCCACCACCTATATGCGGTATCTAAAGGGTTTCTTCATTAAAAATATTAGGAATTGAAATAACCGGTAAGTTTTGATTCTCTCCTTATATCCAAAAACTTAGCACAAAGGCTAAACAATCCCTTTACGCTCATCGTATCTTGATTTCTCATGGGCTCTCGGGCCCCAGGCTTCATGACATGATACGGGCTACCACTGTCAACCGCATGCTATACTGTTCCCAGGTACGTCTAGGCTTTGCCAACAAGCAGGAACTTGATCATTTGGGCGCAATTATTCGCAAGCGCGCGTACGTCTTGGCTACCTCCCTCTTTCTTTTCCTACTTTTGTGGAACTCTGCAAAAAAGCTGATCGTGATCTCTTTAATAACATTCTCAAAAACCCTAGTCACCTCCTCCTTGACCTTCTACCTCCCGTTCTAAATCAAATCAAATCAAATCAAAATCATTTTATTGCAACCCAAAACAAAAAACATAGCAATGATACGATACATCGAGTAACATCGAAAGAAAAAATATAAACCAGGGCAGCAAAGGGAAACCCAGAAGGGATGTGTATCCCGCTAGATTAGGGCACCCAAACCTTTTTATTTAACCTAAAAAAAGTACTGGCCTGCATTAGACATATCCAAAGAGTACAGCTGGATGACAATAACTCATTTCTGATAAATTAACCTACATCAGATGTAGGCTATCCTAATTAGTTAAAGAAACACAAAACTTAACTAAGAACACAAAAATCTTAATTAACATCTTAACTAAACGCGGCAAAAAAACTTCCTTAATCATTTATGAATCTTATAATGGAGAGAGAAGGTGCGTACGTAATTTCTTTTTAAATATAAATAAATTGTTTGACATACGTATATCAGTAGGAATTGAGTTCCATATATGCGTTCCCTTAGACTTGATTGTATGAAGACGAGCATTAGAATGTATCTTAACAGAACGATAAGCAGAGGCATTTCTAGTATAATGGGAGTGAATGTCATAAGCATGAGGCAAGAACTCCTTAAAGCTAGGTGGTAGAAGTCCATGTTCTAGTCGGAAAAAGAATTCCCCAACTTGGAGATCCTTAATTTGATCCACTCTCAATATTTTAAATTCTCTGAACAATAGAGGTCTCGGGGTCTCGCGCACTGGGAGCGCCTCTGAATGGTATATACCGCGAGAGGCGCTTTATAAATGCCCATATGCAATACAATACAATACAATACAATAGGGCAGTATGGTCCCATTTTCGAGCACCTGCAATTAATCGTACAGCCCTTTTTTGCAGATTTATCAGTCCTTTTAGCCTGGAGGGATAAGTTATTGCCCAAATCATATTGCAGTAATTGAGGTACGGAAAGATAAGTGCATAGTATAGACTTAATCTAACAGATTGAGGTAACAGGCGAGCAATACGGCTCAGAATTCCAACATTCTTAGCAATTTTACTAGAAATTTCATTAATATGTGATTTCCATGTTAAATGTTGATCGATATGTACGCCAAGAAACTTAGTTGACTCAACCTGTCTAAGAGGAGCATCTTTTATAGTTATATCTAAATTCTCATTAGGTGTTGATTTTCTAAAGGATTTAAATAAAATGTAATTAGTTTTATCAAGATTCAAAGAAAGTTTATTCGCAGAGAACCAAGTATTTATATTTTCTAGTTCCATATTGACTAACCTAACCAATTCCCTCCAAGAGGAGTGAGAATAAAAGACATTTGTGTCATCTGCAAACAGTATAAAGTAAGAGGCTGGAGAAGTTTTAGCCAGATCATTAATATAGAGAAGAAATAATAGGGGTCCAAGATTGGACCCCTGTGGGACACCGTATTTAATCCAGTTTAGCCCTGACCACACCCCATTACAGAAAACCATCTGAGCGCGTTTATCTAGGTAACTGGCAAACCAGTTTAACTGAGTGCCTCTAATTCCATAATATTCTAATTTGCTTAATAGGATTTTATGATCAACCGTGTCAAACGCCTTTGCTAGGTCGAAAAACACCCCCACCGAGTATTCGTTATTATCTATAGCCTTGGTGATCATGTCATGCATATTCATTAATGCCATATAAGTGGAATGTCCCTGTTGGAATCCATACTGTAATTGGTAGATAATATCAAATTTTTTTACATAGTATGATAACCTGTTATGCATAAGCTTTTCATAGAATTTGGAGAAATAAAGTAAAACAGAAATAGGCCTATAGTTAGAGACATTATCCTTATCACCTTTCTTTAGTATAGGTACTATCTTAGCAACTTTTATGGCGTCAGGAACAATTCCAGTGCTTAAAGAACAATTTATAATTTCAGCCAGAGGCATAGCAATTCTATCTAGATGAGGCTCAGCAAGGGAAGGGTCTATATCATCAACCCCTTTACTGCGGGTTTTTTTGAAGTTCCGACCTATTTCCAGAATTTCCTCGGGAGTGGTAAGGAGAACACCCATTGAATTCTGTTGGGGAACCTGAAGATAGCTACTGAAGTGAACGGGAGAAGATGGCAGTTTTTCAGCAAGCGTTTGAGCAATATTAGTGAAAAAATTATTATACTCATTGGCTATTATCTGAGGATCATTAACATTAACCCCATTTATTTTTAACACCTCATTGTGTTCATCCTCATTACTTAGTTGCATTACGGAGCGTTCGAATGAGTTTCCATGTCTGTTTGAGATCACCGTTAATTTTAGAGAATTCAGCTTCATAATAGTTTTTTTCAGCCATGAGTCTAATTGTCTTAAATTTATTTCTATACTTAGTAAATCTCATTTTATTAACCTCATTTGGTGATTTTATAAATTTTAAGTAGAGAGAGTTTTCCATCTTACATGATTTGAGGAGGCCAGGCGACATCCATGGTTGTTTATAAGTAAATTTCCTAGATTTATTACGTTTAATTATTGAGGGGAATGCATTATCATACGCTGTTTTATAAATTTCCAAAAACTTATCATAAGCCCCATTAGCATTATCTAAAGACCGGGTATGATTTGCGCCCTCGTTCCCATAATCTGATTCTCCCTAGATTTGACTCCCTTATCCGACGAGGTTTCCTGGGTAGGATGCTGTACAGTTAGGGTCTGTTTCTATTATTTCATTTATCATCTAACGTCATTATTACTGTTATATTTTTCTTTCCCCTTTGTGTAAAATTGTAGCTTCAGGACCATTCATACATTTTTAAAAATCAGAATCCATGATAAGTTTACGAATCTGAGGGCCATCAAAGATAGCATTCGAAGTGTCCGTAGTGGGGGTAGGTAACAGTGTCTGGACATGGTCCAGACATCCTGTCCGGACCGTTCACAGAGTACAGAGGGACAGCAACTAACATCAAGACATAATCCGAGCCAAACAGTAAATATATGCACACATACAGGGAGACATATACACACACATACAAAGACACATACAAAGACACATGCGCACACATACAAGGACACATACGCACACATACAACGACACATACGCCCACATACAAAGAAGCATACAAACACACATACAAGGAGACAAATCCACGGACGCGATGCTGTCCGGCTCAAGGGTCGGATGTGAAGGCGGTGAACGTCTTATACACCCGTGGAGGCAACCGGCGACGAGGGGGAAGACCAGCTGGTCGAAAAAAGGATCGCCACTGGGCGGCCGAACCGGCGCACTGAGGGGAAAGAACAGAAAAGCCACGCCAAAAGAAAAAAATTTGTCGGGGAATTCGCTACAAAACACAAAATCAAAATATTTAGTTCTTTATTGGGGGGTCCGTTATCTCAAGAACTAGAGCCAATTCGAAGAAACCACTTCCATTTTTGAATTCAAAATACCAAAGAATTGTTCAAATATCCTTGGCAACGAGAAAATTTTTTTATTTGTTGATTAATTATAATTAATTTAACGTCATCCGTGTAACTAAGGAAACCTCTAAGTCAGGAGCTGTTTTTAGCCACAGAGCTGTTTTTAGCCAATCAGAAAGGCGAAACGACGTTTATTGGTCAGAATTGTTTATAAATAAGCGAACCTCTGGCCAAAATAAATTAAGTTAAATTCCTTTGTTACAATAACTTAAAACGCGGCTAGTAAAGCCCCCGCATTCAAAGGTTCTCTCCTGTCGTTTCAATGTAAACTCTCTGCTAAAAGATCCACTATTCTATCCGCAGTAAGGACCTCAACAGGAAGGTCATATTTAGGACATGACACCCAAATGACATTAATACTATTTGGTCTGCGTAATGTCAAATGTGAGGTTTCTGCTGAAGGAATAGTTTAAAGCACGCAAATTTCCAAGGCGTCTAAAGCCTGAAACCACTAGGTGAATGTAAGTTCAATACGAACGAACGGAGCTGCCAGACTACTTGACATATCTGTCGGTTGAATGAGGATTTCAATCATTAGCTCGTTAAGGGCCCAAACCGAGTCTTACCTGACGTTTTAATTGGGTCACGGCGGGCCTACGCAGAGCCGCTGGTGGTGACCGGTTGCCTGGTGTAGGTCCAAAGTGGTCCAACTAACGCTCGCCGATCAGGACATGTTTTCCCCCACTTTCTGACTATTCTCATTTGTGAGTTGAGTTTTCATTTCTTAATTTAACTGTCTCTTGAAAAAATATACACCCACAACATAAAACTTTAGGCCTAAATATGAAAACCAGGGGCGTAACTTTGGTCTAAAAAGTGGGGGTACCAATTCCTTACATACACGAAGCAAGGCTATTCCGGGGATCCGCCGGAATATACACCGTGTCTCAAAGTAAACTGTGCAAAATTGTTTCTGTCAGAACTTCGTCAAATTTCCACCAATTTTAATAATTTTTTGTAGGTAGATGGCAAAATGGCTGAAATTTTATGCTATAGGCCTACATAAATTTTCCACCTCATCTGACTCATGTCACCGCACTACCGTGTTAAACACAGATGTACGGACGTAAAAACGATCGAAAATACCATTTTTAATCAACGATAGCGCAGCTTAAAATAAACAATTACGTCATTAAAACGTAAATAATGATTGCCAGCTATTCTGAGGGTAGACTAGTTAAAATTAGAAACTTATTAAATAACATCTGACGCCCTCTAACGAATTGATGAACAAAATCTGAGCACTCTTAGACAGTTGTTAAAATTTTAGCGTTATATAAGAAATTGGTACATCTGTGTTTAGCAAGGTAGTGCGGTGACATGAGTCAGGTGAGGTAGAAAATTTATGTATAGCATAAAATTTCAGCCATTTTGCCATCTACCTCCCAAAAATTATTAAAATTGGTGGAAATTTGACGAAGTTCTGACAGAAACAATTTTGCACAGTTTATTTTGAGACACGGTGTATATAGATTATAGATATAACATACAACATACATAAATGCATATATACACACATACATGCATATATACACCTGTACATACATGCAAACATACATACGTACATACATACATACAAACACACGTACGTACATACATACATACATACATACATACACACGTACATACATACGTACATACATACATACATACATACATACATACATACATACATACCTACATGTATGTACATACATACATACACACGACATATATACATACATACACACGTACATACATACATACACCTATGTACATACATACATACATACAATCATACACACATGCATGTATATACATACATACATACATACACACGTACATATATACATACATAGATACATGTACGTACATACACACATACATACATATGTAGTGGTTAACTTCTATGTCGCCAGACTGGAAGACATGCACTCATTGACACGGCTAATTGGTGGGTGGATGCATGCACTCATACCACACAGACTGACAAACAGACGCACTATGCTGGATAAGCAAACTGACAAACTGACACCTTAGACTTTTATTCGATTCAGAGTCGGTGAATAAAACTGGTCTCCATGACGCTGAGAAAGGTCATGGTCTAATATTATGACACAAAGGACTCACTGATTTCGAGTGGACATTTTCAACGGTTTGTGCTTTCAGAATGCGATTTCCCTTAGGAGCGATCATCCATTGATACGCATTAAGGTAACGACGCTAAACGAATCTCAACCTTAGAAAATCTTAGATAAGATTTACATTGCATATGTAATCTGGCGTCATTTTCTTTTAAAAGCAGCGAGGCGTGTCTTCCTATTTTCTTCATAATTAGGCCTACCTCAATTAGGCCTGCTCGTAGGTTAATTAGTCCTAACAACTGATCTACCTCCGATCTTGATCTGGCTCTTTGGAAACCGGACTCGAACCTCCTTTGGACTAATCTCGGGAAAACGCCTCTGATTTGACGTAACGCTCGTGAATAATTGTAATTGTAATTGCAACCGAAAACTTATATAGCGCCACTTCATGTGTAGTGAATTATCAGTTGCAAGTTCCGATAACAATTTATTTCAACCTTGTGAGTATGCTGCATGCCTGTATGATGGTCTTTGGTGGATTGGTTCCATTCGTTCTGTGTGAGATGAACACAATGGTTTGGAAGTTATCTTCGTGCACCCACATACATGGTCCTACTTCTGCATTCAAATAGCCACAGAGAGAAGGTGTTTGTTGGGTGGCAAACGAACATATTTTGTGTAAAATTCAAGTGCCAGTGACAAAACAAGATCATGTGACATCGATTGAAGATTGAACATGTATAAATAAAGAGTACACAAGATTGTAAAAGAACTAAGATGATTAAATGTGATCAATTGGTGCAAATTTATTATTCCATCAGTTATGTTTATATTAGAGCAAAAATATGTTACCCACCATTTATTATTATTTTGAAATATGTATATAATTAGATATCTTTCTTTCATATGATAATGATATCTACCAAATAACTCCAAGAACTGAGGAAGATGAAGAGATTGAAATGCTCACAGAACGAAAGCTCTGTAATGAGTCAGTTGACTCATTACAGAGCTTTTTTCACAATATAATGCTATGAAATTGACTCCATTATAAACTCGCGAATGCAGGAAACACTGCCACGAATGAAATAAAAGTTTAAAATGAACAAGAAGGAACACCGTCACCATTTTTAGTGCACTTACAGTGTCTGAGCTTCTCTTTCCAATGATGCAACTTGCATTGCTCCATGACCTGTCCCACATGATGATCTTTGGCTTTGAAAATGGTCTTCGGAATGCAATTTTCCATTTTTGGAGGGCCATATGGTAGCACATATGCATCAGAAATACAAAATTTCTGCATATTTTTGTAGAGAAAGTACATTAGCATTATGAGTTGTTAAAACATTCTTGAATACAACTTCAGTTAGGGCACATCGGGGCTGCAAAGTATGATCATCAGACATGCACAAGTTTTTTTTAAACCATTTTCAGATGGGTCATAATACAACAGTTTTCAACACTCATCATTCTTTTCTTCAGCATTTCATCTAAGCAACGATGACTAAATATCCTGAAAATTTCATACAATTATCTTTGATATTAATGGAGTTATGAGCTTCTGAAAGTCACTACAAATTTAGACGCGAGTTCGAAAACGGCAAAAACGAGGTCACCCCATACCTCTTTGAAGCTCATTATCTTCAAAACTACTTATCAAATTGATCTAAAATTTTGCACAACTTCATCTAATACCATAATAAACATTCTGTGAAAATTTCATTGAAATCCGAGACGGTCAACCTGGAGCCATTTGTTGAATTGAGATGGAATGACCCTATTAGCTTTTCCACAAAGAAATTTTTCTGCAGGGCTGCGTATCCCTCCACTGGAATCATGAACTCCTTTCTGCAAATTGGACATGGCATTTGGTTGCCAGGACTTTTGCTAGTTTTACATCCTATCTTTTCCAGGCATGTCCTGCAGAATGTATGAATACATGGCAGGATCTTTGGATCCTTGTAAGGTTTGCTGCACACACAACATTCTGTTATGTCTTTCAGTTGTTCCCAAACCTCCATGTCACTCGTTTTCGTCCCAGCCATTGCTTGATCTTGTCACTTTAACTTTCAATAAAACCTGCCAAGGCCAGAATACAGATGTCAAATTGGGTAATCTATCGTAGCATCCGTAATTATTCCACCATCAGCGATGAGGATTAACTTAAATGCTAGTATTTAAAATACTAAATTAAATACTAAAGTATTTTGTACTTGTATTTAGTCAATTTGGAAGTATTTGTATTTCTACTTAAAATACCTATTCTGAGTATTTTGTTTTTAAACTATAATGATGAAATAAAATTTCAAATTACTTTATTTTAAAATTAATAACAAAGCAATATTGCAGGCATTAAGCCCGCAACACAGGTTTAATGCCTTCAATATTGCTTTGTAACTATTGTTTAATGAGCTTATTAGACACCTGCCTCTGTTGCAGCAAGTTCAAAAGACTTTCGGAGCAGTACCATTTCACAAGGATTATCTTTATAGCTGCAGCAGATATCTTATCATACTAACGATAGGGCATAATTAAGAAACCGCTGGTGCAAGTCATTCCAACGCCCCAGTGTGTAGGCTATATATCATAGTCATGGCACTGGTGTGATTGTAGTGATTTCCGACACAAAATATGCTCGATTTCAAACAATACTGGTGCATTAATTCAGTTTTAACTGAAGCTGTACAGAACTACTGAATTTTCACATGTTCTCAGTGATTTCCGACACAAAAATATGCCCGATTTCAAACAATATTGGTGCACTAATTTAATTTAATGTAGTTTTAATTTGGGGCATTAAAGCATTTAACTAGTGATACAATAATCAGAGGAATGGTAGCTGAGTGGTTGTTGCACTAGACCGTTTTCCAAGGAATCTCTCATTTCATTGCTAAGAAGAAATCACTGAAATGACAAACATTTTGAGCAACTACTCATTATTAAGGTCAATTCCTAATTAACCTATAAAGAATGCTTAACTGAAAACACTTATTGTCACTGTTCATAGTTCTGTGTTAGGAGTAAAGCATCAATTTTATTTGACTAGATCATTTGGGGTAAACTTTGACTTGAAATATTTTGTACTTAATATTTAAAATACTTTTCCAAAACGAGTATTTTATACTTGTTTACAAAAGATTCATAAAAAAGTAATTGTACTTTAAATACTTGTGTAATCAAGTATTTATACTTGTACTCAGATTACTTTTCAAAAATATTTCCGCGTCATTATCCACCATTTAGCCTATCACTTCATCGTCCTAAAAATGCGGACGCTAAAACGATAGATTACCTCAAAATGTTTTCAAAAACATAAATGTTTTGTCAACTCTGTAAATCTTATTGACACAAGAACAACTGCGATCTTAAGTACTAAGATAAAAATCAGACTAGAATCATGAAAAGTTTATCCAGAGCATAACAGTTTCGTTAAGTAGTCCTGGAATATGACTTGCAAGCGAATGACTTGCAAGCGAATTTAATATAAATGGATCACTATAATATAAATGGATCTGTAAATACACCTGCTTTCCGATCACGGCAGACCTTATTGAAATAATTATAACTGCGATTTAAAATAATGAAATAACATTATAAGAACACAAGGCTTTAGCAGAAGACAACACTTTCACCGCTTTTAAAATCACAACCTGATCACAACCTAAGAATGATCACAACGGTCCTGGTCCAGTCACGTGCTCTGTGGGTTAAGTGCATAGTTGGCGCTTTGGTTGGCGCCATCCAAACTCGTCATCGCAATCTCAAGCCCCTATACCTATTCTTAGATCTCAAGACTTCTACAGAGCATAAAGACGCTAGCTTATTCACAGGCGCTCAGTCAAAACAAAAATCGACAGGTAGGTAGGGTCAGAATTTTTTCCAGGTCAAGATGCAAATGTCAGATAGGCAGACTGCCAGAAGGCTAGGGTGGATGATGTTTAGATTGAAGTGGCGAGGGAGGCAAGGGGAAGACAGGAATTAGGATAGTATTTGTTAAAGTGCAGTAGGCCTACTTTCTTCGACGCGATAGTTCTATTTAGTTCCAATCAAGGAATCTAACCATTGACTCTTGAATTATAAGACAAATAACACATCCCAAAAGCATTAAGAAAAGGAAGACGTCAATAACCAATGCTGTAATATGACGGAACTATCGCTTGTCAACTTTCTGTTGTTGTTCCTTGGCTGCCAATTTACAATAATATGTATAATTGTATATATTGTATATATATATATAATTATATAATTATAGGCCTATGTATGTATGTATAACTTGTATAATGTATGTATAACTTGTTTATATATAATTATATGTATGTATGTATAACTTGTATACAGTAGTTTACCTCACACAATGGGTAGCATATAGTAGGCCTAATGTAAAAGGCATTGATTGGCAGAGAAGTTAAGACGTATCGAGCAGGGTTAGTAGTTGGACCGGCGACCGTCAGTTCGTGGAATACCATGACACCTCGACTTCTTGTATCTCTAATTTATCGGATTTCGAATTAGCGTCTCTGATGGACTTTGACAATTACAATAAAAAAATCAAACTATAGACTTGGAACCAGACCTGATCATATCTGCCTTACCGATTTCTGTTTCCGGCTAGGCGCAGATGACTAAGCTGAGTCGTTCCGTACGGCTTAATCTTTGTGGGCGCTGAAGAAATCTGGAGATTACGATTACGATAGATGTTGATTACGACAGATATAACACCTGTAAGCAGGTGCTATTTAGGCAGGTGTTATGTAAATAGGTGTTATGTAAGCAGGTCTTATGTAAGCAGGTGTTACGGCTGCAACATACATTGGATGCTGAGTAGCTGTATGTATAGGAGACGTCCATCAACTGTCCAATAGTTATTGCAGCATCAACAGCCACAGTATAGGCCAGTGCATATTTTAACAGATTTGGACTACTGGGGCAAAGTCGGCCACGACTATGGAGCATGGGGGAGCGTCATGAGCTTCCTAGTGTAGTCTGGGGTAGAGCCCCAGCCGACAACGCATTTTAGAGCATTTGCTGCTAAACGGAGCCCGTTTTAGCCACTTTATCTGGGACAAATCACCCAAACTACTAGGACAAATCTTTGTCCCACTAGTTATACGGTTAAAATATGCACTGCAGTAGTCCTAAAAATGAGTGAATCTTAGCAGTCAACTCTTAGGTCGTTTGCAATATAACTGTCATAGATTTCGTTCCGTTCTTGCTTTCGTTGATCTCATCTCTGTTTTCAGTCCACTTCGTTTCATGCTCTCGAAGTCACTCTCATTCACTTTCGCTGATTTTCTCAGAATCATCTCCTCTCTCCGTTTGTTATGATCTCTGTTAGGGCTGCCTGTTACGCATATATGCGTAGCCTATAGCCTACCCCAGTAGCCTTGCTTATGCCTGCAGTAGCCTAGTCTATCCTAGTAGCTTAGTCTACCCCAGTAGCTTAGTCTACCCCCAGAACCCTTGCCTACACAGTTGCCTAGTCTATTACAGTATATAGCATAGCCTACCTAAGTAGCCTAGTCTACCCCAATAACCTTGCCTACTTCAGTAGCCAAAACCTATCCCAGTAGCCTAGCCTATCCCAGTAGCGTTATCTACCTCAGTAGCCTAGCCTACCCTAGTAGCATAGTCTACCAATAGTCTTGCCTACTTCAGTAGCCAAGCCTACCCAGTAACCTATCCTACTCCACTAGCCTCGTCTACCCTAGTAGCCTTGCCTACCGCAATAGCCTTACCTACCTCAGTAGCCTAGTTTACCCCAGTAGCCTAGTTTACCCCAGTAGCCTAGCCTACCCTAGCAGCTTAGCCACCCCAGTAGTCTAGCCTACTCCAGTAGGCTATAGGCTATCTCACATCTCCTCCGTTATCTATTCAAGCGTAGCGTAGCTTTGCATAAACATCATGTATTACCAAACACCGATACAAACATCACGCATCAATGATTGTGAATCAGAACGCGTAAAGATGTGCGTCCTGCATTTGCTGCTCTCATTGCTTATTCGAGTCTTATTTGCTGTTTTCATGCCGTCCGCGTTCATCGTCTCATCCATCTATTCATGAGAGTATTAGATACGTGTATGGCCGTGGTCCATGGATCGCTGAGTACAGTTAGTACTGATCGCTTGACCACGCATTTTAGAGCATTTGCTGCTAAATGGAGCCCGTTTTAGCCACTCCACCAGTGGTCCATTTAGTGCGAAATAATTCCCAATTCCATTTCGCCATTACGTGGAACTGGGACAAGAATGACCGGACAGCGAGGCAGGGAATAGGATATTTTTGGAGGAGGATTGTGGGAGAGTTATGGGAGGGGCAAGGGGGAGGCTGGATAGGAGAAGTGGATGGAGGAGAAGGCGTGAGGTAATAAAATGGAGTGGGAGAGGGAGGAACGAGTAGCAGAAGGGATATAATTATTGTTGAACTATAGTGCGCAGATTCTCTGCGTGTAATAGACTAGTATTGCTTCAGTTTTCTTTTCATTGTAGGCCAGTACATCTTAAAGGATATACGAGCATCAAGATATTGCGCAATATATAATAAAACGTAGTGAAATGCAGGCCAGTGATTGCAGTCAATCAATCAATCAATCAATCAATCAATCAATCAATCAATCAATCAATTGCTGCTTAGCTTTATCTGAGTTGCTTTACTTAACGTGCTTCGCCAGATTTAGTGTTGTCAACAAGACTGGAAATCGAACTTCGTATTTTGTCCAGAAACTGCTTCACGTGCGGTGACGACCAGAAATCCTCTGATTTTATCAGCGTTTACTGAAATATGACTGTAAATAAAGCTATCAATGATGCATCTATAGGCTAATAAGACATCCATTTGGCGTTTTCTTTTCAGTCTCCGAGTCATCTGGTCTGTCGACGTGTAACCGCCTCGAGAAGTCTACTGCACGGCTGATGACTAGATTAGTGAACACGACATTAGAATCCATAGCTCTAAGCGACAGCTTCTGCAGCTATCGGCATCACGGTGTATAGAAACGGCTTCGTTATTTGCGGACGGCTGATTGACACGAGTCAGTGCGATAAAAGAATTGCACCGAGAAGAAACGATGAACCAGGATCCAGAACGCAATCTACATCGAGCATAAAACAGGACGTAGAATATTCGAATCAGTTGTATCTACTGGAAACTCAGAATCATCGGTTCTCAATCGAATCTGGGATCAGTGAATCGGAAATTGACTGCAGAAGATCGATTATGTGATTGCGTCGATGATCGATAAAACGGAAACAGAGGCTAACGATGGGATCAATACGAGCAGATACCTAACAACGGATAACTCGAAAGTAAATATGGATAAACCAGAAGACGAAGCAACTCCAATTGTTCAGTGATCGATGAATGCGAAATCGAGTTTTAGATCAATAAATCGAACACAAGACTAAATATCAGATCGATCAAACAGGAAATGAAACTCAACTTAAAATTAATCAACAGTGTAGGAAACAGGATATAATATCAATCAATAGGACAAAAGATGAAATCGATCATGAGACTTAATGTTAGACTAAGCACTATAATTATGATATGACACTTAAAACTCATATACTGGCATAAGTAAACTGAAACTGGAAATAGAAAACCGATCATCAACAATATTAGATCGTTAAACAGAGCCTGAAAGATCAGCTTGGTAGGTGATCGATAAACAAGTGTAGGTGATCGATAAACCAGGTGATCGATAAACCGGAAGTCGATAGAAACATGGCGTCATCGACCGACACCATGACGCCGACTCAGAGCAGTAGAACTTACGCGAATCAATCAAACAATGGATCTAACTTACCTTTCTGCTTGTTTCGTCTCGAGTCCAACGACCTGACCGTTCCGAAATTTCCAACATACAAGTTTTTGACAAACGTTTAGGGGTCTACTTTTCGTCGGGCGGCTACTTCACATTCAACAAGACAGTGCCCTTGCGCACCGAGCAGGTGAGACCATTGCTCTGCTGTCCCGGGACACACCCGACTTCATATCCCCGCAGCTGTGGCCCCCCAACAATCCAGATCTCAATCCTGTTGACTATCAAATCTCGAGTGTACTGGAGGAGTACGTTTATCGTTCCCGCATTCGTGATTGAAAAGTGGAAGCTGTTTGACCACGTGATCATCGACCTGGCCATCAAACAGTGACGTCCACGTCTACGGTCGTGTGTCCGTAAACAAGGAGGACATTTTGAACACCAGCTATAGCTGAACTTCACTTCCTTATGGCTCTTGTAGGCCTATGTTGGAAATTTCCCCTTTTCAGTACTGCATCTCAAACGTTCATAAACTTGACAAACTCACCAACATTTCCAAACGGCGTTACGATTTGGTGGTAATATGGCTATTGTTGTTGTTTTTAAAATTTCAGGCAAATGCTACAAGTTTTGGCCGAGTTATGACACTTTTGCTTGGGGTCTACTTTTCATCGGGACACAGTGTAGATATATGTTGCGTGTATTTCGTATATACGTATATATTAGATATATACATAAACCCAAGGCGTCTGGTCAAATTATGTTATATATAATATCTAGGTAATAGTTGTCTATTTAAGCTATAATGATAGATTTATTGTAAAATAGATTGAACTCTGAGGATTCGGTTTCTTAAAAGACGCCGTAGATATCACGACATGTGACGTAGGCGGTCACATGACGTGTGACGTAGGCGGTCACACGACATGTCACATGTCGCCTATGTCACATAGGCGGTCACTTGACATGTGACGTAGGTGGTCACCTCTGTTTAATGATTGTTACGCTTTCTGTTTGGAGACTATACGGAGTAGATTACTAACATGGGGTTGGGGACATTACCGTAATTACGTTTAAAACCAGTTTTGACTGGCCTACAACACCCAGTTTTTCTGGTCCCCACCACTCCGTTATCTCACTGAATTAAGAGGATGTCGGTCTATACCATATAGGCCTCCAGAGGGTCCTGAAACCCACGGACAATTATAGCCAATCGACTTCCAGGCAGTCTGTTTGGGGGCCAAACGAAAACGGCACGAACGCTTATAGCTTAGAAGTCCTCGAGTGTGACTACTTTCACAGTGTGACGATATTATCAGTCACATCGGTCACACTAATCAAGGAACCTCTTCCAGGCGCTTTGAATTCAGTCAAAAACAAAAAAAGGATCGTGAATTACCTTAACACATCAAACCGTAAAAGTGTCGTTTGCTGCCGGCCGAGAACCTCCCACGAGGCCGGCCCAAACCATTGGAGTGTGCCAGTAAAAATTATAGCCCACTAATCGTACGGCGGTGGTGCGCTAGGAATTACAGACTCACTACTCCAACCACCTACGATGAAAACTTTTATTTTGAGGTTCGTGGGCAAGACCCAGCGCTGGTTAGTTTCTTGATTAGTTCTGCCACCATCTGGTCTTTGCTTTGACTCGGCAACTCTTTTTTCCATTCTTGCTTTGTATATCACGTTTCATCGTTCTATATTTCTCCTCCTCTCCCAGAATAAGCTTATACTCTTCATCGCTAATAGCAGTGTCTTCCAAAGCCTTAGAAATGTGGTCATGAACTGTGTTTAGCTTACTTTCCGCCAAAATACAAATTTCGTCGTGTTTTGAAGCTTTAGCAACAAAACTTCTACTAATAACATTTCCAATGATATCCAGAAAACTCGTCGCTATGGCTAAACTCTCCAGAACAATACCAGGTATAAAACCAATGCCAGTGGCTAACATAGCTGCCCCACCCACCCCAGTTCCAAGACTAACTATAGCAAGGCCGGCCGAGGCCCCATTAGCCACATCTACAACCCTCTTATACTTCTTGCATAGTTGTCCCCGACTTATCGCCTCAGATCTCAGGAATGCTTCTACTTCACCAATCTTCTGCAGACGAAAAGTCTGCGACTTCGTGTCTGACGAAATTGTCGGCTCCGTAAGCGTTGGATACAAAGCCATTGTTTTTTTATAGTTGCTCTATTAGTAAAGTTACGTTTAAGTCGATAGATGAAGTACTTTCAACGCCTCTCTTTTTGCCTTCAATTCGGAAACTCGTTTGTCCTGGAACGAATATTGCCCTGGCTACATCAAATTGCCCACTTGAAATATCGACTGTACGATCGATGCTACCACCAGCAGCTGCCGGTGCTATAACGCGAACTGTTGCATCACCACCGCAAACACCAAAGACTGTTAGCTTCCAGAACCCGCACTCTAACGAAACCCCCTCATTGGCGGTTTGCAAACTTATACACGGAAAACGCGCAGCGGTCAATGGAAGAGTTTGCCACGCACTGGTGGTTACCGTTCCGGCCGCCGTATAGATATCGCGGCTGTGGTAATCGTCAGACACGAAGTCGATGTGTTGTTGAGGCACCGCGGTCAATAGCTCTGCGGTGGGCTTCGGGATGTCGTACCCCCAGTGGCCCACATCACCTAGACTGTCTATGCTGTATTTGCACATGTCTATTTCTCCGTGTTGACGGAGATACCCCCGAATCTTGTAGTGCGTGTCAGTCATATTTTTCTATACTACTGACTATCCCCCGTGTCTAAAATATGTATAGATCTGGAAGTGTGATATTCCAAAAGTACCTTGTGTTGGGCTGGTGGCCAAGACCACCAGCATGAATTTTTTGTGTACTGTGTCACAAGTGAAGGTGAACTCTTGTGCAGAATTAGTCAAAGCGACAGTGGAGGAAATGAGAGCAGGGACTCTCTGTGAATCGGTGGTTGGAACCCCATAAAACTTCCAGGACGTGATACGCGGAGCAGTAGGACTAGATCCCCCGGCCAGACTAACCTTCCATATTCGCACAGGCGTCGGGCATTCAATCATTAAAAAAGTCCCGGTAACCCGATCCCCAATCTGGGTTCTCGATGTGGACGCCGTCTTCCACTCACCTCTCACACCCGAGTTGAATGCCATATGAGGCGGGTTAGTGGGTAAAGATTCGTTGGCCGAGGCAATAAAACCCGTTTCGGAAACGTTTCTGGAAAGGGGCGGAATATGGCCGCTGTAGTTGAGAATCTTGATGTCCGTCGCGTATCGCCTTTCATTAGCTATCTCACTGTCTACATACCGTTTATTTGTCACATGCAACGGTTCTGTTGGTACTCTATCACTCTTTGTCATGTTGTCGGCGATCAGCTTCGATACTTGTGCCATACTCGTCGCGTCGCTTTCGGACGTTGCTGCGCCCGTAGGGAGCCCAGTAACTCTTTTACCGCCCATGGTTAAATCACCAGTCATTGCATCACCAGCTCTAAGCACGCATGCGCTCCTAACGATAACATCTTGCTCGTTGGCGTGCGTCTTAGCAGCTTCAGCTTTCTGGTCCGCATAGAGTCTAACTGAAGCTCCAATCTCAGCGTTTTTCGCGTCCACATACCGTTTGTTAGTCAAGTACTTTGGTCCAGCCGGCGCCGTATCATTATTCTTAGTGGCGTTGCTGATCAGCTGCGTCACCTGTTTCAAACTCGCGGCGTCGCTATCAGATCCTGGAATTTCTGTTGGCAGCCCAGTCACTCTTTTACCACCCATGGTCAAATCACCAGTCATAGAATCGCCGGTTTTGAGCACATGCCCGCCTCTTACGATAGCATGCTTCTCGTCCACATATCTTCTAGCGGTGGTGACCTTCTCATCCACGTACTGTCTGTAAGAAGCGTCGCGGGAATCTACATACCGCTTATTCACCACATGCAACGACTCCGTGGGTACTCTATCGAGTTTTACTAGAGCGCCAGCGACCGCTGTTGACACTTGTTTCCAACTCGCTGCGTCGCTATCGGATCCTGAAATTTCTGTTGGGAGCCCAGTAATTCGGTGGCCGCCCATAACTAAACTTCCAGTCATTACACCGCCGGATTTGAGCACGCACGCATTCCTGACGATAACATCTTGCTCGTTAACATAACTTTTAACAATAAGGTCCTTGTCATCTGCATACTGCCTAACGGAATCTCTCAGCCCCGCATTCTTCTCGTCCGTGTACTGCCTGGCATCGATAAGCTTTTGGTCTGCATGATTTTCGGCTGCGGTCGCCTTCTGGTCCGCGTATCGTACCACTTGTGCCCAGCTCGCAGCGTCGCTTTCAGACGCACCAGCGTCTGTGGGCAGCCCAGTAACTTTGTGGCCACCCATTTTTAGAACACCAGACATCGTTCCACCGGTGATTTGTAAGTTGTCCTGATCTATGATGTCTGCATAAGCCTTTGTCGCGGCGTCTGTTTCCATCGTGGGCGTTCCCACGTTTGTCAGTCGAAAACCTCCAGCCGACAGAATTCCCATCATGGTATCACCCGCTTTGTGGACGAGCCCAGCGGCGCTTATCTGCCCCCTCCCACCCCACCTCCACCGTCTCTTCCAAATTTATCAACCGGCATTTTTTATATACAAAAAGGTGACGGAAGTCTAACATAAGTCAAGCACGATATCTTCAAAATTCTTTCCAGCAGCGAGCTCTATTAGCACGGCTAGGCAGAGATGACCACATACCACATCATCTGGCCCCTGTAGCTGAAATGTTTGTGTTCTTATAGGATTTTTTAAATATCTAGAAATTTCGAGAGGCGGATCCAGCCCATAACTGTCAAAATAGACGGCTTTTGGTCCATCTATCCAATAGGCGACCCAGTGAGTACCATCACCAGAACCGGAATCCAGATTAACAACTCCACACTCCTTCTCACGAGCCACGGCGGGCAGACCATCTCGCATGAAAACACCGCGGAAATGCGGCAGCGCTCTGGCAACTTTCTCTATGTCAAAGTTGCTCAGCGGTTTTAGTTTTTTTGTCCGATGTAGAGACCCGATCCTTTACACATTGGGCAACAACCACCACGAGTCTCACGCCCGAGATATAAACCAGTCCCGCGGACCTGGGCCTCGAGTTCGCGATTGTGACGCGCCGCCTCCGCCAGTGCAGCGTCGCTGGCCTGTTTGCTCTGCACAGCCTTTACTACCCCAGCGGTCCCACCAGCCACGACACCCGCCGCGGATAACCCACCAAAAAGCAGCGGGAGGAGAGCCAGTAGTGGAAGAAATCCGCCCGATTTTGTCATCTTTTTCAGTTGCGTTTTGGTGAATCTCAGCTCCATGCCAACGCCTTCCGAAATCTTCTTCACGATTCGGGCGGCTTGAACTTTTGTCAGCGCGAGCTTGTCGTCTCCGCGAAGCTGGCCATGAGCGAGCCGGATCGTGGCGCCAGTGCCGGCGCGCGCAGCTTTAGCCAATGTTTGCTTTTGCCCTTCGGTCAGTGAAAGACCGAACGCAACGTATTCAGTTTTCATTTTTGCAAAAAATATATCTAGAAGGGGGCCATTTTTCTAAATGTGATTATGGGAATCAGTAGACAACGTTGAATTTGCTGCCATCCGATTCAAAATTCAGGAGTCGGTCGCTGATCAGGACGGCATATGCTGTCGTATTATTTGGTACCCCTTCGTTAAAGTCCACCTTGATTTGTATGTCCTGTACAGAGGTTTTTAGTCGTTCAGATTGCCTGCGCACGTCCAGGACGAAGATCGGAAACAAATCTACAAATTCGATTGGTGTCGGTTGGCATGACGATTCACGCGCGTCTATGCCGCAATATTCTTCCTTGAAGTCACGTAGGGCCTTGTAAGCGCGAGAGGTTGTCCTCTTGGTGAAGTCAAGATTCATGTCAACCACCGGGTATCGATCGCTGTTGAGCATAGCGAAAATGTTGCGAACCTGTGCATGGTCAAACAGTGCCGGATTCTGGCCTTGATGTGCATTCTTTCCAGTCTGAAAAGCAACAAGAATCCAGCGTGGCTTTTCCGTGCCCGACTTAACGCTCAAACGCCAGGAAAAAGTCGTCGCTCGTGGCACCGCAATGTTGTCGCATTGCATGGCGCGGAATGCCACAGGTACCTTAACCTTGGCTTCAATCTGCTTCATAAGCATGCTTTTATACTCCAGAGCGGGTATTATATGCGGCATGAACCAGGAGAGTTTAGTCAGCGCGATCTGGCCATTGGTCGCTGCGGCTTCCTTGAAGATCGCGTCTGCATCTCCCTGCCGGCTCAGCAGTAAGGAGTGTTTAATCCCGTATACGACTTTGTGGTAATCATCGCAAAAGCCGAATAGATGTCTTAAGGGAACGATGAATGAAAACGTTCCAATAGGGACGGGTTTTCCAATGATCATCAGTCGACGGGCCTCGAAGCCGATATTCGCGGTCGCCGCCGCCGCACTCGTGTCCTTCTGCCAACACATGTTTAAACCTTCGCCTTTGGAGAAGTCGTCGCCGTATACCAGCATGCCTTTCATCGTCGTGGCTTGCCCAGGAGACATGACATTCTCTATCTCGGTGTTGTTAGCCAGGTATCGAATCTGAGAGAACATGTACGGGATGGCGTTGTTGATGAATGACACCAACGAGTCTGCGATGTAAGCCGCACCAGTTGATGTAAGCCTGCCCTCCACAAGAAGGTAACTTTTAGAAGGTTGCGTGAAAATGTCTTGGTTCTGGATGTCTATCTGTATGGCCTGGCCATTGTTAATAGCCGCAGGGTTTTGTGATTCATACTCGCGGTATTCAAACGATTCGATGCTATTATCATCGGGTACCGCCGAAGCGATGTCCAACATTTCACTCGGCACGTCAAATGCCGCCATTATTATAAGTAAAAAAGTTCAAGCTTCAATTATTAATCATGCTGTAAATGAAATTCATGTGTGGTGGGTAAAGCATTTTTTGCGTTTTATGAATTAGTCGGAAATTTTTTTTATTTTATTTCGCGAGAAACAGACCCCTACCACCGCGACTCGGCTTTATAGTCTTGAAACCGGATCCAGCAATGCGGCTGTTTATGTCAGCCATTGTCGGAACAACGGGTGGCGGACTCACAGCCAGTTGTTTCAAGTATTCGATGCTCTTGTCGCTGAGCGCCTTCTCCAAAGGTGCGGGAACCGCTATTGGTGCTTTTGCGCCGGCAACAGCGCGTCTCGCTTTCACGGCATCAACGATCTGCCTGACGGCAGACGCCGTTGTGGCCCCAGCTTTCACAACATTACCAACTACATCGGCAACGTTTGTTATTACACCTTTATTAGCCGAAATGAAGGATCCGGCACGCCCTAGCAAGCCCGCGATTTTGGGTATCCAGTCGAAAAGTCCACCACCCACGACACGACGCCGCTTTTTAATTCCAAGAACAAACATGAGAATATTTAAGTGTGAAAATCTACGCACTGCGGATGTGAAACCTTATAGTTACTGTCTCACCGCGGAGGTTTAATTGTTCACCATTTTGGTCGGTCAGCCACACACGAATGCCCTGTACGTTGCCAGCCGGTGCTACTGGTAGGTACACCAGATTTTTCGGAGACTCGATTCACTTGTAGCCGGGCGACACATCCGGGAAAAAACTGTAGATTACTGGCAGCTGGCTACCATTGCGATACGATCCAGAGATAATGTCACAATTTACCAGGATTGTGTCCACCCGGAGAATATCGACTGGATTTTCTCCCTCTTTATAACCACTACCAAGCCTCTGAGGGTTAAAACCGAGCATGTGCCTGATGGTAGATTGAGCCATATTTACCTTATATAGAGCATTCGTAATTTTTATGAAGGCGCGAAGGGTAGATGCGTTGGCTCCTATGGTAATAGGAGAATTAAAGCCGAGTGGTGCCACACCCGTCGGAGAATTTTGCTTTTCTAACTGCCTACCGATTTCATCATTAATCTGTGCGATCTCGTAGCTTCCGTCGGGCAAAATGATCGTCTTCCACGTCACACCATTGTCGGTGCTGTAGACGAACTTGTTATTTGTACTATCGATGTTGGGAATCGAATTATAAGTTTCAAGATTGACCAAAGCAAGCTCAAAGCGTCTTTTTGGATCCAGGTACAGCGGTGGTGAGAAAGCCGTGGTCCACCCTGTAGTATCTGAGGAAACAACTATACTAAAATTTTCCTTAGGCTGTAAAAGTTCTCTAATTTCTTCGAGCAGTTTCTCCGAGCGTTCCATCTTGTGTATTTTATTTTATGAGCATGTTTCTATTCAATTCGAGTGCCAGCTCTTTGGAGATCGCACCGGAACGCAGTAACTCGTCGAGAATGGCGGAGATTTCGTTGCCGAGACCAGTGTTTCCCGCGGCCCTAGAGGCCACCAAAAGCTGCAACCTCTCTACCAGAGCGTTTGGGTCGTTGTAGAACTGCACCGCGCCGCCTCGAATCAGCTGGAACTTTTTACTTTTCCGGCCATGAATAGGCAGACCAGACATCTGTACGAGTTTTTTAAAAGTTTCAATTGCTTGAGGCGAGTATTGCTTAGTCTTAACGAAGCGTTTCGTTAACAGGCTGAACAACGACTCATCGGCCGGAGATTCGAGAACGAGGTTACCACCTTTAAACACTCTCAGTCTACCAGCAGACAGCGCGACGGGGTCAACGGAGAGCTCACCCAAGGCGTTACCTTGTAATTTCAGAGGAACGGCTGGGACACTGAAACCCTTTCCCTTTTTTGTGAGGGTGTGGCCTTTCTCCAAAAAACGTATTCGTTCTCTATAGTCTTTTAGGGCTTTAATATCTAAAGTCAGCGAAGCGACCTTTTCTTCATCTCCGTTCTTATTGGCTTTCATTTTCTCTTTGCCAAGTGTGTTTCTATTGTACTGGTTCACGGCTTCGATTATCTGTTTCACAGCTGCCGTGTCGCGAAGGTCAAGTTCGCTTGGTGGTGTAAAACCGTGACGCCTGATTGCGTCGACGTTGAGATGTCTGTTCGGATGGACGAACAATGCTTCCTGGGCGGGGTGTGCCACAATCGCTGGAAGCGCTGGAGCAGCCGTTGGAGCAACTGCTCCCACGGAATCACCGAACAACGCCGCTATCGGGTTAAAATTAGCAGACTCTGAAATCTGCGCCGGCAAATCCTGTAAAGCGCTGGTAACTTTCTGCAACTCCTTAGAAGTAGCCGCCTGGGATTCAGCCGTGGCTGTGGCTATTGGTTTGAAAAGCTTTG
The DNA here is from genome assembly GCA_963556255.1 of Allolobophora icterica. Classification (NCBI taxonomy): domain Eukaryota; kingdom Metazoa; phylum Annelida; class Clitellata; order Crassiclitellata; family Lumbricidae; genus Allolobophora; species Allolobophora icterica. The sequence goes on along the minus strand of OY744613.1, from coordinate 21,310,611 downwards.
CCGCATCGTACTGAAGGTTGGCTTCACCGAGCTTCTCATCCACGAAACGCTGTCTCAATCGATTTCTCCGAGCTAAATAATCCTGAGTTAACGCGTCTCGCTCCTGTTTAGAAGAAACCTTTGTCCACATCGTGGTTGTATGTCGACTATATCTTGTAAGTTCTTAAGTGTGACAAGTTTTACAATGTGACTGATAATATCGTCACAGCTGTCACGCTAAGGTATTTTTTTATACACATTCAATCAATCAGTAACGATAACTTTTGTCCACATCGCGTTTGTATGTCGGCTATATGTTGCCTATATCATGTCTTTAAATACTTGCCTTCGGCTTATAGAAGCGATCGAACCCGCAGCGATATTTTCCATCGTACACTTTGGACGTCAAATCTATGACTGCGAATCCATATGGCTGAGCAGCACACTCGCTGAAGAACGTACGGAACTCATCGAAAGACATGTCGCCGCCCACGAACGTATCGTGAATGGCTCGTAAATTCTTACTATCCTGGTTGAAGAGGACGATAAGATTAGCATTGTCACGGATCGCTTGCTTCGGAATTCGAAAATAATTCTGTGTTAAGTAGAAGCAGTCCGCGCCACCGTGTCGACCCATAGTGAAATACCTTTCGATGGGCGACTGTTTTTCAAGCATGACGTCATCGAAAACTAGAAGGCTTCTGGCATTCTTATTTAATGATTCAACTGGAACTATTTCATCTGAGCAAGAGTGAAAGGAAGCCACTTCCTTACCGGCAACTTTTTCGAGTTCTGTTATCCAGTCCCGAAGAAACTGATATTTTTCCTGTCCCAGAGACTTTGAGTATAGATAGAGCCGGTCAAAACGTAGGTACCCCTTCTTCAGAAGGAGGTTGAGTAGTAGGTTTGTTTTTCCACATCCGCTTGGCCCACAGATTATGCATCGTATGCTTGATGGCAACAACCAATGGTGGTGTTTTTTCCCATCGTCGGCTTCGAGATCGAAATTTGTTATTTCCATATAGAGACAACGAGTTATGATTGTATTCAACGAACACAATGTATTGCCTACGATGTAAGAAACATACTGAGACTTCAAATGAAACAATCGTCGAGTTACGAAACGGTCGGCCAGCCAAGAAGGGAACCTGTGCCGTCTGCGGTGCAAAGAAGAGCCAAATTTTGCCTTCTAAAGTGCGAAAGACTGGAGGTTCTCTACTGAATAGGGCCCTCAACGCTCTACCTCTACCAGAAATGCATATGAGCCTTCCATCCGGTATGTCTTCGGAAGATAATCCGGGAGGTTCTTTTCAGAACACGGGAAAGTACTCTTACTGTGGACCATTCACAAAACTCGACAAACGGCTGTCACAGCGATATCACGGTGTTAATCAGCTCGACCGTGCGTGCCTCCACCACGATGTGGCTTACGCAGTTCATAGAGATACCCCAGGGCGTAATCACGCAGATGACATCCTCGCTGCAGCCGCGTCGAAGATCGCACTCACCGATGAAACTCCGGATTATGAGAAGAAGGATGCGCGGCTGGTATCGGCCATTATGTCAGCAAAGTCGAGGCTGGGGATGGGTGTCAGAACGAAGGGCCATAAATGATTTTCATTTATGAAAACGCAAATGAAATTCATTTGTGTATGTGTTTACCTGTTTGTAATATATAGTATTACTGAAATGTCTAAGCACCTTTCAGCCGTCTATTACAGCCCTAGAGGTTACTGGCGAGGTAAGGCTGCGGTGAAGAAGCTAGCCTCAGCCGCCAAAGTTTCCGAGGCGGAGGCTCGTGATTGGTTGAAGAAACAAGCTGTGTGGCAGATTTATCTTCCCGTTCCACGCCGCATACCGCGTCCAAAGTTCGATGAAAATCGACCAAACGCGGTACACCAAGCCGATCTCTTGTTTTTACCTCACGATAAAGTAGGTCGAAAGACTTATAAATACGCTCTCACTGTTGTTGATGTTGCCTCACGATACAAAGAAGCTGAACCGTTGATCAACAAAAGTGCGACCGAAGTCGCCGCCGCTTTAAGCCGGATCTATAAGAGGGGCCCATTAACTTGGCCTCGACTCTTTCAGGTCGATCCTGGACGCGAATTTATGGGTGATTTTACACCGTTGCTGGCGAAGCACGACGTTCTTGTAAGACGCGGACAGGCCGGAAATCATCGCCAACAGGGCATCGTTGAACGCTTTAACCGTACTCTAGCTGAGCGACTCTTCGGTGCTCAATACGCTCAGGAATTGCTCCTGGATGCAAGGGGGTCATCAGAACGGTCAGTGGAATGGGTTCGACGATTGCCCGAAGTTGTAGCTACACTAAACGATGAGCCGACGCGCTTTCTCGACATGAAGCCGGTTGAAGCGATGAAAGCTGCTAAAGTGACACAGAAGCCCTCTCATTCACAAATGAAAACTCGTTTGTGGGGAATGGATGAGCCTATTCTCGGACACGACGTTCTCGTCCGCTATTTGTACGCTCCCGGCGAGCTCGAAGGTGGAAGCAAACGTGCCACCGATCCTAACTGGTCGCTCACCATCCACGCTATTTTGGATGTTGTTCGGCAGGCTGGTAAACCGGCTTTATACCATCTAGTTGATGGGCCTGCCCGCGGGTTTGTACGTGAGGAGCTGCTTCTGGTTCCTATGGGCACTGAGCTACCACCCGATAGAATACTCAACCGTCGTTGATTTTGTAGTGCCCATATGCCAGCGTTGTTATCCCGTCCGGAGATATCCACTTTTTTGTGTCTAATGGAGAGAGGCTGATCTTATTCTGCTCGTACACTCCGATCTGGTGGTCGTGGCTTCTAATCACGACTTGTGTGTGCCGCATCTCTTCTCGTTCGAACAGGCACTCCTTGTATAGCTCGTGGTGCAGATCCTTCTTCACAACTGCTCTCTGAACGCCTTTTGCTTTCCTGATCTCTGAACCACCCGATTTTAAGATCGAGTACATTTTCGGACGCAGTCCCACGAATTGGGCTATGGCAACTCCGTTACATTCATCTTTGAACTTTCCCACGACTTTCTTGTTCTCGACGTCGTAATAGGGGCTGTCTCTTGGAAACTCTGAGAGGTCGTATAGGTCTTTTTTATTCCACATATCGGCATAGGCGTTCGGAGTTTCCACCTGAAATAACAGGCTGTCAGTGTCTGTATATAGCAACTGGGCTTTTTCTCCGTACTCGTTTTTCACATCGTTGTACCAGAAGCCGTACATGAGATGCTTGCTGAGGTCCAGGACAGCCTGACCAACATATACAGGTCTGTTTAACTTGAGCTTGTTCTTCAAACTGTGAATCGCGGCGAGTTGGTCGTTGAAAATTTTGTGTGATATGTAGGCCGGGTCGGCGATAAGTTTACGAAGTTTGTCAACTTTTGAGGTCGGCACCAGGTTAACTCTGATTCTTTTTCTAAGATTTTCCATGGTCTTTCCAAAGACCGCATTATTAGCCAGTTTGAAGAAATCCTTCTCAAACTCCGACGTTGCCTTCGCTCTCAATTTCGTATTCATCTCGATGTATGGAGCCATCCATGCCTCCTGTCTAAACTTAATGACACGATGAATTTTAGAAACTCGTAGCCCTAACGAGTGGTAGAGTTTGAGATTTCTATAATGGACCACATACCGCTCCTTAGGTCGTAGGCTTGGTACTAACTTCACATGCTTTGTGAACTTGCCTCCCAACTCGTTCATAAGCACATTCTGATAGTCACTCAACCACTCCTCTTGGACTGACAGGGTCTCCGGTGCTAAGGGATAGTCGCTATGTGATTCGTGGAGGTGCTCCGGGTACCCGAGATCGACTTCAAGTAGGAAGCCTTCAGGCGCGTCATCTGGAGTTTCCAACACTTCATCGAGAGTTGGACTTTCCCAGCTAAATCCTCCAACTGGCAGTGGCTGTTGCATCGCCCAGCCGTAAAGATTATTCGCGTCGAGATACATGATCCAGTTGTCTGGCTTCGTGGTATCGTAGTCGGGGCATTGTGGGTTGTTGGCTTTTGCGAAGCGCTTAGATACCATCGAGATTCCACCTCGGAGACCTTTCTCTACGAACAAATGCATATCTATATCGGTTAAAAGTTCGAGCTCGATCTTCGTCTTTTTCAACAAAGCGTCCCAGGCCATTCCTGGCAGGCTGAAGTAATTTGCCGGATCTAAACTGTAGTGTTTCATCGATGTGTTTCTGAAGGTCTCGAAGACATCTGCGAGTAGAAGTACATCCGTGCGGAGATACAGGTCGTGATAGTCGCCCAGAGTTTTACAGTCGAATTCGTTCCATACTCTTTGGGCGTGTTGATAATCCTCATCAGAAATGTTCTCTCGGGAGAGCCTGCTGTAGAACGCTTCTTTGGGTGGAAGTCGGTCTTCTTCGAAGCGGTGGTAATCGTCAATGTGCTCGTAACAATATACGCCCTTTCGCCTCAAAAGATCTAGTTTTGTCCTATCATTGTGAACGAAACTTTCCTTTATATATGCTGCTGTGACTTTCAAATCCTCTAACGACAGATTTCCTGATAATTTATCCAACGAGCTGTTTAGAAACTGGAGACTATCGATGAACTGTAGTTGACCAATGTTAAATGTCATGTATTTCTCCATATTGTTTGGAATACAGTTAATTTCAGTTTCCTCATCCTGTGCGGCCTCACAGCTACCTATCGCTTGCATTATGAGGTGGCTGTCGTAACCTCGCAGATTGTGGAAGACCACCGGTACCTTACACTTATCTGGATATATTCGAAGTTTGAGGTTGCAGGCGTTATGAGCGGCACCTCGGTACTTACCGGTAATGTGACAGTGGTCCCGAACTCTATCCGCTTCGAGAGCATTTCCGCAGATGTGACATTCGATAGCCTCGCGGAATGATTGGCGATCGGACGGTGACATAACCATCTTAGCTGGGGTGGCCAGCCTTTGTTTGATAGTGGCTAGCTCGCCTTGTAGTCGTTGTAGGAACTCTTCCACGGCGTTTTCTCCACGATATAGCACCGGCTTCTTGGTGCGGCCATCGTATCGAACCACTATATAACAGAAGCTACACGGTTTCTGCTCAGCTATCTGTCTGGTGTTGCTCTCGCTGGGATTCATGGCTGCACCTTCGATTGGCATGTTTAGAGCCTCGAAGTCCGCGTAAATAATATACGGAGTGCGCATCTGTTTGTGATGGTTCTGGAATTTGAGGATATTTTCATCCTCTTTTGGCATCTCAATCCGCTGAGGCTTCTGACTAATGCCCTGACAATCTTTGATATGAGCATCCAGCAAGTCTTGTCTACAGAATATGTGTAGGCAGCGACGGCATGGGTGTTTCTTGCTTTTGTCTTTGCTATTTTGATTCAGAATTCGGCCAAGGTCTTTAATCCAGACGTAGTGGTAATTCTCACCACTGACTAACAGTAGAAGATCGATATTATAGTCTCTATTGGTCTGCTTTGAGACATAAATTGGATACAAAGCTTTATCCCACCCGAAGACTGAGACGCTTATATTAGGGTTCTGACGTTCGAACTTACCGATATCTGTGACCTTCACTGGAAATTCTATACCATCGAAGTTTAGCTCGAGGAGGTGGCCCCGATACTTAGTTGGGCGATCTGGATTTTGTCCATGACCTACTGGATACATAGCACTTAATATGGCCCACTCGAAGCATCGGTTATCTTTATTCTTTACATTAATAACCGTACGAGGGGGTATATACTTTGGTGTAGGAAAGTAGCTCCTTGCACGAAATGGTTGATATTTTGCAACGCTGAGGTCTACCGCCACGACCCGCCTCACCCTCCAGCCTGACCCCTCATTGGTATAGTCCTCGAGGCTTTTTAGTACTTCGGCCTTGGCCTTTCGTACAGCCCCTTGGATTTTACTCGCATTCGTAATTGGCACTGCTTTGCTTCGAAAGTAGGCCGTATTGGTAATAGTACCCGGGGTCGCGTTTCCGTCGTACAACATGTCAACGGTCGGAGCCAGCTTTTCCAACTCAACTGTCAACACTTGCGAGTATTTCAGACCGTCTTGTTTCAACAGCTCTTCGTTGAGTTGCGCCCCAATGTTGTGCTCCATTGCACTCAAGAAAGCCAACGCATCTCTTTCCAGCCTGTGGTTAAGAGGTACTTCTGCACGGAAGTCTCTCAGAAGCTGGTTGGCGAGCTCTTTGTGTACTAGAAATGGCGGTGGTCCACCTCTCTCCTTCTTAATGAGGAGCGGGTCGAATTGTGCTAGAAGGGATTTACGTTTTGCCCCTCTATGCTTGCGCACTGGAGGAATTGGCCTTGGAAGCAGTGGCTGTAGTAAGCGCCTTTTGACTGCATTTGGGATAGGTTCGTCTAAGATATTTTTTAGAACAGCTCGAAGAGCTGGGGGGCCAGTAAACTCACCCAACAATTGTGCAATTTTTTCATTCGTAGACAATGCCATAGTTATAAGTTATTTTATACTACTGTGGCAAACTTTTCTTAAATATAATAATTATATCATTTGTTCAAAATGAAATTTTGTTTACTGATATTCGATTGACGCTTGCTCATCTGTATTATCTCAATACAATAACTATATCATTTGTTCAAATGATTATTTTTTTATTCCACTGATATATTTGATAGTCGCTTCCATTCCTTATTAAATTCACGGACTAACCCACCTCGTCGAGCTCTGAAATATTTAGCGAAATAACCACACTTCATACACTCACCCAAGCGGTTTTTGATACCCCTCCCACATTTAGCGCAGGGTTTTGTCCCACAGCCGTTTCGCAGTCGTGCTAAATGCTTGAAACAGTACTCCCCAATGCACCTGTGGCAGCAGAGATTTGTTTTGCCTATCATAAGCCATTTGCAAAAGTTTTGCCCCAACATTATGATTTTATGTATACCATAACATATTCTTTTATTTAAATTGAAAAAATATTCAAAACAAGGCTAATTATTATTATTATTATTGTTATTCAATATTCATGTATTAGCTGCCCATTCAGCACGCAAAAAACTCTTAAGGCGTGTTTTAGAACCTTAACTAACAATTTATCTTTTTCCATTCTATTATGTTCACGCATAAAAAATATATTGTTTTTCATGTTTTTTCCAAAAGTCAAAAAATACTAACTTTTTAAGCCTAATTGGTGCACTAATAACTTTAGAAAAAATGGGGCTAAATAGAATGTCATTTAAGTGGAATATACATTCAGCACGGGCAATTGTTTATTGCTTTAAAATAATTATTTGTTTATCGTAGAAAAACCACAGTGTAAACACGATTTATACTCCTTCACCGTATGAAGCGCCACGTACATAGATGCCATGACCAAAATAATAAGGACTTCCAAGTCTTTAATTATACAAGTCCTTTAAACACGATTTATACTCCTTCACCGTATGAAGCGCCACAGTACATAAAAAATAGGCCACTGTTGGATTTAAGGCTTACAGTCATCGCCTGAAAGTGCACGGCGTCGATATGGGCGATGATCGGTCAAAGTCCTTATTATTTTGGCCTGTGTTTATGGTTCGCTTGTTGTAAAACCCAGACCGCGGTGGATGGATGGATGGATGGATGGATGGATGAATGGAAAAATGATGGATAGATAGATGGAAAAGATGATGAATGAACTTTACGTAAATGTAATGTAGGCCTATATCCCCGAGATTTCTCAGCGCTAAACAAAGCCACATCACGTGAAACAGGATGCTTACTAATGGAATATAATACAAAGCAATAAATCACAATTAGGTGGTTGTCGGAGACCGCTGCACTGATGGAAAATAATACGCATCTGTTTTATATCAAGCGTTGAATGATGTAGCCTAAAGCCTCTATGTGGGTACAAAGCAATAAATCACAATTAGGTGGTTGTCGGAGACCGCTGCACTGATGGAAAATAATACGCATCTGTTTTATATCAAGCGTTGAATGATGTAGCCTAAAGCCTCTATGTGGGCATATGTCTTCCTCTGTGTGTGTGCCTGTGTGCGCCTCTGTGTGTGTCTCTGTCTGCATCTGCGTTGGCCTGTGTCTGCCTTTTCGGTTCTCCGCACAATGGTTAAGTCAAAAGCTATAGTTAATATCAAGTGTCTCATAAAAGCTCAAATAATTTGGCTGAACCCTAATGGCCTCTATAGCGGCCAGACGATATCCGTATGTATGCATGTATGTATGGATGGATGTATGGATGTATGTATGTATGTATGTATGGACGTATGTATGTATGTATGGATGTATGTATGGATGTATGTATGGATGTATGTATGGATGTATGCATGTATGTATGGATGTATGCATGTATGGATGTATGTATGTATGGATGTATGTATGTATGTATGTATGTATGTATGTATGTATGTATGTATGTATGTATGTATGTATGCATATGTATTCATTGTATTGTCATGAATCTCATGTATCGTTGCTGGCTAGCCTTGCGGCGTAGCCGCACGCAGGCGTTCCGCTCTGGGGCTAAACTTTGCTGGCTGGGCCAGGCTGGGGTAGCCGCGCGCCTGTCAGTCTCTGTGCGAGTCTTAACTATCGACTTATATGGACCGTCGCAAATTTTGGTGGCTGGGCAGGCTGCGCGTAAGAGTCTCTGCATGCTTACTAATGGAAGTGGGCAGGCAGGCAGGCAGAGCAACGTGGGTGTTTATATATAGGACCTGCTCAGTCTGGATTGACATCCCATGTGTCGGAAGACGGTTGTTGAACGGTAAACATCCTATAATCATGGATAAGGAACAGAAATTTTTGCGAGCTTTAGCTGATATTCCGTTTAAAGAGGTTAGTAAAAAAGAGAAAATTAAATCTGTAGAAATGCAGCTTAGCAAAATAAATCAAAATTATAGAAAGACGAAACAACGGCTGAATGAATCAGCGTTAAAATTAAGGCAGCTCGCAATTGAACGGAAGTCGCTGCGTGAGAAAGTTAACGGGCTAAAGGTAGGCGTAAATGAAGATTCAGATTCTGAATGTGAAAATTTACAACTGCCTCAACAGGTAGAAGATGCAATTTTAGCAGCCTTGGGTGAACCTGTCGTGGAGAATATGGAGGACGATGATATTAATTTATAGTTGTTAAATTCTCTAAATTTTAATTCTTCCTTACAGCCAGGCTATAACAAATTTTGAGCTCATACGGCGCTGTTATAAGGACGGATGCCCTAACATGGTAAAAAATTTTCCTTCGAGCCTGGCTATTACGGATTTTTAGCTGATGCCGTGCCAGTATAAGGCTGAGTATAGCATAGCTCTGTGAAAATTTTTAAAGATTTATATTGGCATCGTTATCAGGGCGCGGTGTGTGGCAAAGTGGCGTTTGTCTCATAATTAAAAACCGCAGGAGCCCATTGATAGCTTTGTGACGTGGCGAGTTCGGGCCGCCATCAAAATAAGCCTGTGCCCCCGCAGCTTTTTGTGGGTTATTTTTTTTCACTAAAAGTTTAGACGACTCCAATACAGGCAACACAATAGACCCTGTAGACCCTGAAATATCATTACATAGTATTTGCCGTCCAACAATCGTGTTCCACACATGGGGGCGGAAGACCAGCAGTTTTGCTGGGAGGAGGCCGTCGGTGTCTCGAAGACGCCCTGATGAGTCCAGGCAAAACTCGTGTTGTCTTTGAGACTACGGTCTTGGCCTTGGTCTTCAGGACATGACTACTGCACAGGACGAAACGGCAATCCACCCAAGGAAAAAAACCAATCATCTGGTGAGTAGTGATTCTACTTTGTTTCTATATTCAGCGAAAAAGTATATATTACTGGTGTAATGATGATCATAGGCGCCGACTTCTTGGGGGCCTTGGGTGTATTGGCACCCAGAGAAAAAGTTCGGTGGGGGCCTGGCCCCCAGGGGAATTCGGACCTTAAATTAAATTTTGGGGTATTCCTAAAAAGGTCGTTACATTTTATGGGGATGAATTTCTAAAAGTCGTCAAATTTTAGGAGACATGGCCCCCTTTTAAATTTTTTGTGCAGACGATGGAAAATGGCGGATGACTAAAAAAATAAACCTTCTGGATCCGCCCCTGACTGGCACCCAGAGACAAAACCAAAAGTCGGCGCCTATGATGATGATTATGGTATAATTATGATTATGATAAAATAATGTCTCTGTCTATCTCTCTACCTCTCTCTCAGTCTCTCTATTTCCATTCTTTCATTCATTCGTTCTGTGAATTTAAAATAGCCCCTTCAAGATACCTAGTCAGGAGCGCCGCACCGTTTTTTAAAATATTCAACTTGGCGTATATTCCTAATTTAAATATTTAAAGCTGTTATTACACTCCTAGCTTAAACGTGACACTCGTGACAGATATTATCGTCACACTGTGAAAGTTGTCACACTCGAGGACTTCTAAGCTATAAGCGTTCGTGGATTCCACGGACTGCCTGGAAGTCGATTGGCTATAATTGTCCGTGGGTTTCAGGACCCTCTCTGAAGGCCCTGCGCTAAGGGCCCGCATATTTTGTTCTAAAATACACAGGAGAAAGTGGATATGCTATATGGGTTCGTAGGCCTCTGGAGACCCTTTGAAGGTCGATCTGCTGTAAGAGCCCATTGGCCTCGGGGCCCTCTGGAGGCCCTGGAAGTCGGTCTGCTATAATTGTCCGTGGGTTTCAGGACCCTCTGGAAGCCTAGATGGTATAGATCGGCATCCTCTTAATTCGGTGAGATAATGGAGTGGTGGGGACCAGAAAAACTGGGTGTTGTAGGCCAGTCAAAACTGGTTTTAAACGTAATTACGGTAATGTCCCCAACCCCGTGTTAGTAATCTACTTACGGTGTCGCTTTTGTTTTTGTAATTTGTAACTGGACATTTATATAGTGCCACTTGAAGAAAACCCTAATCGGAGATACTCTATAAGGCACTTGCCTAGTGCTGGTGTTCAGCTGGTCTCCACGACGTGGCTTTTATGTCGGCTGAGAAATTAAGAGCTTTACAGTTACGCAGTGTTGGGTAAACTCACACAAGAAATGAGTTAAATCAAAACTCAACTCACGCACCTCAAAATGAGCTTAAACTCAAACTCAACTCATCCTAAGTGAAATGAGTTAACTCAAACTCACTTGTTAAATGAGTTAACTCATAAACTCACACGTTTCATACTAGCACGTTCTAATCGAGCAACAATTTTTCCATCACGCCTACTTGTAACAGAAAAATATTTTCCATCAAGAATACACGGTACTTCAGCCATGATGTTCTTAACTGTTCACAATATACAAAATATGCAGTGCTTAAATACTGTCCGCTAGCAGCGTTTACGACCCTCCCTGCCGTCACCACTCACCAGTATGGAAAGCCGACAATATAATAAAGGCTTGTTTCAGCATAATATGTGCCGAGTGCCGAAGAGTGAGTTGAGTTTAAAATAATTGACAGTTACAACTCAAACTCACAGAAAATATGAGTTAACTCAAACTCATAACTCACACTCTTTAAGGTGAGTTAACTCAAACTCATAAATCACAGCAAGTGAGTTAACTGGTGAGTTTAAACTCATATGAGTTAACTCATACCCAACACTGTAATTACGTTACCGGTACATAAAATTTGAAGCGGTAAGAGAGGTAAGGGCAGGGGCGCCTACACCATAGAAACCTTGGAGCAGATGCTCCATCCAAGAAATAGCGGGGGAAGATCTGTCAGTGTGTGTGCCACCATTTTAGGGGGGAGGTAGGGGAGGGGGAAGAAGAGGGGGAAGGGGATGTTGCTCCAATGACTTGGGGGGGGGGTAGACGCCCCTGGGTAAGGGGAATGTGATTTGAATAGACAAGTGAAACCCGACAGCTACTTACGAACTGCAAGCATGCAGGATACGTTATGCGCCTAGAATTGTTAATTCCGAAATCCATAGGCGACCAACATCAGGGTGAATAAAAAATCATGATGCCATGGACGTTAAAATCTGTTGTGTATGCTAAGATATAGGCCCTATATACATATATGTATATAGGGCCTATATAGGTAATATTTGCTTTGTCGGGACTCTTATTATCAACTTCGTCAGTTAAGGGTAGTCTCCCGCACTCTGACGCAGGCAGCTGCTTCTACCCTTGTCCATGCGTTTGTGGTTTCCCGTCTGGACTACTGTAGCGCCCTTTACGCTGGCCTCCCAGCTGCCCGCCTTGGGTGTTTGGACCGGGTTTTGCGTGCAGCCGCACGTCTTATTGGTCGCATCCCCAGATTTGGCCAGGTTTCTCTTTATATGCGGGATGTTCTGCACTGGCTCTCTTTCCCGCTGCGGATCGCCTATAGGGTCTCTGCACTGGTTAGGCGTTGTCTAGAGGGACTTGCTCCCCCATACCTGCGGGAGTTGTGTCGCTCTACCTCGGGGGTCTTGCGGAGATCTGCTCTTCGCTCGGCTGACCAGGCCGAGCTATTGGTCCCCCGCACGCGGACAGCCATTATGCAGAGACGTTCTTTTTCGGTCGCTGGACCTGCAACCTGGAATGGCCTTCCTGTTGCACTTCGCCTGGTCCCTATGACTCACTTTACCTTGTTTCTTGCAAACTTAAAAACTACTCTCTTTAGCCGTGGTTGGACTAGGAGCGCTCCTGAGTAGATAACCTTGAAGGGGCGCTATATAAAAGCTCATTAATAATAATAATAATAATAATAATATGTATATACATATATATATACACGTATATGTATAATTATATATATGTATTGGTAGGCATATATATATATATATATATATATATATATATATAGGACTAGCCTAACCTAGCCGAATAATATTTCCTTGACGACGTGGCGCGAAATGTTTACAAAACAATCTTGTACATAAGTAATCGTATACCTGTTGAAATTTAACAAATCATATATATATATAGGGCCTATATATATATCTATGTATATCTTCAGTATTCTAGTATTTTGGAGTTTCGGTTGCAATGGGATCTTTTTTACAGCTTAACATCATCCTATTTCCCTGCATCATGGGTATATGGATGCAGGCTATCGAAGCAGGTAAATATAGACCTAATCAGTGGCGTAACGAAGGGTTTAAGCGCCGAGGGGCAAGATTTAAAGACCGCGCCCCTCTTTAATTTTCTTGTTGACTTTTAATCGTTCATATAGTAAGTCTTGGTACTGTGTAACTATGTTACATCTGCAGGGTGTACTAATTTAATACAACTACAACATGGGTTTAAGGCTACTGGCTACTGGCTACAAGCTAATTTTTCTGGCTTTTGCAGATGCAAACGCATCTGTTATTTTGTCAAAAATGATTTGATCGAAAGCCTCTTTTTCGGTTTTAAAGTCCTCAATCGGTTTAGGCTCTTTGTGCTTCATGAATACGCCAGAATCAACTTCAGCTTGCTAAAAGAGAAGTTAATGCCTTTGACAATACGCCAGTAATTTATTTACGAAACGGGCGAGAACCTTTTCTTTTTTGAACCGTGTCTTTTTGAACCGCCCCCTTGTGTTGCGCCCGAGGGCGGTTGCCTATCTCTGCCCCCTTTCGTTACGTCACTGAATATAATAGGCCTTATGTTAATAAAGAGGTCTAATTCTTCGCGTCGTGACTGCGCTTTAAATCTTACTTTTTGAAAAGACTATTTGCAAGTCTCTATTTGTTGGTTGATGGATCGTATCTCTCTCCAGCATGTAGCATATTTGCAAGTCATATTTTCAGGTGAAGAATTAATTTGTGTCATTATCAAATTTCACATTCGAAAATCAGGACACTCTGCTTTACATATTCATCACACTCCCATGCCAACTTTGCAGTTCCATCCTTAGTGGTTAGTTTGTAGGCTTTCCTTTTGAGTTATAGCCTATTCGTCCAATTAAGTTTTCAGCCTGTCGACATAGGCCTAGGTCTACAGGCCATCGATATATTTGATGGTATATTAACATTTGAGTTAATTAATCGAAAGCGAACTACAGTGACTGAATATTAATGAACACCTTTGAAAGTGTCTTAAATGACGCCACGTGAAAGTCTTCATACATGCATAATACATACAAAATACAGAAACACAAACATACATACATGCACATGTACATACATGCTAACATGCATACATACGCACATGCATGCACGCAAACACATATATACCTGCATACCAGCATAAAAATATAAACATGCACACAAATATATACATATATACATACATTCCTACGTACAATGTACATATATTCATTCCACCTGCCTACCTATACATACAAACACATTTACGTATATATATATACATATGTACACGCATAAGTAGAATCGCACACATATATATGCATTCATGCTTGCATACTTAATGTACATTCATACCTAACATACATACATACATACATACATTCATACATACATACATGCATACATGCATACATACATACATACATATATACATGCTTACATGCACTCGTAGATACACATACATAAGTCAACCATACACGAATACATGCTTGCATACATACATACATATATACATAAATACATACATACGTACATACATACATACATACATACATACATACATACATACATACATACATACATACATACATACATACATACATACATACATACATACATACATGCATAAAATGGACTAAATTAAGTAAGCCTCTTGATTTTTTTACCTAGAGGTTCTGACGGAAATTTTCATGCCGGAGAGAAATTCCTCCGTCAGTTACCCATCCGATCCATCGCTAACTCTCGTTAACGTCCTCGGTCTTTCCCGACTGGAGTTCGGACTGAGGGGCTGCGCAGGGGCAAGAATCATTCTGCTGAAAGAGTCGGACAACTTCACAGACTTTCTGGAGATCATTCTAGGAAAGGACTACAACACTCTCACCCAGATTAGGCAAGCACAGAAAGATTGGTTAGATCGCTCGAATTGTTACGCTGAGAGAACAGGTATAGGTAAACTAATTTATTTATACCGGACAGGTATACTGCGAATATTTCAGTGGCAATTCGACACCTTCTTTCCGGCTTTGTCTCTATTAGTTAGCCACTTAGAATCTGGTCTTCCAAAATACAACAATAAAGACCTGCATTTTATGACTCCCAATTTAGTTGTATCAGAAGTATATATGTTGATATTTCGTATCCAAATATGAATCAGATGCAATAAACAAATGCTTCCGGCACAACTATGCATGTGTAACGTAGTAGCTGCCAAAGAGATTTTCTTCATCGGAATCATGAGGACCTGCTGTGGATGGTTATTGGCGCCTCGAAAGCGCGTCAGCGTTGACATTGGTTCCCGCACTTGTACTTAACTCTCTCTCTCTCTGTCTCTCTCTGTCTCTCTCTCTGTCTCTCTCTTTGTCTCTGTCTCTCTCTGTCTCTCTCTGTCTGTCTCTCTGTCTCTCTGTCTCTCTGTCTCTGTCTATCTGTCTGTCTGTCTGTCTGTCTGTCTGTCTGTCTGTCTCTCTCTCTCTGTGTCTCTCTGTCTGTGTCTGTGTCTGTGTCTGTCTGTCTGTCTGTCTCTCTCTCCCTAGTTCCATCTGTCTCTCTCTCTCTGTTGGTCTGTCTGTCTGTCTGTCTGTCTGTCTGTCTGTCTCTCCCTCTCCTCTATTTGTCTGTCTGTCTATCTTCAGTCTATCCACTACGTCTATCCACTACACATGCACGTATTTAATCGAACGTTATAACGTCTTTTAAGACTCCCTCAGAGTTAACCAAGAACAATGTCCTTTAATTTCGAATGTTGCTGGATCTAAAGCTCACCACTTGCGCTCCCCGCACGCACGTAAGTCCCAGCTAATCGATACTAAATTGATAATTTCTGTTACAAATAAACTAGTAACTAAAATTAGCCTCTTTGAGGTTCTTAAACGGTGCGTTAAGTTTTGACTACGTTATTATCGAGTGCCTCTAAGGATTCCTCTTGTGGAGGAGCCACATAAATGTATATTTACAGTTACGCGCCTTTTGGGGTTATTTAAAATGCGCTGTATAAGTGTTCAGATACCGACATACAAGCATGCATTCATGCATACATACATACATACATACATACATACACATACATGTATACATACTTTTATGCACATATACATACATGCATACATACATACAAACATACATACATGCATACATGCATACACACGTACAGGCATACATACTGTTATGCACATATACATGCATACATGCATACATACTTTTATACACATATACACATATCCAATCCATGCATACATACACACATACATACACATATATTATATATGCATACATGCATACATACTTTCATTCCGACATACACACATACACACATACAAACATGCATGCATACATACATACATACATACATACATACATACATACATACATACATACATACATACATACATACATACATACATACATACATACATACATACATACATACATACATACATACATACATACATACATAAATACATAAAATATGCGAAAACGATTATTGGTTTCAGCGAGTGTCGAAACGAGTCTTGGTGCGAAAGTCGAAACAGCTCGCATCAGAAACCAATGTACTGTTTCGGTTACATCACTTTCTGGATCAGCTTCCGGTCTCCGTTGGTGGCCATTGGGATTGGAAATGACCGTTCTCGTCATCGCCCTATGGTGTTGACCAGCTGGACACCTCCGCCCTTCAACGATGTCCAGTTAGATTCCATCAGCTACGTCGGATTTAGCAACGAAGAAGAGGAACACAGCTTTCTTCTCAGCAGAGACGCCAGTAGTCAGTCAGTCTAATGGCGAATTCATTTTGAACCTCATTCTCAACATGGATAAAGAGACAGAGAGAGAGAGAGAGAGAGAGAGAGAGAGAGAGAGAGAGAGAGAGAGAGAGAGAGAGAGAGAGAGAGAGAGAGGAGATAGAGAGAAGAGAGAGAGAGAGAGAGAGAGGAGAGAGAGAGAGAGAGGAGGAGAGAGAGAGAGAGAGAGAGAGAGAGAGAGAGAGAGAGAGAGAGAGTGAGAGTGAGAGAGAGAGAGAGAGAGAGAGAGAGAGAGAGGAGGAGAGAGGGATAGCGAGAGAGAGAGAGAGAGAGATAGTCAGAGGAGAGAGAGAGGCTGAGAGAGAGAGAGTCAGACAGACAGACAGACAGACAGAGAAAGAGTTCGAATCTGATGGGTTAGTCTTGGAGCTTTCTTTGAAAACAGTGAGAGCGAGGGAGAGAGAAAGAAGACAGATCAGACAGACAGACACAGACAGACAGACAGACTGACTGACAGAGAGACAGAGAGCTGTCTTCCACGCTGCGCTCCATCTTACCTTCGCGTCCTTTGCGGCCCGGTATCCGACGTCTTAGCGCGTCGGCACTACGCTCCTCGACCAGAGGGGAGCTCTTGTTCCACGTGCTCGTTCTTCTACTTGGCAGCGCCGGGCTTTCGCAATTGTGGGTCCCTCCACTTGGAATGGGCTCCCACTGGAACTGCGATTACTACCTCTTAATAATTTGCCTGCGTTTAATAAATCACTTAAGTGTTTCTTTTTTAGCCGTGGCTGGACTGGGAGCGCTCCTGAGTAGGTATCTTGAAGGGGCGCTATATAAATCTCCAGAATGAATGAATGAATGAAGAGATATGCAAAAACTGGTGGGTTAGGAAATCGAATGATTCTAAATTTGGAGCTTTCTTCCAAACACACAGAGGGACGTAGAGAGACAAACAGAGACGTAGAAGCAGACATACAGTGATAGTAACAGAAAGATACAGAGACAGCTCTATGAAGACAGTTAAGTTAGTCAGTATATAATGGATGATTGACACTGAGCTCTTTTGTCAACAGAGAGGGGTGGAGACTGTTAGGTGAGTCAATCCAATGGCTGTCTGGTTTCAAACCACTACCCTCTTAAAATCTAGGTCTGACTGATTTACTTTTTCAGGCACAAAAATTAATGTCTGCTACGTTCAAGAAGACGAGGCGACGTCTATTCGACAGTGCGGGGACAATTACTATGACGAGGTTTTGTGTACCGAGTGTGGATGCTGTTACCATGCGCACAGACAACCGCCCTGTTTCTACTCGATGGGTAAAATTCTAGTTATTTTGTGTAATGCCTCTGACGGCTACTAAAAACCGTTTACTAACGTTCAACATCAACCTCAAATCAATACAGTTTTGCAACAATTAAATACAAAGATTCAGAGGTCAAAAAGGGTTTAAAAAAGTGTCAGAATAGGTCAAAAAGGGTCAATGGGTCAAAAGGGTCAAAATAGGTCAAAATAGGTCCAAAAGGGTCCAACAGACCCGCACAGGGCTTGTTGACTTATATTTCAGTTGTTAATATACTATACAAGTTCAGTTGATTTTATATAGATGCATTGCAAAATTAACAATGCCATGAACAAGAAATGTTCGTTTTAAAGGCAGACAATTGAACAAGCACATTGCAACTTAGAGTAATGCAGTACAGCACCGTATGATGCAGCATAACCTAGCGTGACTGGCAGAGCCAGTGCTTTAGTTGTCGAAAAGAGAGGTCGACAATTTAACGGATCAGTACACGAACGCAAAATCTAATGTTGACATGTTGCACAAGAAATAACTAACAAATCATGAAATATGACAGTTTCACCTTTAAACTGTGAACTGAGTTTTGTGTACAGTCTTGCAGTGCGAGATATTAGCGTATATATTTAGTGCGCTTACTTTAGTTTCACGTGTATATGTATATATGATAGATGTATCACGTTTAGTTGGACTGTCTTAGTGACACGCGTGGCCGGCCGATATCGGCAGCGGCGCGCTATATGTATATAATTAGATTTCGCTTAGGCGCACAGAAGACAGGTGTGTCAAGAGGCGCGAAGAATTATGCTGACTAGAGAAGTTTGAATTCGGTGTTCGCTGTAGTAGTGTTGCTAACTAGTTGAGTTGTAATTGAATTGAGTTCTGTCTGTTTGTTTTTTATTAAACTGAAAGATATTAAACTGTGTTGATGATTAATTCAGGCTAGGCTACACAGTAGAAAATAAAGCTACTTATACGTAGAATCAATGTCAAAAGGTGAACATTAAATAGGCGTTAAGTACGAAGAGAACAAGGATTTAATCAGAAGGATTGTCAACGGAAGGATAGGGTTGACATTTATTTACACAAGAAACAAGAGTTAAATGATCACACATCTAAATAGGTGTGTGCACGAAAAACAGAAAACACAATTTACAGAAACTTTACACTTTACACAAATAATTTTGAACTTCATAACTTCTTTTCTTTGGTAGTGCAAGTTGCTTTGTCGAAAACACCATGCCTGCCAACTTTAAGACAAGAAATGACAGTTTTCTGCATTACATGCTGTAAGAGACAGACCACTGATGTAGTGAAAGAACCGGGGGTCAAGACCTGACCCCCAACATCTTTTTAGTTACGTAGCCGAGGGGATTAGATGAAGAGGTAGGTGGTTGAACTCTCAACACCCGCCACAACTAAAACACTGGGTAGAGCGCTCGACTAGTAATGGGGCTTGGCTTGGTTAACGTCTCCCTAGACCAACCCGCCCTGGAACATCCAGACCCATTATAGGTCTATTTAACGATTTTCACTAAAAGCCTAAAAGGAATTTCAATGGCAATATATCGTCGCCTGAGAATTATAATGCTCTATCATGATTTTTTGAAAAAATTGAGTTTGGTATCAATTTCTTCAGTGCAACGTTTGCTCTATCATTAGACAAAAAGGCAAGCAGGTTTAAGCAGCCGTTTCGAATATATAAGGCAATATTTAATTGCTCTATCTTACGAAGCTGTAAATTTTCTAAACATAGTTGGTATTATATTGCTCTATCATTAGCATCCAATCACAGACCTGCTTTCGTAATGTTACAGCAAAATTGCACTGAATAGTAATTACTGGTAAAATGCTCTATCATACATACTCGGGACCATTCTGAGCTTCAACAACGGTGCACTGTACTGGCAAGGTAATATACTACACACGTGCGTGGGGCGTGGTGGCTCAGTGGTAAGTTCGGCGCCTTGTGACCGGAGGGTTGCAGGTTCGAATCCCACTCTAGCCGCTGCGTACGGACCTTGGGCAAGTCCTTCACTCGCGATTGCTCGTGGCGCTTCGGCGTGAAAATTCCGGCACAGTATCAAATGCTGTAGTCGGGAGCGCCTCTGAGTAGTAGTTGACTTCGAGAGGCGCTATAGAAATATCCGGAATAAAAATAAAAAGTATCATGCATAAATAACCAAAATAAAGCTATGTAATTCGATATAATTGTTGTGTAGTAAATAAATACTGCGTGAAATGCTGTCATTATAAACTCCGTCATGTTACAGCAATATTATACCAAAATGTATGATAGAGCAATATAATACTCAGGACGCGATTAGGAAACTGCCTTATCTTTAAGTTAGAGCATTATTACAATGACGTTGACTTTGTCCGTTGGAATTATTTTGCTGTAACATGCATTTTTGCATAATTTTTTGTTGTTTTCTATATTTTATACTTTTCTTTGTCGAGATAACATTTTCTTTTTCAAAACAGGTCATTAGCGGGTATATAAAAATGATAGTATCATCCTGCAAAACATCCCAGTTAAGAATTCTTGGCCTATAATAGTGACCAAACTTTGACGTCGTTTTTCTCCGTTTCGTCAAAATATAAGATAGAGCATTATAATTCTCAGGCGACGATATGGCAATTCCGTTAGTACTGCTGATTTATAGCTGAGAAAGAAAGCCATGCTTGTGTTTAGAAGAAGAAATTCACTTGCAGATTTCGGATTTAGAAGTTTATTAGTTTAACAAGTCTACTGCTAGCAATCTGTTAATATTTGTTGCCAGTATAGCTCAGAAGGAGATCCATGAGTGTAACAACTTATTTATGGCTAAGAAAGAAAGCTATGTATGAGCTTATAAGTAGAAATTCAGCGTTAGAATGATTCATAAGAAGTTTATTACTAAAAGAAGTGTATAACTAGCAACCTGTTAATATTTTTGCCAATATAGCTCAGAAGGAAATCAAATTCGACCGATATTTGCGTTCGATAGAAAAACTGAGTAACGGAACTGCCCTTCTTGCTCAGACGCCGTCCTACGTCAGCGAGAATGTCAATTTCCTGATCCTCGTTGGAACACTCAGACCAAACTTGACCTACATTGTCGAATTTGAAGCCAACGAATCGATGATACTCGATGATGTCTTCGAGCTGCGACCAAACATACCATACTGGGCACACGGTCTTCTTCCAGGCTGGTTCAGTGAGAAGATAGCAACATCACAACATTACTTTGGAGTCGAATTGACTCATTTGTATAACGACACTGGTCATTTTGCGGTAATTTTCAACGTTTCTGGTCAGCTTACCCTAAGAAATGGCCGAGACAGTTTCACTACCCAAGCGCTTGTTGAGATCCAGCAAAGACCAACGCTTGCTGGGCTGATCAACGTCACTTTGCTTGTAAGCAGATCGCTCGCTTTCAGCAATGAGACAACCGAGTTCATCTATTTCCTACAAAACAGCTTTCCAGATCTTTCCTTCGCTGTCGACTTCGGTGATGGATCAGAGTTCCAGGTATGTTGTGTTGGATAAAGTAGATTCTCAGCTGTCTGAAAGCGTGTGCGTGTGTGTTTGTGTGGTGTGTGTGTGTGTTTGTGTGTGTGTAGGTGTGTGTGTGTGTGTTGTATTTAGGCAGGCACTCATGTGGATGCGTTGGCACTCGTATACAAGTGTGTTGGATTTAAGCAGGCACTCGTGTGTGTGTATATAGGCCCCTATGTGTGTGAGCAAGTTGGATTTAAGTTGACACTCGCGTGTTTGTGTTGGATTCAGGTTGGCAGTCAGGAGTATGTTTTGAATTTGAGTTGGCACTCATGTGTGTTGGATTTTAAATTGGCACTCTTGTTTGTGCGTTGGATTTTAGTCGGCACTCAGGTGTGGTGTGTGAATTGGATATAAGATTTACCGAATTGGATAGAAGATTAATAATGCGACCTATTTTTTTTCTTTCATTGACGGACCTGTGATTCGAACCGGGGTCATAGAGGTCAGAGCCCAACTTCTTAGCCGCTCGGCCATTCCGCAACCCCGAGTTGAAGATATTTAATGAGTCGCTGTCAGTTTATATACGTGTCTAGTAATTAGTTGTTATTAATTAATTAGTAGTTTGTTTAGATCAAATATGATTGGACCAGACTATAACACATTCGGTCAAATTACATCAGATACGATCACATAAGAAGTGATTATCATAGATAAGACATTTCACTGAATATTTAATTAAGGAAAGGTATTCGATAAATTTATAAGTCATTCAATAAGATGACCATAAAAGATATATAAGATATTTTAGTTTCCTGTTTAATTTATGTTCACAGCAAACAAGAATTAAAACGATCACACATCTAAGTAGGTGTGTGCAAAGGAACAGAAAACAGATTCTGCACATTAGTCACTTAAGCTCATAAGTAAGTAAATAAATAAGTAAGTATATTCTTTGTTAATCAATTGCTAATCGCACTTTGGTGTACAGACATCTAATAAACACAGTTCATTGACGTCCAGGAATTTAAGTGAAATACACATCTTTTATTTGTGAAAAACGAAGCTTTATTGGATTTCCGTTTTAGGCATTCAATTCAAGTTGCGTTGAAACCCGCAATAACTCGGCTGAGCTTCCGCGATGGCTATTAACCGACAATGGTACGTTCTCCAGTATTAACTTCACGGAAGCCGAAAGCGATAGAAAGGCGCTAGATTTTCTTAGTTGGCCTCTCCATCACCTTCTGCTGTTCGACCATGTCTACCTGAAGACAGGCAACTATGTCGTTAGTGTTAACGTCTCCGGATATATCTGGGTCGTAAACAAGCACGACCAGCACATCACGACTCTCAGCGTCGACGTACAGAGGAGACCTAAACTAAGTGAGCTTGTGGACGGACTAGTTCTCGTGGCATCCAGTCCGTGTTACGAAAAAGAAGCAGTCTCGTTTGCTTTCCTTGTTGAAAACAATCATCCGTCGTTATCAGCGGGGGTGGAGTTTGGTGATGATTCCGACTGCCTACTGTTGCATTTGTCTCAATCCTTTTTGGCTCCGGCATGGCTGTCGGGTGATTTTTTTTATGAGGCTCATGGGATGAACGACTCTCAGGTTGAAGATTTATTAGATTCGACTCTTTTATTTGTTGGACACGAGTTCAACCACACTTACGCAGCGATCGGAACCCACAACGTCACGATCGTAATTTCGGGTTATCAACCCCTTGTACTCAAATCTGATGACATACGGATGGGAGTCGAAATAAAAGTCAAGTCGAGACCAACGCTATCACAAGCCATCGGTCATTCATTTCTGTTGGTCGAGTCGCCAGTTTATGTTACTGAAAGCGCAACGTTTTTGATAGGCACAGAATACTTTTACCCAGAGCTCAAGTATACGTTGAATTTCGGCGACTTATCTTCACACGTTTTATTCGCGGCCAACCAGACGCTGTCTCTATCGGACTGGAGTCGAAATAAACACAAACGTTCAGATTTCTGGGTGCCAACGCGTCAGGTTTCCGCCTGGAGACGGTGAAACACGTTTACAAGTCAACTGGTAGTTACAACGCTCTACTCTACATAACCAGGTTTCTTGAGGTTGTCCGAAAGTGCGATGCGGTTTTTACAGGTCAGGCGGTCCACGTGAAGAGAAGACCTACTCTGTCGGAGGTTGTGCAGAACGATATAGTCATGGTTGCTAAGAATCGCGTGTATACGAATCAGGATGTCAACATCTTCTTGCTCCTTCCGAGAAATCTGTCCAATCTCAGTTACACGGTTGACTGTGGCGAAGGATTGGCTGCTAAGGCCGTGTTTACGAAACCGTTGATCCAAATACCTGATTGGATCAATAACGGTAAAGAAAACATCGTCGCGAATCCTTCGAATCCTATGCAACTGAAGACCTTCCTTCTCACCTCCGGAACCTTCTCCTCAGCGGAAACCATGGCACTTGCCGTTACAAGACACCGAATAGCAGCTACTCCATAAGGCTTAATGTATCAGGAAAAGTCGGGGCAGTTGGAAAAGTTGATTTCCATCAATTATTCATTCCAGTTTCTGTAATATCCAGACCGACTTTGTCCCAGGAAATCGGTCGCATTTCACTGTTCGTTCGTAAATCAGTTTACGCGTCGGAAGAGACAAATTGCATCGTAGCAGTTGAGAATTATTTCCCGAAACTTCAACATTCTTTAAGCGCAGAGAAGGAAGCTCGTCTATCGAAAGGAGTTTTGGTCTTTAGGCAAAACGTGTCTTTCCCAGACTGGTTAGAGAAAAGAAACTACTACACGTCGGGCAATTTCCTTAATGAGATTATGCCGAGCAACGTATACTGAACTGAAAGAAACGTAACGCTTCTAAAACCAAAAGCGTTCGATGTGACGTTTAATGTTTCGGGTAAGCTAGAAACTGTAGATCGATGGGAAAACGTGATCAGAAGCATCCAGGTCGTTGCTGTTGAGATGCCCAAACTGCGCGAACTGCTGAAAGATAAATGTGGAATCATGAACACCAGCCTTCTTCTTGTGGAAAAAATCGTCGGTTTCGTCTTCCTATGTCGACAAATTGATCACCAGGAGCATTTAAACTTTAGAGTCAGTTTCGGAGACAATTCGTCGGAGGAGACGTTCATCGTGTCTTCTGAGTTTCTTCTTCCTAACTGGATTCGTACAAATGACGACCCAATCTTAGAGAAGATGGTTGATACTGGACTGAAACAAACAGCTCCACAAAACGGAAACAGATCGACAGAGTCATTTAAATACAACGGTGCCGCCTACTACCACAAGTACTACACCGCTGGAAAGAGAGAACTACAAGTATTCGTTAGCGCTGAGGTAGGATTTCGCGTCAAGGACAGCACCGAGTTCATTATCAAGCACCAAGTGTTGATAGAACAAATTCCCGTCGTTCAGCAAAAGCCAGCGACGATGCCAACGACCAAGCCACCGGCCTTGAAGTGCCGGCCTTGCTCCGTCTCAATACGCGGTGGAGGGATATCCTTTGATTTGCCGGGGAAGTTTCGTCGCAATGAACCAATCCGATTGGAGGCCCTGACTCACTCCGACTGCCTGGTCGTCGACGAGGAGACGTTCGTCTGGGAGATAGATGAAGGTGACGGTCACTCGGAGCGTCCAAGACTTCTGAAACTCGGTCGACCAAAGGACTCTTCCGATCGACGGAAGCTGACGCTGGATGCGTACTCGCTGCGCTACGGAAAATACAAGATCATCGTTAAGGTGCGCGATCACAACTTCATCCTATCCTTGTAAATGTTGAAACTTAATGTGAACACCTGTGGGATGTATATGATTAGCATATTTAGATATCTAATATGTTTAGATAATAAGTACACTAAAATAATATTATGTTATGCCTACTAAAGCGAATTTAGATGTGGTCTATAGCAGTGCTACTCAAACTGTGGTCCGCGGCCCGGTACCGGTCCGCGGGTGATTGGTCGTCGGGCCGCGGAGTGATAACATGGATCAGTGATCCAGTGATCGTACTCAAATAAAATATCGAATTGCCTACAATACACAAAATGTTTTTGTACGTTCTCTCTCGCACTGGAGCGCTTCTGCATGGATGGCTTTCCCGCTAGAAGCGCTTTATAAATGTCCGAAAATAATACAATACTTAAAACACCGTAAGGCCATATTCCAGGGATGGCGAACCTATGGCACGCGTGTCCAAAGTGGCACGCGTTCAAATTTTTTTGGCACGCGGAATTCAGAGCGTTCCCCCAAATTTCAAACTTAGAAATACAAAATCTTTGTAGGAATACACATTTTCTTGTTTGAAGGACTTTATTTTAACACCATTCAAAAACGATCTTCGAAATAACGTCTTTAATTCATTTTTATGCTTTGTTAACTAAAACTTATGTGAGAAAAATAATTATATACTGTGCAAAATTCCGAGGGGCACGCGCCTCTATTTTTTTATGATCTATATAGCAGCATTTTAGCACGCACATTAAAAAAGGTTCGCCACCACTGCCCTATTCAATAATACTTATCCTAAATACTTGTAACTTAACGCTTTAACGACGAGTATAGTTGTCTGAAATCTAAATTTTGATGTACTGTAACAAGTCATATATATATATATATATATATATATACACATATATATATATATATCAAAATCTAAATTTTGATGTACTGTAACAAGTCATATATATATATATATATATATATATATATATATATATGACTTGTTACAGTACATCAAAATATATATATATATATATATATATATATATATGACTTGTTACAGTACATCAAAATATATATATATATATATATGTATATGTATATATATGACTTGTTACAGTACATCAATATATATATATATATATATATATATATGACTTGTTACAGTACATCAAAATTTAGATTTCAGAGTTTGAAATTTGGGGGAACGCTCTGAATTCCGCGTTAATGTGGGCATGTATATATATATATATATATATATATATATATATATATATATATATATATATATATATATGTAAGATGATGTTGAAAAGCACGTTTTTATATGTACACTAATAATGCTTGCATAACTAATAGGTCAGCATAGGAAATGCCTCTAGGAGCGATCTAATGATACGCGATGAGACGTGGATTTCCATTGAACCAAGTCCTTTGCACGTAGAACTTCTTGGTGGACCCGTCGTCGAAACAGGTAAGTGAAGGCTGAGCTTGAAGTTTGAACAGTTTAACTGATTCTCTGTTTTAAAGTACATAGGTAACCAATGCAGATCCTCTATGTAGTCAGGCTCGTGTTAAAGGGTCCTGGGGCCCTGAAGCACTCTGTCGTGTTGGGGCCCCTCCGTCCTTTATCTTCTCGTCCCTTCCCTTTCTCCTCCCCCTCCCTACCTCTCCTTCCTCTCCCGCCCTTCCCCTTCCCTAATTTAGTAATATTCAAATCTGCTCAGACAACAACAAATTGGACAGCAATAGTAAGCACATTAATTTTACTCACGCATATTCGCATTACATTACAGAGCAACAGCTCAGTGCAAAAGTCAGTAAATAGATTGTCAAGTTATTTTACACTAGTCAGTAGCCTAGTCATATTGGCTTTTTTCATCAAACTGTCAACAAACGTGCAAACGGGTTATGGATACAGGCAGCAGGGTACAGCAACTCTGTCATTGCATCACAGTGATCACATCGATCAGCACCTTAAGTTCAACTCACGTAAGACTCACAGCTAACTAGTTCAAATTGTAGGCTCAGATTGTTTGAGCAGAATCGAATGAATCAGGTAAATAGCAAAGCATCTCATTTTCATGTACGCTGTCCCGTAGAACTCAAATTAATGTGGGCATCATCGTTAAGTTGTTAAATGATTGATCTGCCGACCGTTTCCGGCTCACTACCATCAATAGCCTTTCCACTCACAGTCACAGGCACACTATCAGACACAGTGCTACTACTATGAAAGAACGTCGTCAGTTTTGGGGTGTTTAACATTTCGAGATTTCGCTTCACTTGTTCGCGCATTGCAGCATGCTTAAAAGACCCACTGGCATACTTGCGAGTACTCGATATTATTATATGATTATTCAATACTCTAAGTGTAACATATAATGACTTAAACTACAGCAAAGTAACCGTAGTTGCTTGGCTACACACAAGTCGACACAACATGTCAACAAGATGTGTTAATGACGTAACTACAGAGACAAAAAATATCTATTATTATTATTATTCGTTTATTATCGACTCACATTGACAACCGCAATATGTTACAAATGCATTAGTGATGCTAAGTACTAGTAATGTTATGTTGGAGGATTTAGGAGAGGCTGGAACTTAATAAGTATTGAAAATGTTTAAATTTAGGATAAATTAAATTAAAGTAAAGAAAGTTATTTTAATGTGGCATAGAGAACTCTTGGGACAAAATTGGAATCGTCCTTAGGGGGAGTGTAAAGTCATGCGGTCGAGGACGGAAATTGTACTGTCTACTGATTTTAGGCGGGAACAGAACACGGAGCACATGGAAATGATTATGCAGCACCGATGAGAGCAAGGCACAGTCGGGTCGAGTCTAGAGTCTTGACATTACTATTACTCTAGGGAGTCTAGGCTGGGTGCAAATTAATGTGACTTGTCCGAGCATTTTAATCAAAATGAATTCCAATTTTTCACCAAAAGTGAATTCAATTTACATTTTGAGACGCAGAAGAAAAGATTCATATGTGGGGGCCCCTCAGTCGTCGGGGGCCCCGGAGCACGTGCTCCGTGTGCTCCAATGGTTAACCCGGGCCTGTATGTACTTTGTACATAGGTAACCAATGCAGATCCTCCCTTGTGAACCTGGATATATGACTAAGTTTAAGACTGCCGCAAATCACGCGAGTCGCAGCATTTGAGACTGATTGGAGTAGGCTACTTGTCTCAAACTGTGAACTATCACGAATGCTATTTAAGAACATCATCCTACTTTCATCACGAATACTCGTTAATAATAAAGAAATGATGTGGCTCATTGTAATGAGACCTACTAATTAATGAAAGGTAATGAAGATGAGTGATGTTTACCTTTAATTCGAATGATCTGCTTTAGATTATTTTAGAGATGTGACCATAACAGCTGTCAACTATGGGGACGTAGATGAATCTCCGAATATCCGTTCCAGTGATCCAGTCTTCACCTGGTTCTGCACAGGACCCAACGAAGAACTTCCACAAGAACCTCTTAATCGCAGATATCAAGGTAATCTATTTGTACATGCAAAAGTTTTGAACTGATTGCGTTATCACTGGTAACTTTGTTTTGTGCTGTAGATACGTAAATTGGATTCAGTCAGTTCTGGTGAAATCCAAGACCACAATCTATAACGAACGTGTTCAAACAAAGAAAGCAAATTAAGAGACAAAGTAATGTAACAGCATGATGTAACTTTTTACGTACATCATGTTACCTCTTAAAGGCATCTTCCAGAAACAGGCCTCCAAGTTTCATGTCATCATTTTCATTTTTAATATGACTCCCAGCAAATTTTAGTTAATTGTTATTAATATTGACGAATTAAGTTGCAACTTCTATCGCTTCTTCTATAGTGAAAAATCATCAACGGATTTGGTAAACGCTTGAAGGCCAGTGTCTTCGATAATAGTCTCATTGTGTTAGGTCTGGAGCGCCTCTGGTGAGTTTCTCCTGAAGTGGAGCTATATAAATTTGCCAATACCATTACCAAAGCCGTTATTTGGTCAATATTCAGAAAGTCAGTCAGTTGTCTAGACCCTGACTACGCGTTGAAAGCTATTGCAATGTATAGATACATGTGGCAGAGTAGCCGATCGGTTAGAGCTCTCGCCTTGTAACGCGGGGAGTATGGGTTCGAGTCCCAGCCGAGACGGTTGTTGTGTGGTGACCTTGACCAAGTCCACTCACAAATGCTCAGTGACATTAATTGATTCTTTATTATTTGATAGTGGCGCTTAATAAATGAATAACAATAATAGGTCTAATAATAATGATAACAAATAATAATTGGTCTAATATCAATGAATATAATAATAAACTAATAGTAGCAACAATAGGTCTACTATTAATAATAGAATACTAAAATACTAATACTAAAATAATAATAATAATAATAAAATAATAATAATAAAATAATAATTTATAATTTGTTACGCCCTTGCAGGAAGTGGCGGCGGTTGTTTTGGAGAAGGTCTCCAGATGGCGAAAGGCACCAGTAACTCACTTATCTTCCGATCCGACCATTCCGTCTTCCGCAGCCTTCCAGCAGTCTTCATCGTTCACGTCTTCATCAGCGAACCAAGTCGAACTCCGATGAGCAGCCAACAAGTGGTCGTCGTCCTACAGAAAGGTCCTCCATCGTTACGCATCGTCTGCCAATCCAACTGTGACGAATTCCTGAACATCGACGAACGCCTTGTGCTCAACGCGACCTGTCTCGATTGCACGAGTGTCGAGAAGCTGGAATTTCTCTGGGAATTGGAGTCTACCTGTCAGCAGAACGCCATCAAGGAGTCTGACTGGAAGAAGAATATTTCCAGTCAGAACACGGTCAACCAACTCATCGTCGATCCCAGAGTCTTTGCTGCTTCGCCTGGACCTGACTTGCAATACAGACTTAAAGTGACCGGTATGCATGTACTTATGTATGTATCTATGTGAGCATGTACGACAGTACGAGTATGTATGAGTGTGTGATATGTGAACAGTCAATGTCAACCCAGATGTTGGGGTTTACCCACCTTGGACAAGAGCGATATTTCAAGAGATCGCTTCCTAGCTAACTCAGCGCTTTCAATGGCAGCGCTCCTTTATATGACTTAGCTTCTGTTAGCACTAAGTAAAACAGTGCATACCATAAGATTATGATTGCGATTAGTGTTGAGCCTAGCTAATTTTATCAAATGTCTCAAGTGCCTCAACAGCAAAGGCATTCATGCTTCTTATAACGTTTTCCCGTCGATCTACAGTTTCTAGGTTAAAGGGCACATTAAAGTATCGATGGCTTTTGATTTTAGACAAGTTCGGTCCGATGACAATATTTCCAGCTCACCTGGGTCGCATATATTTAATGCCTGCTTGGAAGCATTTGAGAGGTCTGTAACGGCGCCATATAATTGCTCAGATAGGCTATACTATGTTTGGAGGCGTTATTTACTGTTTTAGTGACAAGACCGGAGAAGAGTCAGGCTTCGGCTGTCTATACCGTTCAGACCCGTTCACAGCAACAGGAAAATCCTCCATCCAAACTGTCGCAAGACTTAGCAGCTCAAGCATTTCCACACGGAAATCCTCATTCCAAACTGTCGCAAGACTCAGCAGCACTATTCAGGTCTCGGCAGGACGCAGGGCTGCCATTCCCTCTTGTCCGTTCCTCCTTCTGTTCTTAGCATTTGTTTT
Source organism: Allolobophora icterica (assembly GCA_963556255.1). NCBI lineage: Eukaryota > Metazoa > Annelida > Clitellata > Crassiclitellata > Lumbricidae > Allolobophora > Allolobophora icterica. Next base: position 21,279,776 of record OY744613.1, on the reverse strand, counting down.
CTGTATTAGCTCTGATGGCCGTTTTTAAGCAAAAACTGTTAACAAACTTAAGACGCACCTTTTAAGAAATGAATCTTTATCTTGCATTACTTTTCTGTATAACCTTCTAGAAGTTAATATGTTCCAGCGCTTTTTAGATTTACTTGAAAGGCCGGTAGAACTGCGGAAAGATAGGCCCTACATAAACGAGTCATTGTCTTGTAGCAAATAATTTAACGCTTTGCAACTTTAGCCTTTTATTTTCACCTCCAGTTGTTCTACGGCTTTAAAAATCAGGTTCAACATAGCCTTGCTTTCTCTTCCTAAACAAGCAATCTTTCAAAACGTTTGAGTTATGTTATGACACATTATAGGAACTGATCATGATCTACAGATGTTGTTTTAAAGTGGATCATTATCACTGCTATTTTAAATCAGGTTCTAAATGTTTAATATTATTTTATACTAAGAAAACTTGTGAAAAACGATTATTATATTCATATATCGCCAAAACCGAGTTAATCTTTCATCGGCTTTCTAAGTTTTATAAGACCAATTCACACAAAGCGTTTGCAATTAATTAGACAAATCGCGAAACCAGAAAATCCGTTACTTTCGTAATACGAATGTAAGGCAACGTAATGTTACTCTGTAATGTGCTGTTACCTGACGGAATGCTTACAAGAGAATATGGAAACGTATTCTGCTAGGGCCCCTACTGTTAATGCAAATACCCCATAAAACCGTAAAGATCTCGGCAGCCATTTCAACTTAGTAGCCTAGCTATGGTCATTAGTGCATTCGAGTGTAGGCTCTACATAAGCTGAAAAACTGCAAGACGCTTAACTAGTAAAGCGAAGTCTTAGCAAACACTCACCGTCTTGAAATCATCTTGCTTTAACTGTTTAAACTTGAGAAATATACGGCAGACGGGTACCAGCGTCTTGAATAGCCTATGAGTAAGTAAGTAAATAAGTAAGTAAGTAAGTAAGTAAGTAAGTAAGTAAGTGAACAGTCTACTTACATCTGACAAGCGCATATGCATTACAACGATTACATACATGTTTATAATAGACCATAAAAGGAGCCGATTATATATGCTAGACATACCTGCACTGCATGAATATGTTAAAACTGTGTTAACTCATGGTACCAGTTTATTCATGACTGCAGCGTCGAGTCAAAGACTCTGTCCAGAGATATCCAGTGACGAGCGAAGTAGAAGGGAGAAGCTGTTATGGTGGATTGTGTAGGGGTTGACCTACATGGGAATGCGTCGGATTGGATGGATCAACACAAGATTTTTTACAGATACTGTATCTACTAGATTCGGGTCATATGGGCTTTAAATCTAATTTCACGGATTCATCAAATAATTCATAAAAGATTTTCGGAAATTAACTTACTCAGATATTTCTTTAGTACAGAAAAACAAGCTAACGGTAAATGCGCCTCTTAAATAAATAATCGATATTATTAATCGTAACAGTAATCGTAATCGTAAACCCCAAATTTTTTAAGCGCTACTCTAAAGCTAAGCGCAAAGCACAAGCTTATTCACGAGCGCTACGTCGCATCAGAGGGTTTATTCAGAGTTCGATGTCCAGTGGAGATCGGAGGGGTGTAGCCAGAGAGACCAGGAAGCAGAGGCAGAACAGCTATTAACATGCAGGGTAGTTGCTATCAAGCGTAATTGCTATCAGGCGTAGTTGCTATCAAGCGTAGTTGCTATCAAGCGTAGTTGCTATCAAGCGTAGTTGCTATCAAGCGTAGTTGCTATCAAGCGTAGTTGCTATCAAGCGTATTTGCTATCAAGCGTAGTTGCTATCAAGCGTAGTTGCTATCAAGCGTAGTTGCTATCAAGCGTAGTTGCTATCAAGCGTAGTTGCTATCAAGCGTAGTTGCTATCAAGCGCAGTTGCTATCAAGCGTTTTTGCTATAGAGCCTCTGTTATTGTGTGTTGATTCCTAAATGAATATTTGCCCAGTATCAACCAAACCAACTATTGAGTAAGTTTATCTGACCTAGAAGTCAGGTAAGTAAAGTTTGGGGGAATTTAGGACTACTGGATAGCATTGTTTTAACGGGCATTTTAATTCGTTGTAATCATATGTAATTGTGAAGGACAACAGAGCCAAAAGTGGACTGAAAGCGTGTAAATCACAAGCAGTTTAGACCAAAGTTTGTCTGACATTGAACGAATTATTCATACAAAGAATCTAACGGATCTGAAAACAGATCGAACATATGTACTTACAATGTAAACAGACATGTCACGATCTATTACGGGATTCAGTTAGAATTAGGCCCAATGTCACGAAGCCCCAGCGCAGCTGGATGAACACCGCGGTCATGGACAGTCGCAAGGATTGTGGAGACGTGGCCGTGACGCACTAACTGGGACAATAGCTGGAAATCTGGATAAGAGCTCGTGCCTATGCCATCGCTGATCAAAAACTGAGTCATTCATACGTGTCCACATTTTAAGTCTAGATTCATTTTACATGAAAAGTGCCTGAAGTGTCTGGCGTTCGAATTACTACTGTTCCAACTGTTCAAACACGAACCTTTATATCTGAACACCACAATGCCAACACAGTGCTTGAAATGAACTTTACCAAACTTTGTATTGTGTCCGATCCTTTCCTGGGAGGGCACCACATTACGTTGTGCTATCGGCCCCTACAACCCTAAATTTCTGAGCTCTGTCTACAATCAATCAATCAGTCTATTGAACACCAATAATAACAAACGATAGTAGGCTACAGTCACTCAAAGAAAGTACCATTAATGACACGCGTAGGAACCCACTTGCGCACAAGACAACAGATGCCATCTGTTGCAATGACACACGAAACAGTGCGTGCATTAGCCTTTTAAGTGGTGTGTAAGAACTACGGGTACTGTTTTCTTTTTGCTCCACTTCTATTAAATTTTGTTCTATCTGTTCGTCAATATCATCATCATCATCATCATCATCATCATCATCATCATCATCATCATCATCATCATCATCATCATCATCATCATCATCATCATCATCATCATCATCATCATCATCATCATCATCATCATCATCATCATCATCATCATCATCATCGTCGTCGTCGTCGTCATCATCATCATCATCATCATTATCATAATAATAATAATAATAATAATAATAATAATAATCATCATCATCGTCACCACCACCACCACCACCACCACCACCACCATCATCACCACCACCACCACCACCACCACAGAAAGACAAACAAAGGAACATACAGACGGACGGATGAAGGGACAGACTGAACAACAGAGAGAGAGAGAGAGAGAGACAGCCAGACAGACAGACAGACAGACAGACAGACAGACAGACAGACAGACAGACAGACAGACAGACAGACAGACAAACAGCAAGACAAACACAGACAAATCAGCTGAGATTTGACAGACAGACAAGGAACATGCAGACGTTATGTTATGGTTTTCTTTGCGTTTCTTTATTCGACCTCAAGATAACGACCCTTCAGAGGATCAGAGGAGTTCACGTAGACGCGTGTGAACTCCGAAGACATTTGCGATTATCACATAGCCGTTCAATTACTCGTTAATTACTTACCTGACAGCAAGAGTATACTTGACTTCCAAACTACTTAGCTATTTAATTGTCCCCGAATATAAATGACCAGCAGGCCAACAGAATTGAGCCTGGCTGCAATTAGTATAGCCTACCAGTGTTTGGTTGAATCTGTTCGCGTCGTGTCGTTCTAAAGTCTTTCGCCACAATGGACTATCTCTAGAGCTGTAGACCTTTGTCAGTGTATTCCAGGGGCTATTTCTTCATCGTCCGATGCACCCAATATCTCTTTATCTATATGTACCAAGGCCTATACATAGATAGACTGCACTCGGCGCATGTAACAGGACTTTACTGAAGCGCAGCAGCTGACGTCGAAAGTTGGGACACTTGCATGTAAGTGAACCTATTTCATAGTTATCATTCTTAATCTATCGTAGTTAATATTCTGATTTTTGCGTCAATTATGCAAATGCATTGACATGGCTTTGATTGTGCCTTAGTCAGACAACGAAGATGATGATGATGACACATGTATGATAGATAGCATCCGGATGGGCGAACAAATGGGGGTGTGCAATCCACACCAAAATCTTCGGCAAACACGATCCGTATATACGCGGATACCATTAATGATTTGGCGCCTATTCAGACGGGCAGCGGTAGTGAAGGCACTGAAGGATCTCACTCGATCACTTCATTACAAAATGAGAATGGTCGAAAGCGTGTATATTTGCATTGACATTTACCCACGGACAGTTAGCCCATGGACTTAACGAAGACAAGAAGGATGGAAGAATCGACTATACTTACGAATGAACACATTCAAGTATTCCATACATGTGACGCCGTCTCAAGATGTTCTACTATTCTATTTCTTCAGTGCAGGGGCGTCTATCCCCCTGCACTGTCATTGGAGCAACGTCCTTTTCCCCCTCTTCTTCCCCCTCCCGGTTCCTTCCCCCTAATATGGTGGCACGCACAGTGACAGATATTCCCCACCCCATTGCTTGGATGGAGCATTTGCTCCAAGGTTTCTATGGTGTAGACGCCCCTGCTTCAGAGTAAATTGAGAATGAACGTCCTAGATGAGGGTATGCGGACGTTTCGTCTCCGGACGATTCGTCACGGACGATTCGTCACGAGGACGATTCGTCACGAGGACGTTTCGTCCCAGGACGATTCGTCCCAGGACGATTCGTCACGAGGACGTTTCGTCCCAGGACGATTCGTCCCAGGACGATTCGTCAGAGGATAAAACTCAACTAATGTTAAAACTCAACAAATCTAACAAAGTGACAAACATCGACTGTCTAAATGTTAAAACTCAACAAATCTAACAAAAGATCGATTGTCTAAAATAGACTAAAACGTTGATTGTCAACTACAGACTAAAACGTTCGATTGTCATGGTCATTCCAGACTAAAAAAGAATAAAACAATAGATTGTCATGGTAACAAATCTTAACAGTTTTGTTCTAGGTACATACTAAAACGAAAAAACAGACTAAATGTTCTAACTCAACAAATCTAACAAAAGATCGATTGTCTAAAAAAGACGTAGGTACATACTAAAACGAGAAAACAGACTGAAGCCGAATAAAACGATAGTGTCATCGTCAGTATACAAGTTCCAGTACTTAAAAGTTCTACTAGCTGTGGGAGAGATGGGCTATTGCACGAAGACATGTAAGCAGTCTTGTTGTCAAGACCTTAAACCTCAAGACCAAGACCAAGACCAAGACCAAGACCTTGAACCTCAAGACCAAGACCAAGACCTTGAACCTCGAGACCAAGACCAAGACCAAGACCTTGAACCTCAAGACCAAGACCAAGACCAAGACCCAAAAAATCAAAATCAGGTCAAGACTTCTAAAAATTGTCAAGTCGGAAGATTCGCTATTTTAATGAAAACATGAGTCTTTTATTTTATTCAAGCAAATTAACTTTAAATGCAAACTGTAGAGAAATCCGAATTTGTATTCAAAGTCCTTCATGCAAACTCTTATACCAAATGCCCTTTGTATTTTATAAAAACCAATTCGCTCAGAATTTTCTGACCAAGACATGCCTGGTGGGCCTCATAAAAATTCCGCCATGTGAAAAAATACGTTCTACAGGTGCTGAAGTCGCTGACACACACAGAGTAGCTTTTCAAGCACTGGATGTAAATGTACAGATAGTGAGTCCTTTTGAAATCTTCCCATGGTTTATCATACCGTCTGATACAGAATAACTGTTGCTGCTGCCAATGGGTTTTCCTGACCAACATGACTTGTATCCATCCAGAGATATTGGTCGTATGATGCAAGCAGGCTTGATACAGAATACTTGAGTTCTGTTAAATGACTGTTCATATTAACAGCCGGTCTTGGTCTTGGTCTTGCGAGACCAAGACCAAGACCTTGAACCTCAAGACCAAGACCAAGACCAAGACCTTGAACCTCAAGACCAAGACCAAGACCAAGACCTTGAACCTCAAGACCAAGACCAAGACCAAGACTTTTAAAAACGAACTCGAGTGCACTCGAGACCAAGACCTTGGTCTCGAGGACAACAAGACTGCATGTAAGAACATCTGTTCTGTTATAACCCTGAACCGCAGGTCTAACTCTCTCAATCAAATTACGGTACTTCTTTACAGAGACCCCATTTAAAGACGGTCCATTTACGCAACCCTCGTGACGAACAGTCCGTGATGAATCGACCCGAGACGAAACGTCCTCGTGACGATTCGCCCCAGGGCGAATCGTCCGTGACGAATCGTCCGGAGACGAAACGTCCCCAAACCCTAGATGAATTGACTGACGTTCGTGGATCAGACGATCGAGGTTCAGACTTATGTAGCGCTCTTAATAAGTTCCCAGATATACGCTATATGAATGTTTGATGTGCAGTTATCAAGGACATTAACTATTCGTGATGCCTGAAGCTATTCTTCTTTGTAGGTGATGTGATTGAGACAGAGAAAGAGGCACAGAGAGACAGGGAGAGATATAGAGAAAGAAACAGACACGCAGAAAGGAAGACATACACAAGCAAATATACATACATACATAGGCCTACATAAATACATAAAATATGCCATGCGTGCATGCAGACAGACAGACAGACAGACAGACAGACAGACAGACAGACAGACAGACAGACAGACAGACAGAGTATACAATCTTTTTAAAATTGAACGATTTTGCTAATGGCAATAGACAGGATCCAGTAAGCAATCATATCATAAAGCGTGCATATTATTGGTAGGCATAAGTGTGTGTTTTCGGATTTCATAAACACTTCTTCTAACTTCCTGCAAGGTTGTAATAGCTTATATAGGCGAAATTACACATTTTGCATACGTGTGAGATGTAGAAAGATATGATTGCGACTAAAAAACTGCAATTTCGGAAGAAAAATCCGCGTGAAATACTGACCAAGATGGAAGGGAAATTCTAAACTCGATCATCTTCATAAAATACGGAAAGAGCTTTAACCCTTTTAATGTGGAATTTTTTAGTTGTATATGTTTCGCACACTGTGGAATTGTTTTTTGTGTATGCATGTATGTGTGTATGTATGTATGTATGTATGTATGTATGTATGTATGTATGTATGTATGTATGTATGTATGTATGTATGTATGCATGTATGTGTGTATGTATGTATGTATACATGTATGTGTGTATGTATGTATGTACGTACAGTATGTATGTATGTATGTATGTATGTATGTATATATGTATGTATGTATTATGTATGTGTATGTATGTATGTATGTATGTATGTATGTACGTATGTATGTGTGTATGTATGTACGTATATATGTATGTATTTATGTATGTGTGTATGTATGTATGTATGTATGTATGTATGTATGTATGTGTGTATGTATGTATGTATGTATGTATGTATGTATGTATGTATGTAATTATGTATGTATGTATGTATGTATGTACATATGTACGTATGTATGTATGTATGTATGTATGTATGCATGTATGTGTGTATGTATGTATGTACGTATGTATGTATGTATGTATGTATGTATGTATGTATGTATGTATGTGTGTATCTATGTATGTATGTATGCATGTATGTATGTGTGTATGTATGTATGTACGTATGTATGTATGTATGTATGTATGTATGTACGTATGTATGTATGTATGTATGTATGTATGTATGTATATATATGTATGTATGCATGTATGTATGTGTGTATGTATGTATGGATCGCACAGACTACCAAAAACGTAATATTACGTTTCACACATTCTGTGAAAATCCTGCGAAAACGTAATATTACGTTTGACACATTAAAAGGGTTAATGACGAAACCTGAGTAGTGTAAGCTAATATGAAGATGCTTTGAAAGTTCAAATATGAAACGCTTCTTTGAAAAAAATTCCCTCAGAGGCGAGGTCTAAGTTAATAAGTTGGTGCCCTGAGCTTAGCGCTTTAGAAATTTTAAGTTTACGATTACGATTAGCATTACGATGTTATGGGGTAGTAGAATATAATGTTTAATTCCGCCTGGAAACTCTACAGCATCGAACACAATCTGACAGGAAAAACGCAACAGGAACCAGATAAAAAGCTAAAAGGTTACACGTGACCTATAGCCTCTATTTCAAGTTAAAACATGCAGCTTTCGCAACTTAATGTTTCTTAACTGACTTTTAAAAGTTATAGAAATTAGAAGAGCTCTAACCCTCGATTGACCTTCCGTTGGATCAATATCTTCCTATGGATAGAACACTAAATGCGCCGTTTCCTCTTTGTTCGTGTAAAAGAGTCGCTTTAGTAATCAACGTACTATAGACGTACGTGTATCTCATATTCACCGTCTGAAATCTTTATTGAAAGATTTCAGCTGGTGGCTATACATTACCTTTAAGGGGCACTATATTAATTCCTTTTGATTGATTATCATTGACCTAATTACTCAGCAATTATCGCCACTCATTTCATACAGTCAGACAGTGCACACCGCCTTGTAGATTGTGAGTTCATTGACGCCGGTGTCATGAAATAAAGTCTCCCCCGAAACAGAGTCTCCCTCTGGCTGAAATAATGTCTCCCCCCGGAGACTCTGTATCGGAACAAAGTCTCCCCCTTGAAATAGAATCTCCCCTTCTACGATACAGAGTCTCCCCCATTCTAAAATCGCCCCCTCTATTTAGGTTGCTGTTCTATATAATTTTAAATAGGATTTAATATGTGCATTTTCTTAAATAAATTACTTCTATGTTTATTAGTTGAATTGGACATGAAATAAATATAACATGAAATAAAAAAAAATCATGAAACAAATGTTTTATAATGGTATCATGTACCATGTAATAACACTTTTAGGATGTCGGGCGGGCTTATGTAATTTTAAAAAACAGTGGAGCGATTAGACACATTGTTATATAATTAAGGGAATGGCTCTGATTAGAAGTGGACATTTGCTGGTGCTAGTTAGCGCTTGTTTCTTAAACGATTCTGTGATCAGTAAGCCCTTCCCATTTACTAACTGATGTTATATTGTTTTTGCCAGCAAGCGCTAACTAGATTCACGCTGATTCTTTGAGGGTTTGACCTCCCACTGATATTGTGGTTGGATATTGGTCGTTGAATATTATCAGCGCCAGCTAATTAGCTATAGGAGTCAGACACAATACATGGGAATAACTAAAACTGCACTGTCTTCCCGATACGAGCTAGCCTTGGCTTCTATGCAATTTTTGATGCGGATTAGACCTACACCTTCAACTGGTGTGAGTTGCGCTTGATTTTCTGTGATTCTTTTGATGCGGATTAGGCCTACCATTCACCCATTCATCTGGCATAGGCCTATTATTTGTTTATTATTATTAGCTGGTGTCAGGTTATTACCTAGAATAGGAAAGTCATAACCAGTGATTGTAAATGAAGTATACTCTCTTGAAGTCTCTTCCTAATATGAGCTGTGCCCTGCTTTTCTGACATTCATCAATGAAGATTAGGCATACCGATCAGCGGATAAGATAAGTAAGATATTTTTATTTATTTTGGTAACCAAACGTTTCTCAATTAACACAAAACATACAATAGAGGGGACCCAAAAGGGGTCTATAAACCCCGCTACCAGGGTCACGGGTAGTAAAACAAAGTCCATCAGCCATCACTCAAAATGCCAGGATAACTCAATGCTTAACTAAATCCTGTGAGCATAACATTAGTTATACATTGGTGTAATTTTTCTTAACTAGGCCTAATACTTAACTACCGCCAAGATAACATTACCCGAGTTTAATCATATGTACATATATAAAAATTCCGAGGATTAAACTTCTGGGGTGTCAAGTGTAGGTGCTCAAGCAAGAACTTCTGGGGTGTCAAGTATAGGTGCTCAAGCAAGAACTTCTGGGGTGTCAAGTGTAGGTGCTCAAGCAAGAACTTCTGGGGTGTCAAGTGTAGGTGCTCAAGCAAGAACTTCTGGGGTGTCAAGTGTAGGTGCTCAAGCAAGAACTTCTGGGGTGTCAAGTGTAGGTGCTCAAGCAAGAACTTCTGGGGTGTCAAGTGTAGGTGCTCAAGCAAGAACTTCTGGGGTGTCAAGTGTAGGTGCTCAAGCAAGAACTTCTGGGGTGTCAAGTGTAGGTGCTCAAGCAAGAACTTCTGGGGTGTCAAGTGTAGGTGCTCAAGCAAGAACTTCTGGGGTGTCAAGTATAGGTGCTCAAGCAAGAACTTCTGGGGTGTCAAGTGTAGGTGCTCAAGCAAGAACTTCTGGGGTGTCAAGTATAGGTGCTCAAGCAAGAACTTCTGGGGTGTCAAGTGTAGGTGCTCAAGCAAGAACTTCTGGGGTGTCAAGTGTAGGTGCTCAAGCAAGAACTTCTGGGGTGTCAAGTGTAGGTGCTCAAGCAAGAACTTCTGGGGTGTCAAGTGTAGGTGCTCAAGCAAGAACTTCTGGGGTGTCAAGTATAGGTGCTCAAGCAAGAACTTCTGGGGTGTCAAGTGTAGGTGCTCAAGCAAGAACTTCTGGGGTGTCAAGTGTAGGTGCTCAAGCAAGAACTTCTGGGGTGTCAAGTGTAGGTGCTCAAGCAAGAACTTCTGGGGTGTCAAGTGTAGGTGCTCAAGCAAGAACTTCTGGGGTGTCAAGTGTAGGTGCTCAAGCAAGAACTTCTGGGGTGTCAAGTGTAGGTGCTCAAGCAAGAACTTCTGGGGTGTCAAGTGTAGGTGCTCAAGCAAGAACTTCTGGGGTGTCAAGTGTAGGTGCTCAAGCAAGAATTTCTGGGGTGTCAAGTGTAGGTGCTCAAGCAAGAACTTCTGGGGTGTCAAGTGTAGGTGCTCAAGCAAGAACTTCTGGGGTGTCAAGTATAGGTGCTCAAGCAAGAACTTCTGGGGTGTCAAGTGTAGGTGCTCAAGCAAGAACTTCTGGGGTGTCAAGTGTAGGTGCTCAAGCAAGAACTTCTGGGGTGTCAAGTGTAGGTGCTCAAGCAAGAACTTCTGGGGTGTCAAGTGTAGGTGCTCAAGCAAGAACTTCTGGGGTGTCAAGTGTAGGTGCTCAAGCAAGAACTTCTGGGGTGTCAAGTGTAGGTGCTCAAGCAAGAACTTCTGGGGTGTCAAGTGTAGGTGCTCAAGCAAGAACTTCTGGGGTGTCAAGTGTAGGTGCTCAAGCAAGAACTTCTGGGGTGTCAAGTGTAGGTACTCAAGCAAGAATTTCTGGGGTGTCAAGTGTAGGTGCTCAAGCAAGAACTTCTGGGGTGTCAAGTGTAGGTGCTCAAGCAAGAACTTCTGGGGTGTCAAGTGTAGGTGCTCAAGCAAGAATTTCTGGGGTGTCAAGTGTAGGTGCTCAAGCAAGAACTTCTGGGGTGTCAAGTGTAGGTGCTCAAGCAAGAACTTCTGGGGTGTCAAGTGTAGGTGCTCAAGCAAGAACTTCTGGGGTGTCAAGTGTAGGTGCTCAAGCAAGAACTTCTGGGGTGTCAAGTGTAGGTGCTCAAGCAAGAACTTCTGGGGTGTCAAGTGTAGGTGCTCAAGCAAGAACTTCTGGGGTGTCAAGTGTAGGTGCTCAAGCAAGAACTTCTGGGGTGTCAAGTGTAGGTGCTCAAGCAAGAACTTCTGGGGTGTCAAGTATAGGTGCTCAAGCAAGAACTTCTGGGGTGTCAAGTGTAGGTGCTCAAGCAAGAACTTCTGGGGTGTCAAGTGTAGGTGCTCAAGCAAGAACTTCTGGGGTGTCAAGTATAGGTGCTCAAGCAAGAACTTCTGGGGTGTCAAGTGTAGGTGCTCAAGCAAGAACTTCTGGGGTGTCAAGTGTAGGTGCTCAAGCAAGAACTTCTGGGGTGTCAAGTATAGGTGCTCAAGCAAGAACTTCTGGGGTGTCAAGTGTAGGTGCTCAAGCAAGAACTTCTGGGGTGTCAAGTGTAGGTGCTCAAGCAAGAATGGTATAGTTTGCGTAGAGCTCTAAGGATCAGTCCCCATCAATGCATTCACAGAATAGTCCATACCAAAGCATCAGTGATATAGGTTCCACCATTGCATATAAGGGACAAGTGACACATTGTTTCTATAGAATAAATCATGCCATAAATTTTCAGTATAGATTCTTCAATGCATCAGGGAATAGGTTGTGTCGTAAATCTATAAAATAGATTGTACCAGCAACAGAGGAATAGATTACCTCTTCTGTAGAAAGCTTATATCTATTAATCTACAAAATAGGTTGAGCCAATACATCTGTAAAATGTATTACGCAGTGCATTAATGTGCATTAAAATAGAAATTACCAAATGGAATCATTAACTAGATTACATAATGCAACTAAGAAGTGTAATACATCAGTCAGAAGAGTAACCACTGCTACTTGTTTTTCTAAACTCTTGTTAAGAACTGTTACATGGATAAAGTGTAATATATTTCTTTGTTAAATTTACTCCTATTTTGCATTGCTTTCAATTAACTTCGACAGCTGAAAGGTATTTTAGTCGTAGTGTATGCCATTTAAAGTCAATTTATTTGACGCTTCAGCATAGGTGCTTGCAAAAGTTTGTACAAAAAACTCATAGGCCACAAATACTTGCATACTCTACGATGGGTGATAATTTTTCATACTTTCCAGAGGCCATAACCCCGGACATATCCCCCAAACATATTCCTTTGACATATTCCCCACTGGACATATTCCCCACTGTACATATTCCCCACTGGACATATTCCCCCAACATATTCCCCACTGGACATATTCCCCCAACATATTCCCAGACATAACTCTGCACATATTCCCCACTGGACATATTCCCCGGACATATACCCCGGACATATTCCCCGGACATAATCCCCACTGGACATATTCCCCGGACATATTCCCAGACATATACCCGGACATATTTCCCCCGGACGTATTCCCCGATTTTGAGTAAGTCATATTCCTCCCCCACCCCAGACAAATTCCCCTCTGTGCATTTAGCAATCGTGCCACTTCAAAACGGATGCTTTGAAGTATATGATCAATGAGTCTTCACTAACACCTTAAATCAACTTGTATGAAATAGACCAGCGGTTCCCAAACTTTTCTGGGTCGCGACCCACTTGTGAATATCTTGGCAGTCTCGATAACCACTGTGCAAAATTAAGCATTGTGTAAAAAAATTTGCTTCGTAAATTGGTATCGAAATATGCGGATTTACGTACAGTGCTTAGAAATTTAAAGCATTAAAAGGAAATTTAGGTAAAAACAGTTTACCATTTATTGCAATCCAGCTAGTTATAGCCAAATCATAGCCATAGGACAAATAAATGTTTCTCGAAAACATTTGGCGACCCATTTGCCAGAGCTTCGCGACCCACTTTTGGGTCGCGACCCACATTTTGGGAAACTCTGAAATAGACATTCATCTATTTGAATATGATGTCATTAGTCTAGGATAAATTTACAGAGAGTTTATTAGCTCTAACCCATCAGTGCTTGACTTTTAAAAATCTTCTCAAAGTGTAAAAACGTTGTAAATGATGAGTTTGGACAATAGCATGCACAATTTCTGCAGAAGTTTAGCTTCTGATGTTTTAGGAGCAAGTTTTTTAAGCGTTCCATTTTGGGGGATGTTAGCACAAGTGGGTGCATCAACTATGACATGTTAATATGTACATGTTATTTCACTTATGACTGTTATTACAGTTAATTTTCAAAACACACACAGTATATATACTCAGAATCAAACTTGTAAAAAATTGTCAAAATACACAACATAGTTGTGAGGAGGTAGCTTGTAAACTAAATTGACAACCACTGAACCACTCAATCCTAACTGGGGATCCGTGACACCAGCATTTTGGTATGGGTCTAATTGAATATAGTAGCCTAGTGGTGTATTCAACGACCATGCTTTGTAACCATATCTAACAGTTTAGAAAAAGAAAAGCAAATTATTTTACAACTGATTATTTATTATATTAATTATTTAAAAACTATATTTAATTATTATTCATTTAAATTATATAACAACTACAGACAAAGAGAGGTGTATGGTTTTTTTTAGCATTGTTTAGCACTACATCACATAGCGAATCTGTACTCTCTTTATCAGTGTATAATTTATGTTTATAATACTTGATTTATTATTAAATTCTGCATAAATTTAAGAGTTTGTGAATTTATATAATATTAACTCTAACTTATAGTGATAATGCTGTTGTACAGACTGCCGTTAGTGCATTTTAAAACAGCATTTTGATGCATTCACGATGCAGAATTATGTTTCTTGAACTTCACCCACTCTCTCATGCCTACCGTCCCCAAAAATGGGACAGTGACTTAATGACAAACTGCATAAAATTATGTCATATTTATGAAAAATAAACCAGATATAACAACTTATGCAATATTATATACCAACCTTTGTGAAACCACAAACAGTTCTCTTGTAATAACCGCAAATTAAACAATTTAATATTAAATCAGAAAAGTCCGCAATGTTTACTTTAGCTAAAATAGGTGTTCGGTAAGGTAACAGCAGTTTTCAGCCGAAAAACTTTTTTTGCGCATTTCCAGTCGAAAACAGATTGAGCAACATCTTGACATGATAATTATTAGGGCCTACATTTAATTGTTCACCTAACGTATAATTAGGGCCTAATTTAATGCGAATTTTTGATGTATTGTCCCATTTTGGGGGACGCTAGGCACTAACGGGTTTCCGATAGACTTTCTAATGCATTTCCGGGGTATTTACCTTATTATATAGCGTTTCAAGATATTTATCAGATAGAAATACATTGTTATCGTCGGCAAAGATTATAAAATGAAGAATTGACGAGGAGTTCGAGATATGGTTTATGCATATCTCGCGTTGAAATAAAGTCTCCCCCGGGGAGAGTTTATTTCAACGAGGGATGAAATATTCTCTCCCCCGGAGACTGTTTCAGAATATAGTCTCCGGGGGAGAATTTATTCTGAAACAGATCCGCCGGGGGAGAATCTGTTTCGAAATAGAGTCTCCGGGGGGAGACTTTTAGGGGGGAGACTCTGTCACGGGACACCAGATCCAGAAGGTTTATAACAGTTTTACAGGACCAACGAAACTTTTTTAGGAAATCATCTCCGAAAAAACTGATGACTTTTTTTAGTCATCCTGAAAAATTCCACATTATTTGGTCATTTTCCATCGTCTACTACGTGTTTACACATAAAATGGGGGCCATGTCTCCTAAAATTTGACTTTTTTTAGGAATTCATCCCCAGAAAAAATTTGACCTTTTTTTAGGATTACCCCAAAAATTGAATTTAAGGTCCGAATTCTTCTGGGGGCCAGGGCCCCACTGAACTTTTTCTCTGGGTGCATTGGCACCCAAGGCCCCCAAGAAGTCGGCGCCTATGCCAATGGGAATGGTTTTCGAGTGTTTACGAAAATGCGTCGAACATCAAGCAGCTCCTGTGGTAGCTATTATTGGTAACTTATCCCATCTGGGCAGATTACAGCGCCTCCTATCTACTGAACTGTGGAATTTCGAGTAGTCAAGTCAAGTCAAGTTTATTGAAACCATTCTGTCAAGGCACAATAATTGCAACATGTACACTAGTCGTAAATGGTAACAAGGAAGCCCAAAAGGGATAACAATCCCGCTACTAGGGCACCTACGTAACAAAAATAGTAGTAGGCCTACCTCAAGATGGCAACACATTATATGCCTTGAAACACTTTGAACAAAGTTGAGATAATGAGATTAAGCCAACACATCAACATATTGAAGTATAATGAGATTAAACTAAAGTTCGCTCTACAATCTCAACATACTGATCAAAAGCAACCAATTAAATAAACTAACGAAGATGGCAACAAAAGAAAACAGAAAAGAAAAGAAGGGTTAGCTAATTGCAAAACCATTTAATAAGAAGTCGCGTAGCAATCTTTTGAAGGA
This sequence comes from Allolobophora icterica, assembly GCA_963556255.1. Taxonomy (NCBI): domain Eukaryota; kingdom Metazoa; phylum Annelida; class Clitellata; order Crassiclitellata; family Lumbricidae; genus Allolobophora; species Allolobophora icterica. The sequence goes on along the minus strand of OY744613.1, from coordinate 21,263,866 downwards.
GTGCAAATTTGGGGCCTGCCTCATATTTGAAGGGACATTATTCCATATTATTGAAAATCTACGAGAGTTTGAGTGGGCAAATATAGGGCGATAACATTTAGACTTCCTAGTGAAGTGTGAGTGAATATCTGATCCTGAAAGGAACTGACCCAGAAAAGGAGAAGGTAGTTGGTTGTGAGCTTGACAGTACATGAAATTACATATCTGGAATGTTCTAATCTGTGTGAGTTTAAGGAGTTTATAATCATGAAATAATGGGCTAGTGTGAGAGTTAAAAGGGGATCCAGCAATAAAGCGCATTGCACGTTTTTGTAATGTCACTAACTTGTGCAGTCTGGAGTCATAGGTAGATGCCCAAACCAAATTGCAATAGGAGAAGTATGGATATACCAGTGAGTAGTATAACTTTACACGGACGGAAGGGGGGAGCAAGTAGGATGTTCGAAATAGTAGGCCAACATTTTTTGCAATTTTTTTAGAAATATTTTTTATGTGTACATTCCATGTTAAGTGTTCATCAACAAAAACACCAAGAAACTTAGTAGAGGTGACCTGTGAGATTGGAGTGCCATTAATACACAGGGCAGTGGAGCAGTTCGGGGGGCAGATTTTTCTATGGGAGGCAAATAGGATATAGGCTGTCTTTTCTAAGTTCAGTGAGAGCTTATTAGCAGCAAACCATTCGGCTATTGGGATAAGTTCAGCATTGACAGTCTGGAGTAGGGTTTGGTGAGATTTATGAGAGAAGAAGACGTTAGTGTCATCAGCGAATAGGATGAAAGACATAATGGGTGATGCGTTAGGCAGGTCATTGATGTATAGAAGAAAAAGTAAAGGACCAAGATTAGACCCCTGCGGGACTCCGTATTTGATCGCCCTTAAGCCAGATAAAGCGCCATTGCAGAGAACGCATTGAAGACGATTATCAAAATAGCTTTTAAACCAATTTAGTTGGGTGCCTCTGATACCATAGTTTGCTAATTTGCGAAGAAGGATGTCGTGATTCACGGTATCGAAAGCTTTTGCCAGATCGAAAAATATACCAATAGAAAATTCATTGTTTTCAAATGCACTAGAAATTTTGTCATGCATAGTCATTAATGGCATGAAAGGAGAATGACCAGTTTGAAAGCCATGTTGGGAAGGGAAAATAATGTGGGATTTGTCAACAAAATTAATGAGCCTACTGTACATTATTTTTTCGTAGTACTTGGAGAAGTAAGATAGTATGGAAATAGGCCTATAATTGGCAGGGTCACTTCTCTCTCCCTTCTTATAAATAGGAACTACCTTAGCAATTTTTAAGGCTTGTGGAACTATGCCAGTATTAAAGGAACAGTTGATAAGCTCAGCTAGGATGGGAGCGATAAGAGCCATGAGAGGGGCCGCCACACAGGGATCAATGTCATCAATCCCTCTGCTGTGAGTATTACGAATTTCCCTACTTACATTGAGAATTTCCTCAGGTGAAGTAGGGCCAAGGCCAAAAGAGTTAGGTAGGGGGATCTAAGTACTCATAAATAGAGGAGCAAGTGGTAGGAATTTTATCAGCTAGAGAATGGGCAATGCTTGAGAAATATTGATTAAATTCATTAGCCATTTGCATAGGCGAGTCGCTAATAGAGCCATTAATTTTTAAGGCATCGATTTTTGATTCCTGCTCCCTCATCTTTATTATGGATCGAATAAGATTCCAAGTTTTTTTAAGATCATTACTATACTTATTGAACTCGACTGTGTAGTAATCCCTCTCGGCATTTTTTCTAATTGTTTTAAATTTATTCCTGTATGAGATAAACTTGCTTTTATTATCAGGAGAGTTTTTTTTATATACCTTAGATAAAGTTGATTCTTCTTCCTACTAGATTTAAGGAGCCCCCTCGTCATCCAAGGGTGATTGAATAGAGGCTTCCCTTTCTTCTTGCTAGGTTTTACCGGGAATGCAGCATCATAAAGTTGTTTATATTTCGCTAGAAACAAGTCGTAGGCTTTATTTGCGTCCCCACTATGGCAGGCAGCTAAAACTGAAGTCCAGTCGGCTTCGGAAAGGGATGCACTAAAGATTTTTTTATTCTCATCGTTTATAATGCGAGTGTCAGGTAAAGGGGAATTTTTATGGCTAGGGGTTTCTAAATCAAAGCAAGTAAGGACAGGCAGATGGTGCGAGATGTCTGAAGTAATGATTTTAGATTCGACTATGCAGGACCAGGCATTAGTATAGACATTGTCAATTAATGTCGAAGAATGTGAAGTTATCCTAGTGGGCCTAGTTATGGTAGGAAGAAAATTATGGGCAGACATGCTATTTAAAAAGAGACCAGTTCCATGATGGTCATCAGCCCTTAGCAAGTCAATATTGAAATCTACCATAATCATTACATGCCTATCCCTATGAGCGATTTTAGTTAATAAATGATCTAATTCTAAACAAAATTCTTCTAAGTTTAATCCAGGAGGCCTATATATTACTCCGATCAAACAAGTGCCTTTCTTCAAAGTAGCTCGAATAAAAAGCCCCTCGAAAGTGTTCTGGATGGAACTGATGGGTTATAAAGGGTCAAATGACTGGTATGGAATGTCTTCCCTTATCAATATTCCCACCCCTCCTCCACTGCCGCCAGATCTTGCTTTGTGAATGAAGTTAAAACCCGGTACATTTATGATGTCTGCTGACTCAGTATCGAGCCAAGTTTCTGTGAGGGCCAATACAGAAACAGGGAGTTGAGTCAGTAATTCCTCAACATCAGTTAATTTATTTAAAATACTCCTACAATTTAGGTGCATCGCAGAAAATAAAGTGGAGGAGGCAAGTTTGGGTTGCATGGATTGGGGAGTGCAGTACAGGCTATCCCAAGTTGAATCGGCAAAGATGTTGGCATCAGGATCAATGTCAATATTATTTAAGAGGTAGCGACTGTCAGAACTGTCTGGAAACATATTCAGCCTAGTAGCTTCGGGGATTGGAGGTGTACAGGTATAGGGAAGACTGTCCTCATTTATAATTCTCCAGAAGTCATCGTTATTTGAAATGCCATTGAAAGGAAGTATATCAAGTAGGCAGCAGGTACATAACCAACACTCAACAGTAAATCGTGAATAGAATTCAGCATTATAGCACTCTAGGTGTATTATTCTCGCACACGCTACGCAGGTAATTACCCCAGAGAGATCATCTATGCTAAGCGAACATATAGTACAGGTAAGCAAGCTTCCCCTTAACATGGGAGCGGGCAAAAGACAACTAAGCGTGCACTATCATCAACAGCGAACGTCAATATTATTAAGAAAATAAACTAGGTCACATGAAGTAAACTTTAAGTATAAACTTAATAAGGCTGTCGCAACATAAGAGAGGTTATCTACCTCTTAGAAAAAACAGCTAGGCCATATAATAATAATTATATAACAACGATAATATATATAATTATATACCAAGGCTGTCGCAACATAAATCAACCTAAGTTAGGTCTTCTACGACGTCATTAGTAAAGCGTATTAAGGCTGCCACAGCGAAAACAGGAACCGTCACCAGGAACACCGGTAAAGTAGTCTAACGCGAGGGACACAACGGACATAGAAACCAGGCTTCTTGCGCTTGTGTGTAGTCGGATGAAGGAAATGGTGAAGTTACTTGGTTTTGAAAGCCGGAATAGTTCGGGATGGATCCACGGAGGAGATATTATCCAGATGCTTGAGAGAAGTGATCCTCCTTGGTTTTTCGGCAGCGTCCTCCGACAGGCGAATGAATACCAATCCTCCCTTCGTCCAGGTAGAGACCAGTAGTTTCTCTTTTACTAGTTTCAGTGTTTTAGTTGTCCAAAAACAACTGGGGGGGGGGTCAGAAATTTGCCGATTACCAAATCACATAATAACATAGATCAAACACCAGTTTTTTGTAGTAAAGTAACCCCCCAACATATTTTCAGTTACCTAGCTGAGGGGGTTGGAAAGAGAACTGGGGGGGTTGAACCCCCCCAACCCCCCCCCGACAACTAAAACACTGACTAGTTTCCTGGCTTTGGCAAAGATTGACGAGTTGTGTTTTGTCAGGTATTCGTTGACATACACGGCACTGGAGCCAGCAGAGCCCTTTAGAAGTTTTCGCGCCGCATAGACTGCGTTTCTGGCTCGTCTGGTGACAAATCGAACAATCAATGGACGCTTCTTCTCATGTGGACCACTGGAGATTCGATAAGCATACGAGATATCCGAGTCCTTGATTGGCACGCCCAGTTGTGAATTGCATAGATCGAGGAAGGATTGAGTATCAGTGGAATCGTAGAGTGCTGGCGTCGCCTCTGTTCCAGCAGTCCATTGAAACGGTCGATTCCGTAGGGATGTAGCCGATCGTGTCTTCCCCATCGAGGACTCCTCCAGGCCGTGAATTATGAGATAGTCTTGTCTTGAGAGGTTCTCCACCTCGTCCAATTTAGCTCTCAGTGACTCAGACTCTGATTCTAAGGCAGCTATCTTGAGGTTTTGAGTTTCACAGTGCTTCTCGATGAATTTGTTAATGATACCCTCTATAACGGGGGTGAGAATTTTCATGAGACGAGTAGAGAGCATCTCCATTATTTTTTCATCTTGGAGAGCTTCAATAAGATCCTCTGGTTTTGTGCCTTTTTTGGTCATATTTCACAATGGATAAGTTCAGTGTCTTACCGTAGGTGTAATAACCGCGAATAAGCTGTAATATCAGTTATAACTTCTGTTACAGCCCGGTGCGACGCTCGACGACGCTGCCAGGAACGACGTGAAGAGACTGTAACAAAATGTTCCAACGCTGCGGCTGACACTCAACGTTCAACCTGAAGGTCAGACTCGAAGGGGCGTAATATTGTACGTTAGTCCGTTCGAATCCCGTTTACGAATGGCACCTCATTCGACAGTAGTTCTCAAGCAAGTTAAGCATGAAGAGCCAAAGCTAACGGTATATTTATCGAGAGGAGTAGATCCAACTGTAGAAGTCAATTCGCTGTGTGAACAACTGCCGATAATTTAAGTCGATACGCCCCGTATACTGTACATTAGTCCCGATGAGTCCCTTTTACGAATGGCACTTCGTTCGATAGCATTTACTACGCAAATTTAGCATTAGGAATCAAATCCAACGGCATATTTGTCGAGAAGAGTAGAACCAAATGTAGAGATAAATTCGGTGCGCCATAAACCTAATTAGACCCAAAAAATTACGAAAATTTTAAGCGCTGTTGACAATCACGCTTAACCGGTCGCCATCTTGACCATAGACGCGTTAGACAACAGGTAGCTCATTTCCAATCTTCACAATACAGTGAATCCTTTAAAATAAGCCTAGATCTAATTATGTTCTACAATCTACATGAATAAAAATGAACAATTCGATCATATAAAATTTCCCCAACAGCAGCAAGAGGCCCCTTCGACAATATTCAATAATTATGGACTTTATAATTTTATGTTCTGCCGTATAAGACTATATGTAGAACATGTGAGACCCATATGGGAGTATAGCTTTATGTATTCCACATGTATGACGCAGCTGTTGGACAAGTGAACCCATAATGTTTTTAAGAGAGGGATCATTGACTGCATGTGCGTTTAATGGAAGCCAAACCATTATAGATTTCCTCTCCTTTGGTCCCTTCATGCCCGATCCTCTACTTCCCTCTGATATTTGCCTATATTTCTCTTTTCTCGTAATATTCTGACGAAGGCTATAGACACAGAATAAAAAGAAGCGTATTCCTTTAATAACCCTAAGAGGCAGTCATTGGTTGAAGTGTGAACGACTTCATTTTCCTAGCCTCGGCGTATGAGGGCGGTGGTCAGTCCTCTCCTTCGTCTGATCTTCTCACTATCAATGTACTCATCATAGCTGAGTTGGCTAGGGGGTGCAACGCAGCAGAAACTTCGAAACAAAATTTGAACCCCTGACCTCTGGATTGATACTCCAACACGCTAACCACTAGTCTATCGCGCTTCTCTCTACAGAAAAGCAGCGAGTCTACAGATATAAGTGAGTATCCCAAAACTAAATGCAGAAGACAATTAAAACTACAGTTCATAGGGCATTATTGGCTGAAAATCTGTTTAGAAGACAAGTAGAGGTTCATTACTTTTGATTTCCCATAGTTCAATGAGGAGAGTAAAGTCTGCCATGTCGATTACGGCCATGATGATAGCAGCCAATGTGGCGTCCGGAATGTAATAGAAGACGGAAGTCAGAAAGGCGATGACGAGCAACACCAGAGTACCTGTGTAGTAGGAAGAAACAGTTTAACACATTGTAAGCGCAGTCGAAATTATGTAGGCCTATACATAACGCTTTATTACAGAAAAATTGATAACATAGGTGCTCCTGAAATCACATCACTCCGGTGCTAAATAGAATTCTTTAACTTCAGTGCTTGTTTAATTAGGAACTGCATAATACGCTTAATCTTTGTTTTCAGATTCTTATATATGTACTGGTGTCTTTAAGTAATACAAAATTTAATATAAAAACTGTAGGCTTTCTAATATTCTCTGCATTTTAAGTAAGAATCGTGAAATTTTGTCAAAGAATCCAATACGTAACCAACACTCGATAAACCATAACGAATCGCAGCGTTACAGACGTCAATAGATCACAGAGATAATTTAAGTCGATCTAGCAACATGAGATATTTAAATATTTAAAAAATGTTTCAAATAAACATTTTTAATGACCTGTCCAAAATCCAGCTCCTGGAGTTCTGACTCCACTTTGACAGTTGACTGAAGTTCTGTAAAAAGATAACAATCGGACTTCATTGTTTTTTCTATAAAACACCTGTACTCAAAGCAAACGTTGCCATTCTGCTATAAAAAAATTGGCTCAGTTGGATTGCCCTCGACGGTACGTGAAGCAACAGAATCCTATTGCAAATGCCCACTAAAACTGACGAGTTGTATCTATCCTCTGATCTGCAAGTGAGCTATGCCTTCTGAAATCAAATGAACCCATTTACGCTGCTAATTCAATATATAGGTCCCTCGCTCGCGTACCGCAATCATGCAGCGCCGCTCCTTCTCTGTTGCTGGCCCTATGACCTGGAACGGGCTTCCAATAGCGCTCCGTCTGGTCCCTATAGGTCACTCTACTACTTTTTATACTAATTTGAAGACTGCTCTCTTTAGCCGTGGCTGAACTGGGAGCGCTCCTGAGTAGACAGCCTTGAAGGGGCGCTATATAAATGTTCCTTAAATGAAATGAAAATAGGGGGCCTATTGCGACTGCACACGAGTTGAGTAATGGTAACATATAGGACACAGAATCAAAACCGGCGCTACTACAAGGATTGCTTTTTATAAATCCCATGTAGTGCATGAACGACTTGCTCAGAGACCAGTAGTAGTATAGTCGTTAACTCCCTCACATTTCAACAAAGCAACCGTCTAAGATGAGCCCAACCACTATGCGAAACTAAATGTCCATTCATTTATTTATTCACTCATTCATTCAATCTTTCATTCATTCATTCATAGCATTTATATGTGACCCTCCAAGATGAAGCAAGCGTTCAATTATTGGTTAGTTAAAAGATGCCAATAGTACAAAATGTATCGGCTTACCTCGAAAAGCTTCCTGTAACTGGATAGCCCGAAACAAAGGAACCAAGCAAGTTTCCGGCGCCTGTATAAGGAAGACAATGATCGCCTAGGTTACTTGATTAATCGTAATTATACATCAGCGCCGTCGAATATAATCATAGGGATGGATATACCAGCTTTGAACAACGGCTTTGACGCAACATGAGAGAGAGAGAGAGAGAGAGAGAGAGAGAGAGAGAGAGAGAGAGAGAGAGAGAGAGAGAGAGAGAGAGAGAGAGAGAGAGAGAGAGAGAGAGAGAGAGATAGTCAGAGGAGAGAGAGAGGCTGTGAGAGAGAGTCAGACAGACAGACAGACAGACAGACAGACAGAGAGAGAGAGAGAGAGAGAGAGAGAGAGACAGAGAGAGAGAGAGACAGACAGACAGACAGACAGACAGACAGACAGACAGACAGACAGACAGACAGACAGACAGACAGACAGCGACAGAGACAGAGACAGAGACAGACAGAGAGACAGAGACAGACAGAGACAGAGAGAGACAGACAGAGACAGAGAGAGAGACAGAGACAGAGAGAGACAGAGACAGAGACAGAGACAGAGACAGAGAGAGATATATATATATATATATATATATATATATTCTGATTAGCGTGATTGTGAGATAAAACAGTTTTTTAATAGGGCCTAAGATTGTCAAATAGGGCCTAAGATTATCACAAATATCGACTGCACATCTTCTGGACTCTGCTAAACTGTATTTGAACTCGCAAGTAAAATCTCTGGAATTAGAATGAAATCGCGTGTGGTTGAATTGGGATAATCTCTCAAAAATTCATACAATCAATCAATCTACGTTTATTCAATTAGCACACTGCACACTCCAGAAAGTCAGCTGCCCTCTTGACAGTATCAACTGCACATTTTGTGTAAGTAAACACTATTTTAGGCCCTGCTGGTAAGTAGCCCCAGTGCACACTTTATCCGTCAGTGACAACAATTCTGATTAACGTGATTGCAAGCAGCGACTCAAATTTACATTTCTGTGTGACTTAACGCGCGTTAGAAATGTTCGTAACAAATAAATAAATAAATAAATATGGTAAAATAAATTTCTGATATTTCTCAGTGCCACAACAAAATTGCGTGAGGAAGCCAAGCTTACTCACGGGTGTAATATATCAAACGAAGTCTGCAAGAGATAGGCCAGTTTTGTTGCCTGAGTGGGCGAGATTCATCTGCTAGTAGTTCTAAGCAGAAAGCACTCACCCATTGCTAGCTGTTCCTGGTTCGGCTCCACAGTGTACTTGTTGATTCTAGCTGTTTAAATGAAATAGTAAATACAGAGGAATATTGAGAATGATGATGACAGCCAGTGTTCTAACGCTATGGTGTTCTAACGCTATGGTGTTCTAACCCTATGGTGTCATAAAGTGACGTGACAATATCATATCACGAAACCGAAGAAAAGGAAAACGACCAAAAGAAAAAGATGACGATAGTGACGTAGACGATGAAGATAACGATGACGACGATGATGTTATCATGGTTGTTGTTGCTGCTGATGATGATAATGATGATGATGATAACATTAGCTTTCCTATTTTCTTGGCTCTTATAGCTTGCTGTCCTACTGTGCACGATTACTCAATATGCTATTTTATAATATTGGTGCATTGTCTAGGCTAATTATCATGAACAGATTGTCTTGCATTCTTCTGTAAATAAAACCACATCTCTGCAAGGATAGCACATTCATCGTGTCGTACAGCGCTCGTGAATAAGCTAGTGCCCTGCTCTTGGCTTTAGAGAAACGCTTTAGAAATATGGATTTTACGATAACGTACGATTTAAAATCAACTGCATCTTAGCATAAGCCTATTATGAGCATTGGCGTAGACTCTGGAGAGCAGCCGGGGCACGTACCCCCTCCCCCAATAATTGAGGTGGACTGTACACCCAATGCAACAAGTGTAGAATGAATAACTAAACGCCCCCCCCCAATATTTTGGACAAGTTTAAGCCAGTGTATTTGAGAAACTTATGACTTATGTTTATCTCAGAATTAAATTGCTTCTTACCAAATGATTTTCCAATGGCGACGGTTTCAACGAGACCAAGGAGAGGAACGACCAGTAAGCCTGGGCCAATTTTCTGCAACAAGAGATGAAGTTTAAACGAAGTAATCGATTACATCTTTTTCTAGTAAACGTGTGTAACACGATAGCCTGATTAATTGGGTTCAGAACTGGCCCAAATTGTGCAAATGGTAGAAGCTGGCTTCTATGTGGACCCAACGAAGGTTACTGTCTGGAACTGCAGTATCCTACCGTGCTCAGGTTGATGGACTCTAGTCGGCCGAATTAAAGTTGTCGTGGACAGGGTTGCCTCTGTCCACAAGTATAATGATTTGATTCAATATTTATATAATATTATATAATTATATACAGTTGATATAATTTTATTGAAGCATATTATTCATTCACTGGCTTCCTATGCGCTTACGCATAGAATATAGGATCGCTGCCTTAGTACGGCGATGTTGTCAGGGCCCTGCCCCTGCTTACCTTCGTGAGCTTTGCTGCACAGTTTCAGGTGCCCAAGGCCGACGTTCCCTCCGCTCATCGGGAAAAGGGGTACTTTTAGTTCCATTTGCTCGTTCCACGACTATGCAAAGTCGAGCTTTTTCAGTGGTGGGCCCGGCAGTCTGGAATAGACTTCCCTTAGAGCTCCGCATGTGCCCTGGGGCCACCCCTGGCCTATTTCTTGCAAATCTGAAAACTGTCTTATATGAACGTGCTGGTGTCGGGAGCGCCTCTGAGTAGTTACCTTGAAGGGGCGCTATATAAATCTTCAAATGAATGAATGAATTCATTTATTCATTCGTGTGATGCTGCCTTGAGCGGATAAGTAAACCACCTGTTTATTTGTGAGCCTTGCTGCATGAGGACCTTTATGAAGAAACTGAGCACCTTACCTAACCTGCGTTCCGACTGCTATTGTCACTACGAGGATTGTAATATAGGATGCTACTAGGAGGATTGCAATATAGGATGCTACTACGAGGATTGTAATGTAGGATGCTACTACGAGAATTGTAATATAGAATACTAGGACTTCGACAGTATCCTGCTGCGCGTTTTCAGTTAAGAACGGCTGGTAATCTTGGCTGCCTGTCAGCAAGCTATAGTAGAAGTGATGTAAGAAATTGTCGATAATGATGGTTCCTTTGTCACAAGTTTAGTAATGTTTCATCTACCTTGAATATATCTTCTGCGTTGTAGGTCGTATTTCCATCCGAGACACTGAATGACGGTGGCTTGAACGGAGGCAGACCAGCAGGGATGTCTCCAGTTAAGGAAAAAGGTTCCATATCGTAGAGCATCAAAATGGCTGCCAGTCCACGATCACGGCATTTCTAGCTATTTGACATAAAAGCAAATCGTATTAGACATTGAGTGCAGTAAGAACTTCAGGTATTTCAGTTCCTAACTGTACTGGATTATTCCACAATGCCTTTAAATTCGTTGGTGCTTCTTCTTCGCCGATGGAATGAGCTTATCATACATTCACTCTCAAGCACAATTTGTTGACACGCCTCTGGTACTTTCAGGTGAATATAATCATTGGTGTGCATATTCCTAAAATCGTATATGCGTATAGGCCTACATGAATTTGTGTGTTCATAATAACGAGAAACTTAATATAGCGTCTTTTCCTCTAAACATCGTCCTCTTTTGAATTTCTGCTGCCGTATTTGCATCTTAATAAAAAACGATCTTTTAAAGCCATAATCTTACTGCATCTGAGGCCTGATATTTGTGTAGATTTGCAAGACTTAATCGTTTGTTTACTGTACCTTACAGTGTAAGATATTTAGTAATAATTATGCAATTGTGTTTTACGGAATTCCGTTTACAGATAAACAAGAGTATAGGCCTACTGCTATTAATAGCAGATAGTAATATTAATAAATAGATTGTTGTTACAGAAATTATTAGAAACCGTATGGGAGAGCCCAAATAGCTTGTACATGGCTAGTAAAGTGATTGCCACTGATTTCTCTATACAACCAAAGGAACTGAAATTCTTAGGCCTAGACCTTAACTCTAGAATATTCCTTCGTAGAATGCAATGACTTTTATTATCAATACAAATATTTGAAATTAAGTCAGCCAACCTACGTTTTTAATGATTTATGCACAAATACGAACCTGTGCTGAGCAGCCATACACAGTATCTGGCCGCTCTAATTACTTTGGAATCGCTCTTGGGCAGCATGCAGGTGAAAGATTTCATGTTCTACAGAAATTACCAAGAAATATTTAAGATATTTTGGCAGCAGCTCAAATTAAACATTAACCAACAGCAGGACTCGAGCTAGCTAAGCTCTATATTGGAAGACCATCTCGCAAACTTTTCTTTTACAGTAACGTCCATTCTCAGACATTGTAGTCAGAAAATTCAGGAAGAATAGTTATCATGTTACGAACAGTTATGATTCATTTCTGATATCAGATATGATGACATTGTCCCTTAGGATTTTTCATTGAGCAGGTCATAGTTGCGCTATGCCTATATATATTCCATTGTTCCATTGATGATAGTCTCGATAATATTCATAAATCTAAGTTTAGGCCTATTATGAATCAAATGTACCTACGTGTTTATCATATTCTTAATAGATACATGTCCGATAATAGAGCTCATATTGAAATTTGTTCTAAACATTTGCATGTCTAACAAATCGTTGACCAAACGCAAAAGATGAAGAGTGCGGCCTACGCATCTTACGAATTTCATACAGGCTTACGATGACACACTATAATTGTGGTAATGTTTACAATTAAACCTAAAGTTTGCTACGCATCGTATCGTTTTCGAGACTGTTGGCTGTTTGGCAATAGACCTTTCAGAATGAAGCATTAAATTTTTCATGCAGTCATACGTTTAAGAAGTACTATCGAATATACTCCGATATCTTGAACAGTTTACTTATTCACTTGATCTGCAAGACCATGAAATCGACCCTCAAGAGCAAGATCTCGTTAGGTATAATTTTTATAAGAAATGGTTTATAATGATGCATGTCTCTACTAAGATATCTGAAAAACAGATGGGTGCATTTGAGTCATAATACATACATAGGTTTACGAATATCATCGAGACTGTCATAAACTGGCAGGCTCTGCAATGAAAAGCAAATCTGGCGAAGTCTTTCGTCTTGCCTGCAGAATGTGTGTATAGTGTCTGGCTACTTTTACAGCGCATTCAAAGACCTTTACAAAGGCGCTAGATGATGTCATGACGTCACAAAACACCATAGACATGTATTACGAACTTCAAGACTGAAATATTGATTGCTGAATTGAATGTTGAATAGAGAAGACGTATTTTAAATGTGGGATGAGCAAAAATTGTTTCCGAAAACACCTACCTTCATCAGAAAAAGAAGGATCATGCAGACAAGTCAGGGCATATTTTAACTGTATAACTAGTGGGACAAATGTACCAGTAGTCTTAGGATTTCTCCCAGTAGTTAGGCTGATTTGTTTCAGGCAACGTATGTTTAAAGTATAACTAGTGGGACAAATGTTGCAGGAGTTTTAAGATTTGCCCCAGTAGTGAAATGAGAATTAGAGAGATGAATTCCCAAAAAAGGTCATAAACTTTTTCGAGAGATGAATTCCTAAAAGTTTCATCAAGTTTTTGGGGACAGGAATTCCCCAAAAAAGGTCATAAAAGTTCCAAAAAGTCACGAACTAGACCCATGGCTGATTTTGTCCCAGTAGTCTAAATTCCTTAAAATATGCACTGAGACAAGTCCAAGTGCGAAGTCGTAAATCCTAGGCGAGTAAACACAATAGGAATGAATATCTACTAATGATAGCCTACATCTGACATAGGCCTATGCATCAACACACAAGTTATGATATGGACACTAATCTAAAAGCAAACGTCGTTTAAAATGCTCAACAATTCTGATTCAGTCTCATTTGAACTCAAATACAGCTTCAGTAGCTTCAGTCATCGGCGTCCGTACATGGGAACAAGAGGCAGCATTTGCCCCGCCCCTAGATTTTGCGTATATTTTACTAAATTAAATCTTTTGATTATCATAATTTTTGCAAAAATCCTAACACGATTTTCAATGCGAAAAACTTAATTATCTAGGCAAAGTCTTTGACCATTATTAATTTTTAAAGTTGTCACGTGTTCTGTGTTCATGAATTTCTATCCAAAAACCTGATTTTGCCCCTCCCACAAAAACTTTGCACCCTCCTAAAAAATTCCTGCGGACGCCGATAGCTTCAATATCTTTAGAATACGTTAAACCAACGATAGCATACACGAGAAATATAAAGATATTTTATTATACTGGAGGCTATTAAAATGCAGAAGAACGTTCATCTCTATATCTTTTGATTAAATGATCTCAGTCAGTAAATGAATTATTCAAAGCTTTGTGAACAAATACGTTTATGAACGTGAAAATGGAATATGTGTCACAGCTATTCTATGTCACACATGTTTACATTCATATGCATAAACTATATTGGCTTTGATTGGCTCACTGTGTTTCTGGTAATTTCTTGAATGTCCAGTAGACCTGTTGAACAAACTCTCGCGGTATATCCTCCAATCCGAGCCAATTCTATGGAACACAAGAAGGAAAACACATACAAGAAGTGACTGTGCCCGAAAGGAAAATTGGTTTACGAATATTATCGAGACTGTCATCAACTGATGACCAGTGTTTAATCTAGTCCCCCTCTTCTGGGAGGGAAACAAGGTTTCTGGGGGACCAACGAATTTACACAAGATTTTTTCTGTAATTTCATCCGTTTTGAAAAAGTTTCAGACTTTTCTTTCCAAATTTCATCTTGAAAAAAAGTTGATGACCTTTTTTTGTCCTTCGTCCGACTTTTTCTACAGCAATTACTCTCTCGAAAAAGTTGATGGCCTTTTTTAGGAAATCATCTCTCTGGGGAAAACCATGTATCCACATGTATTCTGGGGGGAATTTTCCTCCCCTAAAGGTCTCTGCATTGTAATATTGCTGCCCTCTGGGGGGAACATCAATCCTGGGGGGACATTCCCCCCCCCAAGACGTCTAGATTAAACACTGACTGATGACAAGGCTCTTCAAGGAAAAGTTAATCAGTCTTTTGTCTTGCACGTGCACTCGTACACACCGTCATAATCAATTCCACCAACTGCTCTTAGAATCTAAATCTCTATATATATTAATATGTTACCGGAATTTGGCTGAAGGTGATGGTAACGACGGAGGCCATTGTGAATGAATGAACGACCGGATGGGATATGAAATCCACCAGGAAACCTACATCAACCAAAAGAAAGTGCAAAATTTAATGAATGCCAAAAGCATTTAACATTGAGTAAGAAGTTCATGAAGATAATCCGTTGGCATATCGCTACTCTATCCTCACAAACTAGGCCTACATAAACTTTATTATACGTTTCTATTCATGGATCATATGAGGTGAATTGATTTATTTTCATAATTAAATTTTGATACCTCTGCCGAAATTTTTTAACATGCTAATTATACTACTTTTTAACCCTTACAGTTTATGCAACCATAGTTTGGGAGGATTGTGAGGATAGAGTAGCGTTAACGGATAATCTTCATGAACTTCCTAAGAATAGATCTTCAATTGCGACCGCTGTTATCTGTGAAAGGCATCTCATAACCGCTTTGAGCCAGTCACCTTTTGTCCTTCGGCTACGGTAGAAAAAGGGCATGGGTTAAATGAATGCCGGACAGTTACTCCCTGGACATATTCCCGGACATATTCCCCGGACAGTTACTCCCGGACACTTTCCCCCCGAATCTAGGTAGGTCATTCCCCCCCCCGGACAAATTCCCCTTTGTGGATTTATGTATGTAAGTATGTATATGTGTATATATGCATGTATGTATGCAAGTATGTTTGCATGTATGTACGTATATATGTATGTATGCATGTATGTATGCATGCATGTAACTATGTATGTAAGTATGTAGGTATATAGGCCTATGTATGCATGCATGCATGTATGTAAGTATGTATGTAAGTATGTATGTAAGTATGTATGTATATATGTATGTATGCATGTATGTATGCATGCATGAAAGTATGTATGTAAGTATGTATGTATATATGTATGTATGCATGTATGTTTGCATGTATGTAAGCATGTATGCAAGTATGTATGCATGCATGTAGGTATTCATGCATGTAAGTATGTATGTAAGTATGTATGCAAGCATGTATGCAAGCATGTATGTATGCATGCATGTATGCATGTAACTATGTATGCATGTATGTATGTATGTTTTGATCATTAAAACAGAAAGCTTTGTGTATGTTGCACTGGGGGGAAATGTACTAGTATGGGGGGGAAATTGTCCGGGAGACTGTCCGGGGGAAACTGTCCGGAAAATATGTCCAGGGGGGTAAGTGTCCGTTTACCAACTTTTCGGCTATAGACGAAAGCTATCTCTGTCTCTCTTTCAGCTAAAGACGGGCGTAGTGCAGGGGTCCCGGTAAGTCTATTGCCCGGTCTCTGTGTCTGGTCTATAGGCGAAAGACGGCGAAGCGTCCCCCCTCCCAGCCTCCGGCTCTCTCTCTCACATTAAAGTTTCTAACTAAATTCAGATAGGCCTACCGTGCTTTTCACGGGTTACATACAGCTAGTTTAATATAATATATCTTTGTATGTCGTTTACCTGCTTGATGCATAGAACGAAGTATTTACCGCATTGTGGTAAAATAAAAAAACCGAAGTCCTTAATTTCAACAGTCCAAAAGGTACCGTAAAATCAGAAGAAACAACAAATATTGAAATTCTTTTATTTCAAAAGTGCACAACAGTTAATTTCAACAAAAGGTTAAATTTCAGCAAGTATTTGCTATCAACGGCGGTACCGTTACGGCCATCGTTAGCAACACGTACTTGCCGGGCATCTGTGTATGGGTGCGACCTATTTGCCAGTGCGACCTATGTATGGAATCTACAAAAAAATTCCGTTATGACGTCACATCGTCTTATAGAAAGGTGCGACTTATAGTCCGGAAAAAATGGGTAGACAGACTCTGTACATCTATCTGCCGAGTGTTCTTTGGCCGGGTCAACTCGGGCGCCTGTGTTATATTACGTCGGGCTTCGGCCGGTATCCGTCTGTCTGACCGTCCGTCCGTCTGTCTGGCTGTGCGTCTGTACCTATATCTGCCGAGTGCCGAGTGTTCCTCTGCCGAGCCAATTTCGGGCGCCCGTGTCATAATGCCGACCTTTGGCAGGTCGGCCAACGATTTGTCAAGCACTTTTCTTACATTTCAATGTAGCCACCAGGGAGGGGCGCTACATTCCTGAAGCGTTTATCGTAGGACACACAGATCTGGGAGACTATATAAGAGATTTGCAATTATTTTTGAACCAATCCAAGGGTTCAAAGTGAATTAGGCAAGCGATCTGTTAGTTTGTTTCTACGTATTTGTGGGTGGCACAAGTGGTGGGTTTTAGAAATCTGAGCACCGTATACTTACTGATCAACGGTTTTTCTTAGTAAACTCTAATATCAGTTAGGCTTTAGTACGTGTCTATTTACTAGCACTGGTATTATCACCACTACCAGCAACACCACCACTCTACCACTACTGATATTCAATTCAACAAGGCAACCCTTACTTGAATAACCACCAAAGTAGCCAGATAACCTCACATAAATTTGAACCCATGTGATCGTGGTTAAAACTGCAACTGTCTATCACCTTTTGCCATTTTACACTACCTGAGAAAGATGTCTTCGTAGCTGACAATTAATGAATTTATTCGACTGATACATAACGAGTTTATTACAACTACTTAAGTGTAGATAATTTTGCAGTCTACGATTTTTCAATTTCCATGTGCCTTTAGAAAACCGAGTATGGGTTATAACATACAGCTGGGGCTGGGACGTCTAGACTACATTGGTTCGTAATATTAGATAATCCGTGTGACCTGCAACTGGACAATTACTGTGGTCTCTTAAGGTCTTTTTACATATCTACCAGTGCGTTCTTAACATTGCATTGCTGCTGGTACCAGCTACTTCTTTATTACAACTACTGCTGACTCTGCTGCTTTAACTACAACTACTTTAACTGTTTACTACCTTCCTGCTACTTTAACTACTTTACCTTTTATCTGTTTGCTACTTTAAGTTCCTTACTTTTTTTTTACCTGCCTACTACTTTAACTATTTTTACCTGCCTATCACCTTTACTAAGTTTACCTACCTACTAATTCAACCTACTTTACGTTTTTACCTGCCTACTACTTTAACTACTTTTTACCTGCCTACTGCTTTAACTACCTTACAGGTAAGACTAGGTTCGGTTTACATTCGATATAGGTGTAGACTCTGGGGGAGGGCAGCCGGGGCACGTGCCCCCAATAATTGAGATGGACTGTACACCCAATGCAACAAGTGTAGAATGAATAACCAACCCCCCCCCACAATATTTTGGACAAGTTTACGCCAGTGCATGTCGATATTATTGCTTTGACATTGACCCGAGCGTGATCTCAAATAGCACGCCGGATTTGACTTCAAATAAGCGCCTGTGAATAAGCTGATTCCCACGACTTGACATTTTGTATGCTGAATGAAGCTGACGATTACTATTACGAGTGTATTTAGTGC
Organism: Allolobophora icterica; assembly: GCA_963556255.1. Lineage (NCBI taxonomy): Eukaryota > Metazoa > Annelida > Clitellata > Crassiclitellata > Lumbricidae > Allolobophora > Allolobophora icterica. Next base: position 21,245,618 of record OY744613.1, on the reverse strand, counting down.
AATTGTAAATCCGTGAATTTAAAGAACTGAGTCTGGCGATATTCTTACCAAGGTGGAAGATTCCCATGAGGAGCTGTATGATTCCACACATCATTGCCAGAACGATGGCGTAAGTAGGGTCGCCTTCAATCGGAGACTCGGCGAACTCACTCGTCAGGAGAGACATGCCGGCTGTTGGACCAATGCTGACGTCTTTGGCCGTTCCACAGAACAGGTAGGCAAAGCAGGGCATGAAGAGCGAATACAGGCCATGCTACAAAGCATAAGGACAAAGGAATAAATAGGATTTAATAGGATGGATAGATGGGTGAATGATGGGTGGATGGATGGATGGATGGATGGATGGATGGATTAATGGTGGATGAATGGATGGCTGGGTGGATGGATGGATGGATGGATGGATGGATGGATAGCTGAGAGGATGGATGGATGGATGGATGGATGGATGAATGGATGGATAGCTGAGAGGATGGATGGATGGATGGATGGATGGATGGATGGATGGATGGATGGATGGATGGATGGATGGATGGATGGATGGATGGATGGATGGATGGATGGATGGATGGATGGATGGATGGATGGATGGATAGCTGAGTTGATGGATGGATAGCTGAGTGGATAGATAGATGGATGGATGGATGGATGGATGGATGGATGGATGTATGGGTGGATGGATTGATGGATGGATGGATGGATGGATGGATGGATGGATGGATGGATGGATGGATGGATGGATGGATGGATGGATGGATGGATGGATGGATGGATGGATGGATGGATGGATGGATGGATGGATGGATGGATGGATGGATGGATGGATGGATAGCTGAGAGGATGGATGGATGGATGGATGGATGGATGGATGGATGAATGGATGGATAGCTGAGAGGATGGATGGATGGATGGATGGATGGATGGATGGATGGATGGATGGATGGATGGATGGATGGATGGATGGATGGATGGATGGATGGATGGATGGATGGATGGATGGATGGATAGCTGAGTTGATGGATGGATAGCTGAGTGGATAGATAGATGGATGGATGGATGGATGGATGGATGTATGGATGGATGTATGGGTGGATGGATTGATGGATGGATGGATGGATGGATGGATGGATGGATGGATGGATGGATGGATGGATGGATGGATGGATGGATAGCTGAGAGGATGGATGGATGGATGGATGGATGGATGAATGGATGGATAGCTGAGAGGATGGATGGATGGATGGATGGATGGATGGATGGATGGATGGATGGATGGATGGATGGATGGATGGATGGATGGATGGATGGATGGATGGATGGATGGATGGATGGATGGATGGATGGATGGATGGATGGATGGATGGATGGATGGATAGCTGAGAGGATGGATGGATGGATGGATGGATGAATGGATGGATAGCTGAGAGGATGGATGGATGGATGGATGGATGGATGGATGGATGGATGGATGGATGGATGGATGGATGGATGGATGGATGGATGGATGGATGGATGGATGGATGGATGGATGGATGGTCATATTGGTTGGAGAAGGAACGTACAGAGAGACGAACAAACGAATGGATAAGCAGACAGATGGACGATCGAATGGAAGAACTCAGTGCTCCTGAACCAGTGGATCAAATAACGTCGGTCCACATCAAGGAATGAGAATGAAGGAGTATATACCTGGAGGTGGAAAACTTCTCCTGTTTCCGTTACTACCTTTCCTTGTGCATGGCTAATAGAAGCCATCGAATTACTCAGGAAATGCAAATTTGACCTAAAAGACCATATTACTTATATACACAGTATATAATAATCTATGAGTGTGTGGTGGAGCTTACCTGAGGAGGGAGCATGGCTATCTTTGCGTAGGCAAGGCCTTGAGGCAGAGCGGTTAAACCAACAGTTATTCCAGCGATGAAATCCCCCAGCAAGTAATTCAACCTGTGTATGTATAGACAAAACACACCATATTACAGTCAATGTGATCGGTTTGTTTACGCGAGAAAACGCATATACAGATATACAATACTTTGTTTAGGGTGATTGGGGATAAACCTGGCCACTTAAGGCTTCAGGGTAATTTTTACTAGAATCTACAACACATAGAAATTATGCAACTGTGGAGTTACACAGACACATCTATCAGCATTTTAAATGTACAGTTAGACCTGGCCATTGCATTCCAAATCTGGTCTACTGCTACACAAAATGATACCACTCTACTGTTGACGAAAATAGCCATTTTCTAGTCAAACCTGGCCACCCTAAAGATAAAGCTGGCCGTGGCCAGATTTACCTCAAACGCTTGACCAGCTTTAACTGCATTACACAAACAATATACTACATCATAAAACTGATTTATTTTGTAAAACAAACACTTTAATTAAGTGAACTGTTCCAAGTTACTATGCTTTGGTTCAGGCCTTCAGTGGTTCATTCAAATGTCGACAGTGGTCCATTCCAAATTAAATCGTCAGGAGAAATTGCAAAATGTCCTATAGCCTATGGCGAGTCTAATAGAACATCAGGCACTACAGAACTAAAAAACCTTATCAGTTGCAAAAAAGATGATTTTCCATTAATAGTTGGGCCCAAACACATGACTGCATTTGAAAGACAGTGGCGACACAAGTATTCTGTCATCAAAAGCACCAAAGTTTTCTGCACAATATTCATGGAGCCAAATGCCACATTTTGAACACTGGATCCAATCTTCTTCTTTCCGTGGATCATTCTGGTCACTGTAGATGAATCTGCAAAGATGACATGCACACTTATCCACTGTATCCAGAACTTCAGCTGCCTCACGAACCTTTACAGACTTATGACCTCTTATGCTTCTGCTTGCTCCACTCTGCTCTGCAGCGGTCACTAAACTATAAGTCTTGGTGCCAATCTTTATTTTCTTTGCAGACTGATCTTCCCAGCAAGTTTCCTTCTTGCTATTTATCATTCTTTTCTTTGCAGAATCATCTTCCCAGCAAGTTTCCTTCTTGCTATTTATCATTCTTTTCTTTGCAGAATCATCTTCCCAGCAAGTTTCCTTCTTGCTATTTATCATTCTTTTCTTTGCAGAATCATCTTCCCAGCAAGTTTCCTTCTTGCTATTTATCATTCTTTTATTTGCAGAATCATCTTCCCAGCAAGTTTCCTTCTTGCTATTTATCATTCTTTTCTTTGCAGAATCATCTTCCCAGCAAGTTTCCTTCTTGCTATTTATCATTCTTTTCTTTGCAGAATCATCTTCCCAGCAAGTTTCCTTCTTGCTATTTATCATTCTTTTATTTGCAGAATCATCTTCCCAGCAAGTTTCCTTCTTGCTATTTATCATTCTTTTCTTTGCAGAATCATCTTCCCAGCAAGTTTCCTTCTTGCTATTTATCATTCTTTTCTTTGCAGAATCATCTTCCCAGCAAGTTTTCTTCTTGCTATTTATCATTCTTTTCTTTGCAGAATCATCTTCCCAGCAAGTTTCCTTCTTGCTATTTATCATTCTTTTATTTGCAGAATCATCTTCCCAGCAAGTTTTCTTCTTGCTATTTATCATTCTTTTCTTTGCAGAATCATCTTCCCAGCAAGTTTTCTTCTTGCTATTTATCATTCTTTTCTTTGCAGAATCATCTTCCCAGCAAGTTTCCTTCTTGCTATTTATCATTCTTTTATTTGCAGAATCATCTTCCCAGCAAGTTTTCTTCTTGCTATTTATCATTCTTTTCTTTGCAGAATCATCTTCGCAGCAAGTTTTCTTCTTGCTATTTATCATTCTTTTCTTTGCAGAATCATCTTCCCAGCAAGTTTTCTTCTTGCTATTTATCATTCTTTTCTTTGCAGAATCATCTTCCCAGCAAGTTTTCTTCTTGCTATTTATCATTCTTTTCTTTGCAGAATCATCTTCCCAGCAAGTTTCCTTCTTGCTATTTATCATTCTTTTATTTGCAGAATCATCTTCCCAGCAAGTTTTCTTCTTGCTATTTATCATTCTTTTCTTTGCAGAATCATCTTCCCAGCAAGTTTTCTTCTTGCTATTTATCATTCTTTTCTTTGCAGAATCATCTTCCCAGCAAGTTTCCTTCTTGCTATTTATCATTCTTTTCTTTGCAGAATCATCTTCCCAGCAAGTTTCCTTCTTGCTATTTATCATTCTTTTCTTTGCAGAATCATCTTCCCTGCAAGTTTCCTTCTTGCTATTTATCATTCTTTTATTTGCAGAATCATCTTCCCAGCAAGTTTCCTTCTTGCTATTTATCATTCTTTTCTTTGCAGAATCATCTTCCCAGCAAGTTTCCTTCTTGCTATTTATCATTCTTTTCTTTGCAGAATCATCTTCCCAGCAAGTTTCCTTCTTGCTATTTATCATTCTTTTCTTTGCAGAATCATCTTCCCAGCAAGTTTCCTTCTTGCTATTTATCATTCTTTTATTTGCAGAATCATCTTCCCAGCAAGTTTCCTTCTTGCTATTTATCATTCTTTTCTTTGCAGAATCATCTTCCCAGCAAGTTTCCTTCTTGCTATTTATCATTCTTTTCTTTGCAGAATCATCTTCCCAGCAAGTTTTCTTCTTGCTATTTATCATTCTTTTCTTTGCAGAATCATCTTCCCAGCAAGTTTTCTTCTTGCTATTTATCATTCTTTTCTTTGCAGAATCATCTTCCCAGCAAGTTTTCTTCTTGCTATTTATCATTCTTTTCTTTGCAGAATCATCTTCCCAGCAAGTTTTCTTCTTGCTATTTATCATTCTTTTCTTTGCAGAATCATCTTCTCCATATTTCTGGCTTTCTTTCCTCTGTCTTTCTTTGCCAGCTACACCCTTTGCTTTCTTTTTTTGACATTTTGCTAATGAATAAAACATGATCATCACTGGTCAGGTCATAACTTGGCATTTTCTTTCACTTTCTTGAAGATCGATTTCTTTTTGGAATAGCAATATAGGCCATAAATGAATTCTGATTCATCTTATCCACAAGAGTAGGCTGAGGATCACTGGTGCTGTCCAAAGCAGGCTGACTAGCTCTAGCATTGTCGCTGGCAGGAATCTGGTTCACCATCAGATCTGTGCTTCCACACTCTGGATTACTTCTGGTTTCCAAAGCAGGTTGACTACCACTGGCGACGTCAGTGACAGCAATCTGGTTCATGACATATAGAAGTTCATGTTCTCACACATGGACATAGGCTGACTAGCACTTGCGTTGTCACTGGTAGGAACCTGATTCACCATCAGATCTGCAGGCTGTAATCTATCAAGTTGTGTCGACTTCTGCGAAACACAGGGAACTGGCGAGAACACAGCAAACCGATGGCTTTAAATACATCAGTTGCTTTGTTTGTTCATGAATTGTAGGGCGATGATCAGCACTTAACAATCACTTGTTCAACGAACAACAAGGCTGTTTCCTTCATCTATTAGAAACCTGTCATATACAAGCGGGGTGCGTGATAGCTTAGTGCCTAGCGTGCTGGACTGTCAAACTGTCGGTGGGCAGATGAGACGGGAAAGGAGAAGACTTGCCCGCCCTCATCTGCCGAGGCTAAGAAAACGAACACCAGCTTAAGTTATTCGTTATCGACCTCCTCTTCTTCCTCTTCCACTCCTTCTTCTTCCTCTTCTTGTTCTTGTTCTTCTTGTTCTTGTTCTTGTTCTTGGTCTTGTTCTTGTTCTTCTTCTTCTTCTTCTTAATATATATATATATATATATATATATATATATATGTTTAAACGGCTTTCTTGTCTGAGAACTGCACGGCTGATAAGATAGCCTGACACTGGGGATCATATATAATTTAAGCGTCACGGATGCATGGTAAATTATTGTTTGCGATTCAGAATAATTTATAGACCGCCAAACTATGTGGGTTATCAAGATACGTCAAAGAGTCGACGTATCGAGTCCTTTTGACTTTAAAAGATTTATAAGTTATGTCTACAAACGATCTTAGGTTTCTTACTGATTGACCTAGCGTCTAAAACGCTGTGGATGCAACACTGGCAAGCACAGTGCCATATGCAACATCGAGATGGCGTGGAGATGGTTGAATGGTAACACGCTGGCACGAAGGTTAGGAGGACTCGGGTTCCATACCCGCTAGCCCAATTAAGGTTGACTCAGCCTTTTCACTCTCTACTCACCCTAGGGGCGTCTGTAAAATGATCAGCAGGAGAAATGGGCGTTTTGCAGTCAACCATACAGTTAAATTCGACTCCTGTAAAACTTGTTAGGCTATCATCTGTTACTACTACAGGGGGTATATCGTGTAATCTTACTGCGTACTTGTCAGTTTGAATTTAATTAACGATTATTATTATTATTATTATTATTATTATTATTATTATTATTATTACTACTACTACTACTGCTACTACTACTACTACTACTACTACTACTACTACTACTACTACTACTACTACTACTACTACTACTACTACTACTACTGCTGCTGCTGCTGCTGCTACTACTGCTACTACTACTACTACTACTACTACTACTACTACTACTACTACTACTACTACTACTACTACTACTACTACTACTACAACTACTACTACTACTACTATACCTACTACTACTACTATACCTATGGGTCCATAGAGTAGTGGTAACATCACTGGCGTGAAGAAAGAGCAAGAGGTAGCGGGATCGCTTGCCGCTTCCCCCCCCACAAATTTAGGTCCACTCACCTTTCATTCGCGAGATGGCGCGTTGTTGAAATGAGATGTAGGACGTGATGGGCGCCTTGCATGGCTGCCGTGTACAGTTAAATTCGACTCCTGTAATAACTTGTGATCATCCGTTAATACTGATTTGTACTCATACTGCGTTGTTGTCAGTTTGAAGACATTAAACGAAGATTACTATTTTACTACTACTACTACTACTACTACAACTACTACTACTACTACTACTACTACTACTACTACTACTACTACTACTACTACTACTACTACTACTACTACTACTACCACTACCACTACTACCACCACTACCACTACTACTACTACTACTACTACTACTACTACTACTAATAATAATAATAATAATAATAATAATAATAATAATAATAATTATTATTATTATTATTATTGACAACTACCGACTACTACTACTACTACTACTACTACTACTACTACTACTACTACTACTACTACTACTACTACTACTACTATTAATAATAATAATAATTATTATTATTATTATTATTATTATTATTATTATTATTATTATTATTATTATTATTATTATTTGCCCTGAGGTACTTCGTTCCCTCAGGGTCTTAGAGATTAAATTAATTATTTTTTCCGGAACGGTTAACCCTCGTCCTGGCCGTCGGTGGGAGAAAGCGACTAGTCATATGCCGAAGCTAAGAAACTAAAGTCGTTACCAATTCATACGTTGCTTTTCTTCTTCACATGTGCTACGTATGGAATCGTATGGATGCATACGTAGGATAAGCTACATGGTGACGTTATCTTATTCGGTAATAAGTCCCACGTTGCTACTGGTATCTGTGGTTTAATTAAAGGCCGTTGACGTCATTTCATGTTCATTATTATTCTACAATTGAATCTACGTCATTATTATTTTGAGTATGGCTTCTCGTTTGTTTGTCTACCTAGCAACTGTTACTCCTGTATAGAGTCTAAAGCCAAGGCATTTCTAACGTAGACATAAGCCTAAGTTAGAAATGTCTCAAGCCAAAGTCTCAAAGGAGACAAAACGAAAAGACAAAAGCTTTTAAAAACTGCACATGTTTCTTGCTTCACTGCCAAAGTCCATTACAAAAAAGCTAGAGCAATCGTTTCACAAGTCCGGCCAGGCTCCTCGTTTTCTCCAGCAAAGTATTTCGAAAAACGAGTAGACTAAAAAAAAGGAAAAAGTATGATGAGACGTGTTAAAGTTCAACCTATATATACGAAAAGAGTCTCTGATCCAGCGTTCGTAGAGCGAGATGGAAGATCGAAGACGCTGTCTCTGCCCGACCGATCGCCCGACCGCCGCCCGCTCAACTTGACCGTGAGAATAAACCCTTCACCATGGGCTCCAACTTCCGCCGGATCCGTCGGTGTTCCCACTGGATCCGTCGGTGTTTCCGCCGCTGGCAGTGGCACCTTTCTCTTCGGTGGCTCGGTTGGCTTCGACAGCCATGTCCTTGTATTTCTGCTTGTCATCGTCGCTCATGCCATTCCACCTCTGCGCCAGAGTCTTCATCTCCTCCACGACCTGTCCCTTGACGAACTTGCGGTTCACCATGTGCTCCCTGATGTAGCAGTTGTAGGCGTTTAAAGGCCGCGGTGGCTTCTTTCCGTCGGCTGCCTTGTCCGCTGTGCTGCGTTTTGGAGTCTTCGCGGCTGCGCTGCGTTTTGGAGTCTTCGCGGCTGCGCTGCGTTTCGGAGTCTTCGCGGCTCTGGCGGAACTGGTTGAGCGTTTGGTTTTGATGTTGGACCGGCTGCGGCCTGCAGATCGCGATCGACTTCTCCGGCTTGAGGATCGTGCTCGGGATCGGGATCGTGACCTCGCCTTTCGGCTCGACTTCCCCTTCGACCCAGACGACTTGCTGCCTTGTTTGACCATGATTATCGTTCGAGACTGGTTTTTATCGAAAATTGCACTGAAATCGAAATGCGACCGATAGCTTCGGCGTCTAAAGTGCGAATGCCGCGGTCGTCAAAGTGATATCATCAAGCCCTGCTCTGATTGGTCGACAGGATGACGTCATACGGCTGTTTTTTAGTTGGAATAATACTATGATGTCATTTCATTCTACCAACACAGGACTCATCATCGGCGTCGTTGTTGGCTAAACAATCGATGTAGTTGCTTACTGACTAAGCATTGCAATCGAACCTGAGGACAAATTTTCAACCCGTAAATACAATCCAAAAACCGCCTTTCCCCATCACCATCAAAGGCATATTTTACAATTAACCACTTCACATCAAATCGACCTGTCCCTAACAAAAACATTAATTAATGTTCACATATAATTACAATCGTAAGCCATTAAAAATAACTCGAAATATAAGCCACTTAATCAAACAACGACGATTGCTGCCCATCGTAAACAAAAGCCTGTCGTTGTGGGTATCATCATGCCATCATTGTCAACAATATAGGCTCCCTTCCCAAACAATAGGGGCTTCAGTCGTCCACAATATGATCGCCAATCGCCAACAATAGAGGCTCCTTTCTCCCACAATAGGGCTACAATCGCCAACAAATATGGGCTTTAATCGCCTACAATAGGAGCTGAAATCGTCAACAATAGGGGCTCCAATCGCCTACAATTTGAGCTGCAATCGCCAACAACAGAGGTTCCATTCTCCCACAATAGGGCTCCAATCGCCTACAATATGGACTCCAATAGCCTACAATATGAGCTCCAATCGCCAACAATAGGGACTCCAATCGCCTACAATATAAGCTCCAAACGCAAACAATAGAGGCTCCTTTCTCCCACAATAGGGCTCCAATCGCCAACAAATATGGGCTTCAATAGCCTACAATAGGAGCTGAAATCGCCAACAATAGGGGCTCCAATCGCCTACAATTTGAGCTGCAATCGCCAACAATAGAGGTTCCATTCTCCCACAATAGGGCTCCAATCGCCTACAATATGGACTCCAATAGCCTACAATATGAGCTCCAATAGCCAACAATAGGGACTCCAATCGCCTACAATATAAGCTCCAAACGCAAACCATAGAGGCTCCTTTCTCCCACAATAGGGCTCCAATAGCCTACGATATGAGCTCCAATCGCCAACAATATGGGCTCCAATCGCCTACAACATGAGCTGCAATCGCCAACAATAGAGGTTCCTTTCGCCCACAATAGGGCTCCAATCGCCTACAATATGGGTTCCAATCGCCTACAATATGCGCTCCAATCGCCAACAATAGGGACTCCAATCGCCTACAATATAAGCTCCAATCGCAAACAATAGAGGCTCCTTTCTCCCACAATAGGGCTCCAATCGCCAACAAATATGGGCTTTAATCGCCTACAATAGGAGCTGAAATCGCCAACAATACGGGCTCCAATCGCCTACAATTTGAGCTGCAATCGCCAACAATGGAGGTTCCATTTTCCCGCAATATGGCTCCAATCGCCTACAATATGGACTCCAATAGCCTACAATATGAGCTCCAATCGCCAACAATAGGGACTCCAATCGCCTACAATATAAGCTCCAAACGCAAACCATAGAGGCTCCTTTCTCCCACAATAGGGCTCCAATAGCCTACAATATGAGCTCCAATCGCCAACAATATGGGCTCCAATCGCCTACAACATGAGCTGCAATCGCCAACAATAGAGGTTCCTTTCGATCACAATAGGGCACCAATAGCCTACAATATGAGCTCCAATCGCCAACAATAGGAACTCCAATCGCCTACAATATAAGCTCCAAACGCAAACAATAGAGGCTCCTTTCTCCCACAATAGGGCTCCAATCGCCAACAAATATGGGCTTTAATCGCCTACAATAGGAGCTGAAATCGCCAACAATAGGGGCTCCAATCGCCTACAATTTGAGCTCCAATCGCCAACAATAGAGGTTCCTTTCGCCCACAATAGGGCTCCAATCGCCTACAATATGGGCTCCAATCGCCTACAATATGAGCTCCAATCGCCAACACTAGGGACTCCAATCGCCTACAACATAAGCTCCAATCGCAAACAATAGAGGTTCCTTTCTCCCACAATAGAGCTATTATCGCATACGATATGGGCACTAATCGACCACAATATGAGCTCCAATCGCCAACAATAGGGCCTCCAATCACCTACAATATGAGCTCCAATCGCCAACAATAGGGGCTACAATCGCCAACAATTTGAGCTCCAATCGCCAACAATAGAGGTTCCTTTCTCCGACAATAGGGCTATAATCGCCTACCATAGAAGCTCCAATCGCCGAACAATACGAGCTCAAATCGCCATCCATAGAGGCCACTCGATCTCCTACTATATGAACTTCAATCGCCAACAATAGGGACTCCAATCGCCCACAATATGAGCTCAAATCGCCAACAATAGGGGCTTCAATTGCCCACAATATGAACTCCAATGACCAACAATAGAGGCTCCTTTCGCCAACAATAGTGTTCTAATGCCCCACATTACACACTCTTTTGGACCACAATACGGACTCTTTTCAGCAATGATATTGGCTCCAATCGCCTACCATCTGAGGTGCAATCGCAAACAATAGAGGTTCCTTTCTTTCACAATAGGGCTCCAATCGACCACAATATGAGCTCCAATCGCCAACAATAGGGGCTCCAATCGCCTAAAATATGAGCTCCAATCGCCTACAGTATGAGCTCCAATTGCCAACAATAGGGACTCCAATCGCCAACAATAGGGGCGTCAATCCCCTACAATGTGAGCTCCAATAGAGGTTCCTTTCTCTCACAATAGGGCTCCAATCGCCTACAATATGGGCTCCAATCGACCACAATATGAGCTCCAATCGCCAACAATAGGGGCTTCAATCGCCTAAACTAAGAGCTCAAATCGTCAACAATATGAGCTCCAATCGCCTACAGTACAGTATGAGCTCCAATCGCCAACAATAGGGGCTCCAATCGCCAACAATTTGAGCTCCAATCGCCAACAATAGGGGCTCCGAATCCCCTGCAATGTGAGCTCCAATCGCCCACAATATGAGCTCCAATCGCCAACAATAGGGGCTCAAATCGCCTACAATATGAGCTCCAATATTAGAGGCTCCTTTCGCCCACAATAGTGTTCCAATGTCCCACATTACAGACTTCTGTGGACCACAATACTGACTCTTTTCTAACACAATTAAGACTCCTTTCGCCCACAATAGGGCTCCAATCTCCCACAATATAGACTCCTCTCACCAACAATACATACACCTTTTGTCCACCTTATCGACTCCTTTAGCCCGTAATAAGGCTCCTTTTGCCAACAATAGGGCTGAAATGTCTCGCAATGCAGACTCATTTCGCCCAAAACACAAGCTCCTTTCACCCACAATACACCCACAATACAGACTCCTTTCGCCCTCAATACGGACTCCTTTCGCCCTCAATACAGACTCCTTTCGCCCTCAATACAGACTCCTTTCGCCCTCAATACATTTCAAACCCATGGTCGCCTCTTAGACTAGCTTAAATGACTGCTTTTCTTCTTCTTCTTCATGTCTGAAGAAGTATTGGGGGAATATTGGAAGCAAATATGGTTTGAGCCATGGTGATGCGTGGCGCTGTTAAGAGCCATTTGAGCCATTTAATTCTGAGTTGAGTTGTGGTATATGGCTGTAACTATTGCTATGCTCTAAGCCATTTTCCTTAGATAGGCGTTCCAGTAAAAATCCCGTCGTCATTAGCAACGATTATTGTTAGCGAATGTCATTTTTGTGCTTATCGGGTTCAGCTTGGCGGCGATTGCGTCATAGACAAATGCATTAAATTGAAAGCTTAGAGATTCTATTGTGGCTTTGGCTTTGAAAGTCTATCATTTAGCTGTTAGACTTTGTAAAAGCCGGGTTTAGCTTAAGAGACTGCTCTTCTACCTCAGTTCTCTTCTCTTCAATTAAAAGGTATTTAAGACGGACGACAAAGCCCTATTACAACACAGTACAATACAATTGTATTTGATATTGCCCTACTACTACTACTACTACTACTACTACTACTACTACTACTACTACTACTATTATTATTATTATTATTACTACTATTACTACTATTGCTGCTACTACTACTACTACTACTACTACTACTACTACTACTACTACTACTACTACTACTACTACTACTACTACTACTACTACCACTGCTACTGCTACTATTACTACTAATTCTACTACTACTACTATTATTATTATTATTACTACTACTACTATTATTATTATTATTACTACTACTACTACTACTACTATTATTATTATTATTACTACTATTACTACTATTGCTACTACTACTACTACTACTACTACTACTACTACTACTACTACTACTACTACTACTACTACTACTACTACTACTACTACTACTACTACTACTACTACTACTACTACTACTACAATAAATAATAATTATGACCAATACATTGATCTTTGGTGCCTTAAGTCAAATCGCAACAACAATCATAATCCACTGAAAATTCCAGTTTGAAAATATTGAAACCCAATGGATCAGGGAATCCAAGCTACGGGGGGGGGGGGGTGAGGGGGTAAGGAAGTTGAAAGAGTTGAGTCACGGCCTATATATGAATGACATCAAAGAAGGAACTCTATCTCCTTTGCTATCAGTCTTACTTAGGTAAGTTTAGGCATACGGTAAGGTAATTACATGTGATCGTAAACTCCAAATTTCTGAAGCGCCACTCTAAAGCTAAACGCAAAGCGCCAGCTTATTCACGAGCGCCGGTACGGTAAGTTAAGTTGTTGAGATAAGGTAAGGTAAAGTAAGGTAAGGTAAGGAAGTTAGGTAATACCTCATTTATAGGTTCCTTGTAATAAGCTTGATGGAGGGGATGGAATAGATGAATGGTAACACTCTTGCATGAAGAACATAAGACCTTGAAAGACGCGGTTCGATACCCGCAAAGCCCCTCTAGGTCGGCTCAGCCTTCCACTCCCTGGGGGCAGCAGTAAAATGAGGGGGCGCCTAACAGGCTGTCAGCCTGTCAAGACGTATGTTCTATAAGACCTTGATAATTGTACTGTCATGTTTCAATGTTTCAATGTAACTTACTGCAGTTTGTCAGCGAGCTTGTGAATAAACACGAATATATTACATTATTATTATTATTATTATTATTAACGAAATCCATGATATGGAGCCGATTTTGACCCTGCCTTTTGATTTGGTTTTGACCAAGTACCTATGAATAAGCTGGTTCCTGTGACTTGGCTTTTTGGGTGCTGTTGAAATCTTGAGATTATGATTACTTCGCTCAACATAATACAATCTCTCTGGTCTCCCTGCAACTGTACGTTACACTTCACACGGATCTCTGGACAACCCATCTGACTTGACCTAGCACTCGTTCAAACAGTCTGTGCCCTACGCTTAGCTTTCAAGTAGCAGTTTAGAAATTGTGAGTTTTACGATTGCATTTACTATGCAACCAAGCAGCTAGTGAAATGTCAACAGTTAATCAAGAATACGGTAAATGCAACACTTAGAATTTTTTTTTTAATGTTATGTGATTCCATGCATTGATGGTGAATGTCACTGGAAGTGAATTGAAAAATGAATTCCTAACTGAATTGTTAACGAGAGTGTTAAAGGAATTGTACTCATAAAGTTTGATTAAATGGCAGTTGCTATGGTCACTGGTAGGTAAGTTTACTTTGTAAAGTTGGGGCTTGGCAGATTTGCTCAAGGATAGCACTGGTTTGTTTTTATGAATACATTACAACTGTATTTGACTCTGCCCTCTGTTCAAAGTTCAGAAGTGCAAACATGACCATACGACAGAACATCAATGATGCTGAGCAGCTGTGAGTGAAGGACTTGCTCAATGTCCTTACGCAATGACCGCCTGAAGAGTGGAGGCTCGAACCCATACTCTCTACATTACAGGCCGAGCGTTCCATTTGTATGGGGCCACGATGCCCCACAAAGTATGGGCTATTTATAAAGTGTTTACTGTTGTTGAAGGGTACTGCCAGAGAGTTCACAAGCCATTGTTCACTGCCAAGAAATTGAGCATCCAGGTGGTGAACACTATCCTGATTATGCCATAACACGTGAGTTACAACGAATAATGTTCTTAGTAATATTTACCGTACAAGAAGCTACAATCAAAGACTGATGCATACGAATCCTTAAAGCTGACTCAGTAACATTAGAGCATATGTATGTATGTATTTATGTATGTACGGAGTGTCTATGTATGTATGTTGTATGTAATGTGTGTGTGCATGTTTGTATATATGTTTGTATGTATGTGTCTATTTGTAAAGCGCCCATTAAACAACATCACAAGGGCACATAACAGAAGGAAATAAGGCATAATTATTCATGAGGAAAAAGAAAAAGAAAGTCGGGCATCCGATATGTCTCGGACACAACAACATAGCATTTCAGATGCTACAACTTCGTGCCAGATGTATAAATATATATGCATATACTGGGTACATACCTGGAATACGTATAAGATATATTCATTATATATATATATATATATATAAACATGTACAGATATACATGCACAGCTGTATTAGATCTACATCAGTGACCCTTAGCTAAAAATGCACACATACACACATCATCACCATAGAAGTCAGTATATATATATACACACAAATATATATAAGGTATATATATATATTAGGGCTGTACCGAATATTCGCTTCGTATTCGCTTCGGGGCCGAATAGTGAGCCAAATAGCTATTCGGTATTCGGCCGAATAGTAGTGGCCGGACCGAATACGAATAGTGGTCACGTGACATCTGTTTCTGCATATGCGGCTGTTATAGCGAGTGGAGTGAACGCTAAGTAAGTGACAATTTCTAAGTTTAGTTAAATTAATTCCATTCCTAGTTTACACAGACTGGCAGAAGAATGCAAAAATTACAAGTAGTTAACTGTTTACTTTTAGTTTATGCATTAAATTTACTGAACTGAAACTTTTGCTTACATTTGAAATTTTGAATGTTGTCGATGGACCTATTTTGTACACTATTCGTATTCGTATTCGTATTCGGCCGAATAGTTGGTCCAATTATTCGTATTCGGCCCGAATAATGATAATCACTATTCGGTACAGCCCTAATATATATTATATGTATAAAGTATATATATAATAAATGTATAAATAACATATGCATAGGTATTTAAAGACATATATTGGCATATGTTCTAACATTTGACCATCTGCAGATACGACTTTCTCAGTGTTTAGATGCAATAGTTGTCATGAAGAATCACATGGAATGCACTAAACTTTGTCAAGGCCCTACACGCCCAGGCCCTAAATGTCAAGGCCCTAAAGGTCGAGGCCCTAAATGTCGGACTCAACTGAGACAGCATTGCAATCGTCTCGCTCCGACAAGCAGAACTGTTTCAACAGCCCGGTCAGACCCAGATCCAGCTCATCGAACACAGTGGAACTTTCCGACAAACTGTCCTCATCGGAGGAACCAGGCAGTTTCCTCGGATAGTTCGCTTCGTTAGGCAACGAAGGCATTTCCAAAACGTCTCTTTTGTCAACGATCACGCCGTCGAACGACCACGACTGCTTGAAACTCTTGCGGCTGAATGCTGGACTCTGCGACGTCTGCTCGAGTTCCGTCGATGCAGAACTCACGCTTGACAAGATCTCGTAATCCAGTCTCCGAGCAAATTCGTTGGGATGCTCAGCACAGTCGACGCCGGTGATAATTTCAGACGTGCTGTCGTCAGAGTCGTCGACTTCGACCGTTTCAGTTGCTGATTTTACCTGGAACGGAACGTACAAAGCATTTCGACAACTAGATTTTGAATCGTTCTTCGTGACAGCTTTAGTTTCCGTGTCACTATTTCAATGCTCGTAAATGGCCGTCCGACTCCGTTGCAAGTTCTCTTGCGGCAACTGACACGGGAAGCGAGCGCTTCAAAGAGGCCGACTGTCGCCGTTCGACCAAGTTCAGTTGACGCATCGACGCTGAAAGACAGCCAAAGTCGTTTTCGAAGGGATCGTTCACTTCAAGCAAGCCCGAGTTAAGCTCTGTTTTAACCAAGTCTAGTAAACCTTGGTATCTTTCGTTTGACTCGTTTCACTTTGGACGGATGTAAAGTTGGTAACTTCTTGGTTCTGATTTTCAGTGAAAACCTGGACAAATGTAAAAAAATTGTCAGAAAGTAAATAATTCCTCGTGCATAGAGATCTGTTTGAGATTTGATACTCTAAGTTATCCTATTCTTTCAAGCATCGGCCAAAACGTCTGAAAATCCATCGCTATTCTGAATGCTAAACTGCTTTCTTTACAAGAAGCGATTTATGTTCTATCCTTCGGCTATGATATAAAGATTCCAAAAATTAACGGAAACAAACTAATCTACAGAAATAAAAGAAGAAGCATGAACAAGAGCGATTTTGGCCCAAAACTAGTAAAGATCCCAGATAGCTTCAATGTCCAAACCCAAGCTTAGTTTCCATTGCATTAATGGGGTGATGACATCAACAACTACTGCGTCACGTTGAGTTAACAGCATCATGTATGCCACATATATCAACAGTAATGATAAAGACAACATATGATTTTTTTTGGGATATGCAGGACGTCACGTCACAATTACAATTTTCCTCCGTTTTACTAGTGTAGTGGTTAGCATACTGGACTGTCAATCAAGAGTTTTTGGGTTCAAATTCCCACCAGGGTAGAAATTTGGTTCGAGATTTCTGCTCCACCCTGCACCACTTCATACCCATAGCTGCCTAGGGCTAGCTTAAGGGACTGCTCTTCTACTTTACTTACCCACACTTATCCGATTCTCCAAAAGATTATGTTTTCTCGATACGATTTCGCTAGACCCAACCATCGATCGATTCCAAACGTATTATGAGAACAAGACGATACATATCAACAGATCATATCACAACGTCGCATGAAAAGTTTTAAATATACTGACTGGCAGCGTTTTTGAATTTTCAGCGTCATGGCACGACCCGTTACTGCAGGACGATAGGGTAACTACATCATCCTCCACATCTTGATTTGTGAGATCATCGAAACTAAATTTTTTTTAAACGTTGCCATTATCCTCTGCCTTCGCCATGATGAAACTGTGACGCCTGTTGATTGTCGAGGTCCTCGAAGTCGGCTGATGCCGACGCAAGATGGACGGAGTGCCCTGGAGGTCACTGGCGGGACTAACAACCCTACGAGAAAATGGAAATGATTTCTTTATGGAAATTTCGTTTCTATAGCATGAATTCCCAGTTCAACATGTTTACAGCCAACTGATACTCATAAGAGATGTTCATAAGCCAAATCACTAACGATACCTGTATCATTAACAGTAGATATAAGATTAACAATACCTGTATCATTAACAGTAGAAATACGATTAACAATACCAGTATCATTAACAGTAGATATATCATTAACAATATCTGTATCATTAACAGTAGATATATGATAAACAATACCTGTATCATTAACAGTAGAAATACGATTAACAATACCAGTATCATTAACAGTAGATATATCATTAAAATACCTGTATCATTAACAGTAGATATATCATTGACAATACCTGTATCATTAATAGTAGATATATGATTAACAATACCTGTAACATTAAGAGCAGATATATGACTAACAATACCTGTATCATTAACAGTACCTAAAACCTTAATAATAATAACATGGACAATTTCTAGAGTGCCGTAGCGCGACCATGCCGCTAGAAGGGTTAATATAATTAACAAAAACCTAACCATTAGCAACAGGTAGATTTACCAGTAATCTCCACTAAATTCTGACCCAAGGATTTTTGAAACTGTGCAAAATGCACACCCATCTTACCTCCGTCCATTCTAGAACCTAACAAACACACACTACATCTAGAAATCTTAAAACCACTGCCCTGGAAACATTAAACAACTTTATCCATTAATTATTAAAAACTATATGTTTGAATATTCAAATCTACTTCTTAATACGAAACACTAAAAAACAAATCTGGAATTCTTAAAATTTCATCTGAAAATCTTAAAGCTGATGCCTCTACAAATCTCAGATAATAATAATATCTGCAGCTCTTACAAGGTAATCTGGTTGTCGCCTGCGTTTTCCGAAAGCTGGATGACCGAAAGCGTGGGAACCGGAGCAGCCACTTGGCTGACCTCCTCCTCAGGATATTCCCTCTTCATAAAAGTGATCATGGTTCTGCAACAAAGCCAAAGCATTCGTGTCAACATCCCTTTTTGAAAGCGCAACCGCAATAAGGCTCGGATTCAGGTTTCTGCACTATTAAAAGTACCGTAATTGGATGATTACATTACGTATGATTACCTTACAGGTCTAAATTAATGATGACCTAAATAGCGGGGTGCACGATAGCCTAGTGGTTCGGACGCTGGACTGTCAACTGAGAGGCCAGGGTTCAAACCCCACTAGGGCAGAAATTTGTTCTAAATTTGTTCCATCTGCCCCCTAGCCAACTTAGCTATAATGAGCACACTGACCGCACACTGTTGGTGGAAAGATGAGAAGGCGAGGGAGATGAGTGGCCACCCGCCTTCATAAGCCGAGGCTGAGAAAAATGAAGTCACTAACACTTCATATCCATGGCTGCCTCAGGGCTAGTGCAAGGGTCTGTTCTTCTTCTAAATGGTGCACTTGTAAGTGCTATAGCAATGTAAATAGTAGCTTGCTTGGTCTGATCAAACGATCGCAGCTTTGAGTCTGCTCAGTGGACTCCATGTAATGACACTGTAAGAACGTAGTTCTTTGTGACAGCTATAGCATCAGAATAAGTTTTCCAAGATTTTAGGCCAAAATGACGAACAGAATACCTTTTTAAATTCCAGCTTCTTTTTGACACTGCTGAACATCTTCGCACTTGTCTTTTTCACCTGCATTGACAAACAACATACAAGATTTCACATTTGTGTGTATGTCTGTATGTGTATATGCAAGTCTTTGTAAGTATGTATTTATGTGCATGTATGCGTGTATGTATTTCTGTATGTATTTATGTGTGCATGTATTTATGTGTATGTGTGTGTGTATGTATGTATGTAATTGTGCTTATGTATAGATGTATGATTGTATGTATGAAGGCTTCTCAAAAACACTGCATAATAATCTTATCTAATGACGTGACTATCAAACTCACATGGTTATCGATTGATTAGAGTGCTCGCCTTATAATGCGGAGAGCGCGGGTTCGATGCTCCTCTGAAACGGTTACTGTGTAGGGACCTGGAGAAAGTCCTTCACTCACAATTGCTCAGCACCATCGACTGATGTTTGGCTATTAGCTAGTGGCGCCTCATAAATGCATAATAATGATAATAACAAAACAACAACAATAATAATTATAATATAAACAAAGATAAACAAACAAATGCACCTTAGTGGAGATGAAATACATGTTATGACCAGTATCTTCTTGGAACCAGTTTGTAATAGCATGTATGATTTCAGATGTGAGCAACAGTTACAAATGATTAGCAGTCACGAATGATTAGCATGTACAACTGATTAGCAGTTACTAATGATTAGCAGTTCCGAATGATTAACAGTTCCGAATGATTAGCAGGTACGAATGATTACCGGTTACGAATGACTACTGGTTACGAACGACTACCGGTTACGAATTACTACCGGTTACGAATGATTACTGGTTATGAATGACTACCGGTTACGAATGACTACCGGTTACGAATGATTACCGGTTTAAAATGATTACCGGGTACGAATTATTACCAGTTACAAGTGATTACCAGTTATGAACGATTACCAGTTATGAATGATTGCAAGTAACGAATGATTACCAGTAATGAATGATTACCAGTAATGAATGATTACCAGTAATGAATGATTACCAGTAATGAATTATTACCAGTTACAAATAATTACCAGTTACAAGTGAATACCAGTTACGAATGATTAGCAGTTATTAATGATTACCAGTTACAAATGATTACCAATTACGAGTGATTACCAGTTACAAATGATTACCAGTTATGAATGATTACCAGTAAGGAATGACTACCAGTTATGAATGATTACCAGTAAAGAATGATTACCAGTAATTAATGATTACCAGTAATTAATGATTACCAGTTACAAATGATTACCAGTTATGAATGATTACCTTTTTCGTAATGTCGCCAAACATTTTTTCCGCCTTCATATTGTTCACCTGTTAATCGGAAAGCACAGGTTAAAGCCACGGTTCACACACTCTGTGAATTTATCACAGTAAGTAAGGCAAAGCAAGGGAAGGTAAAGGTAGGTAAGGTAAAGGCAAGGGAAGGTATGGTCAAGGAAGGTAAGTGCAGATAAGATAGGGTGAGTTAAGCAAAGGCAACTGGTTATTTACTGAAGGCCACAATCTAAAACAGTCCTCCGAAATATGGTATGGAAGGAGCCAGTCCAGTGTTCAGTATTTTCTAGTGCAAGGTCTATCTTTTTAAACTATCACACGATTGTCATCGATTTTTTAACAGCACCCTTTTCTTCAGCCTCAAATACTATGGTGCTACATAAATTCTTTTATTATCATAATCATTATCATTTTTATGATTATTATAATTATTATCACGATTATTATCATTATTATTACTATCTTGAGTAATAATAATAATAATAATAATGATAATAATAATAATAATAATGATAATAATAATAACAGTATTATTATTATTATCATTATTATTATTATTATTATTATTATTAAACCTTGTGCTTCACGCTCCCTCGCTGTTTCACTTCTGATGCTTCGACGGCTTCCTCGAAGATGTCTGAGAATCCTTTTCGATATTTTGCAAACATGACGCGCTCTTCGATGAACTGTTCAAACGACTGGCTCTGTAGGATTTTCTGAAGGAACAAGTGCATTGAGCTGCCACGAAAATGCTCAAATGTCTCTCTGTCGAACGCTACTCTACCATCGCGCTTGACGAGCGACGTTCGATAGCCACCTGGTGACATTCAAAGAAACAACTCAACATATACATATTTATTATTATTATTACATGAAGATTTATAAAGCATGGTGTTAATATAACTAAATACACGGCAAATGTATGTATGAATGTATAAGCACATGTACAATGTATGTACCTATATATGTATGAATGTATTGTACATATAGATGCATGTGCATATGCAAGTAAGTGTGTATGTATGTATATATGTATGAGCTCATGTATATATGTATGAATGTATGTATGCATGTGTATGTATGTGTATGTATGCATGTGTATATGTGTGTGCATGTATGTAATTATGTATGTATATGTATGACATGTGTATATATGTGTGTGTATGTATGTTTGAATGTATGCATATATGTATGCATGTGCATATGCACTATGCATATAAATAGCGACGTACAAGCAGCTCTCAAAGTCACAAGATTAACTAATGATTACATAACATGATTCTGGATGCACCATATTACAGATGGTTTAGCTGGATGCATGAAAACTCTTACCTATGAGAGTGACCATCGCGTTGAGGAAAGCCCTCGACAACTTATCTCCCGTCAAGCAGCAGTGTTTATCCTTCCGATGGAGATTTAGGCTGCTCTTCAGACCGCTCACCTAATCAAAACAGACAGGAAAATCTTAGGTAATCGTAATCTCTAAACTTCTAAAGCTCTACTCTAAAGCTAAGCACAAGCGCTGCGTCACGTCAGCGGGATTGCCCAGAGATGTCAAGTGAAGATACAAGTCTGGTTGCATGAGAGGCTTGGAGTCTTCAGCTCTACGGACTGATCAGTGATCATCCATCAGAGGTAGGAATTGTGCTTGGCAAGGCAAGACTAACGGTTAGCTATATATTGTAATGGGAGTTACAAATTTATATAGCACTACTTCATGGGAGAGACTCGTCAGAGGCGCTCACAACCTATCACCATGAAACCACAATCGAACAGAATAACCTTCAAGCGCTTGCAGAAGAGGCAAAGAGAGGCTGAGGAATTCATATCGCAGGTCGTTAGGCATCTTATTCCAGGAGGACGGGAAGACCACAGCACACCTAAACTGATAAAAGCATACATCACTCCGTGCATCACGAAGTGGTTTGTTTCAGGGATTTGAATATTGGGTTAGCACAGTCTGTACACGGTCTGCTCATACCTAAATCCAGAACTGTTCTTGATGAATGAGCTTTTTCAGTTGCTGGACCTAGTTTTTGGAACTCTCCCTGTGTCCTTGCGCTCTGCTCAGTCGCTTGTGTCATTTCATTCCCAACTTAAAACTTACCTCTTTCAAATTGCTTATCCACCATAGCCCATAGGCTGCCTCTCTGTCTTACGGACTGACCTTCTGGATATCGACCTGATTATGGCTTCGTTCTGGTGTGCCATCGGTTGATGCCTTGTGCATTAGACACCGGCGCAATAGAAGTTTTTCTTTTTCTTGGATTATAACGTCTTGGCGTCACACATTGTAAGAATACTAAACTTACTCGGTTCATACAGTTTTTTGGAATTTTGTGAGTCGTTAAAGCTAAAAATTTGACCAACATTAATGAAACTGTCCGTTACGGCAGCCATGTTGCTTTTGAAAGTAGCCACGTTCTGTAATCACGTGATGTCTTACACGTGACTGGCGGTCCGCTAGTCACTTCGATAATAATAACACTTAGAATTTCAGACTGGATGACACTGGTGCAGTGATCACTTCTTTCGTCTGCCGAATAACTAAGTTCCGATTGAAGACACTGACTTACACGATAAGAAGAAATCTACCAGACACTATCAGACTCAAATTAGATAAGGATTCAGCCGATGATGCTTTAGGCGTGTCTCCTTAAAAATGTCACCCATGACTTAAAACATAAAGCAATGTAACTTGTGGGGTCCCCCAGGGCTCTATATTAGGCCCACTTTTATTTTTAATATATGTTAATGACATCTATCTTGCTTCACCTGCTTCTCCTTGGATGACTTGGTCAGTAAGCTAAATCAGGAACTAGACAAGGTGGACAAATGGCTTAGTGCAAACAAGCTAACACTGAATACAAATAAAACAAATTATATCCTGTTTAGCTCGGGGAGAAAAACAAAATTAGAAATTGAGCATCCTAAGTAGACCAGTTTCTAATTTAAATATCTCATTGACAAAAGGCTAAATAAAACTTGGAGTATCGATATAAGTAGGCCCTATATAACATAAATATTGTAATGTATAATTTCTCTCTTCGGTTCTTGGCATTTACCCATTCGGAATAGACTCTGTCCAGGTCAATGAAGCCTCCTCCGAGATAACTCTTAATGCCCATCAGCATGTTTAGATAGTTTTCTTGTAATCGATTCCGTATCTTGGTCTTCAGCGCATTCATTAAATTAAATCCACGCTCGCAGTCCACACTGGATGCCAGAAAAGTTCCTCCGATATCCATCAGCTTTGCAAGATCATGAAACTGTTCACTCTTAAGTGCAAAATTGACCATAATATCTTGAAAATTCAACACCAAATTACCAATGTGCTTTTTATTTTTTCTGCAACTGTAAAGTTGTAATCATTGTATTGATCAATGATTTTGGTATTTTCAACAAGCAAGTCTTTGCACTTTGAACAAAGACTCTTAATCTGCTCAATGCCAAACTAAAAATGGCCCTGAGCAATTGCAGTGCAATCGAAAGCTAACCACTCATTCACTTCATTTTAGGAAATCTGTCTGCCAGATGGTCACACAAGATTCTTATGAAGGCTAATACGCATCTTGTATCCACAATGGTATTCTCTTGCAAACTTGCGTCTAAAAGAGACCTTACTTTATCACTCCATGAAACTACGTCACCAAGGTACTGTCCTCTAATTTTATTAATTTTACCATGTACAAGATGGAATGCATCAAGAGGTGTAAAGCCACTTTTCTGAAAAAGCAGCATGGTAATTAACCCACCCCGTAGAGCAGGATTTTTATTTCGAAGTTTTTGAACGCTTGATAGATGCATCTTACTTCAAAGATGGCGTTTCAAGAAATCTAGCTTCCATGAAGTCTCCCACAATCTTCCAGTTGAAAAATCTCCTGCAGTTTTCGCATCACGGCAAACCAAGCAAACGACTCCAGTGTCTTCATCGAACGAAAATATTTCACGAATTTTTAATCGCACCGTGCATGGCGATTGTGTTGACTCGGTTTCAACGACCTCATCCAGCCATTCACTTTTAAATGAAGTCGCAGTTCGTTTTCACTTCAGACCCTTATTCTGCGCCATTTTATATCGATATGATGTCGACTGAATTTATGTGATAAAACTGATACATTATTTGAAATAATTATCATCTCATAAGTCCTAACAGTGTTGCAAAATCGTATCATATGAAGAACGAGACCGGAAATTGGCCATTGCATAGATCTATTTAGAGTTAGGAAGAAGAAAGCTCTGGTGGCGTGGCACGCGCCATTTGTATTTAGAACGACGTGTATGAAATACGAGCAAAAGCAGTTTTTTTGAGGAAAATTAGAGGAAATATTAAGAACGACGTGTATAAAATATCTGCAAAGAACATTTTTGGATGAAAATGTTTTGTGCGCTCCATGTTTTCTTGTGTGCGCTCGTCTCACGACCTGTGTGCGCGCGCACACGCGCACAGCTTAGAGGGAACATTGGTTAATAGATGTCGTCATAGAAACAAAAATGACGTCATTGTAACAAACGATGACGTAATCGCAACACTGGCAAAGCTGACGTATTCATCCACCAAGAATAGGCCAAAGTTAATGAGTAAATGTATCGTTTCCGTATCGTATCTAAAAGTCTATAAAGCGCCTGTCGCAGAATGACTGACTATTCAGAGGCGCTCTCAGCACAGAAGCCCCGGTGTTGGAGGCAGAGTGGACTCTATAGGCACATTTTGTACTCAAGAGTTCATGATACCTGTAGGCACTGTGAACTATAGAGTACAGTATCCCATGGACGTCCGGAGGGTGGGGGTAAGGGGGCAAGGGGCATTTGGCCTCTGGATTTTGCGCATATTTTACAAAAATTAAATGTTTTGACTACTATGATTATTACAACAGTCCAACACAGTTTTCAATACGAAAAACACTTAATTATTTAGGTAAAGTCCTTGACCATTATTTATTTGTAAAGTTGGCACGTGATCTGCGCGTGTTCAAGAATGCAGAAACATTTTCCTCCCAACCCTACAAAAATTTACCCCCCCCCCACATAAATTCCTGCGAAAGGGATAACTATTGGCTACTGGTCGAACCCATGTCTCCCAAAAAGAAATCTAGCCCCATGTGTAGGCCTGCATTGTATTGTATTGTATTGTATTGTATCTAGAAATTTATAAAGCGCCTCTCGCAGAATAACTATTCAGAGGCGCTCTCAGCACAGAAACCCCGGGGAAACAAAAATGCCTTTAGGGAACACAAGACCGATGAGGAAACGTTTAGTTTGGCCCTGAGCAGAGGGGGAAGATCATTCCACATCGTGGGACCCACTACAGCAAACGCGTGTACAATGTGGGACTCTTTGGAAGTGACATTGGTTTAAAATACTTTTATGCAGGCTAGACTAACATTGTCAGTGTTGTCAGCTACCTCAGAGAGCAAACGAGTGGTAAACCCTGAGTCGTTTTAATCGCAGGATTTCTACAGCAACCATTAAAGCCATAATTACAGTAGAGTGGTAGGCATAACATATTATATGTCTCTCAGACTCCTTGTAGCAAAAAACGCTAGACTAGACACCGAGATCACCTTCCTAAGACTCTCGGCCGTCGAGATATTAATGGTCACTTGGATAAAGGCTAAGATGCGAGAACCAGCTCATTTACAGGCGCTCAGTCAAAGCAAAATTGGCGG